>OZ001261.1:3314664-3927164 GCA_963924015.1 Macrophya annulata | reverse complement strand
TCGTTTTTGGATTGGCATTAATTTTATACTTAAATCTTAATAAATTACTTTAATAACCCGGGTAAGAAAAGGTAGCGACAGTAAATCTTATAGAAAAGACCAGAATCAAATATACATGTAGGTATATGAAAGGATTTTTTATTTTTTCAACAAGCCATTCAAGTTGTTAACAAAGAAAATAGCAAAAAGCTCTGATTTTTCACCAACCCCTCGCTTAAACATTTCACGATAACAAAATAAAAAAAAAAAATTGATATAAAATATATGAGTGCGAAAGTTTGATGGGAAATGAATAATAATTTCATAATAATTGAAATGCACTTACAAGAGAAGAAAAAAAAATTAATAAATAAATAGAAACAAAACAAAAAAAAAAAAAAAAAAATGGTTATACGAATTTGCTGGTAAGTAATTAAGAAGCCAGTATAATATATACACACAGGTATTACGATGATATACAATATGTGTAAAACAAGATATAAATAAATAAATAAATCTATATATATCTATAAATATATATACATATTTATAGTTAAGTAAATTGAATTAGGGATACAGTTATTTTGTCTTAGGCCTAAAAGAAATTTCAATTACGAGAAAGATGACAAAAAAAAAAGTGAAGATAAAGAAGAAAAAAAAGCAACAAAAAAAAAATAAAATAATGAAAAAAAAAACGAAAAAGCTAAAAAAAAGAAAAAAAAAAAAAAAAAAAATAAGAAAAAAAAAAAGAAAAAATTATAAGAAGAAGATGAAATTAATATGCTCAAATTCAACAAAGTCTCACAAATCTAATACAAAATACATATAAAGTTAAACGTAATTATTATATTACGGGCTTAAAGTGTAGGGTCCCGCATCACGCGCGCAAATTACAGACTATATTTTTAACTCTTTAAAGTAATATTTTGAACTGTAAATATTCATAATTACTATATTAACGATTTTTCTCTTATTCAGATTTTGTAAGTAGCACAGTTCGACATATAGGATATAGGTAAACGCGAGCTGGACAATGGATTCGTGTTCGTGTAATATACTTGGCAAAGTGCAATATTAAATGTTTAAGAAAATCATAATCGATAAAGAAAACAAACAAAAATAATAATAATAAGATTAATAAAAATAAACAAAAAATTTACTCATAAAATAAAGATAATCAAGATACATAAAGAAAATGTTTTTTTCTTTTATCTTTTTAACAGTTATGGTAAAATTTTCGGTGGTATTGATTTTTGTTTTCTTTTTTTCCTTTTAACAAACATTTTTATATGAATTTATGACCAATCAAGCAAGCTGCTGTCTTAGAAAAAAAAAAAAATAGGAAAAAAGTCTTGATAATCAATTTTTTTGTTTTTTTCAAAATTTTTAGTGAAAATAAAATTTTTTGTTCTTCCTTTTTTTGTTCTATTTGTTAAATTGTACATTTTAGAATTTATTACGATAATATAAAGAGTTATATTAAAATAATGAAAAAACACGAACAGTTCCATTGGCCAACATTGTACAAGAATACCGATATATCTAACAAAAGGTACAATTAAAGGAACTAAAAACCCTATAAACACAAGTTGTTCATTGCAACATATTCAGGTCTGAAACTCAGTGTAAAACAAAAAAAAAAAATAAATAAATAATAATAATAATAATAATAACAAAAAAGAATTGATGTTTTATTATGATAAACGTAAAAGAAATGCCATTATAACTAACACGCAAGTACAAATTATTGAAAAATAACGTTTACGTCTATCTTAGATTGCGTAGTAAAGAAAAGAAAAAAAAAAACAAAAAAAAAAAAAAATTATAATAATAATAAATAAATGAATAAATAAAAATAAAAATGAATAATTACAATGTCTTCAAATTTAGCGACAATTATTGAGCGAAAAATAGAGCGAGAGAGAGAGAGAAAATGGAAAAAGAAAGCGAGTAAAAAGAGAAATAGAAAGATAGAGAGAGAAAGAAAGAGAAAGAGAAAGAAAGAAAAGGTTTTAAACATATCTTCTAAACAATGTATACAGTTAAATTATACGATTCTAGGATTAGATAATATGTCTCTAATTGAAGCTGCTCTCGGCTGTATAGAATTCAATGTCGAATGAATTTTTAAATGTCGTGTAAAGAAAAAAAAAAACAAAAAAACAAAAAAAAAAATAATGATAACATTAAATACTTGAGTGTAAAACCAAACCTTCGAGTGGCATGTGGTTCAAACATAATGTGGACAACGATTGTTAACGATCAAATTTTTATATCGTTAAATTTGTTTATTTTCGAACTTTGGTAAGAAAAGAGATCGTGATCTATATATAAGCGTGGAAAATTTTATTAATTAATATAGTGAAATTAAAGCTAGTCATTTAAAATTGTTTGTTTATTTTATTTTTTTGTCTTTATTTCTATTTTGTTCTGTTTTCTAAATTTTTTCTTTTTGTCGTACTTTTTAACTTGTTATTTTTTGATACTTACGTGATTCTGTGATATAGGAGCGAAAAAGTAATTAAAATTAATCAATGAACTCGTTATAAATCCACATTATGATATCCCCTGCGCACTATACGATATCTATGAGAATTATAATTAATTATTAATTAATATATATTGGGAAATTCTGTGATGTTTTTGAGTTGGTATAACTAGAAAGGATAAATTATACTAGAATTATGGAAACGTATACGGAATTACGTCAATGTTTAGTGTTGTAAAGAAAAAACAAAAAAAAAAAAGAAACAAAAAAAAAAAAATAATAATTTGTAAAAAATCTTCTCCATCAGATTATTTTGTTGTTTGTTTTTGTGTCATTTTATTTTTTATTTCTTGTCCAAGTTCTTCAATTTTTCCAGACTTAATGATAGCTAGCTAAACTGGAACGCTGTTGTATAATTTTTCTTTACTTCCAACAATATGTTTATGAATGAGTAAATATCAGTACTCACATATTTAACAAATTCTTATATATTCAGGCTCGAATAATTTCATAACAGTTTAATTTTCCAACAACTCTTTTTGAATTATGTGGAATGGAAAAAAAAAGCAAGGAAAAACTATTACTAAATTTATTTTCGAAAAGGAATTTTTTCGCTGTGCCAATATATGCCAGTACGAACATCTTTTTTTCTGGTGATAATTTCTTCTCGAAGGAAAACTAATAAAAGTATTTTACAGAGTTGATTGAAGAAATGAAAAAATAATGTATAATAAAGTAAAAATACTTTCATAAAACAATCAATGCTTAAAGAAGACAAAATTTTTGTTTAATGAACATTATGACCGAGTAACTTACTAACTAGAACTCATATTGGCTTAGCAAAAGGATATTTCTTTGATTATGATATTAAAGATATATATTATTTGAATAGGAATATTTTTCGAGCCTTGTTGAAGTAAAAGTGAAATTATATAATTAGCTTGAAAATTTACTCATTTAAAATGGGTTACTATTTATTTTAGATTTTAATTGAAAAAACGTTTCAGTATATTTAGCTATCGTGTTTAAAAGTTAGTTAATGTTACAGGATTTCAGCAACATATCTTTCCAGGGTATAATACACAGATACCCAAAAAAAAACAAAAAAAAAAATACGAATGAAAATAAAAATAAAATAAATAAATAATCCGTATGAATGTAATTCTAAATAAGAAAAATTAATATGGAAGAGAAGATAATCTATTCTATTGTGCCAACACTCTCGAAATTACAAAGAATTAGGTCTTTTACTATTTACATGGGAACGTAGCTAGAAATTCGTCATATCTTCTATTGGAAATGATTATTAATTATTATTATTATATTATTATATTAGCGACTAAAACGATTTATTATTATATACGAATATATTATCAAAAAAAAAACAAAAACAACAAAAAAAACAATTTTTAAACCTTAATGCATGGATAATTATTCTTGTCTTGTAATAACGTACTAAGCAAATGACTAAAATGAGAAACAAATATTTTAAACTATCTATTTTTATTTGCACTCTTGATATACATGTATATATATACATATGATTATTATTATTAATAAACAAAAAAAAACTAAAAAAGAAGAAAAGAAAATCATCTATTCTAGGTCAGAACGCGATAATATGGTATATATTGGTTTAAATTTGATATATAGCTATCGAGTATCAATGATCATTGGTGATATTAATTACTGGGCAGAGTAGCCGCCAGTATTTGATATATATAAATATATATATATATATATATATATATATATATATATATATATATATATATATATATATATATATATATATATACACACATATACACATACATACACGAATCGTAGCATTACAACGTTATCATAGATTAACATTATCGGATCAACTCTATACACGAACGTCTACGGGTTATTTTCCCTTTTTTTCTTTTCTTTAAATTTTTTGTTTGTTAGTAAGTTTCATTATTTGCGAGACTTTATTTGAAAAAAAAAACAAACAAAAATAAAAATGTTGATTTTGAAGCTTAAGGGAAAAATAAACTAGTTGGAGCCACAATGATGAGTATTTTATATATTTTCATATTATATTGGATATAAATTAGGACTGGGCCATTTAAACTTACCGTTAATAAATACCTGCTCAATAAATATTATCTAACCATTATAATTAATGAAAAAGGAAAAAAAAAAAAACAGCAAAAGCTCCGATATGGTTTTTTTCTCCCTGTTAATTGCAGATCACGTTGTTTTTCTGACTGGTTTATATATTACTTTATTGTATAAACTGATGATTGAGAATTTATTAAGTATATAAAATAATATCTTTGTTAATTATAGCTGATTATTTTGTTAAATGAATTAAGTTTAATAATTAGACAAGGGTTAAATAATATTAAATTTTTCTTGTTTTTTTTTTTCTTTTTTTTTTAATTTCTTTGTTTTTTATTATTTTCAATTATCGACTACTATACGTAGATATATTGAGCAAATTATAGTTATAAATTATAGACTCATATTCTAGTTTCTTTATTTTTTTTTTTTTTGTTCTTTGTTTTCGGGCGCTGTGACGATATACTTTGATATGTGAATTTATTTTTTGAGAAGGCTGATTTTATATTTTTAGATGTGAGTTTGATAAGTAAATCAAATTAATACTTTATTTTGTGTTCAATTATTAATTTTATTATTATGACTATTTTTTTTTTTTTTTCTTCTTTTCTATTCTTGGTTTTTTTTTTTTTTGATTGAAATTTTTTTTTTTTTTGTTCTATTTTAGGTGGAATTGACTGATTAGATTGTTTCATTGGTATAAATTTTTTTCTTTTAATTATTGTGATATTGATTTACCAAAGATCAGGAAACTTATATGTGGAAAAAAATAATAAAAATTTATTCTCTTTGAAAGTTATAATAATGAATATCGGACATACTTCAATTGATATACAAAATTACGATATATATACATATATACATAGAAACCATGTATACCAATACTATATATCATTTTTCAAAAGAAAGCGATAAAAAAAAGGAAACGAAAATATAACAGAATAAAATTTCTCCATTACGAATGCAAAAATAAAATGAAATAAAATAAAATGTGGGGAAAAAATAAATAAAAATAAATGAATAAGAATAAATAAATAAAAATAAAATGAAATTTCATGAAATCGAAAAAAAAGCTTAGGCGGGGTGTAATATTGTAACGACGAGACGTTTAAAAAAAAAAAATGAAAAAAAATGAAAAAAAAAAATGAAAAAAAAAAAATGAAAAAAAAATTGACGAACATAGGAGAAAGACTACTTAGATTTATTTTTATTATGTCTTCAAAAAGACTTTAAATATAATATTTATATTGTGCCATAATTAATATTAATGAACCTTAAGTATAAATTAATTGTTATGGAAAAAAATTTTTAAATTTATTGAAAGAAAATAATAATTAACAAAAAACGAAAAAAAAAATACAAAAAAAAAATACAAATAAAAATAAAAGAAAGAAAGAAAGAAAAAGAAAAAAAAAACACAAGTAATCAACATTATTCTATCAATAATTAATTATACGATTTAAATAAGAAGTATGTCGTTCTAAGTAAAATTATCACTTTTACCATTAAAACACAAGAGAGAATAAGAAGCTAGAATTAATAATCGATCACCTTACACACATCATTATACAATTAATAACGATATTTCATATCGCATATCATATTTTTATTATATACCCAAGTGTAAAATATAGCGCCGCTCTTATAACACCTTAGGGGTAGTTTATATAATATCATCATAAAATAATATATACCTACATACGCGACATATGAAACACTATATCTATTTTATTTGTAAAATCTGTTTCTTCCACACGTCAGTTTGGAAAACTATTATTATTTCTGGAGGATGGACCAAGATTAGCTATCGAAAGATGATAAAACTTGTAGCTAGGTGTTTCATGTGTATTGGTTGGTCTGTATCTATATTATTGGTACATATACATATGGTATTGTAAGAAATGAAACTGCAACAGTGCAGCAGATGTGTGAAACAATGATAAATAAGAAAGAAAAATGAAGAACAAGAAAAAAATAAAAATAAAAAATGTTAAAAAAACACTGCGTATCTCGTAGCAAGGGTAGTTTGCAATCTTTGTTACATCAAAACTATATCTAATTGATTTTTAACTCCGATAAGAATTATTTTGTTGTAACAGAGCAGCTGCCGCTCATCCACTTCGACACTGGCAAATGTAAAAATGAATATTAAATGATTTGTATAGTATCATTGTATGGGTATATATCGCAAGAGTATAATAATATAGCTAATCGCGTGCAAGTTTTAATAAAATATATTTAAAAAAAATAATGAAAAAAAAATAAAATAAAATAAAAAATTAGTTCATGGATAGAAGACAACCAAGTATACTGTACATTATGTATACGTATATGCCAGCGAAGGATCGTTAATTAAATTTCATAAAGTGATTTTTTTCTTTCTAAACAGAAATGTATTATCGATCCTTATTACGCTGCGCTATAAACAATTGTGTATCACGAAAGGTATATAAGATAATGTTCTGGCATATAGGGCATAAACGATCAGTTTTTAAGATTACATCATACAAGTAGACAAGACAAGAAAAATAAAATAAAATAAAATAAAATAAAATAAAATAAAATAAAATAAAATAAAATAAAATAAAGTAAAATATAAATAATAAACAAAAAAAAAAAAAAATACAAAAATATAAAAAGAATACAAAAAAAAAAAAAATCAATGAATAAAAATCAATAAAACTACAAAACACAAACTGAATTACGCTACAGTATATAAGCGATGGGATGATTATAAATACAATAGGAATTATATATATACCTATAATAGAACGGAATATATATATAGTACAGTTGTATTATCTGAATGGTAACCATATAATGGAAAAATGCAGGAGTAAATACGCGCATAACAGGACTTTGCAATATTTGTAATATACATTTGTTTCGTTACAATGGAAAGATAATGAAAAAGAGTTTTTTCTTTTTTTTTAAACTTTTAAACAGTGAGTTGTATGATAATATTACGTAACGTATGTGTACGTTTGTATAATATATAATATAATATGGTATATCTGCTACTGAGGATGTATTTGTCCTTAATAATCTAAATAGGGAAGGAATATCGAAGTTTTCTTTTTTTCTTTATTTATTTATTTTAATTTTTTGAAAACTTGTTACTCATTTTTTACATATTACTTTCGCTGGTATTTCTTCATATTATAATCGTATATTGCTTCCATACATTCTATATATTATGATACAGACAAGGACATGAAAGAAAAAAAGGACTGCGTGGACTTTTTAATATATGAATGTACATAACATGTTCTTAAGTCCGGGCAATCTTTTTCTAATTTTTAACCTGCGGCAGGATTAAATATACATATATGTATGTATACATGCACACATACACATACATAAAAATGTATGTACATATGTTTATATATTATATATATTATATATTATACGATACAGGAAAAAAAAAAACAATGTCATAGGACATAGATTATATTATAGATTATGTGATACGTTTGCACCCTTTCAAAATCAGTAGACAGTTTCATATTGCACTGTATGTATACCCATGTAAGTATTTAGACGATATTAGCATCAATTATTTTTGTAAAAAAACAAACTAATTGACAAAATAATCAATTTTTGAAGATATATGTATATTGGTTTTTTTTTTTTTCTTTCTCTGTTTTCTTTATCTTTTAAAACTTTGAAGTCAATTTTCTCTGGCAACGATTAGTCTTTCCACTCAGCAGCGGATTGATTTATTGTAACAGTAACCGATAGTTTTATGTATTTAGAAGGTGAAAAACTGTTTTACGAATAAAAGAAGAAGAAACAGAAAATGGAAAGGGAAAAAAAAAACAAAAAAAAAAAAACATTAAATTAAATAAAATTAATGGTTTTTGTTTAATTAAGTGTAAATTCTAAGAATATAAAAATGCACATATTAATTATATAACTTACACTTGATTCTTCATGATTATTTTCGGAGTAAATTAATAATTATTCATGTGATCACCATGAACAGTTGCAAACGTATCACAGTAAATTAATCTTTTTTCCCTTGCCACTCTCCCAGTCCCTCTCTAATTAACTTTTGTACGATATTTCTTAACTGTAGACCACCATAAATCATCGTTCGTTTATTTTTATGTCTGATAAAACAAAAAGAAAAGAAAATGAAAAAATAATAAAAAACGGAAAAAGTAAAAGAAAATTGGTACACATCCCAATATTATCGTGATTTGAACTGTGGGTATTTAAGGATTTAAAAAATCTTTAACATGTGCTTGTCAATCTGATTATCGGTGTAAGGGATGGTCCAATTTTAGTTAGTTGATACGATAGATATATCAAATCAATTATCCCAAGTTACGTTAATTTTTATGTATGTACATATACTTCTATATTATATTATAGGGCCTAATTTTTAAGATATATATATACCTATTATACCCCCTCTCATCACCAAGACCCCTATTGATTTTCAAAACTATTACATCAGTTTTCAAAACTACAATTGTTGAATGAAACGTATGTTATATTAAGAAATCAAATTATTAATTACTTATTACAATATTTATGTTCGTTTGAAAGTTTTATAATTTTAATTACCCTCTATATATGTATGTATTTATATATATATGTATATATAGGTACATAAGTATATATAGGATTATATTCTGTGCAGGTATTGGAATTTATGAAGGCAATACAATTCATGCTACTGCATTATACAGTTACAAAAAAAGAAAGAGAAAGAAACAAAAAACAGAAAACAATTTGAATTGAAATAGAAAATAGAGAAGAGTAAAGAAAATTAATTTTTTGATCATTTATAATTCATTCTTAAATGAAACAAACGGTTTAAAAGAAAAAGAAAAATAAATAATATTTTTTTTTTGTCATCTAACAATATATTTCGTGAGCTGAGGTTGGCTCAGTTGTAAGATTGTTCAATAATTGTTTCTGATTTTTATCTAATTCTTATAAAAAACAAAATAAAATAAAAAAAATTATCAAAATAAAATAAATAAAGAATTGCAAATATTTTATTAATTTTTTTTTTTTTTTGTTACTCGTATATCGTCATTAATAACAATTGTTTAACAATTCATCGCGGTGTCAATCACACAAAAAAAAAAAAAAAAAAAGAAACAAAAAAAAAAATAAACAAATACAAACTTTAGAAAAGATTGAAAAAATATAGGACAAACAAACAAAAAGAAAAAAAAAAAAAACAAAATGTATAAACGAAAAAAAAAAAAATGGACTGCTCTAGCGCTAAACATTTCCAAGCGTCAGTTTCTAAGACTGAAACTTATACCAAAAATTAACAACTGGAAATTCAATCAGTTCTATATTATTCTTATATAGTTTCGGTATTTGACGTTTGGATATTTTACGTGCGATATAATCCAGAACATAATAATAATAATACTAATAATAATACTAATAATAATAATAATAATAATAATAATAATAAAGTAACAAAGTGCAACTCGCTGCCTTGCTGAACAGTACAAGTACAAAACGAATACAAAATACATAAAACAAATGTCTTCGATTTTTGAAATTCTGGTAGATAAGATATCGAGAAAAAAAACAAAATAAAAAAGAAAAAAACAAAATAAAAATAAAAAAAAAAAAAAATTAAAAATTAATTGTTAATAATAAGAAAACAATCTCTGGTAGTAACGCCGTCACCTTCGGCTGCAACATTGCAAATACCTCATGTGCCGATGCTTCAGATTTTTCATGGAAACAAAAAAAAAAAACTTAACGATTTAATTTTTCAAACTATCTTTTCCATTTTATTTTTATCCTTTTTTTTTTTAATGTATATTACTATTTTAATTGTTCCTATATACAAACCCTATATATATATATCGCGGTTGTAATATATTACATACGTCGCTGGCCCTTGAACCTTCATGTTCACAGCGAGAAATAAAAAAAAGTTTTTTCAAATTACCGATTCTATTGGTGATGATCATGGTATCGTTTTGCATTATATATATATATATATACCTATTCGCAATAAACTATACACTGCCAATAAACGCATTTAGTACATGAAGGTATATATCGGGGACGAGTGACGCAGTCGAAATAAAAACCATTTTATATATTATCATTTTTATGTCATTACATTATAATATAATATATATACTGTACCTACTTACATACATATATATTATAATAATATGTATTTCCATAATTCAGAGTCTGAAGCTCGGCAATAACAGATTCTCAGCTAAGATACAATAGTTGTTGTACTTACGTCTTATATTTTATCAATAGTGTCCGGATATCAACGTGAATGGTTGTCATGCTCTGGTTAAGGGCGTAAAATTTACGACCACTCGTTAAAATTTTCTGTAAAAATGAAATAAAACAAAACACAAAAAAAAAAAAAAAATAATAATAATAATAATAATAAAATATGTAAAGTAAAAAAATTAAATCAAATCCCTACGACAGCGATTGGTCGAAATTTGCAAAATGCGTTATTGCATGTTAACTACAAGCATGACAATCGCCATATTATTATATTTTACAGAATATATATTGTTCCGTTATCGCAGTTATTATCTCTCGTCTAACATAATTCTTAAATAATGAATTTTCAATTTTATTAACCTTCGAGCTTCTTGATTGAGCTTTAAAAAAAAAAAAAAAAAAAAAAAAAAAAAAAAAACAGCTTTGCCATGTTTCATGATCATTATTATTATTGGTTTTATTTTGTCGATTTAGTGTTTCTGTTTATTTTTCTTTGTTTCTTCTTTTTTTTGTTTTTTATTTTTCTTTTTTCATTGATTTAGATATATTTTTTGTTTACTGATCATTACCAACTTGTCTTTTAGAAACTATCGACTGGATGTATAGAAATACTTATTTCAAGTTTTTTTCATTACTAAAAGAGGACACAGCAATGCCAGTAATCCAATAAATCACTGTCTTTATAATCAAACGACATCGTTTATTGCGGACTTTAATTTATAGATCATTTAATTTCCACTCAATTATATCTATACTTTCTCTGATTTTTAATTAATTAATTGTTTGGGGGGTTTTTTTCTATTTTTTTTTTTTTTTTTTTTTTTTTTTTTGTCAAACTTACCGCAACTGAGCATTCCAAGTAATGATAAAAAAAAAAAAAAAAAAAAAAAAATCGGAAAAAAAAGAAAATCAGTGAATACAAAAAAAAAAAAAAAAAAAATAATAATAAAAAGATCGTACGCACGCATATATTAAATATGTTGTAACGAAGGAAATTAGGTAAATATGACGATTAAAAAATAAAGTCGGCATATTTTATAACGTGCATTGCATCTTTAGGCTATTAAGATATTAATTATATACAACATTATAATTAATTAATATATAATTATATATTATTATTATTAAATAAGTGTTTATTCGCATTTTTAATATGATAAGGAATTATTATTATAAAAATTCAATAATAGTTGTTGGTGTAATATTATGAAATAAATCTTTACGATAGTAACCATCATGACATTTTTTCTCGTTTTCTTACCCCTATAGATACTATAAAAAAATGATAAAAACTGAATCTTACATTAATTTAATCGCTTGCCTCCAATCCCTTTTTCACCGTTGCATTTTCGGGCCTTAAATTCTTTCGATCTTGGATTAAAATGCCACTCTTACAAAACGCGACCGTGCAGTCTTCTTAGAAAAATTGGTGTAAGTTTGAAATCTCAGAATAGCATTCGATACTTTTTATCACTGATTATGAGGCCGATGGCTGCTATGAAAGTGCGAATGTATATCAGTCATGACGTCGCGTGTTTAAAGACAATATTCTCACGGGAAATGGAATGTGGAATCACAAATCTACTTGAGTATGGTCAGGATACCATTCATTGTAAAATACACGGTCTTCCGGGATTGTGTCTTGGTTTACGTCAACAAGTTCAGAACCAAGTCCCGTCTAGTCTCACGCAGATGATCAGGATCTTTGCGTGTCGTGTATTATCTTGCTAAACGTCTTATACAGTCGCAAGAAAATCCTCAAGCAATGCTTTCAGATAAGTACTCGGTGATCAAAGCCACAAAGCCAAAAAAAAATAATGACTTCATATCAATGTCTTGCAGTGTTTATCTATGTCAAATTTTTCACAGTCAGGAATAGCCGCAATGATTTTGGAAAATGATCGTGGTATTCGATTACATACTTTCTTGATTTCAACAAGGTATTATATCGCTTCAAACTCGGTAGATTTTGTTCTAAATTTAAGCATCTCCTTCTCCTCCTGATAACTCTGAGTAGTTTCATCCCTCTGTTCATCCCTTTTGCAATCATCGTGAGATCTCTCTGAAGCTAGGATACGTGCTTTTCGAAGTATACGTCAGTGTCAACAACACGCTGTGCCAAAACCTCATTGAGAATATTATTCGTAAGTTCTATATAGTCCTGGATGTTCTTGTAGTTATCAAGGACTTCAAACAGAAGCATAGAGAGCGTCTGTGCGTAAATTATTTGCATAATACTATCAACAATTATCTGTTCAGCATGGTGTGGCTTTTTTTGAAAGAAGTCCTAAATGGTAGCTTAATATTACAGGTTTGTAAAAAGCATTAACCAGTTCTTCGTAAAACTCGAAGAGTTTGGCCACTAGCTCCTAGTGCTTCACGATCTTCGAAACTCAGAGTAAATTTGAGTCCAATCCAAGATTCAGAAAATCTAAATTGCACATCGCTTTCGAATCTGCGGTAATTTTGGAGTGCAGCATGAGATCGTGGACCAAATTGAACAACAATTGTTTCAGTGTTTGTTAAGAATCGAGGACAAAGTGTAATCCAAGATTGTTCAGATACTGCAGTGCTTTCACAATCAGGAGTTCCTCGACAGTATCATAAAGGGTATCTTTCAAAGCACTTACAATTTTCTTAAGTCATTCGACGTCATATTTCCGATTGTTTTTTACAGATTTTTTTTTCACAGGCTTCCCCGAGAGAGTTATACCTCTGAAAGATGATCCCGAATGCTCGTAAATGATCCTTGTTTTCCACAAGTCTCGTTGGATTGATCGTAGTAGATAAAGTTATTAGAAACCCCTCCCCCAGTTCATCGAATATCTTGATGTTCCTAAAATTTATCAACGCGTTTACCAGTAACTCGTAAGGATTTCTACTTAACCAAGTATCGCCGAAGGCGTAATTCCGTGGAAGTTTGTCGTTCAGATAAGGGCACAGCATCTCCTCGGTAGCTCTGAGTTGTTCAGGCAAACATGGGCTACGTAAAGCTTTAAGATACTCCAACGCTTGATTAACGTTTACTTCATCGACCAACTCCTAAAGATTTTCGTTGCGTTGGTTTTGGGCAATCAAAGAGGAGAGACGAATTTTGTAAATCTGCATAACAACAGCTCCGAAAGTCTGAACCACTGTATTAGTTTATAATGAAGATAAATCTTAAGATCAGTTACGTTAAGAACAATTACGTTCAAGAGTTGGGTTGTATTCCATCGTGGAAATTTTTTATCAGTAAGCCAACGGATTCTCGGAGGATGGGAGAAACTGATTAAGACGCTAGAATCCGCTCGAGTACTACTTTGACCAGTTGATCCGCTCTGGACATTTGATCTCCATTAAGATACTACAAAATAGGGTCATTCGGTTTCGAGGACTGCTTCATTTACTCATTGTCAGTAACGTATGAGTATTTTTTAAACTTTGTGCAGTGATATTGACCGCTTTGCATTGCTGTAGATAAAAAACCATTCGATCTACGAAAAAAAGTTTCGGACAAAAGTTATTGGAAATTATCTCTTTTAACTAAAAATTTCGAAATCGTCAGCCCCGAGCTATTCCGGAATTTATTAATTCTTCTTCTTGTACTGGATTGTATTGGCCATGTTTACTCTAA
This sequence comes from Macrophya annulata, assembly GCA_963924015.1. Taxonomy (NCBI): domain Eukaryota; kingdom Metazoa; phylum Arthropoda; class Insecta; order Hymenoptera; family Tenthredinidae; genus Macrophya; species Macrophya annulata. Next base: position 3,912,750 of record OZ001261.1, on the reverse strand, counting down.
GTTTCGGAACAGAGCATCAAGACGATCAACAACTTCCCACGGACACAATGGTCCTGTATTATATCAACTGGTGAAATTATTGGAATATGAAATTGCGAGACTTGTAGAAGTGTAAGGCTTATTGTATAAGGGTTGGTGAATTCTGACGAAATATTAATAGAATTTATTTTCAAGTTTGTAAGTTAGTTTAAATTTCGGAAAGTTGAGTCCTTCTTGGCTTTTTGATTTGGATAAAAATACGTGAGGTTTGTTTTCGAGGGAGCAAAAGTTGAAGAACACAAGATCTCGGAAGATTTTGTTTTCCGAAATTCTTGAACAGACATTCGGAGCTTTCTGTCGATTTGTAAGTATAGCCATAACGTGGTATCTATCTGAATTCGAAATCGAGTGCTGACGAATTCACATATCTCTGTTTTCGAGGGTTATATAGGTTGAGGCAATTCAATCGTCGCCCACACGAATATTTCTGTTACTCATAGTCGGAAAATATATTTCCTAGCCTCGGGCGCCACGCTGGTTTAGTAGAGCTTAAACCCCTTGGAAACTGGGTGTAATAAACTTTACCAATCGTGTTATTATCAGCGTGGAAAAATCTCAGTCTTAAAATACGACATAAAATTGGATAAAGATTCCTTCATTGTACATTTCCGGAAAGGTAGCTCCTTGTCGAATCCAATTTTGAAAAGAAAATACAATCAATCGTAATCAACGAAATGAAACAAACTTTATCTCAAAGAGAAATGAAACGTCATTATAGAAAATAACGAAACACTTTTATCTCCACGCAAACTTATCCCATAAATTTGAAACTCGACTGATTGGGTGGTGCGAAAAATAAGCGAGAAACAGACCATCAACCTCGTCATCAACATCGCCAATATCCACGATGGTGGACCAAAACGACGTGTATGAACGACGAGTGGCGTCTCGACGTCGCCGGCACATTGCCCCCAGTTTTTCTCCTCCCTCTTGCTATGACGATAATTTTCCAAGTGAAGACTTTGCGTCATTCGATGAGAGGAGGAAATTCAAAAATACTCAAATTGTAAATGTCTGAAAAAGTTTGGGAAAATAATTCGGGCCACAAATCTACACAAAAAAGTATGATCACTAAAAAGTTTTCGATTATGTAGCTGACGGTCCAGTGTCTAATTAACAATCAACTAAAATACCAATTTGCACTTTCGGTGATCGTGCGGTAGTAAATTCGCAAGAAAACTTCTGCGATTATAAAAGTTGACTAATTAAATTACTGGTTTTGTGATCCATTATATGTTTGATAGTGAAGAGTCGTTCAACTAAGGTAAACGTAAAGTGATCATCTTTCTATCGAATTAATAATAAATATCACGACTATAATTATTATCGTCTGATAAAAATTTTAGCGCAGAAATGTCTACAGTGTTTTATTGTGATAGTTAAAACTTATCGTAAAGATTGGCATACGAGTTTCGACCGTATATACATATAAGAAATGGCGAGAACCGTGAATATCTGTATGACGATATAATAAAATTTACATGGAGTTTTCGCCCAAAGAACATCAAATTTTGTCACGAGTGTTATTTTTGTATCCACACACGTAAAAAGCACAATGTTTTTCCTTGAAACTATAGAAATGAGAACAAAGTTACTTTCAAAACAGTAGGAAATATGTTTATCGTTTTATTGGCCTAAAGCCAGAGTCATCAAGCTCGGGATAAGATTTTACCAACCCCAAAGAATTAACAGTTTTAGTAGAATATAACTGCGGATGAGAGAAAACTTTATTAGTCAAGTTCTTAAGATTGATTTCTCGTTTTTATTTGTATATATCTACGAGATTACTCGTTACAATTATTGAGAACGTTGATACGGACTTGGCTGAAGTCTAACATTAATAATAATAATGAGAGATTTTTGTTTTCACTGTAAAAGATTGAAGGATGAAAGAAAACTAATTAAATAAATATCGCTCGATTAGGGAAAGTCGAAAAAGCGTAAACGAGATAAAACCTCGTATAGCTTCGTTCTGCACAGCTTGTTGGTAAAAAAAGTAAAAAGTTATAAAACAGCGGGATTGTAAAGGGGACGAGATTGGATGATAATTCGTTCGATAATTCGAGTTTCAAACTGGTTTAAAATAAGAATAAAAATTAATGCTATATCAGAAAACGTCCTCTTTTCACGTAGAACACATTTACTATGACACCTTTCGACTGCACCTGTTCTCTTCTAGTATTTTGCTTAGCAGGTACATATTCTACGTGACTTATGGAGTTGACTTTATCACCACGGCCCCATGACCAGGCCGCAATTTGCCTCTAGTTTCTAGATCGTGTTTACAATCTACTTGATTCACGCGGGTCTTGAACGAGCACGTCGCGATGTAGCGACTACAGGAATTAAAAATTGAAAAAAACAAAAAAATACAACAATTTTTCGTAAATTTTTGTCAAAATCTCTGAAAATGTCTGCAAACTATTCTCCGAAATTTCTAATAATGCGTATAAAGTTTTTCAATTTTGAAAAGCTTATCGGAATGGTTTCAAGAATAATTCAATAGATTTTCAGAATTACAAAGAAATCATGAAGAAAAAATAAACAGAATTATATTTTCACCAGGAACTTTAAAATCTTTTAGAATATTTGAGATTATTCGAAAATTTTGTAAAGTTTAAGAAATCTTAAGAAATCTTCCGAAATATATCTGCGAAGTTATCAAAAATTCTTCCAAATTCATCGACAAATTTTCAAATTTCATTAAATCTTTCGGCATTCTATGAAATCGTTTGAAATCTCATAATATCTGGAAATCTGGTATTATTACACAAAATATTATCATCGATTGACCCCGTTGTTTAATTCACTACGGTATTGTGTTAATATTCAACATAGAGAGACCCGGACGGTACAGAGAAGATGCTGCACATTATACCCATGTGTGCTTACATGCATATGCATACCTCAACTAGACCGCGATGTACGAGGTAATGAAATCAAATTGCTGTCTCAAAATATCTGCGTAGATGTTGAATTCCCTTGGTATAATAGTAGGACGGTAGGGAAAGCTGAGAGCTGAGAGCAATGTTAAACCCATATCCAAAATCCGGAAGTGGCCAGAAATTTGTAGCCCGAAACACAAGATTAACAGCACGAAGTTGTTGGACCTGAAAATAGTCACTATTCTCTACATTATACTACCTGAAATGTTGGCAGTAAGGTTCCGAGGACAGTAGAACAGAGAAGAAGTGAAGAAAAGTGTAAAGTTTAATGCCGCATGTAAGAAAGGTTCAGGGACAACTTCAAAAAACTTCTCACTGCTAGACTCTTCCTGACCTTTTCATAAAAAGCTGCATAGTCATGACCACCATTACAATGGAGTGAAATATTGAAGAATTATGCAGCTGCAAGTATACACTGATGTAAAGAGGAATGATAAAGTTACAATTTTCATTGGAAAATTTTAGAGCACAGGATTTAACTGGAATTAGAAATCCAATTTTTAGAGTCTTCACAAGATCGGAAAATAATCGTGAAATATAACTAATGAATTATTAATTAAGCTTTCATGTTTTGCCATTTAGTCGTATTTATCTTGTAGATTTTTTTTTTTTGTTTTTTTTTTTTTGGGGTAAAATATGAACGCGTTAGAAGTCAGTCTTCTGAGTCTTCAAGTTAGCGGCTGGTGAGAAGAGGCAAAAGTTTTAACATCCCAGGGTCAAGCGGAGTCCCGAAATCTTCCATCTTCGTAAACGTGGATATATAGGTTGTTGGTACTAAACACGTAGCTACCTTGAAGAAACTTTTACCATTATTTAAATAACGAGTTCCAACAGTAATTACTCCGGAAAATGTATAGGTATTAGTACGGACAAACACCGTCAAAATATACCCGGATCATGAACTTGTAATTATCTTCAACTTAACGGAACAAATTTTAATGCTGATTCGATCCAGGGTACCTGCCCTCTCCTCCGGTTGTGGTTGGCTTCGATGATTTTGATACTCTAAAACAATATTTAAGGAATGTAGATGAAAAGGTGTAAAGTAACGAATAAATTAAACAGAATCGTTTTTACGATACTTCAAAATTGGAAATAAGACAAAGAAAAAGGGGTTTTTTATGTAGCTTCGTATGCGTCAGATATAGCAGGCTACTAGTTTAAAATTTATGCAGAAAAGCTCGATAATTGTTCGACCGATTTCATATCTCCTCCCGTCTTACAATGAGTACAATCATAATTCATCCAGAATTTTGATGACACGAGAGTTTGTGATTTTGTTAAAAAATTTCTCTACTAAGGTTAACAACCGTACGTCATATCCGTCGACAACACATATAGCTGATTTTTTTCCGCAAGTTTTGATCACTCGGTTATTTATCTAATAATGAATTGACGCGAGGCCGAGAAAGGGGGTTGAAGAATCGCTAACCTTGTAGTAATTATTCGCCCCAAGGTGGCCCTTGGCTGCGTAAGCTCGTCCCTGACGACAACCCTGGACCTGGTGAGCTTGCGCGAGAGGGTTTTGGCGACGGGAGGTCCGTACCGAAGAGTTGAAGTCGTCTGTGGTGTCATCAGACGCCTGTTAGTCGCGTCTGTAGATTCGTGGCTCCGAATTTTTTGTTCTTTTGTAACTCGTAGCCGTTTGGTGAATATAGTCGCGAGGTGGAGATCTGAGCTTAATTTTTCCCAGCATCCCACGGGAGTATCTATAATCAGGTCGGAAATTTTAGATTAAAAAATTACCGGGAAATAAATTCTCTCCACTTGAGTCTGGAAACTGGATTCGACCACCTGTAGTGTGGCCAAAGAGAAGTTCGAAGGAAAAGGCTCCAAACAGATTTCATAATCGCTACAGTTATCCGTAATTTATAAATGCAATATTTTTTAAGATAATAAAACACTGAGATATCATTAAGCATAGAAATTTTTAGACAAACGCAACGTTTATATAGACAAGCACCAGGCTACGTGATTAAGAAAAAAAAAATTCGAGTTTGCCAGGATTACCACAAAGATGAAGACATCTTCGTTTTCGCTTCGGGTTATGCGTCGGGTAAGTTTGAAATGTCATTTTCTCGATGTTCCAAGCTTATTTGCTCTCAATATGCTCTCATGCTATGTACATTATATCGCAATTATTATATTTACAGCAATTATAATTCAGTTGCGATTAATTTGCTTTCCATTCCTCTTCCGTTCGTTGGCTATATGAAACGTCCAACTTTTATCATATTCAAATGCCGTATCAGACTACAACTTGTTATAGATTCGTATGTGTTTATAATAACGAACTGTAACTGCATAAACACGTATTTCGCGATCGTGCAATTATTTCAATTTGTAATTGCATTTACATTTTTTCATTTTTCCGAATCATGCCGATAGCAAAGGATATGACGAACAAATTGCTCGTTATCTTGTTACGAATTGGACGTTGCAATGCCCTGACGTAAATTTATGATACTCATGATTGACACTTTTTTTATACTTCCACAAGTTTTCGTATGCCCAATTTTTTTACCTCTGTCTTGTACATACATACATACGTATGTATATTTGGGTGTGTAGATATATATATGCGCATCTATAGCCGTCCGATTATGTATACATATGTATATGTGTGTTCTTGTACCCGGAGGCTACGATACACGTAAGGTTCTCACGGGTAACCCGCAATTCAAAATTTGCATAATATAATTCAAAACAGGGTTTGGGTGTTTCATAAAGCTAGCAAAGCCCGAGTATCACACAACTCCGAACCTTTTGTGACAACCAACTTCAAACAAAGTGGTATAAAAGCATGGGAAACCCAAATACAACATACAAAATCCATTTTTCGTAAGAAATTTACCTACGGGAGATATTTGGTTGAGAAATTGATTTACCGTTTCGGATAATTATTGATGGTGAAAGAATTTTACGCGTTAAATATTCTTATTCAAAAACAGCGAATTTTTGAACCCGGAATAAATTAGACGGGATAATCAAGCTAATAAAAATTTTATTTCGTGAATTTAGTTGGTGCAGAATTAAAAGGATATACGATTAGCTTGAACTTTGAAGGAACAAGGCTTGCCGCGGGTAGCAGATCGTTGAATTAAATTACCTCCCTCTGATCACACGCTTTTCAAAGGGTAGGTACGTAAAATATGCATATTTTTTTTTTTTTCATTAATCTTTAAGAGAGTTAAAATTCGTATATTTTATAAGAAAATAAAAAAAATCGGTTGAACTTGTTGCTAAACTATAGATGTGTACGACCGGTACGAAGTGCCACTGATTTAATCAGCAATTCGAGAAACGTATTCTCTTTCGATACCTTTCACAGTATATTTTTGGGATGTCGCAAAGCTCGAAAGAGCGGTTCGTGACTTGATTTTAAAATTTAACTCAATTTCTTGTTTATTTATTTTATTTTATTTTATTTTTTTTTTTTTTTTTTATCTAAGTTTCGGCGCCCTTTCTTGATTAGCCCTCACGTTATTTGATTAAATATACAACAGCTGGTGTTACCGCCTAGGGACTTTTTCCTCTGCTTGCTACTGAAGGAAAATATTTCATACTTTAAATGAAGGTGAAATACTCCGTTATAAGCCTCGAAAAAATTCGCTGTGTACAAAACATTGAACCTCACTATACCAGCTACCTACCAGATGTATATTTAATTCAATTGCATGAATACAACCGCATAGGAACCGCAATGGTACCATATAAATTTTCAATTGCGCCAAATACCGGGTAGCCGCAAGTTGGTATATGGGTATGAAAATTGGAAATGGAAGGTTGAAAATCGATGCATTAGTTTAGGAGATGAATTAAATAATTTAAAATAATAGATTCATATCTGCACTCCTTTTTATCCTATAGATAATAAATAAATGCTATTATGTAGCTGTATGTTCTAAAGCCATATGACAGTTCAGATTTTGAAATTACCGTTCAGATTAGTTAGCGTGAAAATTGGTTTTCGTAATATGGAACAATGGTGGGTTTGATTCCAGCGTATAAAAATCCTCGGAATTGGAAATTCCCTGGAGAAGAGACCGTAGTTCGCTATTACATCTGCGAGTATCAATTATGGGATGGAAACCCACATTTGCTAGTCTCGTTCGCGTGGCAATCTCACGCAATTAACTTAACAACAATAGCAACCATTTAGCTGAGAAAATAGGAAACACCGTTTCATTGTGTTTCAGAAATTAGTAGAGCTTTGTAACCACAATTAATGGCAGGTAGTCGCCCTTGGGTATGTTCGGGCGCGGCTAAGGTCAGCGAAGTGTAACACAGAAATTTTAGAAAATTGTGCAATTATCCAAAGTTGGATTATTCAAGGTCGATTTTAACATTACGAGAGAAAATTTGCGTTACATTAACAAATAAAACCACCAAATACAGGAAGTAAAAAAATAAAGTTGATATATATATATAGGAAGTGGCCACAGGGCATCCGGGTGTTTATTTTATCCACGATCGTGAAGATAAATTTTTTCCGATTGGACGCGGTCGTATAGAAATTCCGATGAGCCTCGGGCACTGTTAAATTTATATAAGGCTATACCATCGAACTTTGGTCCAGTGATAGAGAATCTCTTCCGGACTTACGTAGGTTATATAGTATGATAATGTTTATTTTTATTTCTTCTTAACAAATATTGGAATTTCATTCACATCCCGTTTCCAAGATATATATATATATATATATATATATATACTTTTCCGAGTCACAACAAACGCGTAAATTTCACCGAGATATATCAATCTGAATGTTGCGAAGATGGATGAGAATCGAATGTGTATACGAATTGGAAATTTTCGAAATAACAACAGAGACGTTTGACTGTATTTCCAATTTAAAAAAGCCTGAATCTTTGAAAAGGCAAAGTTACCAAGGTTCGAGACACCCCGCCGTTGGGTTCAATTCCAAATTTCATTCTCTATAAAATATCGGCGTGTTTGTTTGTTGCTTTGGCGAAAAGGGTGTCGGATGGTTTAACACGTTCGTGCTTATTTCCATATCAGAATATATGCGGGACGTACCTATTTCTAGAAATTTATGTGAAGATTTTCGACGGTATATTTGGGAAGATATCACATAGTTTAACGTTTGATATATTCCTAGAAGATCGCTTCTCGTCGTATAAGTAAAACTTAATTATCGTCAGCCTTAGTCGACCTGACTCACCCACTTTCGTATTTCAAAATGCAATAAAACGTCTGGAATTCTAGGCCATTCTACATATATCTATACACACGTTTCCTTCCTACATCTTGTCCTCTATTATTGTTCTCTCTTCTTCCTTTTTTACTTCTTATATCTCTCGGTCGCCATAGTCTGTAACGCAGACTCTCTCAAGGACTTCTTCTTCCTTTCCTCAAAAGAAAGATTGCAATGTTTTTCAAAATGTGATAATTAAAAATTATTACAGATTCTATAAAAAAAAAAAAGCCTCAAATTGCATCAAATCTAAAATAATTCCTAATCGTGTCTCAAAGTAGACATTGTGAAAAAACTAAGTAAATGAAAATTATTTCTTCAAAGGGTAAGTACGTACCCTTGATGGAGATGGATACATCATAGAATATATTTATTGTTGAACAGCACTGCGAGCATGTTTATAAATAAATTAGTAGACAGCTATTTTGGTTCGAAATTTAGGACTAAAAGTTTAATGTGCTGCCGACCCAATGCGGCAGAATTTTTCAACGACCAATCTTGGCTCGAAATGCGGAAGTAGTATAAATGTGTACGTATGTATATGTACAACGGCTCTGTATAAAATAAATAAATATATACAATATCCATGTACTACGACACCCCAATTCTGCGGCACGGGGAAAAGGTTTCGCGAGATTATAGGGACAGGAGTAATTCGTTTTCTTCTGTCTTGCGGTTCAATGTGTATAAAAGGATGTCGAGAGAGTAGACGACCGTAAAGTGACGACGTCGCTTTGCCTTGATATGGAACTTTCCTCATTCCATAAGAAAAGTACGATTTCCGCAAAACCTCGTAACTACTTCTGTTTTTCTTTCATTATTATTTTTCCCTTATTTTTATCAACAATTTTATACTTTCTTTTCATCTTCTCTTATACTCTTCTTCATAACCGAAGATTATCTCAACCTGGAAAGTATATAAGACTTTCTTAACCACATATTATGGCCCAGATGGCGAGGACCGTACTCCGAATCTATTACATTTTATTTCCCGAAACGTTGTAAGTTGAGGTACCATAAAAACAGCTACAGTGGAAACCCGTGTCGTCTGTGGACCCCATTTTTTTTTGTCACAGTTCACTAGTTTTGGCAAGACATACTTAAGAATCAATTATCCCAAGGCCGTTATAAAAATTTCGGAAAGTCTGATGCATCCAAAATTTTTAATGTATAGTGTACAAAATTTTTGGGTTAAATTATTTTCCAGAAAAATTAAGAAATACGATGAAATTTCAAACTACTGTCTTTCCCACATTTAAATTTCTAAACTTGATTTAATTTGATCCAATAAAAAATAAGAAAAATTTAACGCGTTAATAAGTACCAACACACTGTCCAAATTTCACCCAAATCGTGCGAACGGTTGATGAGATATTAATGCTGCTGTAAAATCATAAAACGATATTTTGTCATCCCTCTTTTTAAGCCCCTCGATAAATTTTTCATCAATTCAATATCGTATCTACGAATTATTAAAAATATCTGTGTATAAGGTTTTTTTATCTTTTTTTTTCTCAAAATCTGTCGTCTTGTTCGAAATTTATTTTATACGGAGGGAAAAACGTGAGGAAATTACAAGTGTCTCACTTTATTTTGATAGTGCATAATAGATAACCGTTGTAGCCGTCTTTGGTGTGAATACCTACATATACAAAATTTTTGAACGCTTGTTAAAGGCATAAAAGTTTTTTTTTTTGTTTTTTTTTTTTATATATCCCTACTACTACATAGAAATATAGAAAAGCTCTTTCATAACCGCGTCTTTAAGTATGTCAGGCGTGTTTGCGTAATGAAATGAGACAAACCAAGGTGTAGAAACACGCGAAGTCAACTCACCTCTAATCTATTCGAACCTCAAACTCCAATTACCATGATTAGTAACTGACACTATTAAATTGTGTAGAGATGGGATATTAGGGTGTAAGAGACGTTGCTTTTACGTGGAATAGGGGGTGAGAAACTCTCTCGGTTCATTAGTCTATTAAAGCAAGTATCGTACTCGCATGATTATCGAAGGCATCCGTAGCAGCTGAAAGCTGATTAGATTTTCGTAAGGTCTTGGTTCACGGATTATTAACATTTCCAAATTATTATAGATATATGAAATCGGACAGCTGTAAGGCTCAGAAGTGGTGGATTAAATAGCACGAGCTGCAAGCTCAAGTGATAATTTATTTCAAAGTTATTTTCATTTTTACTTAATGTTGATTTTTAATTCGTGTTTTTCACCCGAAGTAGAACCCTTCAAATTTTCTGCACAATGAATTGATTGAGCTTTTGATTAAGGTGGAAAACTCAACCGTCTATAATAGTAGTAAAAATATATCAATCTAATAAGCAGAAGGAAGTTTGAGATTTTTTTTTTTTTTTTATTTCAGCTCACGTCCATATCGATTGCGTTATAGTAACCTTTTCCCAATTCTACCATTCTACTTTTATCCTTTTTCCTTTCGCTTTTCATCCACCCTAGTATGAACGAAGGGAACTCGTTCCAATATGTTTCGAAGAGAAAAATAAATTGGGTGAACTGTTTTCAGGATTCATTCATGATGCGAATATTAATCATCCTCAAATCTATAGACCATGAAATATACGTTAAATAAATTCGACTTATCGTAACAAAATGAAAAACCTAAAAACCTGACAAAATTTATTCCAATAAAAATATCTTGAGATGAATCGCATCATCTTTGTTTTATTTTTGATTAGGGGCAAGTCGAATCCTCTAACTTTAAGTTGACATTGGTAAGAGACGTAAGCTTCTACTGTCAATGAGTTGGGAAGCTCTAAAACTGGCCAAGAGTTTTTCCAAAAGTTGGTTAACACGTTCAACGAATATCAAGTCACGTTTGTTCAATATAACTCGAAGCCACGTACCTATTGGAAGAATTGCTGGAGTCCACGTTCTCTATTTGTTACAGGGAATCACCACTAGAAAAGTAAAGGTATATAGATATAGCATATACTCATCCCCAAAAATTGAACAGAAAATTTCAGAAAAGTAATTTTTAAATTCTGAGAAAATTATTACGAAATAAAAGATTGATTACCGCAAAGCTACAGCGAGATGTTAACAACATGAAATTTTCTCTCCTCCAGAGGTAACATTTCGTATACAAAAATGACAAGTTTTTTGGAAGGTTCATAAAAGTTCGACAATACTTACCCCATGTCACTTATAAAGGAAATGATCGTTTTACCATTAACTTATCCTCAAAAGAATTTATCAATTTAGAATAAAATTTTCGAAATGCTCACCCGTTTCCTCAGAATGAATGTGTTGTTCCGAAGAATTTCAAATACATACCATCGAAAGAGCCAGCTGATATGAGACTTCCTCGATGAACGAGAGAATACAGAGCTCGAAAATTCAGGAGATATTCGATCCTCTGATCCATTGAGTTTTTAATCTCAAAGAATGAAAAGATTTTTCGAATAGCTGGAGAAATTTCAAATCGAATAAATAATATCCAACATTATAAAATGATAATCCAATATCATAAAGCTGGAGAAAAAAAGAATCAATTTGGTGTTTAGATAAATTTAGAAAAACGTAAGGTTCATTCAGTTATTTCGATATTTGAAGGCTAATGATCAGAGTGAATTTTTCGTAGTTGAAGAAGTGTTTAGAAATTCTTGAAAACCATTCTTCAGATCAATGCAATAAGTTTACATAGGATGAATGTGGCCTTATTGCATCCAACAACTCAATTACATCCGGTTTTCAATACGAATGAGCGAAGCACTTTTCTGGCGAGTGTGAAGGTAAATAAAATTGAATATATGTAACTTCTGTATGGGTCAGAATTAGGTTCTCAGACCCTCTAATAAAGGTCGAAGGTCTTCTTAAATACACTTAGGTTACCTTTCGACCCAACATTTCGGGGATAAGAGATATGAGATTTGGTAGCAGATGTGTGCGATGGTGTCTACGCAGATATCAGTGAGATATCACATGCGATTTACTCATCCCGAAGGTTTTTACTGGTCTAAGGTAGAGCAGCAGCTGGTTTTCGTAATACTTTACGGATAAATAAGTAATGTTGGAGGGTTTTCAAAGTCTGATATATACCGAGGTAAAGATTCTTGGATATTCTCAGCACGTGCCAAGAAATCCTTGAGAAATATTATCTGGACTTCAAGTCGCATGAATATGTCTAAAATAAGAGAGATCAACAGTAGGTAGGTATTATCTGTGGAACATGAAAACCAAAAAAGATAAATAAAACCGGATTCAAGAGGCTCTTCGTTTTATATTGGCTGTTAACATTATTTGTCTTGCCTGTGAATCTGTGTAGATTCACTCTTCGATTAAGACCAGATAAGACTTGATGTAAAAGTACCGCTCTAGGTATACTAACCACGTGAAACTCAAGTCTCACAGAAGGGTCAAAGTTATAATGAGATGCAATTACGCACTCCTTCGACTCCGTTGGCTTTTCGAGAGAAAAAAAAGTTTTCCCTTTGAACAGCGAAGAGCAGAAAGTAAATGCATAGCAGAAGGGTTTCTTCTCTCTCTTGGTTTATGATTTTAACGACAGACCGTAAAGATCAATAGAAATAAACGGAGTAAGCTCGTTCTTTATGAATAATTAATGTTAAACTTAGGTAATTGAGATTCGTTGCTAAATCTCGACACTGAAAATCTTTTTATTCATTAACACTGAAAGATTGGCTTTTAGTCAAAATTTTCTGAAATAACATGCGATCTTAAAATATCAAAAATTGAATATCGATTACAAAAAAAAAAATGTATTTGCGACTAAAATGACTGAAAGCAGTTAAATGATTGAAAGCTTCGCTTTTTGAGGAAAATAATTACCTACGTAGAATAGGATATAGGTATAGGTATATATAGGCGAGAGCTAGAAGTAGCGGAAATTAATGCTGAACTACTTCCTTGCATATGGTAGGTAAGATGGTTTTGTCTGCTAAGCTATTGTTTTTCTTTTATCCATTGCCCTGTGAATTCTGAGCAGGCATGTTCGTCCTAGAATCTGCAGACTCTTCAGGAAATTGAAAGGAAATTGCTTCCTCTATACGATTTAGCATATACAACCTCTCTGAATCTATAATATTCTCATTACGATAGTAAAAAAATATAAAATAAAATTGCTGGAGATAGTTAAAAGATAAAAAATGAAAAAGATTACAAGTTCTACATGTTGTAGCTTTGCTGAAAAAGAAACCTGACATCGCTCAATAGCCTGAAGGATTTTAATTCAGTGTCCTTTTAAATTTTTTTATAGAAACAAAATTGAGTCCTGCTGAAAGGAATCCTATGCCAGTTAGACCACACAATCATAGATTAGAGTCAAAGTAAAGACCATATGTATTTCATTGCTAAGGTGAAAGCAGGGAGCAACAAGTAAAACCGAAGCTTTACCACCCGCGACGAACCGCAACTCGATAGGTGTGGTATTTCTGCAATTCCTCTTCCTCGTCCTTCACAATTTCATTTCTCTCTCGCTTGCCTTTATTCACCACAGTGCAGCCCTTGCCATCAATTTCCTTTTCTCTATTCTACCTTCTCACCCTCATTCTCAGGGCGAGAAAATCGAGGTGTGAAATTACGAGCCAATTGAATCTTGGTCCGTGCAAATGATTCTTGAAATTCAAAGATATGCACGGGCGTAGGTACTCAATCAGCTATATTCACATGTGAGCTTTCCAATTATATATTTTAGATACCTAGGTAGAGTCTGCAGTCGATATCTGGTAATATGGTCGAGCTATGGTACAGCATTAACTGCCGATCTTCAATGTTGAGCACTGGGCCAGCATTGAATAATGTAAAATCTACGAGTGCTTCCCAGGGTTGTCACAAGTCGCTGGGACAGTATTAGGATTTTCTCGCAATACATTTCAAGAGTTAATAACTGGCAGGGGTTAAGCCCTATGACAGTTTGCGTCCTTCTCGTGTTAAGCTCTCGATATATATATTTTCCTGAGAACTTGAGATACTGGCTCAGTACCGATCCATTCTACTGGCCCACTGTTCATTCACAGTATTGGTCCAGTGCTGGTTATCAGCGTCGGGACGAGCTTATCATTTCTACTATTTACCGGTATTGATCCGGCACTGGGACGAACGACTGCGTCGAACTCGCCACCGTTGGCAACGGTGCTGATCCAACATTGGGCCTTTTGTTATCGGCCTTGTATGTGATTGTTCTCATAATTACCAACAAATTCATGTATGTAGGTATATTTACCAAATGTACATTTAATCTGTACGGTAAGAGTACTCCGCGTTGAATACAAACTAGAGCTTTCGTCTATAATTTCTCTTACAATTAAACGCATCGTAGCTTTTGATCCGCACAGGGCGTGCCTTTCATAATTATACATAACATATGTATATATGTATTCACGGATACTAGGTGATCATAAATGTGGGCAACATATCGAGTGCCAAGACAACATGGGGCAGAGTTAATTAACTGCTCAAATCCCTGACAGATGATAACGGAGGGGGTGAATCTTTACAACGTCTTGTTTGTTTGATGTAAGAGAGAATAGAAGGTTCAATATTTGCTGTATTATCTCACTGCCTTGTGAACCATGTTCGGATAATCTTTTATCACAATTTTTGGGAAAGTATTTGAAGTACGTCTATTGATTATTATTATCTTTCATCGAGGCCTGGGGTCAATGGATGAATTTATGAAATTGCTCGGGGAGCTTTTCTCTGATCAATTAATCATCACAGGATTCATTAACCTAATTGAAATATTATCACGTTCATTGCATTTGATTAAAACAACAATTAAAAAAGTACGTATACTCACACTCTCTATATCTTTCATACTCTGCACAACATTAACGGCTATTATCCCCCATTTATAAATACTCTATTATTATTATACGTATACCTATACTATAACATCCTTACACTTTGTCTGCTCGTTACACAGCCAATACACTTACAGATAGTCTATCTACCATAAAAGTATATGGGATATTAGTCCGGAACAACATCTAGTACAATGGAGTGCCAATTACTTTGCATTGCAGTATCTCAACAAGAGGCAACCTCGAAAGGAAGGATGAAACTTCCCACTGGGAGCTTTAAAGTCGACGGTTTATTACTACTCGGATTTTCGTGTCTGGTTTTTTTTTTTTTTTTTCTAGACTTTGCAATAAAGCAATGAAATTATTACGGTGAATCCAACGAACAAAAGACTCGTACGTTTTCCTGAATTATATTTTTCCTTCATTTGTTACAATTTTTACGGAAAAAAAAAAAAAAAAAAACAGAACAGAAATATTCGCTTAAAAAAATTCCAACTTCTCTCTGATTTTTAATCCGTTAATGCTCTAACTATTACAGTAAAAACTTTTCAGTTCAATTTGGCTTATTACAACCCTCAATGTCAACCTCGATGCAACCCACCTGTTGCTAAGCCTATGCCTCACGACTTTGAGCCTAGAAATTTACCCCAACTGTTGCGCAAAAAGTTGGTAGGTACATTGATAAACCAATTCGATGTAAAACTGGTTATTAATTTGTGAAGAGAGCCAATTTGGTTGATAAACTTCATAAAAAGTCGTGAGCTTTACTTCGGAGATTTAAAGTTGATGAAAAATATTTGAGTTTATTTTTTATAAAAGTAGGAAACAGGAATTTACTTCCCTGAAATTATTTATCACGATATCACACGTTTACGACTCAATCTATACATATAAGTAGAAAGACCAAGGGCAGGCGCCTACTTGGCGAGGAACGTGCATCGAGATTAAATCCAGGAATTTCATCTGTTATCGACAAAAGCAATTAATTTCCCTTATATACCGCAGTAATAAATAGCTTGTAGTTGAGTTCTGAAAATACAATCATTATATAGTATACCCACATAATTTAGCCGGTATAATATATTATATAATCCAGATAAAAGCCAAGAACTTTCAGTATATAATAATTCTATTCTATTCTGAAAATCTCAAAACGCTTACATGATACGGGAAAATTTATCTTCGTTTTATTTCTTGTCATGGATTGGATTATTTTTTAATCAACTTGGCATGGGATATCATATATTACATATTATATTTATATACACATGAACTAGAAATCCTTATTATTCCAAAAAAAAATGAAATAACAAAATTGGTATAAAATATGCACGACACAGTTGGTGGTGCGAAAGTAATGCCACCTCGTTTCGGATCTGAGATAAATAACGAGTAGAATTTCTGATGCATAAAACGTGAGGTATATTTGGCAATAAGCATCATAAGTCTCGAAAAATATTCTTTGATAAGCAGCTATTCGTACGAGCCATTAATTTTTTACGTAACCTCAATTTGTAAGGAGAAAAAGAAACAACCCTTCCCTTGCTTGAAGCTTATTGCGGATTCTCAAGTTCGTTCAATGTTTTTATATTTCGGTTTTTATTTTTCTTTTTTGTTCAGTTTTTTATTATTTTTTATTTTTTTTTATCTTTCGTGAAAAGTGCGGAGCCTTCGTTTCCTTTATTACATTATTATACAAAATTGAACGAACCACATCAGCTCGTGGAACTACACCATTATTCTAAAAATTTAATATATACATCCTCCTTGATTTAAACCATACTCTGCTTCTAGTGTACAGAGATTTATATGCAAGAAATAAATGACGATTTTTATAGTCGATAATTCACTGCTTTTATTATTTAGAATCCTGGAATTCAGAGATTGATAATTACTGTTGATCTTGCGATCTACCGCTTAGAGCTTCAAGCTCATTACTTTGAGTCTACCTTATGAATAATCGTCGTACTTGACTTACGGAACACATTCGGAGCTTATATGGATTCACCAAGTCTTTGAAAATCAGAGCAATCGATAATGAAGAATGAAACGTGCAGTATCACCTCAATTGTTTGCGTTATTAAGCTCGCGAATTTGATCCCTCATAAGTAACAAAGCTAGGCACGTACGTGATTAATTTAACGTCGATCAGGTTTCCGTGCGTTATAGGTACCTCTAATACATCCCAAGTACTTATTCTGACACTTTGATATATTGCCAGCCTTAGTGAAATATCGAACCGCATGTTTCAACAGTTGGGATTCTCCCTGTATACTAATTCACGTATAGTATTAGGTATAGGTGATAAAACAACAGTGGGTTCAAATTTGCGGAATAATAATATTTTTGGAACAACTTTTATGCTGTGAAAAAAAATATTCTATTGACTAAGGATTTTCAAAATTGAGTAATGGCATTTTCAAAGATAAATAAAATTTATTTTAAATTTTATAGAAATTAATTGAAGATTTGAAAACTTTCTGTACAGCTACAAGAAAATAATCTTGGAAAAATACATTTTTGGATTCTAATAAGAATTGTAATTATTAAGAAAATTGGGATGTAAATTTATGTGATGAGGTTTATCCGATTGCTTCAATCTTCTGACTAACCCTCGACTATAATAATAAATGTGGCTTGTTGAGATAACTGCTAGATGTAATTAGCAGTAATTTAGAAAATTTCATCCCTGTTGGTGTACCTACAACTAATTCGAATAGGTAAGCCTAACCTTGGATTAAAGTTAGTTTAAACTTGAAACTAGGGCGTTGCCGAGAAGGAAGTGATTTTATAAACCCACCGGGGGCTACGTAACCACAGCAACTGTATCATGGCAACGGATTCCTACCCGTCGAAAACCTTTTCTTACATCAATATAGCGATATCCGAACTTGGGAAATAGTAGATGAAATAACATACGGAATTATCTACTTTGAAACAAAAAAAAAAAAAAAATTTTTTTTCGAGAAGTAAAGCAAAAGATAAATAAAAAAATAGTGTATTCGTGGGATTCGTAAATTAAATTCATCCATCGCGAGCTTGACGTTTCATTATCTACTATAAATGCTTAACTTAACCGATGAAATTCTGCGTACGTTTAATCCTCACGATAATTTTATTCTACATACTTATAAGCTGTATCGCTATATATATATGATACAAGTGTACAACATTAAATGTTTAAGAATACCCTTATCCCTAATTCGAGAATGAACGGAATTTACTGATAAGACTGATAAAGCTTCGAGCTTGATATCAAAACCGAATATCCCTTTATTTTATGCGTTACATAATACAGGGGTTGATAATCGAGGCTAGAATCTGAACCGTACGAGATGGTTTAACCTTACCATGAAGATACAACGATCATGTTCGAACCCCTATAGAAATCAAGAGAGACAAAGGGTCGACGAAATTTGAATTGGGAATAAATTTTAGTCTGTCATTGTTTTATAAAGTTACGGAATTCACCGTTCATTAATAAGTAAGGGTGAGAAATGTTCACACGGTTTAGGGTACGTTAACTTGTTGAAAACTATTTGTTTGATGAGTGCTGTTGAGTATTGACACTTTTGGATGTTGTAAATCGACACTTTCCGAACTTCTAGTCCTATGCCAAGAGCCGCAATGTCGGGGTGTTTCGCTACTTTGACGTTGATTAGTTTTCGCTTGTATGTTATACATTCATACACATGCCTATAGATACCTAACTGGCAGAAGATTTTCGCCGTATTATACGTAAGAGAGTCACTTCAAATTTTCCAACATTTCAAGTGAATATAAATTGTTAAAAAACAATTTCGCAAACATTGGGTGAGTGAAATTCAGTTTTTTCAGTTACAAAAAAATGATCTTTTATCTCAAAATTGATAAAAAATACTTTGCAATTCTGGTCTGAAAAAATCAGACGGCCAAATACGTCGACATATGTGTTTTATTTCTGCCTTAGGCGAGTCTGAGTCTTCACTTGGGTATTGTTACAGTAACTACTATCCCGTGAATAGGGTGTTACAGGAGAGCGATTGCTCCAGAGTAAAGCACCCGTAAGGGTGTATGAACGGTTCTACATTATGAGTACACGTATAAGATTGGCGTCCTGGGTTGAATCAACTGAGCTTTATAAGCCTTAGTTTATTAAGACTTTGGAAGGCTAGCAAAAACGTGTTAACGGACGAAGAAAACTGTTTTAACAAAATAAGCCCAGTCACCAGAACAGAAAAATGGTAGTTGGTTTACAAAATTTTATCAGAGTTTTAGAGTTTATCAGAAAAAGTGGGTTCTTCGCAATATCTCCTTTCCGGATGGTTCTACGACCGATATGGTTATCATCAATATTGTAGAAAAGATAATTTCCGACAACTTTTATCCGAAACTTTTTTT
Source organism: Macrophya annulata (assembly GCA_963924015.1). Classification (NCBI taxonomy): domain Eukaryota; kingdom Metazoa; phylum Arthropoda; class Insecta; order Hymenoptera; family Tenthredinidae; genus Macrophya; species Macrophya annulata. The sequence continues at coordinate 3,893,373 of OZ001261.1, read as the reverse complement.
TGTAGATTGAATAGTTTTTTATTTACAACGACGTAAAGCTATTTTTGAAAATTATCAATTACGTACGTATCTTACACTCATCGCCATACTACCTAAAGTCTTCATAAGGTAGAGTGTACTTGATGGAATTTGGGCCATTCAAATGGAAAGTGTGTTTGATTGGGACATTGGGCCCCTGTTCCAACTGGGTTATTCGAAAAATTTCGTTTTAAAAAAATTCTCAAAGCTGTGATCACTGTCTTTACTTTGAAACAATGATTCTGAAGCATCATATAATAACGTTGCTGTGTCTATTCCGGAGTTTAAGTGTTATAGATTAAATGCAAGAGTTAATTTCATCAAGACCATGTCGAACTTTTCGTCAAACATTCTCAAAGAGAAGAGTTTTGGCAGTTTACTTAGCGAAGACTAATTCCGTTGACTAACGAACTAGTTTTTCTCTTATTTTTCTTATTGTACTTCTTTATCTTAGCTATGGCCCGTGCTCGAAATGGCAACTAGATATTCTACGTGCTGTTGAAGAAAAACTTAAGATAAATTCGTGATATGATATATTAAATTTTGACAAGTCTGATACATAATACATATAATTGTATAATTGTATGATATAGTATATGAATGTACATTGTACATCCATGACTTTCAGTTTTGCATCGAAATGCGAATCCTCAATAAATTTTTCTGCACGGTTGTATTCCGAAGGAATAAAGCCAGTCACATTGTGTGTATTTACATTTTCGTGGGTCTTCGCGTTCGATGAACGGAAGGTTCCTTCAAAAGGTCAATTTCATTCGTTTATAGGGATGTTATTTACTTCCGGGTCCGCCAGTCTCACGATCAGAATATCAATTTCCCACCCTCCCCCACTCCACACGTTCCAATTTTGTATTGGAATAAAAATTGAAATGAATACGAAAAAACATTCGTTCGTAAAATGCACTAATATATAAATAAGATAATAAAAACCGGCAAATAAATACGAATTCATTCATTTTCTATAAGAAAAATTTAATAACGTATATATTTTTTAGTGCTTTAATATATTTCGACCTTTCATAAAATATTCGAAATATTTCAATTTATATTTGAACGGGGTAAGCTTTTGTCGGGAAAAAAATTCTTCAAAAAAAAAAAAAAAAAAAGCTCCATACTTATTAGATTTATTTCACTTTTAAGTACCTACAATAAACACCCTGGAAGTTCGCAGTCACTAGATAAATGCGAATCCATCTATTTTCACCATGCCTAGGCCATTGGCGAAAAGAAATAAAAACCAAAAAAAAAAACAAAAATCGGTCGAGACGTATCACAGACATTTTTCCTAATTTCATCGAGCAGAAGTGAAACGGTATAAGGTCTAGGCATACAATTTGCGTATTTTATTGCAATGCCTCTGGGTCTCACTGATGAGGACGTATTCGATATTATGGAAGCATACCAGGACTCGGACACACTTTGAATATTAAATGTGACGATTTATTATCTCAATAAATTGCGTATTGTTTTAACAACCTCGCGGGTATTAACCATATTTACACGTAGAGCAATACTCTGTAAATATTATGTATTTCAATGGTCGATACGCGGAACATTTTTCTCCAGGAATTTATATCGAGTTTTCCTAAAATTACAAAATTTGAAAAATTCGATGTGTCGTTTATCTTTTCGTTTTTATTCATTTTTTATTATTTTTTTTAATTTTTTTTAATATGATCAATACCACTCAGCTGCAGTAACATGCAGAAGAATTATTGACGATATCCACCTGCAGGCAACAGAAATATAATTTCTTTGTAAGATGAGAGGGTGCAAGATGCTCGCTTTCTTCTGGTGACAAGCGTGGGCTCATACAATAGACCCGATCCACCTGCAGTCTTCATATTTCTTTTTCTTTTTACTATAAAGTTATTGTTGGATAGAAAACTCAGCGCCATAGCTCCAGCTGCGAATCCATCTGTTGCTCTGCTTATTCAGCAATATTGTGCAACGCTATCTTTGAAAGCTTTTTTTTAAATTATTAGAGTACGTAGTTCAAGAAAATAAGTACAGAGGAATGAAGAGAACAAGAAGGGATTTTTAATTCGTCATGGGTAGTTTGAAGCGATTTACAAAACACCCTGTGTATATATTTTGAATGAAATTTTCGACATTTTAGTTTGATCCTCTAAAATCTCAATTCCTTTTTTATTTCGTTTTTTAAACAGGAATATAATTCTATTGTGTAAATCAGAATCAGCGCTTGCACTTAAAATTTTGATCAGCGTCTCTTCATCCTACTAAATTTTCAAATTCTATTTATATAGCCTTTAAAAGTCTTTGAAGAATCGACTCAATGATTAATTTTATTTTGGAATCAGAATTTATTTTTAAATCAATTCACAAAACGTTTTTTTAAAGATGCAGAAGATTGGTCGAAACTGCAGAATCACGAAGCTTCTTTCAATTCTGGAATCTAAAGATCCAAACTAAATTTTCAAAAGTCTACTTTGAGTCTAAGCTTTTTCAAAACGGATATACCTCTCACTTTTGGATGCAAATCAGAATTTCATTACGTATATAATCCCAATTTTAAATTCTTCTTTGCTTCGAATCTTGAGTGAGAATTTGTAGAATAAAACCAGAATTTCCATTCGTACTTTGATTGGGTAATGAATATGTGTACATAACGAGACCCTCAAGAAAATTAATGACCGTTAACCATTTTATCACCAAGTCGCGCCATGGCAATTCCAAATAATTGCAAATCAATTGTCGACCATTCCGTGTCGTGATTTTCCGTGACAAAGACGTCGGTTAGATGTATTTCTGCGCAACTCCAACATGGGAGTCTGAAGTAAAATTGTGTAGGGAATACATATCAGGATTTTGATTTTCCGAAATATCACCGTTTCAAAATTAGCGATGAATTTTTTTCAACGAAATTCCATATGTGCGGATATTCTTTTTGGAGACATGAAACATACCTTAGACTCAGAAAATAAAAAAAGGAGAAAATAAAAAATAAAATAACGAGTTAGATGATCGTCGAAGTGTGTAAGAAATAAAAGAAAATCCAACCAGAAATCGCTGAAGTATAGCCAAGACGATGTATCGAAATATTGAAATATGTAGCTGAAGACCTTTTTGCCGTCCGGAGATGACGGAGTGTGCTGTTTTCCAACCCACTAGTTCCAAGCGGATGTAGCTTGTCGAAAAGCTCGCTCCCGTTGGCAGGAAAATAGATAATACATATTATTATTGTTATCTGTATAGAAGAAAATCCAACATACTGGAAACGTCATTAATTAAAATATAACAAAACCTCGCTGAGTCCTCAAAATATAATAACAAACTGTTTAGTTCTACTATGAATTAGTAGACAACAAAAGGTTCCTAAAAACCTACAGATATGTATCTGCTTAGAATTTAATAATTTTTCTTGTATAATCTAGGTATATAAATTTATGAAAGAGATTTGTCATTGGTGACAGGTAGACACTTTTTGAGTCTTGCTAATTATCGAGATTTCATCCTTCGTCGCTTTTGCAAACTTTGCCCAATTAGACGAGGCGAATGTAATTAAAAGTTTGGTTGTGAGTATAAGTTTTTTTTGACATCGTTTTTCCTGTTAGCTTATAGTATAAAAAAAAAAATAAATAAAAATAAATAAAAATAAAAAAAAATAAAAAAATCATATAAAAAAGCTGCACATCAAGTTGATGACCACCGTCATAAACGCCATGCGCAGTTTTACGACTTGGTGAATTATTCAGAGTGCTAGTTGCAAGCATCCATTCAAACTCTGTACATACCTATCATATGTTAGTATAAGCCTTTACATTCACGTAGATACGTATAAAAATGCGTACAAACATATATACCTAGATAAATTTACCTTTTGGCTTTTAGCTCTCTGAATAAATGAAGCTTTTGATCATTTTGGATATCATTATACGATAACGTGAATCCCAATTCGAATTACACTGCAACGTATAAGTGGCATAAATTTAGATATAAAATTTTGGGTATTGCGTTTTTTTTTCTGGTACCAGCAGAATTGGCATCCAAAATGGCAGCTAAGGCAACCGAATACAAGAAGAAGAATTTAAAAGTTCTAAACAGCTGGGCTGACAATTTCGAAATTTAGAAATCCCAGGGACTGCGATCGAGTAGGCGATTTTTTCAAAGCGGTATAAATATGTGGGGGGCTAATACAATTCAATACAAAAACCAGAATTTTAAAATTCCAAAATGGCAGCTCGTACAATCCAATACAAGAAAAAGAATGTAAAAGTTTCAAACAGCTGGCCTGTCAATTTCGAGAATCTGAATCCCTAAGGACTGCGGTCGAGTAGGTGATTTCTTTGAACCGGTACTGATACGTGAGTGGCTAGTACAATTTAGTACAAAACCCAGAATCTTAAAATTCCAAAATGGTAGACAGTAAAGTACGATTTTTTTTTTCAAAGGTACGTAATTTTAGGAAATATCTTCGGATCCTTTTAGACTCATGATTTGTGGGAATTGAGGTATAATATTGATACTGTGTACATACACCTAAGCTTACGAATGTACGTATCCTCGAGAATTCGTAAGCAATTGGATGAAAAAATTCCCGTCGAGGAAGTTGGCCGAATTTATTGCTCTCATCCACTTACGTTTGTAAGTGAGCATTTTAGGAAAGGTACTCCGATCGGTTAAAGTAGATACGTGAGTCCCTGCGGGTTGAGCTTTTGTACATTCCGGGTGATTTTATGCTTCCAAAAACTTATCGCCAGCTTGTACCTACAGCTGCCGTCTTTCCCATATACAAGCATAAGTTCCCTCGAAGTAAATATTTCAGTTGAAAAATACCTCCTAAATCGGCTCACGGCCTCCTGTTATTCAGAGAAAATTTTTCTTTCCATAATGCACGTATTTCAAAGCTCAAGCAGGCAAGCACTGAACGAAACTTTACCGAAGTTAAACACCTGAAATAATTATATTCTCAGTACCCAATTATTTGTCGGACCATGCAGAATTTCTAACAACCGAATTGCAGGTAGAATATTGAACTTTGATCATAGTCAACTAGAAGTTCTTCAAACTGTAGTTCAAAATTCGCGAGTCAAAGTTCAGGCCATAACTTGATGTACGTAGCAATGTAAAGACTTCATCAATTGTTGAAATACCATAGCATCGTAATTCTCATCCGTAAAAAAGCTCCTCATTGTTATGTACTCAATATCGATGGTTCGAGAGCTTTTTATATAATTATCATTAATAAGAAAACACTTTTTACTCGTAAAATAGCAAAAGTTGAGATTTTTTTTTGGGGGGGGGGGGGGGGGGGGGGGGAATCAGAAAAGCTTCCCTGAATCTAGCACAGAGGTGGAGTAATTAAGCGATAAATAAGTCCAGTTCTCTGACTGGTGAATTCCGTGAATTATCTGTGGCATGGGGTATCTTGGATGGATTTATGTGTTAGAGAACAAGAGATAAAGGGTGAAGAGAAGTAAAGGTTTGAAATAGCGTATAACAGTAACTAAGAGGTTCTTGTTCTGCCTCGGCATGTTTTCCCACCTCTTGTCTTACGTTTTACCTCTTTTTTCGATTCATTACTCTGCTTATTATCCCTCCACAATATTACACCACCAACTTGACGTTGAGTAGCTGAGCACTTAGGGATCGTGATAATGTGAACTAATTTATAAAACTAATTAGTGATCACCTTTCACATATAGCTATGTATATAGGTATACTATGTATTTAGCCATTGTTTTCAATTTAATTATACCTTATTCCCAGTGGCATTATCATTTCTATCCTAGACCCACTACGCTCCATCTTATGTTACACCCTTGGAATATCAAAGTTTTGGTCACCCTCGGGGATCCCTAGCAATGCTACATGCCAAGAATATATGATTTATGAATAGGTATATGCTACCAGCTAGCAGAAATAGTTTCATATGCACCATCTCATTGTACAGATTCTAGACGTCTGTTCTGTTCGGACTTATATTACGACAGTAACTGGCGTAGCGTACTGTTTCATCGAATTTCTATCCAAAGTTCTCGATATTTATTATATGTTCACAGGATGATAATTTCAAGTTAGAAAATGATTTACCCAAACTCAGGAAGAGTCTGTCGATACTGTTAATACAACTCAGCACTGGCCCAGCCTCAACATTCGAGCATTGACGTTTTATAATTCCGACTATTTCCGGTGCTAGTCCAACAACTAGTACAACATATCTACTTCAGTGAAACAAAAGCAATATTTCTATTGCTATTTCCTGTGCAGATATTATAACGTTGATAAAATATGAGAAACTTTTTTATTTTGTTGGAAAAAAAAAATATTTTTAGCTTAGTTTCTAATTGCGGTCTACCGACCATCCATCTACCTTCAGGACTTTCAGGATAATCAGCCTTTGGCTGGTTTAGAAGCTACCATTGCTTGTCTGGAATAATTTATATGTACATAAGCTCGAGTGGTTATGATGCTTCATACAGGCAGCATATTCAGCTTCGACTCACGTGCTTCGCTACCTATAGTTTACCCTGTTCTGATACCGAGGCCAAGGCCGATAGTAATGGACTAGCTGAACAGAATGATATGACAAGAAGATTGAACAAGAAATGTTCGAAAAAAAAAAACTGTTCAACAAACAGTTCACATACATACATGAATCTTGAATCATTTGTTAATGTAATAGGCTTACCTACTTAATTCATGTTGTTATGACCGAGTGACATTTAGATTGCCACAATTTATGTAACAAGTGCTCGTCAGTTTACTTGAAGTTAAACGAAAGTTTTTCTTATTGTTACTTTTTCCTTTTCACTCACTTCAAAAAGCTATCAAACAAGTGTGTCAATTTGATTTTATATAAGTATTGATGCAATTTCGATCGAATCTATTTTCATACTGATGAAAAGAAGGTAGCTAACGCTTGTATTTGTATTGACATGAAGTTTGTGTGTATATAAAGGTAACGTTCAGAACCTGAAGGTATAATGTATGATGTATGGCTCCGTGTAAATAGCAAATTTGAATAAATATTACTTATGGGATTTGAATACATTGATAGATATTTATAAAGCTTTTTCAGCTCGACGGTGATGTGCTGCATGGCATTTGAAATGCATGGAATTTTTGAAGCATTGGTTTCATTCTTCCTCAGCATAAATGCAGGCATGAAGTTTTGAATAAGCTTCAAATATTTTCAAAACCTTTTACGATATGAGAAGTTAATATATTTTTTTCATCCTTAATACCCGGCGCAAGCTCAATTTTATTTTTATAATATATAACTTATTGCTTCATTATTTTAATGATTTTATATTTTTTGGCACTGTTTGAGTATTGCCAAATACACTTTAATTAAATTATTTAAATAACATTCCATAAAATTATTCCCATCGTTTCATGGCTATTTAGTAATTAATATATTCTCTTTGTTCAATAGGTAAGTGAGCTTCGACTACTAACAGTACCATACACCGTCGGTAAGTCACAGCTTATTGATTATTGCGTGTTATACCGCAAGCTCGGAACATTCAGCTGAGTCAGTAATGTAGAAAACAATACGCAAGCTCAAGTTACCGACGATGCTGGTAACGAAAAATCTCTTCCATTATTCACCAAGTTGGTGCAAGCTCTGTAGATAAGTTACTATTGCGAAAAGCACAAGGACAGTCGGCACCAACCTTCGATAAGATGTATAAATTCGTATTTGTCATGCTCATTTTTTCTAAAATTCACACAGTTACCTGTAAATGATAAATTTTATCATGCAACGAACATGGTAGGTATCTAATTGAACAGCTTATCGTAGAAATGGGCTTTCAAGAAAGTTTTATAAAATGTGAAAAAACCGAAACTATTTTAAATCTAGTAATAAAATATTTTTAAATCAATTTAGAAGTTACTTAGCTACGTAATAAAGACAAACTGATGTTTCAGACTTCCGAAAATGAAGTTCCGTATTTAAAAATTAAAATAAAAAGATTGACTTGGGTTCTTTTGGCAAAATTTCGAAAACTGTTATTTTTTAGAAAAGTAAATAGAACGGAAAATTTGTAACAAGAGACGGTGACTGTTTCATAAAATGTATAATACAGTACAGAATCTTGTGGTAATTACTCTTGTCTTTACTGCAACACATGTTTGCAAGCTCAGAAACTGTAAGTTTCCGATTTACATGGACTGTTTATTAAGTGCATATACCTACTGCAACCTCGTCTGGCTTCACACGCAAATAGATCTCAAGAGAGGTCGATTAATCATATATGTCAAAAAGTGGCGCAGGCATGAACCTTGTTAATTAACGGATGAAATATCGACACAGTTTTTTGGAGTTCAGAGAGGAAACAGATTTGTTGTTAACACACAGCTATTATATCGAGCTGGTCAAACTGTCCAAATATAATAACTCAGATTTATAAAAAAACAAAAATGACAGAATTGCAGACCGTCTGGTCTTAGACTTGGCTGTCTAAATCCCATGACGATTGTCCTCAGTTCTTTTTTCCGCGCTTACAGTATTCGAGATTTCTAAACAGATCAAGCAGAGCTTTCTGTTTTGTCAACTCTCGAAAACCACGCGACGTTTCTTTTCCCTAGTGACAAATTTCACCTTTTGAGGTAAAGAAAAAAGGGTTTCGTAACGTGATACCAGCTTCAGATCTTCCCAAAAATCAAATGATCCTATCAGACTCTTTGCACGATGTTGAAGCCTGAGGTTTTTCGAGTGATCTTCATTGTGATGTGGCTGTGAATGTTTGAAAAAAAAAAAAAATAAAGAAGAATAAACGTAAAAAAAAAAAAAAAAATTGTGAAAATGTTTGTCGACTATTCCAGCGTCTCATCGGTAACGATCAGGACCGTGTGGGTGAAGCTGACTATACAACGGTGCTTTATCAACAAAATGAGGAGAATCCATTCACTAGTTGGCTCACTCGTTTCCTTGAGCCGAATGAACTGCAGTAAATTAGAAGAATAAAGCTGACGCAAGAAGAGAAAAGAAGAACTTTGGAACACTGCTTTCGTAGTCTACTTTATTATGTAGCTATTTTTCTACAGGATGTTCTTGTGTCCAGGAATACTGTTCTTTTGTGTTTCTATGTTACATCGGAGCAGCAGCGCTCCTTTAAGTAAGAAAAAGTCGGTCTGACCATTCGCCAAGCAGCACGATACTCAATCACTGAACTGATCGTTTTCGTGGAGTGTAAGGAACCTGGGTTCTCCTTGCTTTCATCCTAGTCTTCATATGATCCTTCGCTATTTCACTTTCGGTTTTCCCTTGTACATACACCGAACACAATCACGTTTCTCCCCGTTAAACAAACACGTATACATATATCAAAAGCATTGTTGGTTTAAGAGCAGCTTTCATAAGAAAGAATCGTGCGAGGCTTTGTTTCATAATTATTGACATTCAAACTCGCGCACAATGGTTGAAAATCGATTGTAAACCCGCATTTTCATTAAGTGTAATTTTTTTTTTTTTTTTGTTTTTTTGAATTTTTCAAAAAATATCAATATCCGGGGCATTTTTATTGTTAATTTAAAAAATTTATGATTCAAATTCCTGTCGTCATTTTAGAAACCTACTATTTCTTTCCACACGTAAATATCACAGTAAATTTAAATCCTTTCTCCCTTTCCCTTTCTCATCTCTTTCTACGTTTTTCCTCCTTTCTCATTTCCTTCTATTCTCCCTGTAGGCCACTCTCACACGTGTGTAGTTGTACCTCTGGGCTGTAGAGAATTCTTTTCAGAATTCTTTTTCTTTTTTTTACCAACTCTTCAGAGTTGTCGAATATCTTTGGGTTAAATTTTGCAAATTTTTTTTTAGCCACTTTCGAAGTATTAAAGTATACGAAAAACTTGAATAGAAATTAAAACTGAAACTCTGCACGCTCAGGCGGGTACACCAAAATTTCAAAAATTGTATCATACGAATTCCCAAATTTGATTAAAACAAAAAAAAAAAAAAAAATTAGTTTTTACTGTTACTGGATCATCTTCTCGTCATATTTCATCGACAAGTACTTCGTAAGCGTCAGGTAAACTTTTGCAAGTTGGCTTCCTAAGGTGCCGTTGTCGTGCCAACGGCTTGGCATTCGTGTGAGTAAGATTGATGCCGAAGACACGTTCGTAGGAAATAGAACTACTATATCTACCCTCTACTCTCTTCGAAAGGATCCTCGATAGGGACATGGGGTGGAGAGCTTAACGTGCGTGCCAAACCTTCATATGAGTTTTACTGCAGACGTACGTTTCTCTATTTAGTAAATGGTCGGTACCCACATTTATGACAAAACATAAAGCTTAGAGTTGCTTGAAATATTTCAAAAAATAATAAAAATTATCTCACTGCTAAGATAAAAACGATATTAACCATATAATATTCTAATTTTGTACCTACCATCAACGATTCTTCATACTTTGCATAACGCATTTACCACTTATCAAAAAACAGCAATGGATTGTCTGGTACGTTATTCGGAAGTATTTATTAAGGGATGAAAAATGGTGGCTCCATCTTCACTGGCTGCGAATCGGGCTGTCACATTTTTTGAGAGGGGTGCGAGCCGCCCTCTCAATCACGAGATGTCAACCCTGCTGCTAAGGGCAGAAACTCTCTTCTCAAACGAAGCTAACTTCCATCGTAAAATACTCAAGCTCTGTTACAAAGCGAGTTGTATACCAAAGTATATAAATTATATTTTTACTTTGTTGAATTTTGTTCAACGTTGTTGAAAAAAAAAAAATAATCACGTGACATAGCCCAATTAATTGTTTCATTGATAATAATCTGACAATAAATTTGTCAATTTTTTATTTCAGGGATTTTGTTTCCGCAAGGACAAACGCGCGAGATGACATAAGATTATAGATATTAGATTTAAAGTGGATATCGTTTGATTTTTATACTGTGAAAAATTCTGTGAGTGGGATTTAAAGCATATCAGAAAGCATTTCGGGTGGAATAGGAATAGGATAGGGTAAAGAAATGTTCTGGTTGAGCCAAGATGTGACTTGAATGCAATACGAATTTTGTTTCTCTGGATATGGTCATCCACCGTGCAGTCTTAAAGAATATTGCTGAAACCAGACAATATCCTACCGAAGACCAAGATCTTATTTTACTTCTCCATATAAGCGAATATCGGCTGAAAAACGTTAATACATGACTACACATATGTGTTCATAAATTAAAGTGGTTCAAAAAAAGGTCTGATATCCTAATATAAGCTTTTCATTATCTATCAAAATGTAAATATTATTTAAAAAAAAAAGCTCTGCATCAAATCTACGAAGCTTTTAAAATGCGATTACTTAAATCTGTGTTGAGCTCTTGATTAAATGGACATCAAGCTTGTACGTGGATAAAAATTTACTAAATTTTGAACGCAAAAAAATAAGCATGACGCATTTTTTCAGTTCACGAATAATTTTATCCGAATTGCGATAATTTCAAATCGGGTCAAAGGCTTTCCTCGATGATCAGTTAACACGTGATTAACGAATTCATCTACAATAGGATAAGGCAATTTGGATTAAGAATTTATCCTAGAAACTAAAAATAACTTTTAAGTCGAAAGTTTGTTGCGGTTGAACAGAACTTTAAAGTTATAACAGATTGAATGAACGGTAGTGGAGATACGAGGGGTAGGTTAAACCAATTAGTAATATTAATTAACACGATGCAACGCCTGCCGCTTTTTAAGCCGCTTGTATTCCACCAGGGACATCAATTTCTGGCACAATGCATATTTATCTACTACCTCAAAGCAGTCTATATACTACCATACCTATATGTGATAATGGAATTAAACCTATACTTCTCAACAAAAACTGTTATTCATTAACCGAATGCACCGTAAAAGCTGATCGTATATTTGTACACAATTTTTAATTAATTTTATTATTTATTTTGAATCTATATTTTAAATCCGTTATGAATAGACGGTGAAGAGTACCTACTTCACGGTATCTCTATACCTATACCAACGGCATGATGCACCCTGGTTCAGAAACTTTACTCTAGAAGTACATAGTTGCAAATGGAATGTTACGTGGGTGCAGTGTTCAGAGCTGTAGATTGTCGAGTTGAGGTAGGTAGGTAGGTAGGTACTTGAAGTTTACGTGACAGTATGGTTTTGTTAGCGGTCGTTTCCAGAGTTACAACCTCATGAAATTCGCAACCAATCCGCGTGCGCGTACTCTGAATATAATACACATATGTAATAAGAAAAAAATTTAAAAAAAAAAGGAAGAAATCGTGATTTTACATGAGGATTAACCGTTTGACAAGAACTGTAATGATTCCAGCACTTCATTCCACGGCTGTAACTTGACGAGGACTTGACAGGCTCAAATAGAACAACACTTTCTACGTCATCTCTGTTAATGATGTACTGAAAAAATTGTTGGAAAAAAAAATGATGTGCTAAATTTAAACACTTACCCTATAATGCGTTTTTATATTGTCCTGGTCTATCGTATAGGCTCATCAGTTTTTGGCACCCGAGATGATGACATTTTACATTTTTTTTTTTTTTTGCATTTGTTTTTCATCCCCAATTTTCAAGTTCCTTTATTATGATGTCTGGCCAAATCGTTGCAGCTAGGGCGAAATAGGATAAAAAAAAAAATTATGCGATTCATCAACAAATTCACTACCCCCAAATAATATCGTAATTAAAAATAGATCGGATGGTGAGAATATAAGAAAGATTCATCATCGTCAATCCAATATCAATTTATCAAATATTTACGACTTGAGTTTCAGACATTCACAATAATTATTTTCCAATTTTTAGATTAAAGAGGATGTAGACTATCTCATAGACAGTTTGATGAGATCAGAATCCAAAGATTTAAACGAAAATTGGCATCTCTTGTCAAACTTTATTTTCGATTATTTTTTTATTTTTTGAAAAGGGTTCAGCCCTATGGCGCAGGCTATTAAAACCGTAATAATCCGTACGATTACACTGTACCTAACTAGCTGGATGACGCCCGACAGGCTAAATGCCATTTTTTTATGAACGAGATCACACACCACAACTCTCTATATATACGTACATACATATGGCTTACGCAAGCAGCCCCAAGCAGTTTTTGCCCGTCTGCTAACTGACCGAATTGCAAAAAAGCTACATAGTTGGCCAGCTCGGATTCATTGAAGCCGACTCATTCATGCGGGATATAGTGAAGAGCGTATATACCTATATAGGTATATAGGTAGAGCTTAAAAATCTCGTTATTCGAAATCATCCCCTTGCAACTTGGAAGATTATTTAATTAACGAGCTTTTTTTCACTCTTTTTAATTATTCGTTGCATCGTTAATCCGCGTAAGAGATACGTGTCACTAATTTTTAACATCGAACATCAATTCCTTATTCTTTCTATTTCGAAGGTGATCAAACATTTTGTTTTCTTGTTTTGTTTTTTTTTTTTTTTTTTGTACAACTTCGACAAGTGAGTAATACACATATAGTGGCGTTGAGCTAGGTAAAATAGATTTTTCTAACTTTTATTGAGATGATAAGTTTAAAATCAAAATCTACGACAGGTGTGACAGCCGGTCAAAAAGAAAAGCAATTGGGAGAAATAAATAATTTTATTAAATCCAAGTTTTACCCTGCAACGTTCGTTGTGACAGGGGTCTGGCTGTCGAGGGGCTGTATAAAATTCACCTCTTCTAGAGCGGTTTTTATGTTTTTTTTTTTGTTTTTTTTTTTTTTGTATTCCTTTTTCTTTTTCCATAAAATTGAGGCCATTGTAAAATCATAAAATATTTTAGCTGGGTAGAAAAATCGTGAAATATAACAGGGGTGAATTGTAAAGATGAAATAATCTAGATACACATATCGTACTTTATACAATACAAAAAAAAAAGAAAGATAAAACGAAATTCAAGTTCTTTGTAACTCCTAAGAACAATAAAATAAAAAAGAAAAATGCTTCTGATTTTCCTAATCGTTATCTACCTGGTAGGTAAAAATATATTTTTATTTATTCGTCTAACTCTACCCTGTGACCTGATATTGTACGGCAGTAGGTATTCCGGGTTGCACGGTCTTGCGCAGTGGCGTATAAATTGGGGGCGCTGTCGAGAGGGGCGCGTGGTTATCGAAGGGGTGTCAGTCGCGGCCCATCTGCCCTCAGCCAGACACGTAAGTCCGTCGCCATATTTGTAGAAAATATATTTGACAAGTATATAAACAAAAACAATGATAAAAAAAATAAGAAAAAATTTTTCGTGTGACAATTTCATATTTATTTTTCGGTCTTATCACGATTTTTGAACGTTCCGAAAATTTCACCACGGTTGTTTATTATCTCGCGATCGATATATACGCGGTGGATTTTTTTTTTCGTTTGTCTTTTTCATATTTTTTTTTGTTCGTTTTTCGTTTTTTATTTTTGTTGTAATCGAAAACACCGATTTTCAATAAAGTGATAATCCAACCGGTCTTTGTTTTCTTCGTTTTTCATTCTTTCAAAAAATTATACGTACATCAAGGTGGGATTTTTTTCGAGGCCACACGATCCGAGGGATGATAATTATTGTGTGTCAAAAAGACAGCGAGGAACCGTTCCCTAAATTCCGTTTTAATTATTCACTAAATTACGTTTCAAAAATTACGGATACTTTTTTAGGTTTCTTATTTTTCTCTATTCGTCTGTCGATTGTGTCATACCTGAACATTCTGAGATAACGTTGTGTAACTTCGCTAACAAAAGGTTTTAAAACTCTAGTAAATTTTCATCAATAAATAAGTCACCGTTACTATTATTCACGGGAATTGACGATATTCGTTGTGAACTATCGACGTATTAGTTACATACACCTCCGAGTATTACACACGTGTAAAATACCCCCAGGGGTCCTTAAGCATCGTTAAAAGACTGCGGCTTATGATATGCAAATAATAAAATTTCCCTCTCAATTTTCATACATTTAAAAGTGAAATTATACGCGTTTGAAATATCAAGGATTAATTATCTATTCATATTTCAAGACTTTAAGGTAATTTATTAATTCTGATTCGCTAATTATTTATACCTAAAACGCCTCTGACATACGGACAGACAGAAAACGTGATTTACGGGGTGGGTAAGCCCTGCTTTTTAAAAAACTTGTACATACGTAGGTGTACGTACTACATACGTATCTAAAACAACTTAGCACCGCGACGACCCACATTGTTTTGCGCTTGATACTGGTTGAATTATTAATCGATTATTATCTCGGAATGTCGTGAGACATGCATGGCACAACACACGCTTCAATGTCCAGTCCAGTTCAGTTCGATTCAGTTCAGTCCATTTCAGTACAGAATAAAGAATTCATAAAATTTTTATCAGTTGTCTCACCGCGCGATAAAAGCGAATACTTATTTTTTTTTTTTTTTCAATTAATAAGCTGTGAGTATCGTTTCACATGATATACACAAATTATACTCATTGTGTATAAAATAAATAAATAAATAAATAAATAAACTGCTAATTTTTTGGCAGATATTTAACTTCAGGCAATAGTGTTTCCACACAGGTTCGATCAACGACTAGGTATAGCGAGGTTGATAAAGCTCTATCACTCCCGGGGTTTCCTAATCCGTGAAACGTGTGACGTATAATCACGGTCAACGAATCACGCGTAGTATAGCCAAGTATATATATATAAATATATATTATATATAGATATATTTAATTGAAAAGATTGTTTAACTGATTCTGAGCTTACCGTGAGAAAAAAAAAGCCCGAACATCTGTTCATTTGTATATACGATTAATAAATTGAATGGGAAAGTTGTTGAGGGGGACCTGAAATTGCGATCTGGTTTTGAAGAACACAGGTAATGGAATTGTTGAACGAGTGATTGGTGCGCGTTCGTTGACAGTTCGGATGTGTGCTTTTCGTCAGAGATTTTTTTTATTTCTAATTTTTTTTTTTTTTTTTCATTCAATGTCGCATAGAGGATGTAGAGAGATATAAAAATGCGGTGAGTGTAACGCGTTTATTCGTGTCTTTGAAGGGACGTAAAAGTTCCTCTGAGGGTAACGAAAATGTATTTTTTTTTTGTTTTTCTCGATACATTAATCACGTGAATATAATGACATCGAGAGACGAGAAAACAAAAAAAAAAATTATGAAGATTAACGAATAAAAAATGAAAATAAGATCGGAGGAAAAATGAGGGGATCATTTTTATATTAGCTACTTCATGCGGATTATAGGTGAACAGTTATAGTTCGTTTTCCGTATCGATAAACCATTTTTTTTCATGTCTTTATATCGAGTTCCACTTTGATAAGCTGCAATAGCTGTCATGAAGAGTTTTCACCTACCGTCGATCTATGAATGGCGTGACTTCAATGACGAGTAAAAATAACAGCTAGATTTTATTTCAATTTTTATTTATGAACGTTTGACGGAATATTTATCGAAGTGGCAAAACGAGAAATGAACACAATGACCACACCGACTATGATCCCGAAAGCACCAATGGCTTGTGAATTTATTTAATATTTGCCTTATACAAAAAAAAAAAAAATATACCATCAATGTGCCTTGTTTAAACTATTCGTTGTCAGGTAAACGAGGCCGTTTTATTTATACTTCAAATGATACAGCTGTATAGTTAACGAGAGAAATCAGCGGAAATTAATTGCCTGCGGTTTAAAGTATGAAGGTTTTAATTTTCCAGTATCCAACTCTCTTCACACTAGGTTGTACAGTACGTATAGATATATATAGGCATATACACGTATATATCCCACCTATATACAGCACACAAAAAACCCTCAGCAAATAGCTGCTGAGCTGACGTTTCAATTTTTGTACTAGCGCACACCGGTACGTGGTTTTCCCCTGGTGAATTCTGCACAAAATTTCAACGACTGTGCGAGGAAGTTTCTAACTAACAAAAAAAAAAAAAAAAACAGGATAAATATAAGAGAAAAAAAAAAAAAAAATCTGCTTCGTTCCGCAGGCTTTGCGGTAGCAATTCTGGTCAAACCTTTGCTATATATCATCAGCGTAGTGAGTCTACTCTGGAGAATTATTATCTAATTGCTGAGTTACCTTGGAAAATGTAATGGTCAGCATTTGCGAGAAAATCTGTTCATCGAAATGGACTGGTTATTTGATGATAAAGGAATGAGGCTGGAAAAGAATCGGCGAAAATCATGTCCGAGAGAAAGAAAAAAAAACAAATTTAGTGAGACAAATGTGGACGAAGGGGGAAGGAAAAGGATAAAGAGATTAGCGAGACTGAATCTTCCAGCTCTGAAGTGAAGCATTGAACAGAGAACGGCGGTTTCCTCACGTATCAATTCTGAATGACTCTGAGGTATTGAATCTTTCGATCTTGAAAAGGTATACATACAGCCAATGACCCCGAAGTAGACCGTGAAAATTTTTGTCGACTCACTTCCAGTGCTGCAATCAGAAGAAGAAGAAAAAGAAGTGGTAAAAAAAAAAAAAAAAAAAAAATGAAATCCTTCGAAATAGAGAAGGAAAATTGCAATGCCGGGTGATATAGCTACCGAAGGTGGAAGCCCGGGTGGAAATGAAATTGACTTCACTAGGCCATTGACTGCACCGGTAGAGCAGGTGCAATTTGGATTGATAAACCGAAGTACACGGCCAACTGCTATACGTATCACGAACACTGAGATTTTGACATAATTCCAACTACTCGATCCGAACCACGGAAATATTTCATTATACTTACGCTAAACTCTACTCTAATTCAATAATTAATGTACCTTTCGTTGCTAATTGAAATCGTAGTCAAGTTGACAGATTTTATCAGTAACTATTTCATACAATTTGAAGACTTGTTGGAAGGTTATTATTCGCATTACACGATATTTGAAACCATTTTGTCCTCTATCCCACCGCTGTTACCGGTTTCATGTTACGTCAAGGTCAATTTTTGACTCATTTGTTGGACTAGATTGATTCGTTTGTTATTTGAGTATATTTTATTAATTCTCGTTGAAACTCGATGTACAAAATTGATGCGATGTTAAGATTGATTTACTGGAAGTTTTTTTTATATCGCGATATACAACTAAACGAAGCTGTTTTCACAGAAGATAAGATAATAGAGTATTCTATATAGAAAATGAGGAAAATTCGAAGCAAAAAAAAGAAAAACATATAAATTCCGTTGATCATGAACATCAGAAATTTCGTTAAAATAGCTGTTCTTTTTTGAAGGTTCATTATGTCTCGTATTTCTTGTTTAATCTAACTCCATTCAGTATTTCAAAATTCTTTCAAATCTATTTTCGCATGATTAATTCCAACCTTTCATCATTCCCAAAAGAAGAGTCTCGAATAAGACTCCCGTTTTTTTTCTGATTAAGCTGTCGACAAATGGAATACCCAACCATTTCGTTAGAGTATCTTGAACCAGACCTTGTTACGTAGTTTCGTTTCTCGATCCAGTATACTCGCAAGTTCTAGTCATGCGGAGCTTTGAATTGCGGGATTCGAAATCGTAGGATGTGGAAATGTTACCCACCCAAAAAAAAAAAAAAAAAACAGAAGTAAAAACAAATAGTCCTAATTCGGTTACCCCCGGAACGATGGTGCCGGAAGTGGATTAGAAAGTTGCAGCCTAAGGCCTACTATAACGCGATTTAATCCAAAAAGGGTTAGCCAATTGGGGCTAGACTGACCCTTGTAGTTACCTTGTAATTTTGAAGTTTGTTAAAGTTAGTTAAACGCTTTCGTTTACATCGAGATGATATAACGCGTACTTTTAATGAAATGGATCGATGAATCATGCTATAGCTATTAACCGAGAAGTTTGTCGAGCACGTTTGGCTCAGTTTTTTCTACTCAAATACGTAACTCTGAAATTCTGCTTCAGAAATTTTCTCGCTTCAGGGCTTACTGTACGACAGATATTAATCAAGATTACCAATAATCTCGAAGCACGTACTATATTGGTATTCCAAAAAGTAAATAAAATAACATCGATTCGTTGCCTATAAGATTCGTTTAAAAATTGTAAAAAATTTTCAAACTAATTTCTTGACAAATTTACTCGTCAATTAACACGTACAAGGTTTTACACTCACTCAATAGACTATTGTAATTAATCAATAGTCTTTATTTCATGGCTAAGTTATTTACTTAATTTTCTACCTACATTAAACATTGCGATAGTTAATAAGTTCCGTTTAATAAAGTAGACAGCATGTGCGTGCCTCGTGTTCAGGATGTGCGTGACACGGGTCCCTCGGCCCTGGTGAAAGCGAAAATTAAGCAAACCGACCCCTGGTTAGAAGTCAAGGCTACTTTCGTGTTTCCGCAGTTTTTAGAGCGCAGAAATTCATTTTGCTAATTGTGTCCACAATTTCTACGTAATTGAATTAGATTACGAACAACAAACTAGCATATAAAAAAAAAAAAAAAAAAAAAAAAAAAAAAATGAAAAAAAAAACATTCTCCTGGACGTAGTTTTACCCTAAAATCTGAAACGAAGACAAGCACAAGCCAATTGAAGATAAAAAAAATAATTAAGAAGAGAACTCAGACTCGATAAATACGATCATTCATTAGACAAAAACCGTTCTAAGTTTCTAACGATTTTTGACACCACGTATATTACGCTGGCAGTTTAGAAGTTTTCATATAATTGTAAGAGTACCTCCTAAATACACCGTTACCCTAAGTTAACGACGATATCAGAGGGCGTACCTTGAATTAAAAAGTTAAAGTAGAACTAGTGCTATGAAAATATGATATTTCCAAGACTCGTCACTGTGCAGACATGATTGGAATTTATTATAAAACTTCTTGCCCTTTGACGACGCTAATTTGTTGCTGTTTCTTCTTTTCTTGTTTTTTGTATTTTTGTATATTTGTATTTTCTACAAATAGTAACGTGAGTGATGTTATTTACCGGTGCAATTACGCGGTGTTTTAATTAGTTCTAGAGCGGGATCTAGAATTGAAATTTAACAGTTATGAAGTTTTTTTCTTTTCTTCGTTTTTGGTTTTAATTGTTGGCAGAGACTCTATGAGGTCGCAAATTTGTTGTCTGGTAATTTTTGTGTCTTAATTAAAAAGTACAAATTATAAAATAATATCACAAAAAAAAAAAAAAAAAAAAAAAAAAAAAAAACAGAAAAAAATTAACAAATAAAATGTCTGGAAAAGTTTTTTAATCCCTTTCCACACACCAGATGTGTTTGGTTTGTTTTTTTTTTTTATTACATCTTTTTCTCAAAACAATTCAGCTTATAAGCGTTGAAACAAAACGTTGAATATCTTTTTTTTTACGCCCTAGTCAAAACGTTCGATCGCAAGAGTTTTATAGTTGCTGAATTGCTCTCTTATTTATAGTCTGAACGTGTTCCCGAACGGTTTTGATCAATTTTTCTGAATACTCCCAAGGGTGATATTGTGGGACGCACGCATCGAGCATACTTCAATAATCCCAGCTATTAATAAAGTTCCACTGTAAGCTGATATTAATAATCGTAATTTGAAAGTTGAAACGATAGAGTCAATGCTCGCTTTCGTGAAAAGAAAAAAAACTAAAAGGTATACATACGAGGTGCATAAGAATATGATATGAAGTTTTTCATTATCAGTTGTACAGATTACACTGATTGATAATAATAATAATAATGATAATATAATGAAAATTAAAATAATAATAACAATGATAAAAACAGCTTAATTCGAATATAATTTCATTTTCCTTTTTAATGGAACGCTATTGTTTTCAGATTAGAAACATATATACCTATTCAAAGTGGTAAAATCCTTGCCTCATTAGTTTTGATTTAACAGTATAGGTATACCTAATATAGGTATAATGTACTGCGCTGTCTCTTCCGTTTAATATTCGTATGATAACGTAAAAGTGAAAGAAACTCATCACGAATACTTATTGCTTATTGTTAATGATTGAAAATATTTCTGCCTTGTATTATATTATATAACAATGGATGTGATAGACAATGAAACGTGAAAGATAAGTAAGCCCAAAAAGGAAGAGCACAACAAAAGACTAGATACTTGACAGATCGTAACGTTTAGATATCAATGGTTAAAACGTAGCCATATGGTACCAAATTGTTGAATAGAAAAAAAAAAGAATAAAAAAAATGAAAAACAAGAACCAAAAAAATTAAAAATAAAAATGAAAATAAATTCAAAAATAGAAACTCTGTCTGAATGTTAACCTAAATCTACGTTAAATATTTTTAATTGCATTCATTATCCACCAAACTCTGAATTCACGGGATAAAAAGTCAAGCTCGGTGAATTTTCAACGGCAAATATACATCGTACTTGTATTTAATTGAAATGGTGAATTTAAACATGTGAAAATAAATGCTAGGTATCCTCTAGGTGATTGGTGATATCGATTAGTACAGAATAAATAAAAATTTCACTTGCAGTACATTCGAAAGTTTTAGGAATATACTACAAAGGTACAAATGAACAGTTTTTCTCGAAATTTTCAAATTTAAACTACAACAAGTATATTATGGGTTTTTTTTTTTCTATCTTATTATATTTAATTTTCTTCTTTTTTTTTTGGAGCTTATCTGCGGAAGGGTCTGAAATTTTTTTTTATGTATTATTCAAAAGTTAACAACTTCTGCAGTCTTGACTTCATTAACTATATATGTATATATCTACCGTAAAATACACACAACTTTTTAATGATGTAGTGAAATAATGAATAAATTAGTTCAGAAAATGAAGATTAGATCGGTGAAGGACAATTTTTTAACAGATGGTTGAAAAAAGATAATTTTTACCTAATTTTACTTATCAGTAACTACAAACCCCTATAACTGGTCCGTGTAAAACCCTAAGACGGGGTGAAGTAGGTACTTGCTTACAACATTTAGCTGAAGAAAGCTCAAAACTCTTTCTTTGGCTTCGCACGGTCGACCGCAACGACGAAACTAGATTTACGATCCCAGCTAGGTATTAACGGAATTGAAGAAGTCATGTGCGGAAGGAAGCGATATTTCTTACCAATGGCTTTAAACTACATAGATTTTCATACAAAGTACAGCCCTAGTTCAGATATGGATCTTGCCAAGTGGCAAAAGCTGTTTTACTGCACGTTCTCGCTGATATAGTATACAACTCCCTTTTGTATATTTCTATGCATTCTTACCTGTTAAAAATCGAGCAGTTCTTACTTTTAAAAATAATAAATAAAGCTCTTCGACCAGAAATCGTTCACAAATAATTCCTAAATCTTATCTTAGATTGTTTTAAAGTTATCTTATAAGAATCATAATCCGGTCAACCGTTTTTCACATATTCGCATATGTAGGTATATATTTCAAATTTTATTACCCAATAATATCCATTTTTATGATCACTTTATCTCCCATTTAACAATGAGGTTATTGCATCCCTCGATTAAGCGGATATTTTCAAGTATTGTTACCGTTAAAGTTAACGCTCTTTCCACTTCGACCGATCATTACAATTCAAAGCTCACAATTGAACATGACTTGAAGTTACGTCCTGTAACGTATATATAGATAATGAAATAAGTTTTGGGAACAAATCTCGCATGGATAAATCGCGAAAACGTGGGGTAGATTTTGACTGTCACATTTATGACTGATTTTCGCATACCGACACCTTTACCACCCTTGGGAATCCCTCACCCTGTACTTTCGCCGTTGCCTTTAGGGCTGAAGTACTACCCCTGGTCTGGGTGCTCAAACAGTCTTGAGTTATTCAGACGATAACTTAGAACAATCGTCCGCCCTTGTCACTGTTCGTCAGAGTTTGAATTCAACCAAGCATTCTCTTACCGTTCTTAGTGATTGACATACTCGGTACAATAAACGGCACGGTTCGATAAGCGAGAGCCAAACTGGGGTACTTTTATCAACAACCCTGCACCTTAGGGTCAAGAAATATATGATATAAATATACGCTAGCGCTTCGTGAGTTTAAAAATTCACCACGTTTTAGGGTATCCCAGTAGTTTATAGCTGGAAACGAAAATCGTTTAGAGATTTCATTCGAGATTGGAAAGCTCAGCAATAGCTGCTGTATCAACCTTTTCAGGCTGAGATTATAGAGGAAAGAAAAATCGAATTTTCCTGTCTCTAATTTATTTAAAATTAGTCCTTGGTCAATATTTAGCGAATGATCATCGTCAATTTAGGGAACGGCATGATATGGTGATATAAGATTTTGACAGGCTAGTAATTGATTGAAATTCAACGAATGGCTGGGGTGTCAAAGGCCTGTGGTTTCCGGGTCTAACGATTCGTATTAGCCAAACTGTTTCAGCTAACTATGCTTATGGGCAAAGCAGCCTCCAAAATGACAGGCTACTATTCTCTGTATCTAGTACCGTATACCGAGTAGCAACTAGCAGGGTGCAGTTCAATACCGTAACTGGGACGTGAACCTGCGGCACGCCCAGCTTTTCATTCAGCGCAGAACGTAGCGCGACGTAACGTAGCTATTTCAAAAAAATATATATTTTGTTTTGAAAAACTTCACACCGTTTTTTTTTCTCAATCCATTTATCTTATTTCGCAATTCACAAAAAATAATCATTCGTTGGGTATATTTAACAACTAAATTCTATCTGCACGTGACAAATGATTCAAAAGAGAAGAAGAAATGTATATGAAAAATTATACCCGAAATGAGAATCCTGATGTCGATAGTCACGTGGTCATCGCTTACGAGGGGTTGAATATTATATTGAAGAGGAGAGCAGGGTGTGAAATTTTGTGAGAATTGAGGGGCTTTCGTAGAGGAACAAATTCAGGGCTAGTTGTTAATTGGATGATTATTATATCTTAGTTAATGACCGTAGAACTGGCGAAGGATGGATTTGACACTGACACAGATACAATCTGACTGGCAAAACTGCACATCTAGGATTAGCAACGCCTCTGGCAACGGCCCAAATGCCCATTCCTACCATATACACCAATTTCGTTGCCCATACAAATTACTATCTATTGCTATTTAGGTATCTACCTCGGAAAATTGTTACGTGGGTATCTAAATCCGCGTGGATACCCGAACTTATTTCTTGACCCACGAATTGCTGACGAAATGGCTAAAAAAAAAAAAACAGAAAAAAAATTTAGTTTCTTTGAGTTTCAGAGAAAAACAAAAAAACTTTATCCCGGGTACTTATCGGTAAAATACGGTTTTATTTCGAGTTTAAAATGCTTGTCTCGTTCTCTGCAGGTCTTCAGGCATCAAGGTGTGTTAATTTGAGAACAAGCTTGAAAGGATTTAGTCGTAATAAATGTATTGGAAATATTGCTTCAGCAAATGGCTCGATCAATCACCATTAAAACTCGAGTTCTGGCAGGGAATGAGAAAGCAGCAAATTAGCTAATAAGAAACTTAATTTCTCATCGGACGTTCGGTCAGGCGTCAAGTGCTATTATTCACCAATTTGTCAAAACACTTCATCCGCTCTTTACTTTTACGTTATTAATCTTGCAGAAAATTTACCACCCACGTGCTGTGCTTTTTTATTTCACCTTATTCCTAATTATCCTCCTTCGTCTTGTACGAGTATAAAAAACGAACTTATATAGAAAAAGGAAAAGATGTCTATTAAAAGCGTTTCAAAACGACTCGACAAATGGATAGATACATGCAACGTATCATTTCAGTCGATTTCTCGTATCCCAAAAGAAGCGAGATCGCGAGCTTTTCTACGTTAGTTAATCGCCAACGCGTTGAATTTTTTTGCTTGTATTGATCCAGTTAAATATGAAAAATTTTGTAGCGCTTTTATCCATGTACGTAATATATCCAAAAAGCGAATGATTAAGATGCATGTAAAATTCTATTTTTGAGAAAAAGAAAAGAACCAAAAAAAAGTAAAATAGGTGGACACTTGAAAAAATTGTTACTTATTCTCCGAGGCTTTGATCATGTCACTAAACGCAGCTAATTTCTAACATCAAACAGTTTTTCACGTACCTATAAAGACCCTCGAGATATTATTCCCGTCCCTTGATATTCGTTCAGACATGGATCCCTGATGTAATACGGTTTTACCCACTTTTCTGCGATAAATTACTCTCACAGTTATTTTGATAATCTCCTATACAGCTTTGTGGAAAAGAGTTTTACCTTTACGCAATAGCTGACTACAGCAATCTTGTATATGTTTGTATATAAGTATGTATATTGTATATGTATATCCCTCTGGAAATAGCCTTGCCCGTTTAGTCCTTGACGAGCTTTCAGCACAAGTGTGACGGTACGAGATGACTTCAAGGACTCAAATGTTAGGAAATGCTCTCATTTCCGCTCGGGAACCACTCTAAAGGATCTCATTCGTTTGGTGACTTCAAATGACACTATATGTATAATTGTTACGTATAATTACGCGAACAACTACAAGAACTTTATTCAAATACATATTCGATTTTTTACTATCTAAAACCCTTATTTCTACAAAAAATATAATTTTCACTCCGCTGTAATTGAAATTCAAAAAATTCATCATTTCGAGAGTTTTAAAGATACCATTTTCGGTCTGGTCTTTATATTTTTTCCATTCGATTGGAGAACGTGAAGAGAAATTGACTCAAAAAATGAAGAGGTCCTTTTCCCAAGAAAAAAATAAAAATAAATCGCCTATTTCGAACAGTACCTATTGTAACATAAAAGATATAGAAATGTAATATCAAGGACACAAGGGTCAGGACCCTACTGAAGTGAGCCGAAGTATTCCCTCCACACATATCATAAAGAGAAGAAAAAATAAAAATAAAAAATTCTTATGAGCCTCAATCAATTTGTCACTGAGTTCCGTTTTTTTTTTTTTTGTTATTTCGATATGTTTCGTACACAAAATGAGGTCAAAAATGGCTGAAAAGGGATGAGCCATTTAGATACGTAATTTGGGAAGATCATGTTTTCCAGATTTTCCTGTATTTTCAATATACGTTTTATCTATATGCACGGGCTAATTATATGATCATGAAAAAGCGCTTCTCAGAGGTAGCATCGGTTTCCTCAAATCCAAAGAGAAGGCGGGCTGGTCCAGTCGCGAAGAGAGGAAGAGGGTAAAGGACGAGGGATTCCAGGGAGGAGGTAGGACAGGGTGGGCCGTAGCGTGGGTGTGATCAATACTCTCCTATACCATTTCCCGTGGGAGCAACAAAGATAGGGATAGAGGGACTCGGGAGAAGCTGGATTTTGGAATAGAAACCATTCGCGGGTTGGTTAGTTTTTTTTGTTTTTATTTATTTATTTATTTTTTTAAATAAATTTCATCCAATGAATTCTGCTACACTTCAAAATGATTAATTAATAATTATCAGATAATCACAAACGTGCGGAAAGAATTCACGCGTGTCGTTTTGCAACCGAACCGATTCAAGTCACGTAGAAATAATTTAGTCAACAGTTCAGTAGTGGCAACGGGATCGCAATAATTCGTACAGTAAAAACGGTCTTATTCAAAAAAAACAAAATTGACAAAGGAAGAGACAGAGTGAAAAAAAAATAAAAAAATAAATGCTGGATCAGCACGTAGCTAAATTTCCAACAGAGTTAAGGAAATCCGTTTAAAAAAGCTATTTCGTTTTTTTTTATTTTCTTTTTTTCTATTCTCGAGGATCAAGCCTTTTTTTCAAAATATATTATCAATTCAACTTCCCATTTTACTCGTCAGAATTTACGACTGTAACAATTGTACTTTTTTTTATATTCATTGAACATGCATATCTCTTCAAGAATCTTTAGTCCCCAGGTTGTACTCCGTCAGTTTAATGAGTATAGGTAGGTTTTTATACTCGCACCTGAAGAAACCGCGTTGCAGTAGCAATTACGATATTGATAAAATGTTAAAAACTTTTACGATTTTCTTTGCATACAAACAAACTGTGCAATTATTTTAATTGATTATAAAATCTGGCTAAGTACTAGCTGTAGGTACTAATGATCAATTTTATCAACTACAGTGCGAGTCATTGTAGTTGACTGTGCAATTAATTATACGATGAGTTATTTCACGAACAATTAAGTACTTTGAACTACAAAAAAAAAAAGAGACAAAAGAACAGTTTACAGTCCTTTTGAAGTACTGGTAATCTTTTTACGGTTTTTTAATACCATTTTCTATTTTTTCTTTTTCCTTTTTTTTTTTTTTTTTTTTTGAGTTTTTAGAGAATTTGCGGATTTGACAAATCTGCTAAAAGCTTTGGATATCTTGGTTACGATGTTGTTTCCCTTCCGTGACGAGTAATTTGATACATTGCTACCCCATCCACGTTATGACACCCTTATAATTGTGTACGTTAACGGGCCACAGTCGAACCACGAGCCACTATAAGCTGACTATGATATAATAAACTTTTCGTGTATGCCCATAATCTACTCCGGGAATATCATCAGGTTATAGGGAATATTATGCGTGGTCTGATAATCGCACGATTTAAATGAAAAAAATTGTTACTCTATGTGATTGTAGAATTTTGGATCATTAAGCGATAGATTATAGATTACAGATGTCGAAATATATGTATAATGTATATGTACATGTATGATGTAATGTTACTTTAAGAGCTTGTAGAAATGGTAGTTTCTAGTTACGTGAACTACTCGTATATACGTATTAGGGTGAAATAAAAGAATGACATTTTTCCTGAGACTAACAAAGAGTCCATGACTCGTAGTTTGAATTTCAAATAGTCTTGTGTAACTCAGAGTGGTAGAGATGTATTCGTTTAAAGTTATGTACACGTAATTCTAGAGCGCAATTGTGTCTTTGGAAGTTTCTCTTTAGAATAATTAATGCGACACGAAACTGAAACTAGAACTAAAACTAAAACTAGATTTCAAGATATTTACTCAATGGCAAAAACGCTGAGCTACATCTCTTGAGCAGAAGACCGTATACCATAAATTTCAAATCATAATTATCATTATATCTGATAATACAAAAATTCAGAAATTACATATACCTAAGCTTGAAAAAAACTAGCAAAATGTCTCGGTGAAGAATATTGTATCGAGATTTGTTTAATGGCTGATATATTTCAAGGTTGTTTTTATAAAATGTTAATTTCCGGTTTACACTAGAAGCTGTATTTTAATCCATTGGAAAACACTACCAGATATACCTCCACATATCAATGCAACTCCGTTTGTTCCGATAATCCTTTGACGATATATCTGATCAATGAATCATACCAGACTACAAAATCCACACATTTACATATACCTACCAGGTGGCATATATATATAGCGATGGTATAATTCACAAATGAGCTAATAATCACGGTCATTGATGATCGCTGCGGTTAGGTGTGAGTAAAAACTAGTCCATTCTATAATACACAGGTATGTATGTAATGTATTCGGGACTTGAATTTAAAGGAATAAATTTTATGAATGAAACTTGAATGGTTCTTAAATTGGCTATGCTTACTGTATACAAAAGAATACGATGAAAAAGCTTGCTAGTAGTAAGTGGCTACGAGATCGCGATAATAATAAAAAAAAAAAAAGAAAAAAGAATAAAAAGTAAAAGAAGAAGGAAAAAGCCGCTTCTCATAGTCGTGCAGAACGAATAGCGAATATCGTGGGGTTCGCGTGAATGAAAGGTCACTTATATACACACCTATACCAAGAAACGATAAGCTACTCGAGCTCGGAGGGGTCTGTTGGTTCCAAGTGTGCTTTAAAGGTAGGCAAGTAGAGGTACGGTGGCTAATTGATTCGTTAATCTTTACAGTAGAATGATGTATGTATATACACTAGGTGAGTTGGTTTCTGACACATAGGTATATGAAGTTGTACCAAGATTCGTCTGTTTTCTTTTTTGATAGTATAACCGTAGAAAAAAAGGAAACAAAAGAATTGGGTGGAACTTCGTGTTTGTCAGAATATAACTCATTTACCTGTATACGTATGTGTATGGGAATATCACTTTTTTTTTTGAAATTTGAAAGGTGTTCAATTTGGTAAAACTTAAGCTCCCTCAAAGAGCTTGCGATTGGATTTGATATTCAGTTTCCGTTCTTGATTTTGGTTTAGCATTTTTCTTTAGATTTTATATTTTATTACAATTCGTTTAGAAACAATGAGAATTTTGAATCTTGGGCTTCAGGAAATATGAAAATGTCGTTTTCATTCGAACGAATTTTTTCAAGATCCAATTTATTCCGCCTTGAATATTTTTGAATAAAAGTAAAAAGTGGATCTTATAGTCAGGAGTTTGATATTTACTAGATTTATCTAAAGTCACGGAAGTGAAATTTCGAAAAAAAAAAAAAAGAATTCAGATCTAGTCCAATCGCAACCTCGTTAAGGAAGCTTAAGTTTTACTAGATTTAACACATTTTTACCTTGAAATTTTTTTACATCCAGCGTAGTATTCGATTTCAAAAAAATCGGTTGACGGATTTGAAAAAAACAAGATTTAATATCTCGGTAACCGTTTCCGTGATTTTTATGAAATTTGTTTCCTTGGTTCTGATTAAGGCAGTTTATACAGATAATTTGAAAGAAAACAAAAATCGCAAAATGATCTGCCTTGTAGAACTAAAGCTCCTGGATTTAAAACGCTAGGAGAATTACTTCAAATTACATTCGCAAATGAGCAAGGAAAGTTTGAATTAAAAAACTTAGTATGTATCTCTGTTGCAAAGTTGTTGTATTTTGATTATATTCTAAATATCAACATTTCAAAAAGCTCCTTTGCGTCACAAATTTTAAATTTTTTAGCTCGAAATTTTCTAGCACATTTTTTTTTATATATAATTTTAACAGATTCACGTAGCTTTTTTGAAATCAGTTCAACAATTATTTTTGCGTATCGATTGAGTCATTTGCATACAGGCCCCCCGTAATTGGCACATAGCTTTTTGCCCACAAAGCACTATATTTTCATACAAAATTTTTGCTTAGTATTAAACTACCCAAACTCCCTCATGTTACACGTATATTAATGTTTTAAAATAACAAGTGAAAACTGAAAATTTGTGCAGGGTCACGCAAGTCAAATTTTGAAAGAAAAGCAATTTCGTTACCTCGCCAGTTTCTAGATAAAAACTATTTTTCAGCACAGTTTTTCCATATAAAAAAAGAAAAATAAATCACAATATTGATAATAATAATAATAATAATATAAGTTTTACCAAAGCAAGTATTTTTTTATTCAGTATTTCAATTTTTATCGATTAATTTCAATTTCCTATAGCTATCTGCCGTTTTCTCGTAAAGTTCCACAATTCTCCTTTCAATAAGTATACGTATTTCGTTTTATTTCGGTCCAGAGCTCTTTGCAAAGTGATTTGTCGAACTAAGCTAACTTGCAACTTGGTACAAAGGACCGCAATTTTTTTTTTTTTTCTTTTTATAGTCTGTATTCGAAAGCGTGTGATTGGTCTCTATAAATTTCACGAAATCAATTTACTAGTCATGGATGAGAAATTAATCGAAAAGTTTATTGCTAAGTGCATCCTTTGACTCGAAATTGTTCGATTACCTTTTTTTTTTTTTTAATTCGAAATAAACTGCGGGCTAAAGACTTTATTTTGCGAATAAGAATGAGGCACTTTTCGACTTCCTATAGTAGGAAAAGGGGAAAACTTTATCGTCAATTGAGTGAAGAGAAAAGGCTTCAGAATGGATCAATAATCGAGTTAAAAAGTGACCAGTAGAATGGGCTGAGTGCTGTTGGTGAGAAAAGTAAAGTATTGGAAATTTAAAATATTAACTTTGAGCTCCTGTGAATTGTTTCAAATCAACTTCGAACCTGGTGCTGCTCGATTTTTTTGAATAGTAATTTTGACGTATATACATATTTTATGGAAAAATGCGTGACGAATTTGGTGAAAGTATTTTTTAAAAACGAACTATTTCGCACGACGTTTTGTTAATTATAATTAAAACTATGTAATTAATTACTGACTGCACCCTTTACAGAAAATTTTGGAACTTTCCTAATAACGAACTTTCGACACTTCGGCTCTACGGGCCTCAATTATTTTCAGTCGAGGTTTTAATTAAATAACTAAATTTTCGATCCTGACCCCTCGCGGTTCTGCTAGGCTTTCAAAAGTCGAACCCCCATGATAGATGAACCTATATATACATATAGAATGTATGTAGTAATCGTATAATATCCCGAATGCGAAATTTCAAATTCAAAAAATTCGACACCGAAATGCATCTTAGTGCAGAATGGATTTTTTCGTTTTTGTTCTTGGAATTCTGATTTCTTTTGTCCTCTGTTGACTTGCGAATCGTTATAAATAAATACACGTATATCTTCACCCAATATTGGCTGTTATGGTGGATTTATGGGATCAAGTAGCAGCCATCCCCCCATCCCAGCATTGGAGAAGACACACAGTTGTTTTGGGCATTGCTTAGTTTGTTACGGCAGTTTCTCTAGAGAGAAAAAAATCCCCAATTCCTCTCTTTTTGGAAAAGGGAATAAAATCCAATTGAAATTTTCTCATTTTTTATTTCACACTTAATTTATATGAAAAACTACTTTTCACGTATACATATTAATTGCATTGAATATGTGATAGAGCTGAAAAGCTTTCGTTAAACTCACTGCATAATTGATATTTGTTCGATAGAATTCTTCCGAGTCCTTGACGAAATATTTTATCGGATTTTCAATGGTCCCTGAAATCGAAGTTATTACTTCGAATGGTACTTCAGATCGTGGAAAATGCGACTCGGACAATAGCAAACCAAAATCAGGTACTACCTTGTATAGCATGGATGGTTTTATACAACCGTAGTTTTATTTTTACAATGAGAAATAGCCCAGAAGTAGTCAAAGCTCGAATCTAGTCAGACTACTTTCAAGATTGCAGTAGACTCTGGAGCAAAAAGGAAGCCAAAACTAAATGGTATTTCTTGTAAAATTTTACACGGTGGAAATTTTCGATAAATCACACTATACAAAAAGTCATAAAAAATTTCTGAACAAAAATGATAAATTTTTTTCATCTTCTTCAAGAATATTCTGATCGTTCTTTTATTCACCTGCATCAGATCCAACATTGAACCATTAAATTTTCTTCTCCAAGACTTTCGCTTAGACTTTAAAATTCACCCCTATTTGGCTACCGAATTTGTAGTACCTACCTCATTTAAAATACTTCGAGGCCTTTTTCCCACGCTTGAATCTATAAACTTTAAAGAATTTTACTTCTGCAATTTTTCCTGCGAATCACATTGCTGAATAATCATTTTTGCTCTCACAGTTGCCGATTGTTTAAAAAAAAAAAAATAAATAAAAAAATAAATCTGGAAGGCATTTCTTTGCAAATTAAGTGCCAGCTCTTTGCTGCTGAGATAAATACAACACTTTCTTATAAAACAAGGACTCTATCTCAGGGTTTGAAACCCCAATCCTCACCCTTTCCGGAGCTCTAACCCAAACCCTAAGTCCTGTCTTCACTTAGAGCAGCGTGTCGTACCATGAACCATGATGACCTTAGAGTCAGTGAGACGGAAACCGATTCGCACCGAGCTGATAAAAAGGTGAAAGTGAATTTGTACTCAAGTTTTACTGCTTGACGGGCAATAAAAACCCGATAATCAGACAGATATTTGTGTTTAAGGCCAATTCGATTTTTCCCTTTCGTTCTCAGAGGATAGTTTTAGAGCCCAAAAGGGACGGCGTGGATTAGGCTTGACCGATATTCGATAATTCCCTTTCCAAGCTTATTGATAAGCATAATCCCGTTTCTGACCGAATTTCATTCAAGACTGTAGAACCGAAGCTCGAAAATCAGATTCTCAACTACGTATACAGGGGAGATAGTTACGTCTGACGTACTTTAATGATGCAAAATTAAATTCACTTGACCACTCTAAGTTATTGAGCTGGGAGTTTCATGATTTTTAAAGAGGTCAGCCGGTGAAATTCCAAGTTTGATTCTCAGGGGAAGGAAGTACCTGAATTTGCTGTCTACTTAGCGGTCTTATTAATTTTGCAAAGCAGGTAAATCCGCTCTAACCCTTTTCGTATGCATATAGATGTATGTAACTATGAACCACTTTACCTTTAGATATAAATATACAAATGTATGCTAGTAGTTAATGTGGTAGAACGTAAATCCTATAGATACCAGGAATTGCACTAGGGATTTATTCAAGTATTGAAATGAATAGAAATTCCGTAGAGCTTTGATGTTAATATTTAATAAAGTTCGTCGATTTTCACAAACTGATTAGCAGATTGATATATAAAAGGCTTGAAAGCACTTTGATTGATTTAACAGTGACGTGGAACAAAACGAGCGTCACCGATGGTAAAATTTGGCAATAATGATACGGCGAACGAAGTGTAGTTCATTATACACCTTCGGTTGATAAATTGATTTTAGATAATAGCAACTCGTTCAATTAGCGATATCAACGTGGAAGTGGCTGAATATTTGAACAGTTTAGGGAGAAATTTTGTTACGCTTTACGACGTGGCTCGAGAATAAAAAAGAAAAAAAAAAAAAAAAAAGGACACTTGACGAGTTCAGAAAATATTCATCAAGTTACTGGAGACAACCCTCTCCCCGTAACAGGTATTCAAATAACGCAATATAAATGCTAATCCTAAATATAAGGAATCGGCAATTTAGACTTTTCGTGAAGTGAACGACGTGAACTTTTGCCATACACTAGACGCGAAGTACGTTTACATAGGTTTATCCTTAATTTTGAACATTTCATTCCGAACAAAACTGACGCTAAATAAGTGACAAATTTTTCTTTTTCTTGGTTTTATTTTGTCTCCCGTGATTGGACTGTTTAGCAAAAAGCAGTTCGCTCAAGTTCTTCTAATTTTTCTCCACGACTGTCCGGTAATTACGGCCGAGTTACGGGGGATTCAAATTAAACGTAGCTCCAGGAAGAAAGACAATTACTTTGTAAATTAAATCGTTGTAAGTTACACCAAAGAGACGGGTTTCCAACCGTAAATGAAAGAGACTGACACGGACTTATTTATTCTCTGTGAAAGCCTTTTAATCTTTAGAAAAATAACACGAGTCATACGAATTGCAAAGGAAAATCCTGTGAGTAACTTCGACTTTACTCAGATTATATTTCGTCTATTAACGATTTATACTTTACAGGATATTGAAACGAGAACTCTTCTTTTTCATCTTGTCTAGTGTCCTGAGTAAGACGTACATTATTCCTTCTGAAACTTAAGGGACTCGCTATTCCCAAAGTAATAGTAAAGAAGAAGCTTGAGGAAAGGGCGAGATGAACGAAGGTGTTAAATCAACGATAAAAGCTGAAAGGAAGGGCCATTTTTTTTCTCAAATTTTTGATATTTATATTTATATTTATATTTGTGGTTAATAATAACAAAAATATATTAACGTATATAAAAATGAACGAATGACATTTTGTAACGCGAGTTTTCTTCCTTCCTTCGAAAGAATAAATATTTTCTTCAAAGAATTGTTCCACTGAGACAAGCCTCGCCTTGTACTTTGCGGATCATTTGTAGACTCTCTTTTTTTTTTTGTGAAAAACGTTGGAATTTTTGTCCCTCGCTTCTATATACCTAGAGGACCCAGGAATTCTCGAGAAACACCAATTTACATCTCTTCAAATTTTGAATAACTAAGCGCCTTCCAGTTCGCATAAATGCCAAGACTCTGGGATACCAGTTAGTTCCTATCCTCAAACGTACCTTCAGAACTCCTGGTATTTTTTTTTTTGTTTTTTTTTTTTTCGGGGATTTTTCGATCGAGATTTTAACAATTAAATATATCGATTCAATTAATTAGCGATAATTGAACTACGCGTTTGTCTCTTGAATATGAATTTTCAAAAATATAGAATATCGTTCATAAGTTCGAGATCATGTTTCAGATTTTCGATCTGGTCAAAAATCTCGACACCTCGGTGAGAAAAATTGTCAAGAAAGAAAAAAAAGATCAAAAAATATCAAACAAGCAAATTAGAGCTTATTCTTTCTACTTTGAAAAAGCTTTTACGTTTATTTTTCAAAAAAGTGTAACCACTCAAAGAAAAAAGACATTTAAATCGCGGGAACGAAATAAATTCAAGAGCCTCTATTAATCGGTAAAAAAATTGCAGAAAATTTTTAACAGACGGAAATTGAAGCTCGTTTTTTTTCTACTTTGAAATACTTTTTTGATAATTATTTTTTATTTTTTTAAGATCGTTTCTCACTTGGATATCGGGCTTTTTGTCCGGATCGGTAATTCGAAATGTGATATCAAACTCGTCGACGATATTGCACAGTATATTCTCATAAAATTTGAAGTCTTCCTGACTTAAGTAGGCAGTTGTAGATATTATATGTATATATACATACTCATATATGCATGTGCACGCATGCACTCATAAACTTGAAAACTTACTTTATAATCGTTCTGTAAAATGAAGTAGGTATGTTTGTACGAGTATACTTATGGTATAGCAGGGGTTGCGAATATTTTACCACAAAACAAAAGGATCTTATGTAAGTTTGTTAAGTCGTATATAAAACTCACATTCGTAACCGTATTAAATTGTACGTACATATAACCTGCACATATGAATGGCGTTACTTCCTGGCATAGTCTTCCGGTTAAAGAAATTTGAAAATCGTATATTTAAAAATTGACAATCCTTAATTGTAAATAAAAAAGTCTTTCCATAAGACTTACATTTGTGAATGAAATTTTTTTTTCTATTTATTTATTATTTATTTTTATTTTATTTTTTCTTATCCGGAAATTGCTGCGAGCAAATTCAATTAGACAGGCTGTTGGAGCTCTCGTTAGTCGTGAGAAGTGGTGAACTCGTTGTCGTTGTCTGTACCAGCCTGACGGCGACTGGTTTTCCTTGAGCTTTGAGGGAATTTCTCATCTTGCCACGTTTCACTGTCAATTCTTTATTCTCATCACAATCATCATCATATTCTCTCCTTCCTTTTCCCCATCCTCCTTTCTCTTTTTGCTTTCTCGGGAGGTGTTTCACAACAAGAAAATCTAGGACAATAAGAGAGGGTAGGGGTTCTTCAAGAGAACAAATACACCCTTATACTTCCGCCGACTTTTCTTCTCAGCAGGGAATTATACCAAAGAAACAAAAAATAATAATAAAAACGAAAAGAAAAAAAAAAAAAATAAATAACCATATACTGTACAACTTTTTTTTTTTTTCTTCCACCACAGTTTTCCGGTTACCATCCAATATTCGAGGATTTATTTTCAAGCTGAGGGTGGGGCTCAATTAATAAAATTTATCTTTTTCGGAAATTGATGAAATTCGCTTAAGTCGATACTATATTAAAACGTTCGTAAGACCGATCAAAGGGATTATGGAACTCATCGAATATTCAGATTCCATATTTCGTGCTTCTTCGCTACGTTGAAAATTCCAATTTTGTCTTATATAGACACTGATTCTCATATAGACGTATGATATAAGACGTCTGTTCTACCTTAAACAATTTTTAGATCCAGTAGTATTCAATTCAAACGGCTCCTTGCAAAACTAATTTTTAAGATTTTAAGTTTAAACTTTTCTAGCATATTTTTGGATATAATTTGAACAGATTTACGTAGCTTTATTTAAATCAGTATTGATAAAGTCATCTGCATATGAGCTACCTTAAAACACAGATATTTTTTGCCCCCGAATAGCACAATATGAAAATGGACAGCTGTGAGAGGGGTAGCAATTTGAAATTTCATTGCGACGTAGCTTGAAAGCAATATATTTTGATAGAAAAATTTTTCACCCAGTATCAGACTATAATACGAGCTGTTGAATTAATTTTTCTGAAAGAATCCGTGAGAAATGAATATTTAATATAGAATTTAGAATTCTTATTAGATCATATACTTTTTCCATAACTTATATATTTTTATATTGGAATAAATTTTGTATGCGTTATAAAATCTTACGTAAGAAAATTTCACCACGTTGCGTTGATCTCGACCCTTTCGTTTTGCACAAACTTTGAACCTCGAACAAGTTTATATATATACTTATGTATATATATATATATATATATATATATATATATATATATATATATAGGTATATACAAGCGTGACATTTAATTCCGAGTCAAGGGAGACAAACGTTGCCCAAAATAACGAGCTGTAGTTTCTTCGTCCTTGCTTTTAGACGGCGTGATTTTCCAGATAGAATAAGGGCTCTGCGTGAGTCTCGATAAGGTTTTATAAGGCCAAAATTTAGGGGAAACGAATCAAGCTCTAGTTCCTAGATTTGCCTCAGTTAAGTTGGACGTATTTATCGATAACTGAATAAATTAAGTACTTTAACGGGTCCCGACGACCGTGAGGCGTGACGTGTTCTTAATCAGTGAAAACGCGTGCAGAGAACAGCTGCTATTACTCTGCGAAAACCCTAAATTGAAACCCTATTCGAATCACGCGAAATAATCTGGTGGAGAATTTCTTCGCATTTCTTTTACCATTCAATCAGTTTTTGCTCCGACGAAGCAATTATATTTTCCTTTCCTTCAAAAGGGGTTGATATAAGTTGAGATTTGAGACTTGAGGATTGAATCTCATCCTTGAATTCGAACGAAAATAAAACCAGATAATTTCAAAGATTTATAAAATCTTGTAGGTTTAAAATGCGACGAGGCGACTACGCTATTAGTTTCGAAAATAGTTCTAATTCAATGTAATTTGGTACAAAAGTCAGCGGAGATAAAACGTCCGGGCGTAGGCGTCTTGAGTCTCTTAATTAGGAACAGATTTATCCCGGTACGGAATACAAAGCACTTGTGTGGTGAATTTTGTAAAAAATCTTCCCCGGTAAAGTTTCTAATTATTTTTTATTTCTTTTTTTTTTTTTTGATCAGTTAAGGCGTTATTTAATTTAAAATACTCAAGTGATTAGCGGTTTAAAATTTCGATGTAAGTGAGTTTGTAATTGCGTTAAGTCCGAATGAATTTCTTAAATAATATAGTAACTAAATAATTTGTTCCTTTGAGTTTTGATTTTTTATATTTGAAAAAAAAAAAAAATTTTTTTCTTCGTTTCTGAAGGAGATTTATTAAGAGGCCAAATATCTTCAAGATGCTAATTGGAGTTGTAATGATTACGGGGTTGAGCACACATAACGCCAATTAGCTAGGAATTAAGCCAATACCTAAGCCTGGGATAATGTCTCCACTCTAAACGTGCTGCTGCAATCCTAATTACTAATTGCTGCCAACTTCGTACCTCGTTAAGATATCAACAAACAAACGATGCGTAAAATCGTGTTTCGTTCTTCAATAACTCGCTGATGAGATTGGAACACGAAAAAAAAAAAAAATGAAAAAACACAAAAAACAAATTAAACAGGAATTACCGATATCTACCTCAAAATCACATACGGAAAAATTTCACCGGGAAAATTCACATTCTCAAACTCTTTTCGAAACGAAAAGATTATCCATACCATTTACTTAATTAATCAGTTTTTTTTTTTTTTTTCTTAAATCTAAAATAATTTCTGATTACGTTTCAAAATACTGGCAATTACTGATTCGATAGAATATTTTTTTTTTAAGATTTACAAGTAATTTGAAAAACAATTTTTTTCAAAGTGTAAGTTTTACACCTCGTTAATCTGACCAAAGAATATATTTCTATATATATAATAAAATATTCATAAGTTAAGATCTCGCAAAAGAAGGGGGGGGGGGGGGGGGGATATATATTTTGTTATTATAATGAAGCTTGCGATTAAAGTTATCGTTATTATTATTATTATTTCTTTATTTAAGACATCAAAAATCCATCAATTAATTGGACAAATCTTGTCTCGTGAGAAATAATCGTGAGACTATAAAATCTCGCTTTGATAAACTGATTTCATTTTGACTTGAGATAGTAGAGGTTTTTCCTTTTCCTTTTTATTATTTTATCACCTTTATATCGTTGACGTTTAATTATAATCGTATATTATTACGTTTAATAAAGAATGGATATATATATCCACTAACTGGATTACCCAGGTATCGTTATCACGCTTTATGCTCACCCTGTTGTATTTTATAGCTCTATCAAAGTTTCGTTGACCTCTTTTAATTTGAGAATTACGATTACGTGTACATGATCATTTCGATCGTCATTTATCGTCGTGAAAAATTCTTCGGCGAATAAAAAGAAGCCGTGTTTTGTTGAAATTCTGAAATTTCGAGGCTTTTTAAAAAAATCATTAAACTCGAAATACAAAATTGCGCAGTCTCTTCTCTGATGAATGAAAAAAAAAAAACTCTGATATCGCGAAGTAAAACCGTGGCTGTTGGAAACACTATTGCAAACGTATTTGACAAAACTGTGTAGGTATAGTTGGTATACCTGTATACTATGAAATGCATTTTTCTTGTAGATCCATGGCCATATCTCTCTAGCTGTCAATAAATCCCAGCCAAACGAAGATGCAGCCCAGACTCAGAGATTATAAAGAATAATAATCTTCAAAAAAAAAAAAAAAAAAAATCAATATTGTTAAAATACCATCAGCTTATATGTTCAGTGGAATTGGAATGCAGTGAGAAAAAAAAAAAACCAAAAGAAAAAAAATTATTTAGTTTATTGTTAAAAGGAATAATTTTTAACCGAGCAATAGATATAAATCGAACAAATTATTTCTTAAAAAATTAGCAAGCAGATAAAAAGAAAAAGAAAAAGAAAAAGAGTAACAAAATAACGGAAACAAAAAAAAAAAAAAATTGTGAATGCCTAATTTTAATTAACGCGCTAATACTGATATCAAAGTCTCAACAAGACTCTGTCAATTCTGTATGAAAAGTGTAGTCAATCCTCCGAAGTCAATATGGCTGTGTTTTTTTAAGATTAATAATCGATAGTGTTCAGTTCGATAAGTTGACCTGCATAAGGGATATTATTTATATATATATATATATATATATATAATATATAATAAATATATAACTTACAGTACATAGAAATGTTTAGTCAGTGATATGGTCTAGCAATATACATACAATAAAATATTCAAAGCAATACGCGTAACTGTTGTAAAATAATTACAAAAAGAAAAGAAAAAAAAAAACAAAAAAACTAACGATAATAGTTATAAAATAAATAATTGGTGAAATATTAGTCGAAATTAAAGTGCAATAGACATAGAAGACCATGGCGTTCGCCGCTGCAAGAATGATACTGAAGGACAAAAGGCGGAAGGCAAGCAAAGAAGACTTCGCACCGAGAAACAGAAGCAAGGTAAAAAAGAAATCCTCTAAACCAAAAAAAAAAAAAAAAAAATGGAAATGAAAAATTCATAGTTTTAATCAATTAGATTTTTTGATTATGACGAATAAATGTTAACGCATGTATATAGGTCTAGGCATATTTATGTAAAATAGGAATCCAATTTTCCTATCAAAATTCAAATCGAAGATGGGATAATGCTGCGACATTTATGTTGGCTCTGAAGTCAGTTTAATAACGAGTGCTCTTTAAATCAGGAAGTAAATTCACTAACGATCGGATGCAATTATGATACTAGATAATATTACGATTTTCAAATTCTGTATATGGATATAATTGCCTTTTCAATTCTGAAACATTATCAAACTCGATTATTAATACCTATAGCCGATATTGAAAGGCTTTGGTGCTGCTCTCGCTTTGTTCGAATCGCAAGTGCCTACTCGAAGAAAGATTTTTTAAACTTCTTTGATCAATCAACTGTTTTAATTTTAACGTGAAGTGTGGATAATAATTATTCAATTTTTATTTCTTATGTTTTTTTGGCTGTTCGTTTTTTTCCATTTCCTCTCGAAACTTAATTAACACAGATCGTTTATAATTCTTCTCTATCCATTTTTACATCATACCTATGATTCTACGTATAACTTAGCTGATCGGAGCCAAATTTTTGACTGCATAATTATTTTGACGTCCATAGAATCATCTCTGATCATTTTTGGACGGATCTGTGTGTGTGTGTGTGTGATTAATTTTTCCTGTCGAAATTTTTTAAGAATTTAACGTTGAATCTGCATCCTCATTATCAAAATTTCTGAACATGTATTTGGCACTCATCAAAAGTTTCGTCTCAATTCTCTGCCCCTATCGTTTCGCTCTATGATATGAAACAGTGATGAAAATGTTCGATAGAGAAATTCCGCATTGTTATAGTTTGTGCAAAGTTTGAAACTTCAATTTCTACAATAGTCAGACGCACAAACGGAAGCAGTTACTAAACACCCCAAGGCTTCAGAGCAACGTGACTTGCGATCCGTTTCCTCTTTACACTGAGGACTAAAATTAAAACTAGAAGGCTAAAGTTGAGATAGATTATATATATATCTTTCGAGATTCTGTAACTATGCGATAAACGTTCCAATATCGATTTTCATTTTTCATATTTCTGTGCAATTAAAGCTGCGCGGATAATTCTGGAACTAGCTAATGAAAACGAGTCTATTTATAACGAGCTTTAAACCTTGAATGGAGATTTTTGATCATTGATATTTAGCTATCTGCTACAGTAATTGGAAAACAGTTTGAAATATTCAATATCGCATGTGCATGTACACGGATATAGTTCCGATCGCGGTTATCAAATTTCAGAAGCTTGAAACGTGGGATGAATTTAATTTGCCGAATCAAGTGAAGCCTATTTCTAGCTGCGTAACAGTTTATTGAATTTTTAATTCACCGGAAATCGAAAATATCATTTGAAAATTATTCAATAAATTTTCAATAGCAAAAAATTAGTTTCAACTTCACAAGTATCGATATAAATTAGTTTTCTTTCATCTTTTCATATATATATATAAATTTTATTGAAAGGTAGAGTAAACTTTTTCAGATGTTAAATAGATAATTACGTCTTATCGATAAAGGGCGAATAGGCCAAGGAAGAAGGTTTCCGCTAAGACTGCACAATTTCCGGGGAGTTTCAAGGATGGCGTACTTATATACTGATGAGAGGATAGAGAGAGACAGAAAGCAACGGGTCCTTATCGGTAATATCCTGAAGCACACCGCTCCCCGTAGGTACTGATAAATACGTTCAATTAAACTTTGTCAACTAACTTTAAATAATAATAAATTCCGCGAGTTTGGTACGGTGCTGGTTATATCGGGCCAGGAAATTTCATTCGTAACCCGATTCTACCTTAAATAGACAATTCTCAGATCATCTTGTGTACCTATAGGTATGTCTATCGCGATATCATCCTGAGTGTGACAATATTCATGTTTCATTGTCTTCATGTACGATATACCGTGATTATCTTACCGTAGGTAGATTCGACTACCTATATCAATTCCTTTTACAAGAAGTTCGCAATTTTGTTCAAATTATACCTACATACCTAACTGTCATTTCAAATAGTCGAGCTGTAGATTCCGCACTCGATTATAGTGGGCGTAGTATCGTATGTATGTATGTATGTATGTACAGCTTTATATATCTACGAATTTCAAACTGTAGCTATGCACTGTATTTTCGTAACGATTTTTCAAAATACGACTATGGGTATCCTGATGAAAGGATATGACAAATTATTATCGAAACAAAATTCTGAATAATTTCTAAAAACTGTAAAAAATGTTGAAGTATGATCTGCAAAAAAAATTCCATATAAACTTTGGTTGTCTTTGAAGCTATTCTGAAAATATTTTTGAGATTTGAAAACTTTATGAGCGATATTGAAAATTTAAACAAAAAAAAAAAAAAAAAATTCAAGCAATTTCAGAGCTTAAATAGAATTTTAGAAAATGAGGTAAAAAAAAAAAACATTTTCCACCAAATATCAAGTTTACACTATTTTCATTTGAGAAATGAAAAAGCTTCTAAATATTTTCGGAAAAACTTTGGAAAATCTACTGAATTTTTATTTTTTTGTTTATTCAAAGTGTTACAACTTCGAGAATTTTTGTCGAACAATATCCTCGTGTTGTAACAAAGTGTAAAGCTTTCTATTTGATCGTCCATTTTAGAAAAAAAAAATCCAGTATTTAAAAACTATGAAGACCTAGCCTGCATTAACTTTAAATTCCTGGAGCCAAAGCTCCATGTCCATGTCACAAATCGATATCGTCTATTTGGTATAGTAGTTGAATTCGAATAGATACATCAACGTTGCGGAAGAAACCAATCAACTTGGTATGGAATTTCCGGTTACGGTTTGTCGGCTGACCGTGGTCGGGGTGGTCGGTTCCCACGAGGATATCTTCTTATCGTATTTCTCGAGGACGGATTCAGCGTAGTTTCCTCATCGTCTCTCCATACACCAATATTATCATCGATTTACCTCAGAGTTTGCAGCAACATCTTTTCTTCCAGCGGAAAATTAGACTCTCGATGCAATGGCCCGAGCTTGATTACCCAAACTCGTACGAAGTCCGATACTCAAGTTTATTCGTACTCAAGATCCTCTCTCTTTCTCTGTTGTGTACTAAAAATTTCTTCGTGCATCGTCGACCCTTCTTCATTCTAAATATTACCCAGAATTCAACATCTCTCTCTAGTATATTTTAGTTTTATTAAAAAAATTGGAATATCTTCGTATTGTAACAAAAAAAATTTTGGTAGATAATTTTCATTTGATAATTTTGTTATCATTATTATGACTAAGTCTCGCGCGATTTGGGGCAACAATATCCAGGTCCATTTAGAACAATTTATAACGGTAGCATGAAATTGTGAAAGTCCCTATAGGATCCCTTGTTTTGACAATTTATGACCGTGTATTACTGAAGATATCAACTTTGAAACCAAACGAAACTCAGAGGCTTATG
The DNA here is from genome assembly GCA_963924015.1 of Macrophya annulata. Lineage (NCBI taxonomy): Eukaryota > Metazoa > Arthropoda > Insecta > Hymenoptera > Tenthredinidae > Macrophya > Macrophya annulata. The sequence continues at coordinate 3,849,621 of OZ001261.1, read as the reverse complement.
TCCTGCTTGTAGACAATAGGTATACCCACGTATAAACACCCTCTTACCCCCATATGGAATTTTAATCCTCATATTCCCATCAAATCCACCATCATTGTTTCTGGGGTGGAATGTAGTCGAAAATTCTGTGCAGTTTTTGGATATGCAAATAAAAAAATATGATTGAACTTTCTTCTTCTTCTACTTTTTCTTCTAACTGTTCACTCTGCATCATCTATCAACAGCGAAGTTCTACTTCCTGTGAGATGACAACGCCTCGACGTTATCGTAATCTTTGTACACGTCCTGAGTGCCATGAGTTGGTGTAATGCATCCCTGATGTTCCTCGTATCGGGAAGGTGGTTCTTCGAAGGCCAGAGTTTATTGTACATTTTCTATACAACAAAGCGATAAGACATGATGTGAGGAAGAGGGCTCTTTGCTACAAGTCCTGAACGTATCTGTACTGAGTATGTGTTTGCGGTATTATTGCCAATATATATTTAGGTATATAAGGTATGTAAATATGTAGAAATATACGAGGTAGCTTCTTACTTCCGTGCGTCCTTACCTTTATCTGATTTTTATCGTATTATCTTATTTACGTCATGAAACATTGCTGTTATATTATATATCTATTAATCTCGGTATCTTGGCTTAGAGAATTCGACAGATGTCTGAAGTAACGATTATGACTATAAAGGGAAACAAACTTCAAAGGTAAACGTAATTAATATTTTATTAAAAAAGTTTTGCCTTATTTTTCATATTTTAATTATGCAATAATTATTTCCGCACTCTTTGGTCCACGTTTTTTTATTTTTATTTTTTCAACTATAATCACTTACAGTTTGATTACTTAAATTTTATTCCCCGTTTAGGTATATTTGAAGAATAGCTTTTTTTATTAATACTTTATAATATTTTTTTATATTTTTAAGTCATGAATCCGGGGGATTTATCTGACAGCACGTTTTTCGCTGAAGCACAAATGTATTAGAATATAAATGAGGTTCGCTAAGATGTAGGTATAGTAAAAAGTGAAGAAAAAAGAGGAATAATTTTCTGAATGAATATCGACGTGAGCTTAGAGTTTAGACGCCGTAATTATAAAGAATAACGAGAAACTAAAATCATATTAGCAAAAATCTTAACTTACATGATATAAATTTAAAAGCCATAACTATACATGTAATAATTAACTTTGAAAACTGTTATCTTGCGAAAAGTTTTAAGATAAAACTTTGAATGGGAATTAACATTATTAATTAAATTCTCAAACGACGAGTTTGAAAGTTAACTTAATATTCGATAATTAAATGATCGTAGATCTATTTTCAGACATATATTTCTATAGAAAAAATTTCTATACATAGTTCGCTGTACGTATAAATCGAATCAAATAATTCATCTAGGTAGTACATACGTATGTATGTATACGTACATATACATCGTGAAAAGTTCGAACGGAGATATACTCACGGTAGAATAATTTATACCAGATATATCAGGGCCAACACTTTGCCTAGAATCTAAAGTTTATCGCATGGTGCAGCCGCGTAGTGTAAAGCTCGGTAAAGGAAATGGACAGAATTTGTTTGTCCTGGTTACAAGACTGCGTTGAAAACGGTTTTCAGTTTGAAACGAATGACGAGGGAAGATGGTAGATGGTAGATGCACTTTTCGTAATAGGTAGAGCTTAAAGAGGATGGAAAATCGGCGCTTGCAACTGTCGGAAAGAGAAACTAGTCTTACAGAACCAGACCATGGAGGTGGAAGTACCGTGAAGTCGAATAAGCATTATAGGAAATCAATAGCAATAGTTCTCAAACACTTCAGGGCCAACTCCCAAGAATTACGTGTCGCCAACTTTTGCTGTAATTTTTATTTTTTTTTTCTTTCTTATTGCTTCATGAGAAACAACTATATCTCATTGTTTACTGGACGGAAGGAGAGCAGGCGAACCTCCTTCGAAATGTAATTGGAAAAATACTAAAGGCATAACTTTTGAAAAAAAGATCGAAGAGAATATAAATCATCGACTTTTCAAATGCGGTTTGTTTCTTTTCAGGAATGATCTCGTTCTTTGGAAATTTCTAGGTGTAATACATATACATGTATTTTTTCTTTTTTAAATTACTGTCAAGCTTTTAACTAGAAATATTCTACTGAAAATTAGTTTCTTTACATATGATTCAAAATTATTTTACATTTTTTGAAAAACATGAAATAAACGATTTTTCGATTTTTGATCTTTTTTCGAATTAAAAAAGTTAAAAAAAAAAAAAAAAACTAAAATGAATTTCTTTTTTTTTCTTTTTTTTTTTTTGACGATCAAGTGGAATTGAAATGAGTTGATTTCAATCCTGAAACTATCGTTTCACCTCTACGAGGATAAAGTATCAAATGCTGTATGTTCTTCTCTCGTTTCTTTGTTTAATCCAATGATAGAATAAAGAGAGTTACGCGTTGGAGGAAGAAACCTGACGAGGGTTTGACACGGGTTGACGCGCAGATTTCCCCTATCAAACTTCACCTCCCATCGGCAACATCCTTCACCTAAAACTTTCCTTCTCTATTCACTTTTCTTCACACCCTGATTCCTCATAGAAATCTGCGAGTTGTTTCGATTGATTTTTTCGTCTACATTTTTCTTTCAAATATTTTCACCCTATACGTAATAATATAATATATTCGATATAAGTTTTCATATTTTATTCGAAAGATATTTTTAACTATATGAAATTTTCATCAAACATTCACAAATTTTGTTAACGAGTGATAAGGCCAAAATTTTTGTTAAAAAATTGAATTAATAAACCAAAAAAAAAAAAAAAAATCAGGAAACCGGTTGACTTGTGGGCCAACCCGAAAACTTCCCGCTGTGTTAGATACGTTACAATTAATTGATACTATTGTGTTTATAATAAATTAACGAAGGTTATAAGTATAATTAGTTTTCTGTATACAAATCTTTTCTTCTTCAATTTCTATTCTTCGAATAACTTTGAAACTACTCGACCGATCGATTCCAAAATCTAATCAGATCCAAGTCTTGATGAACCATTTCGATCGCCGCAAGAATCATTCAAATCGGTTAATTCGTTCCAAATGTATCGTACGACAAAAAGCGAAATTTTTGTCGTGCAATATCTTTTAAACCAATCGTTCGATTTTTATGAATGTTACGGCGATCGAAATGGCTATCCAAGACCTAAGTCTGATCAAGTTTTGAGACTAATCGCACGAATAGTTTACGAGTCATGCGCTAACAACATGAAAAAAAATTGTTTTTTAATTTCTATTTCTCAAATAACTTTGAAACTACTCGACCGATCGTCTCCAAAATCTAATCAGATCTAAATCTTGATAAACCGTTTCGATCGCCGGAAGAATCATTCCAATCGGTCGACTCGTTCTAAAGATATCGTACAACAATATACACAGACACATATGGATGTCCATCCAAAAATAGTCAGAACAGCTTCTTCGGATCCCAAAACGTCGAGATCTGATGAAAACTTGATTTTCGAAAATCGGACCGAAACCAATAACTTCCCTTTTATTTTGTTGAAAATTTTCAATTTCCATAGTAGGAAGTTAAAAAATAAATTAATGATAATGACAACTTGAAATGGTCGGTATAATAAGGGATGAACTCCATGAATTGCAAACAGTGTTTACATTTACATCTATAGTCACGTAATTCCGTATATAGGGTTATACAAATTACGTATATATTATACCTATATACCTCTGTATAATATGTACATAAGAATACATACAGGGACGAGGCTATTTGTTCATGTATAATATATCTATATACATATAAAGCGGTTAGAACTGAGAATGGGTATGTAATTTAAGTACAAACAGTCGTTATTCGGGTACCTACACAAGGCCACCGCATTTTTCAACATCTACCAACGAAATGAAATCCATTTACAAGATTCAAGTCGACTTACTATCACATTATGGAGTCTCTATTCGGTATCTCTACTTGAGAGTATAAATTCATTTTAAAAATCTTAACAATTTGTCTTTTTCTTTTTCTTTTTTCAAAATTATATGCTGAGGTTATTTTTTCCACTATTTTATACCCTCGATATTTATATCTCGGTTTTTCTCTCTTCTTTATATACATAATGAAACAGTACCGTGTATATAGTAAGCGTAAAGGAGAAAAAAGAAAAACGAAAAAACAGAAAAAAAAAAATAAACAGAAAATTACCCCAAAGTTCTCTTGACGGAAGATACTCAAGCAGGAAAATTTAATCTTGGTTAAACGGAAATAAGAACGAGGAATGAGGAAATAACACCAACACATCTTTGTCGGAGTATTAAACAACGTAAAATTTCACAATTTTTGGTGAACAGAAGCAATTATATAACGCTAACCCCTGGGGGTAGCTATGGTTATGCCAAGTTATCTTAATACCACACAAACTTCCGGATCTGTTTCAGTTTTTATATATTTTTAGTCAAGAATTAGGTCCTCGCAGGATCGTATAATAATTTTTTTTGTATATTATAGGTCAAGGGAGTTTTATTCAATGTATTGTATAGTTTTCCAAAAGGAAGTTTGTTCTCGAGTTTCCTTGTCCTTTTCATTTTTTTTATTTTTATTTTATATATTTTTTATTTTATCCTTTCTTTATCTTCTTCTTCTTCTTCTTCTTCTTCTTCTACTTCTTCTTTGTTCAGGATCGTAACTCACCCTCGAACAAGCGAAAGAATACATCAGTCACCGTGCCCTGAATTAATTATAACGTTTGCACGAGCACTAACAGCTGCGGAAAATTTTTCCGGGTAAAATTTCAAGAGCTGTTTTCTTTTCTTATTTTTTCATATATGTATGTGTATGTATATACATACACGTATATTCCTGCCCAGCTTTTACCTAACCAGACGTTTCCAATTTCTGTAACGTTTCACGACCACAATGCATTTCATCTCGTGGTCTTCTGTCCCCTAGCTTGTTATACTCTTATTTGAAAATTACTGTATAGGTGTATAGTATATACCTACGCTCTGACGCTCACCTTTAGATTCAATTTCTAAAATAAAATGACAAGAAAATTGATATTAAGAAAATAATAATAATTATAACGAAACAAAGAAAAAACGTTGATAAGATTTTTCAAAATAAGCATCGTCGTGCAGGGGATGTGGAAAAATTGATGACGCGGAAAATTACGGAAACCAATAGGATCTAGGCCTCGATTAAATCGGTATTTGTTCTGCTTTAATTGACAGAAGAGCTTTAAACCGAGGCTTATCGTATTTGGACAATTGGATGAACTTCTGATACTGTTGCGACTATTTAAGAAATTATTGAACGTTTATCGAGTGGCTATAAAATTTGTATTAAATAGTAGCCCTGGGATCAGTATTCTTTATCTTCGTAAAGAAACTTTTCAAAATTTTGTATAATTTCATATATACGCGCATTTCGTTCGTTTTCTGAATTTGCATTATCAAGAAAAAAGGCCAATCACAGAAGCAGAATAATTTCTCAAACGATACTCTCGATACAGCCGAATGTTTTCTGATTGTAAATACGATCTCTATACGCATATATTTACATATATCAATTAATTGTCAATCAGATAAGCATGTGTCCAGCGAACTTTAATCTGGCTAACACATAGACTTCGACTGAATGTTCACGTGATGTAAAAAATAGTTGGAAAGCACCACTCTGTCAAATAATATAGTCTACTGTACACGACTCCAGGTAGAGTTTAACGAAAGGCCCAGTGTCGGACCAGTATCGTTGCCAACTGTGGTGATTTCTAAGTAGTCGTTCATCCCAATACTAGATTAATATCGGTAAATCGTCGGAGTGATGAGATTGTACCGACGCTGGTAACCAGGACTGGGCCAATATCACGAATGAACAGAGGGCCAGTAGTGTGTCTCAGTACTGAGCCAGCATCTCAAATTCCCGCAAAAATATATATCAAAAGCCAAGGACGAGAAGAGCGTAATATCTCATAGAGCTTACCCCCTTCCGATTTTTAGCCCTTAAAATATATTGCAAGAAAAGTCCAATGCTGTCAAAACAGCTTGTGACAACATTGGACAGCAGATACTGGCCCAGTAATGAGCCGTGTTAATGGAGCTGGCAATTTTTTCATTGCCAACCCTGGCCCAGTGCTCAACGTCGACCCTCGGCTGTCAAAGCTGGACCAGTACTGGGCCGTATTACCAATATCGGCAGACTCTACCTGAGATTTACAGACAAGATGTCGTTGCACGATGCACTTGATAGCCACGTACATACACGTGTGTCTTACTGTCCTCGTATTTTAAAATAGCCTGGCATTACCTAGGACTCTAAAAATTTTTGAAAAAGTTCCTTTTTTACGAATGTGTTAATACCAAATGAGGGAATCAAAAGTCCATAAAACAAAAATGGAAAAGGAAAAAAATTGTTCACGGTCAATGCCAGTCTCTGTCTTGTTCATGTTATGAGACTATACGAAGGTGTTTAATACAGTCTGTATTGAACGTAAATAATAAAAAGGATCTCCTATCTATAGCTCTATACTTACTCAACTGTATTCTTATGATCTCTGTGCCATTGAGTAGTGACTTATAAAATTGTAGTACTTAAAAAAAAAAAAAAAAAAAAACAGAAATCTATTCTTTTAAATAAGGGTAGAAATAAAATTTGTACATTACAATACTATACATGTTTATTAGGTACGTTACTTGTACTATATGTTTGTACTTAACATATGCTAACTTTAGTGAACGGCGATTGGTGACCGAATGTACTTGTGTTCACAGGCTCGCAGCGCCAGTACAAGTAGCTTTAGAAGCCTGAGTCAGGTACATACAAATCAAGTTGACATAATCCACATAGCTAGAATTAGATTAGACCTAGCTCTTTAGTCAGATAGACTCATAGATCGATAGCTAGACTTAGACATAGACATTGCATTTCTGCATAGACTTAGCCTAGTTCATATATACACACCATATAACTAATAAAAACATATCTTAAACTATATCATCATTTTTCATCTTTATAAACGTTTTACAAAATTATCAAAATTCTTTTCAGACATATATATTATACATCATGTATATCTTCAATTCGGCATATCTAACAATAAGAACAACCCAATCTATAATTCTGTAAAAATCATCGACTTGGTAGATTCAAGACAATTTCCTTTTCTTTAAAAAAAGAATTTTTTTCTTTCTTATAATTATTATACACACTTGTGTATTTATGCATGAGTTACAGTAAGTGCAAAATACTTTCGTTGGCTAAGGCATGCTACCAATTTTGCATATGTAACTACTTAGCAAACTTTTTACCCAAATTAAAGGTTTTTTATTTTTCAATATACACTCGACTTATACTATTAAACGCATGATGTAGCTATATATATATATTTTGCATCAGTTTATATCTATATACATTATTATGTACTCGTATTTACATATCTGTACGTATTTTACTATTCTCTTATTCTTCATATACTGCATTGAAGATCGATCGCGTAAGTATTAATTTCCAAATTTTGCCTATGCATATATATCATCGTTTAAACTATATACACAAAATGGAAAAATATTCAGAGAATGACAGAATAAATTTTGAAAATCTTTGAAGTAGGTATCTACCTTTTATCCTGTTTCTCTAAACTCTATCAGAAAAGGAAATGTCCAACTCAAAATTCAATTCTTCTTTTACTCTCTCTTTACCCTCTGACCTACTTGCTCGAGAAACAATCACGAGTATGTAGGTCCTTAAGAATAATGTCTTTTCATTTTATTTTCTTTTCTTTTCAAGCTATAGACCCCTTATGCAGTGTCTTTTCCTGTCCGGTGAACCCTGGCGTATATTATTCATTGTCAACCCCTCGCGGCATCATCTCATCTTTTATAATCACTCTCGACTCGTTCGAGGCCTTGTTTAGGTACAGGTATACCCTATCTTATGCCTATGCCATTTTCAGTCCCAAAACTAAACTTGTTAGCATAATAATTTTACCCTACAAACCTTTGGCCTCTACGTTTCTCGACAAACATTCCCTGGGGGACTTTTAACTCATCTGAAAGACCGTGTCACTTGGTACCAAACTTTGTAAACGATTTATGGAGCACATTTTTTTTTTTTTTTTTTTTTTTTACCACTTAGTTAATAAACAATCGAAAAATAGTTTTTCGAAAAATTTTGGTCAGGTAATAAACTCCGGTATTCATTAACCCTGTGCGATTCAAAGGATGGGAGCAGAGCTAATGATGTGAGGGTAGCTGTTGATATAGTGAAAGCAATCAAAAGACCTCAAAAGGTTGATCCCGGATTCGGGTCAAAGGAAAAGTATTAATAAAATAGAAAATGAAAAACACCCACCTACCCTATCCAGTCGATTTATTTCTTTGAAGAGAGATATAGAGAGAAACTAATCGTCGTTTCGGGTGCAAATAGTTGGTCGATATGAAAGCTATCTGGGGGTTTTCAAAAGCTTAGGCAAAGCGTATGTACCTATATGTACGTTCGATCGATGGCTCAGGTACATGCTCCTTCACTCTCTCATGATCGTTATGAACTTGTAATTTTAATTATTAAATCGAGTCATTTCCAATTCACTTCCGGTTTTAGGGATATCTAGAAGGAGTTTTCATTGGTTCAGAAGAGGAGGTCACATGGAGTTGGGTTTACGCTGTAACCGATTTCAATGCTAATTTTCTACGACAAGGTAGAAAACGGCGCCCATATAGAAGAGGGAAAGTGACAAAGTGGAATAGAGGTTTAGCGACACGCCTATACCCGTCCTCGTGGATGATGCTTGTCTCTTATCTTCACGAGGGACGGACGTAATTTAGACCCCATCCTCCTTACCCACGAATTTTGAATGTTATCACTTTCGATGTGAGGGGCTTCCGTGGCTAATGGGAAGCAAACAGCTTTGTCTACAAACCAGGGCAAGGTCTCCCCTCCCTTTACTTACTTTACCATTTTCTGTATCTTCTTTTTTCATTCTACATAAAATACTAAAAATACACAGCAATCATTAAATTCCAACAAGGTACAAGTCGCATCGTTTATCAAAACTTTTTCAAATTTTGAGGAAATATTAGAAATTAATATCATTTCGGAGCAGCCCAACGATATTCGATGAATTTCAGTTTTAGATAAGAAATTTTTTAAAAGAATTTTCGATTAACGATGCGACCTGTATCCTAATAAGTCCCCTTTTTTCTCGATATTATCCCGATGATCAAGCGAGAACATATTTTTTATTTTATTAAAAATGACGAAGGCAAGAAACAGAGAAATGAAAAGATCTCATATACACCTAGATAATTTTTGGGACATTTCTAAGTTAACCACTTGGTAATTTTACGCAGCTGTTTCATGAAGTAGTGTTTTTCTTATTCTCAAGTTAAGTCCTCTTCGCAGCTGGGAACCCTTGGACTAACCATCCGGCGCCTCGTAGAATTAGGAAGACAATATCCTTCCACCTCGTTACACAACCTCATCGCACGAGTGACAAACTCCTTTTCGCGATTTCATGGTGAATTTATAAATCACTCGTTTAACGCACAAAGAACGTACAAAATTTCTCTACTTAACCAACAATTAAACGGAAAATTTTGATATTAGCCAAGGAAAAACATCGTTCAGACGTAATTCTGTCATTTATCCAACTTGATACGCGGATCTTTTTAACAGCATATGATATTTTCCTTCCGATTATCCCTCAGCGTAATAAATTCCAAACTATATACAATACCAAAATTCCTCGTATGTGTTACAAGCCCTAATACATGGCATATAAACAGTTTGAGGTGCCACAATATCATTGAAGCAAATTCTTGATGCATAAATTATTGCACGCGTGTTTGCGGAGGCTTTGTAGGCACAGGTTCCGTAGTTTCTATATACAATGTACATACGTACACTATGTCTTCTCTGAGAAGGGTGTGTAGTGAATCTACACATCTAAACACCAATCTGATACCTTAACAAGTTCACAATTTGATCGTTCATTAAAACTAGATCGTAAGTGTGCAGGGGTACAGGTATGGGTGTATGCTGCGCTAGTTATCTGGTATATAATCAGTCGAAACTTTTAAGGAAAACAATCGGCATGTTACAGAGCTACAATTATCCCTTGGATAATGACTTTAATTATTTCTATTAGTACAGAACTTCACGTAGCTCTATTGAAGATAATCGAACTGAGTAGGTACACATGGGTGTAAAATCACTCGAAATCGAATACCTGATGATCTTGAAGATTGTTCAAAATGTCACAGGGAAAAAAAAGGTATTTTTATAACAATATTGCTGTTTTGAACTCTTTTCAGAAGATTTTCTGCGAGTTAGATAAGTTTTTGTTATTTGAATCACACTTTCTAAACTGTGATCCCCAGTCCCAATCGACCATAATTTACATTTTAATGGCCTGAATTTTACTACGTACATTCTTTCTTATGAAAACTCCAGGTAGTATGGGGATCACTGTAAAATATTTAAAATGCAGTTAATAGTTAATAATTTACAAATATCCTTGGTAAAAACGAGTAGTTTTAAAACTTCGTGCGATATCGACCGCTTTACGTTGCTGTAGATAAAAAAAACTATTCAACGTACCAAAAAAAGCTTCCTACAAGAGTTGTTGGAAATTATGTATTCTACAATATTGATAATAACCTTAACGGCCGTAGGACCATCCGGAAAGGAAATATTGTGAAAAAACCATAGGGGCCCCAAAATTCTTTTCTCATTCAAAAATCTAAACTTCTCTGAATTTTGTAAGCCAATTGCTTTTTTTTTGTTCTGGTGAACCAGTTTTTGTTGAGGCATATTTTATAGACAATACCTACTAGCAAACGATAATAGCTGCAGCATTTTGGACTGATTAAGAGTACATGGTCGATAAAAACATCTTCGATTTAATAATTTCAAGATATTTTCAGAGTGGAAGTTCTAGTTTTATTTTACAAAATTTCCATCAAGTCTTGGAGGTGCAAACTAGAATTTTAAAGTAAGTTTGTGCATGTAATAAAATGCTGATTCGCACCTAGAAGTGAGAGTTTTTGAAAAGTTTAACCGCAAACTAGACTTTTGAAATTCTAGCTTGAACCTCTATAGATTATAGAATTCCGAGAGGCTTTGTGATTCTGCGGTTTGGATCTACAGCTCCTCGATCTTTATAATACTACGATTTGTGAAGTAATTGACAAATTTTCGACTCTAAAATAAAATCTGATTTTTCGCAGACTTTTCAGTTCGTAAGTAGAATTTGAAAATTTATTAGGATGTAGAGACGCTGATGAGAACTTCAAGTGCAATCACAAATCCTGATTCCACTTCTGAATCCTCACGTACAGAACGTAATTTTACTAAAACTGAATTATATTTATATCGCAAAAAACTGAACACTAAAAAAATGAAAAGTTTTAGAATTTCTATTCCGACTCAGGACTATAGCTCGTCGATATTATCGTGTTGCATCGATGCATGTCCCTAATACGTAGAAAAAAAAAAAAAACTAAAAACCACGAACCTCTATAGCTTATTGTTAGTTAAGCGATGAATGTTGGTAGTAAGGGGTGCGCTAGATACAGGGTATAATTTGCTCGAGGTACGGCATACATACATACATGCAAGTACAGCCAAGCATCGGGTAGACAGGCCATTAGCTTTCACCCCGTGCGCTGTCGCACCTTGGGCGAGGCGTGCGCTCTACACGCTAAACCTTTCACACCCTTGAAAGCCCTCGGGGTGAGGCGCAAGCGCTGGGCTTACATGCCTTACCAATGAATATTTAAACGTTACTAATTATTATTATGTGTAGGTAGCTTTTCGATTCGATTTCGAATGCATTTTCTATGCAGTTTGCAGACATTTAAAAAATTGTTGTTGATGTAAAGGAATCAAAAAATAAAAAAAAAAAATGAAAAAGATTTATTAATAAATTTTCTCCAGGATATTTCGCTGACGAGTATATAATATATTTACGTATATGTTGCGCAATCAATTAATGAACTAAAATTGTCCATCGTTTAATTAGTATACCGCAAGTTAATATTGAATTTGTATTAATTGGGAACTGCTCATTTACTCTTCGAACAATTATGACGTAATTAAACAATTCGGGTTCGTATTGATTGGAAATTGAGTGTGATTCAGACCGAATTACTAGGTATTATAAATAAATATCTTATTTACTGTACACGGTATAGCAATTTGTCAATAAATTTATAAGACGAATAAATAAGCAAAGTTTTACCTCGATCATGAAGAAGGTATGTATATACCTATGTATGTATGTATGTACCTACCTAATATGTCTCGTGCAACGAATATTTAAATTGGGTTGAAGCTTTCGATCTTTTAAATAAAGTTTAAAGATGATTGATTGCCCGAGATGAACCACTCCTAAGAGAAATTTTTTATTTATTTTTATTTTTTTTGGTAATTGACGGCGTGGGAACTTCATCGAATGCGAGAGCCTTTATCAAATAAATATAATTTCCGTTATTCAGACGATTTTTTTAACGAGCTTAAAACTTCGGTTTAATTTTTTTATATTTTCAATACGTCGACTTCAGGGGATGAAATAATAGGATATTATACATTTCACGTTTACGAAACGATTTGTACAGTAAATAATGAAAATTTATAGTACTTTTGATACATAAATTATTATTATTATTATTATTTTTGTTTTTTTGATAAGCTATAAGCTATACAGTGTGCAGTATGGAATTGCGATTTAATTTTGTTACAGCCGCTGTGCCAACATGGCAACAGCTGTCGACGATGTGATGTGATGTGTGCGACAAGCAGTTTTATATCTTCATAATCATGAAGATTAATCACCGGTCATCATCTCCATGAACTCTGTAACAAAAATGAAATTTGTCGTTGATTTGTGTGAAGAAAAAAAAAAAAAAAAACAAACATGAAAAACAAAACCAAAAAGACCCTAAAGCGTCGTTATATGATGCGAAATCATCATTCGCACAGAGAGTTTAATCTTTCAATTCATTCACGAAATTTTTCCCAGGGGAAAATAATAATTAATGAAAATACGGTAAAAAATTTAAAAAAAAAAACGAATTTTCAAGTAGAGAAGTATACCAGCCGCGCAAACCGCTTACAATTAACAGTGAAAGCATCATAATTAAAATTTAATTATCTCATCCTATATCGTACAGGCTATACTGAATTCTTTCACATCTGATCGTTCGTCCTCGTTTGAATGGCATATCATTCCTCATCTTGGAGATTATTATAAAAATACACGCTGCTCAGATATTAGAGCCGAGGATAATGAAGTGGAATTTTAAAACACTACATCCTCCTGCATTTGAAATGAAAACCTTTTTCGGTATTTCGATTATCATGAGTATGGAAATGTCTACTATGGATGTTGAAAGAAATTTTATGATAGTTTCTTAGCATAGCCATCCCATTGTAATTTTAACTTGAAATTTGTCCCAGTCAAGTTTGAATATCTTTGATATTGAGAGAGATTTTTAAAAGAGCTTTTTTTAAGCTCCATATATTGCAAGGATTTTCCCGAAGATTATCCCCCATTTGTATGAGAAAATAGGTCACCCTGCAGCTTTCGAAAGAGCCGTCTTGGGTTGATATTAAGATATCCCACAAGGCTTAATCAAGTCCTCGGTCGAGAGGAGCTGAGAGGATTCGAGCTAGTTGCACGACACAAAGCAACCATAATTAAATCTTTGTGGTATCTCATCCCTTATTCCACTGCAGCCACGGGCTTCGTATGCAATTAAAACTGTAATTTATAACGATGCATGCCTAAATGCTTTCAACTTCATCGTGATGATAGTTCCCAGGAAGATCAACTATCCACGAGCTCCTCTTACTCGATTATTAATTATTCTCTTATGAAAAGTTAAAAAATTTTAATTTAATCTCTAATCAAACAGGTAATTCGCCTGACCTGGATAGGTTGATTTTCTTTTTCTAACACAAAAACTTCTATATCGATTAACTCACAAATTCAATCAGATTCAAGATTAAACAGACCCCATTGATCGAGACCAAAATCGTGAAGGTCCGTTGATCGGTTCACGAGATATCATCAATTGAAAATTGTTGTTTCAAAAATTTTGTTCTTTGAATAACTCGAAAACTGAATTTTTAATTTTCGGTTTGACCATAATAATTTGAATCTTAGTTACAAAGGGAAGTAAAAAAAGCTAAAACCTTTGATATTTTGTATCATAAAATGATATCTGGACTGCAGGACACTTTAAAATATTATCAGAATTGCCAGCCATTTGAAACTTGCAGACGTGTTATATCACGCTTGACATTTTGCGGTCTTGGCTTTTGCAGAGATGACGAGTAATAAAATACGGCCTGACACCATTTTATACGACGTAATAACCTTCCAGCGATATATTTTAATCCCGAATAGTAGCTCAGGAGTGTCCCATATGTCCCGCTGGTCCCAACTCTCAGGTTTCCCAGAAGTACCTACTTACCACTTTACTGCATTGTCTCACGTCGGCGTAGCCAACGATCAAATGAAAAGAATGAATAACGACATCGAGTGTAGAAAAGTGAATGGTTTTTCTTTTTCATTTAATGTTTATTATATTAGAATTTTTCACCTACCGTCAAAATCAACGGTTCCTGAACCATCAGTGTCGATTTCAGCGATCATACCGTCCATTTGATCAGGTGTTATTTGATCGTCCAAAGCGGCCAAGATCTCACGTAAAGAACTTGTCGGGATGTACCCGTTACCCTCCTTGTCGTAAAGCCGGAAAGCTTCCTTCAATTCCTTTTGCAAAGCCTCATCATCCTCCTCTTGGAAGTGACTTGCCACACGGAAGAACGAGTCGAAGTTAAGATGTCCGCTACCTGAGAAAGGAATTCAATTATTTAATAAAATATTACGATGCCACCATTCATAGTCCAGCTATGCTCTGCACTGTTCAAAGACCGTGAAAAATTACATTATTCAATTTCATGGTTAATGCTCGTGAAACGGTCACCAGGGCTATATGGATTTACCAAACTTGCTGCATGGAGTTTCAATTCAAATTTCGCCACCGCGAAAGACTGACAACAGTCCGCATCTACGTGATCAGCATCACAATGGGGGGTCCACGTAGATTGCGCTATGGGATGTAGAGATCGCCCGAATCTATTGTGGCGATTGCAAAACTGCGATTTCTTTGGATTCTACTACGTCTTTTACTATTTTATGGATTTTATTATAATTCCGGAAAGTGTAATTATAGAGCTTTTTTGAACTGTTGCTATTTTATCAAGCTGCTTGTTGCTTCGCTGATTATGAGCGATTTTGAAATTTATTTTTGGAATTTATATGAATTTTGGAATATTTAAACTCAATTGGCAAACCTAAATGATAACGAGCAGATAAATCTTGTGGGATAAATATAACGTACCGTCCTCATCCTCCTGTTCCAACAAAACCTCCAATTCATGATCATCGAAGGTGTGCCCTAGGGTGTTTAGGATAGTTCTGACCTTCTCCTTCTCAATTTTTCCCGCCTTGGTGTTGTCGAACATGGAGAAAGCTCTCCTGAGCACTACGTGGATAAAAATGATGAGAATATCGAACTGACTATGGTGTAAATTATTTAATGAACAACAGCGTGGAGTTGTTTGAATAAATTGTGAAAGGTACTATTTTTCAAAATTGAAACATGGTTTCAAAACTAGACGGTTCTTTATCGCCAAATAATACGAGTTAGGAATTTATTACCCTGGAATATTGAACTTGCGAATTTTTATCAAGTTAGAATAGCACATTTAATATACACCGTTTATGTACTTACTTTGAACTTGTTCCTCATCCTGAAACAAAGAAAACAACAACGATTAATTGGCTTTTATAAACTTAGCTGCCAAAACACTTGGCTAATTATTATAATTTACTGCCAAAGTTTTCAGCTTGCAAAACCTGGCATCTCACCCTTCTAAACCCGCTTGTGATTTTCGATAAATTATAACGATAGGGTATAATAGTTAACCCCGGAAGCTAGAGTAACGCTTAATATCTCCATAAAATTTTAAACATCTAGAAAATTTTTCAGAATCACAAGTATTTCATAAAAAAGGCGTCAAAAGATGTCAAAATTGAATAAACAAAAAAAAAAAAGGAATCCGAGTTGAAAACCAAGACAAGTTCATTTCGAAGCGTCGATTCATAACGAAATATAAAATTTCACGAATCGATATATTCCAGATCTGATTAAAAAAAAAGCTTTTTATTTTGTTTTTCTGTTGCAGAGCTTTTCACTATAAATTGACACAATACGTTGTGTACGAATCACTTTTCTATGACACTTTATATCAAGACACAATATCCAATAATGTTAAGTATTATTTGGTAGCTGATAACTTAGGACTAAAGATGTGTGTATCGTTGAACAAACCATTATTGGTCTGGTGGTTGGGAGACTGTGCGATCTGAGTGCGTTACACTAGCGTGTGCGATGGCGCATCAGAACTTTTATAAGTTCTTCCAGAAATTGAGACGCGTAACCCCTCCACGTACTGTCAACCGGAACCGTGGAGTCTACTATAATGCTACTAGCCAATGTGAAAATCCTAACCAATCAGAGCACGGCTGAGATGAAACACTCGATAAAAAAAATTTTCCTGATGTATTTTACAACGTGCTTTATGATGGTTTGGTATAATACCACCTTTTACAAAATTCAGGCTATTCATACGGGGACGAAAAATTTGTAAAAAATTTATAAATTAATTCGAACTTTTTTAGTTTTGAAAATTTTTTAATCTACGCGAAGAAAATGTATTTTTTATCATTTTTTAACAATTTCTGAATGACTTTGAGGACTGCGAAAACGGTGTGAAAATTCTCATAAACTCGGATTATCTTTGAAGTTTTAATCTGAAAAAATTTTTGATTTTGACAACACTTCATAAGTATTATTAGAGATTTTGTAGAAAATTTTCAGAGAATTTTAATAAAATTTCAGAAAAAAAAGCAATAAAGAAAGGAAATCAATTTTTTTAATTTTTTTAAAGCTCATTCAAATATGTTAAGAAAATCTTCGGAAACATAATAGAAATTATTTGACAAGATATAGTAGAGATCAAAGTTTTTTCGCAGTGTAACTAAATCCGTGGCGATAAAAATAGTTGAAAACACAAATAACAAAAAAAAAAAAAAAATGAGAAATAAAAAATTGCTCAACGTTTTCGGCGAAACGCTGACAAAGATCTAAAAAAAATTTCTTTTCTTTGTCTCTAAATTGTGAAACTCTAAATAATGTCTGAAAATTTTCTGCTGCAATATCTTCCAATAGAATCACATAAAATTTTTCGATTTCGAATATCTTAGAATTTTTGGGACTTCTTCAAGTTTTTTTTTTTTCTTGAAGTTATTATAAAAAATTTCAAAAAATAATCTCTACATTTATTTCGATCAGGGAATTCATGAGGATTTCTGGGCATTGATGAGGTACGACATGAGGTATAAGACTCATAGTTCAAAGATTTACTGAACAGTTGCAATGCCAGTAGCAGTGTGAAAAGTGTTAAAGTATAATTATAATACTTTGTGCGGAGGTGGCTATAGTATAGTCAGTTTTTACGCGTGGGAGTTTCGCAAGGCTTGCAACCGCGACTCGCTTCAACGTAGTGTTGGAATATCCAATTCGTGCGCGGATTCCATCGTGTAAAATGTAGATGGTTTAGTGGTTCGAGTATAGCGAGACTCGAGAAGAAGAGGAGGTGTCGAAGGAAGGAGTAAAAGAGGAGAGAGAAAAGCTATTTCCAAACATTCCAGACTATGATATTGCTGCTTTCCAAGGGCCACCTTGGCGCGGAGGATATTTTTGATTCTTTTATCACAGTTTTGCTTTTTTTTTTATAGCATTTTTATCGCAACTGACAACAGGAAACTTAATATTATGGAATTTTCGAAACTCGATGCCTATAGCTCGTCCAATTCGCTGTAACCAGCTGCTGCAACTCTAAAGATCAATCTTAATCCGTCCTCTACTTGTTTTATAACGAATTACTCAGCCCCTTGTAAACTCGACTTTATATTTAAACAAAAATTCCACATCCATCACTAATAATTCACTTAATTTCAATAATTGAAATTGCGCGATAAAATTGAGCTAAAAATTTCTAGTCAATGAGTATAGATATAAATCGGAAAATTTTTTTAAGTATAAAAATTTTCACCTAAATTGTTTAACGTCTTTAGAAATACATTCATCAAAAATTCGTCTTACCATTTTGTTGAAAAAATATCTATAGTCATAACACAGGTTGGATAATTTATGGTAAACTGTTTCATCTGACATCGCGATTCGACCAATTTAACAATAATATATTCTACATTCCACCGGTGAGCTGGTACCCTTGAAGTTTATTGAAACAACTCTAACGTTTCATATAGGCAAACTTCGAAGACGGATATTAATATCGCTTCATGGTTATTCCAGTGCGAATTGCAACCGATAATAACGTATCGATGAGTTGGATTGAAAAAGCTTGATGAAACATGGATTGAAAATATTTTTGATGAAAAATAAGCTCGGTTTTATATAGATTGTAGATTGGACGCCATGATTTCCACTCCGTTAAATAAAAACCCATATTTTTACCTTCCCTATAGAAATATTCTCATACAGTTTCTGGTCGTGCCAAATGATATTCGGAAATGACATATAGGTAGTAGGTAGGTAGGTATAAAAGACATCATGAATTTGATTCGAAATTTGTTGTCGTTGGTTAATGGGAAATATAGTGCGTGATAATGTTCTAAAAATTTTATGAATCTAAGTGTGTAATTCAGGTACAATAATAACAATAATTTCATGGACCATAGCGCGATCTGATACGCCTTGCAATGCGATTCTAACTTTGCAATGAATCACTGCTGTACCGCTTTGCAGAATTAATCGCGTCTTGATTTACGTAGTCGTTAATGTTCGGCTTGACAAAGCTTCGGACAATACTCCAGAGTTGCAGTGAATTTGAAATTTAACATTGCATTTCAACGGGGTATATACACCTCGACAAATACTTTTTTCAAATCGCAAACTTCTTTAAATTTCAAAGGAATATTCTATATCGATTGTAATGTTAAGACTAACTATCGAAATTCGATAAATTTAATTTTTAGATCCAAAGATTCTTCATTTTAAACCATTCTTCTTTTGGACTATAAAAGACCAACCTTATATCTACATTTCAAAAAGTTTCGATCAACGATGCAACTTGTATTTACCCCTAAACAGTACTCGCGATTTTATGATCGTAAATAGATGAAAGATCGATTAAATTGGTCCGAAAAAAAGGGCGAGAAGAAAAATTCTCTGAATTTTTCTAATAGCAATAGAATCATTTGTGGAATGGTGTAATCTGTCAGTAAAAGACGTAGAAAATCTCCAAGAATTATAAATAACCGTTTAGATATTCTGGCAACAGGATTACCGAAATGTCAAAACAGATTGGTTCTTAATGTCGAACTCTTGGCCTGGCACAGAGTCGAAAACCACGTCGTGGTCCGGTCTTTGATAATAATCATAACTATTTTGAGAAAAGTAATCAAATTTTCCGGAATTAAATCATCATATAGAAAAATTCGGTGATACAAAATGACGACAGTTAATCGACAAAGGCATAAAATAAGCGTCCAGAACTTCAAGCTTCTATATCATCATATCACTGCTCCAATAAGATTTGGATATTTTTAGGTCAGTTCTCGTAGAAATATTCTGACCACTATATTCGTAAGCGTTAATGTTCTTGCCTCTAACGTGATGGAATGTGACGAGTGAGTCTATGGTCAGGATAGTGCTTCGAGTGCTCTAGATTTTACGGAATTTCAATCGGTTTAGAACATAATTTCGACTCCAATTTGATTGAAGATTAAATTTTACGAGGTGTTCGAACGCGTTTTTTTAAGCTGTTAATAACTTCGCTTGCGGGACAGGTTTAAGCCTTATGAAAAATTGTTATTTATATTTTTTGGATGAAATTGAGTGGTCTGATTCTAGTGATTTCTATATATAAATTCATTACTTATATAACTTAAAGCAATGAGCAGAAAATTTCAAGCTATTCAATCAGAGGTATTACAATCGCAGACATATCGGCGGCTTGAGGAAAATTGGTTATTAATTATTCGAAGATTTCATCCAGTGCATAGCGGCTTTACGTTGATGCACAATCTTAGTCTTATAACTGGTTACAATTCCACAGAATCGATATAACTTCACTTTTCATAACCTCGACTGGTATAAAGATACAAATTTTACGACTGATGGTTTGAGTATTTTTGACTCGACTTAACCTAGAGTGGCTGTGGGCGTGCTGGAAATACTCATTTTTTATTATCACATATGTATGTACAGATTTTCTTACCATGTATAAATTGGGTTTATTACTCGTGTGTTAATCTTCTTTTACCCCAATCCTCAATTTGAGGATTTCGATACAATAACGAGACTCAAGCTCGAGATGCAATAATCTCAAAAATGATTCACATAAGAATGGAAAACATCTTTCAGAGTACAAATAACACTCGGAAAATATGCTTTGCACTATTTCTTTATGAATAATATCAGTTCTATGATTTTCGAACGTATTGAACGCCAAACGTTTTATTTCTACTCAATTTTTGGCAATAAGGGAATGATGTGTCTCATATTTTAAAATTTTATTTCACTCAGTCGTTGATATTTGCTGTTCCATTCGACATGAGGTCTAGTTACTACCGTGATGAAACACTTAAAAAAAAATATCGCTCTCAAATATCCATAACTCAAGGAATGATAAATTTCTTTCAATTATTTAAAAGCTTGATAATGTACAAATTGCTCTTATTGCATATATCCAACTTCTGATATTATATACTGAACGAATAAAATACGATTTACGATTGCTCCGCGAATATTTCTCTCTGCTTGGAAAATATCGCGGAGTAAAATAACCCCGTTTCGAGTATAACGATAGATAACTTTCCACTATCGTAGGCAAAAAAAAAAAATAAGAAAGTTTTCGTATATTCCGAGCTGTACGAAATTTGGTAGAAGAATTGTCGTTCAGGAAGAAGAAAAAACAAAGTCATTTCATCGAGGAATATATAGGCAAGGGTTTGCGTGTCCTGTAAGGATACTAAGGGTAGATTTGATCCGTAGTATAAGTGCGAGTTACGGATGAGAACAAGCCTTCGGAAATGTTACCCAGCACACGAACGTATGCATACAGCTATGTGTTATACATATACACAAGCCTATATTCTAGTATCTTTGGAATCCCGGACGGAAACAATCAGTTGATTGGAACACAAGAGCCAATAGTCAGGGTTGGCTATAGAGAAGACGAGAGTTGAGAGAGGGGCAGCCCTTGTTTACAAAGCTTTGACGTCGTTAATTATTTCCCGATGAATGCACCGGGACGTTGATCAGCTAGGGTATCCGGAATGGGTGAAAATCCTTTTATTCATTTTTCAAGTAACTCCAATTTTAAGATTTAGTTTTAAAATTCAGATTAATTTGCGAACAAGATTCATATTTGCAATTTCATAATTTCGGTCTTGAAACTTTACAAGGATTTCTGTATACAGAGTTTAAAGATAATAATGGCAAACGCAAGCTGGTCATATCTGAAATCTGAAATTCATGAAAAATGAAATCACGATCAAGTGTCGACACAGAACTGCAACAAATCCTCAAAAAAAAAAAAAAAAAAAAAAAAAAAACAATAGAAAAAAGTTCTAAAATTTCCGGCATCGTATTTCATCTCGTTCAGCACGCTGCATGGTTAGAGCTGATAGAACAGCATAGCGGATAACCATTGCAGTGTTCAAACAATGGACCCGGAGGCTTGCTTCGACCGGGACAAGAGTCCATGGCATTGTTCCCGTCGGCATCATTATCCGACGCACCATCCTGCGGGGTTTTTAGTCTCACTATCAGCTATAAAGCTCATGAGAATTTAGTGTTTCGAATGTCATAATTATTGTCGTGAATATGTAAAACATGTGTAAAATTTAAAATGTTTTTAAATTGTGTTTCAAAATGTTGTTAATTAAATATAAAAAACTTGTATCAAGACAAATTTTTTTTTCACAGGATACCAGAGATTTGAAAAAAAAAAAAAAAATTATTTCCATAGGTTTTGTGTATACCTACCTACTCATTTTTTAAGTCAAATAATGGAAAAAATAATAAAAAGATTTTTTAAAATTCGCTGACATTTTTGAGAGTTTTTTACCTGCAGAAACAGGGGAGAGACACGTTGGTATAAACGAGCCCAACGGACGTATTTTGAATCTAAATTGAGACACGAACTTACTGAGCTTTATACGTATGCGGTACTGTCTTGTACTCGAGGGAGCGGTCTCTAGTTCCGGAGGAATCTAGGCACTAGTATATTACAGTACGACCATAAATTACTCGATAATATTGTTAGCGCCAAGTTATTGTACAGTCTGTAAGTTAGCTGTTGAAGGAGAAAAATTTTTCGTCATTTAAAGCTATAACAGAAATATATATATTCGAGGTATTTAAGTGCCAGGAACAATTTAAAGACATTAATTACCTAACTGTTGAGTGGAATGGAGCTCAAACTGCCATCCAAAGCATTGCTCCGGTTTGCCTTTGGCTACAATCATGGTATAATTTTTTATTTATGACGTTCATCTTTTTTTTTTTTATGAAATTTTTTAAACGGTAGTTTAATAAATTAACGTTTGGGATTTTGGCCAATTTTTTATACTAACTCCACGGTGTGTGATAAACCAAAAAATAAAAAATAAAATTTGTAAAATATTGGCCCAAGCTGCGTGTCTGAATTTTGTTATTTTTATTTTTTGTTATTTTTTATTATTAGTCACGAAAGTTTTGAGCCACCACGGGCAAGGTGAGATTGGGTATGACGCAAAACGATAATACATTATCTAAAAATCTATGTGGTAGGTATTTGTCATCGTTGGTCTCGGCAGCTTTGGAATTCAATGATTTTTTATTATTACCAAGTGGCACGCTAACTTTGTAGTCGATTTATTTAACATTTAAACAACAGAATTCTAACGCACGTGTCCTCAAAATTCACGATTGTATAACGCAATTGCGTAATCTGCCCTATACTCACCGGAATAGAAATAGGCAATTTCTGGAATTGACTATAAGATAACAATCAAACTAACAAGATTTTTTAACTATATTTTTTACGACGTCAAAATTCAGCTTTTCATTTACAAATTATCTAAATCACGTGATTTTCTTTCCAAGTAACACGTCAATATTTAGATACGGTTTAAAAAAAATATACAAATCTATTAATATCAACCTTTCAGATTTTATGAAACTTGCTATCGTAAAGGTCACATCGTCGAAATTTCGAGGAAATATTCTAAAATAATGTCATTCCGGGGCAAACCGATAATATGTACAGAGATAATGTCAGTCTTTTATTGTTGTAAACATGTAACAATTTTATTTTTCTAAAAATTTTATATAATGTTGGTTAAAATCAAAAATTTTTCATATCTATCCAAAAATGACAATAATTGAATTTTTTTGTTTCTGAAAATTTATCTTTCCCTAAAAATTTGAAGAACATGCGAAGATGATTTTTACTTCGGTGAAAATGATCTTTAATATGAAATACGAATTTGATAAAATTTTGAAAATAATTTTGAATAATGTGAGAAAATGCGTCAGTAATCGAAGGAATGAAAAATCTTATACGATAGAATATTTCTTTATAACATGTCAGTGATTTAATAAAAATTATTCGTTTTTATTGTCGACTTAATGATCTAGTGAGTGAAATAAATTTTGACAGTCTAGTTGAAAAAAAAAAAAAAAATAATAATAAAAATGCCTAATAATTTCATCGTCTGACTAAAGATTGACTAATAATAAATGAATTTATTTTTCAACGATAAATAATACTCAAACCGCAAGGTTCTTACGTAACTGAATGGGAATCGGATGTAAAATATGAAGAAAAAAAAAAAAAAAAGAAGAGGAATAGAAAAACTAAAAACCTGTAAAACTTAACTGAAACAGTAATTCGTCGTAATCTCACTCTAAATTTGACGTATTTGATATTTGATACACGTCCAGCTGACCATTTCATACCTCGAGTATTGGTCAAGATAAATAATTCCGTATGACGTGCGTAGTTCGGGGTTACACGTCGTCGGTTAAATTACGACGTCTTTCGCAATAAAATCTTATTTGCGACGTAACGATGCGATGCGATGCGATGCGGTGGTTATACCACTTGATTTTCAGAACGTCGACTGGTCGAATCCCGCAAACTTTCAGATTAAACAAAAATAGTATCGATGATAAATATAAAATAAAAGTGTGAAAGAAAAAACTAAAAACTAAAAAAAAAACAGAAAATAGAAACACACATTATTTTACATGGCATATAGAATTTGTCAATGTTTCTTTCGAGGAACAATTCCCTTGACGTGAGTTAAATTATTACTTAGAATTAGACATTTTATTTCAGGATTCTATGTAAAAGCTGCGCGTGCAGTGATCGTGGGTATATAAATTTTTTATTATATTTTTCTTTTCATACGAAAAATCATAAACAGGCCACTCACGCGTTTACGATAATATTAATTCAAAAATTACGTATTCACATAGTTTTATCGGTTGAAATATTCACACGCATTTATACCTCCGTACACCCTCCCCAGTGTTACAATATATATACATACATACATATATCTACCAATGTCTCCCTGGCACGCACTTTCCTCGTTTAGAATTTATAATTAACCTCGCTTTTTGGTGAATAATAATTCTGGTAAAAATATAATACATATAATACATATAGATTAGTAGAAAAAATGTTGAACACCGATGAAAATTTTCTCTATTTTATTTCTTTTAAATATTTTTTTTTTCCGTTTTTACCATATGAGTGAAAAAATCGTGAGATCGAAAGCTTGAGTGAAATTAAAAGCGACGTGATATACGCGAGCTTAATATATATATACATATGACATACAAGTATATCTATATATAGGAAGCAACGAAGCACATGTTCGTCGGAAACGAGGCGTCGTCTACGAGACCAACTACGCCCACGACTGCGGCAGTTGTGGACAGGCATGCGACAATATTTACGAGGGTGTCGCACGATGTATTTCTAAATTCTAACCCGACTTATACGTAGCCTCTATCATCTATTCTGTATATAAAGAGACACTGTGCCTGACCACTTACTGACTCGTGCTACTGTGCAGGCCACATTGATAATTATACATTTTCATTCTATCGAAAAGTTAGCATAGTCTTTGATAAATTATGATTCTATTTTTATTCAAAGGATTTCCCATTGCAGTTTTTGAATTTTGGAGTTGAATATATCCAATAAGGTTTAGAAAAGCTCATCATTCATTCAGCTGTCGATTTTTGAAGCCACGCTTTTTTAGGCATGTATCGTCATGATATTAACTAGACCTCGTGTTGACTAGAACAGCAAATATCACCGATTGAATAAAATAAATTTTTTCAAATGTCAAATATTAGGAAAAAGGATCTCGTCAATTTTCGAATTTGGATGAACATTAAAAATCGATTATTTCTAAACTCGTTAAATTTTTACAGGATCGCTTACCTCCATCCAAGATATATTTCAATACCCTCCCATTGTACATACATGCAAAAGAATTTCAACTTCTTCAATACTAAATGTATGTATATATCGTTACAGGTATATACGTACATGTATATATCATTATCATTATTATTATTATTATATTTATAAGATTTCTGGAATTTTGATTACACTTTCGAAGAATTTCCAGCGTCTTATATCACAATGAGGTTGTTATTATTATATTTTATTATTAATATTGGCTTCGCTCCCATATTACATAATATACGTGTAGATATATAATATAGCTGTCTAATATACCCACTCATGACGATCAATATATAAATGTACATATATGTATGTATGTATACATGAATGTATGTACATACATATAAACGTATACATTTTTGCTCCTTTTACTTTTGCTTGACTGGATCAGACGCGAAGTGAGAAGCTTCCTTGCAGGAGATAAGATGGCGGTTTTTATCACCTTGAGGCTAAACGATGCTTCGACCAGACCATCTGGTCCTTGTCGAGAGAGGGTGCCAGAAAAATGGAATTTGTCATATATAATTTTCTGTCTTTTTGTAGTTAAAAAAAAAAAAAAATTTTTTTTTTTATACTTTGAAGTAATTGATCAGAATTTATCCTGTACCATTTCCTATGGAAGAAAAATTTTAATGGAGGGGTAAAAATTTCAGTAATTTTGGAAATTATGGAAAAAAAAAAAATCAAAAATCAAAAACTTTGAAAAACTTATGATAAAAATATTCATTCTAATATCGAAATGTAAATTTCAGTTTTGGTTGAATGGTTATAATACTTTTGTAAAAAAGCTCAGATTTTTTTTTTTACTTTTTGTTATTCAATAGTCTATCATGAAATGCATATTTTATAGAATTGAGGCTTTCAGTTTATCTATTAATAATCGAAATCTTACTCTTGAATATAAATCGATGCATGTTTCACGCGCCCTTCATCGAACCTTGAACAATTTCGATTCTCTGTAAGTATTTCACCAAAAGTTGGTAAGAAATGAGTAATATCTGAGTCTATGGACTATGGGAAGAAACTTGAAGTTAGCAGCATATAAAGTAGAGGATTTAAAAATAAAATCGAGTTGTAAAGTAGGTAAACTGGCAAAACGCTTATGCAATATAGATGAAGAAGAAGAAGAAGAAGAAGAAGACGAAGAAGGAGGAGGAGAAAACGAAGAAGAAGAAGAAGAAGAAGAAGAAGAGGAGAAGGAGGAGGAGGAGGAAAAATGAGAAGGAAAAGTCGGTGTCTTAAATAAAAATTTTGCAAAGCAAAAGCCGAATCGGAGAATGCATTAGGCAGACTTCCCTTTCCCACGTGCTTGAGCAAGTGTGTTCCGTAACTTTAACCGGAATGGTTCGAATCGGCGAGAAGTTTTGAGCTTGAAACTTTCGAACGTTGATGCAGATGCCCCAGTTTCAGTTCGCGAAGCTTTGGGACTACCGCGGAGATTGTAAACAACGTTATTTTTACATTTTGCAACAGACTTTGTCTGCCTCGCGAATCCGCGCGATCCGCACACCGATCGTAAATCTACCCTCAGGTTTTGGCCACCCAAAAGAAAAGAAAAGAAAAAGAAAAAGAAATAAAGGTAAAAAACAAAAACTATAAAATCAATACCTGCCCTGGAATAAGTTATTTCAAATTATTTGCATATTCAAGGCGAAGCTCTCAAAATCTCAAACAATATTTTATCATCTTTCAAAATCCGAGTAATCAGATACGATAAAATTTAGTCGAAATTTATTATTTCTCAAAAACTTTATCAGTGATTTGAAAAACAAAAAATAAAATAATTATTCACAATGTGTACTCTTATAGTACCCGTTTGAACTATTCGCGGTTTTATTACAATTGTGTAATTTCGGCTATGTATGAGGCATCAAAAATAAAAAAAAGAAACAGACATTGCAAATTTATTGGCTTACATTTTTCCCCAGAATCGAATTTTAAATGAACTTTGCCGTCTGTAGTCGGGGGGGTTGTAAAGCGATTTAGGTTGATTAAATTTTACGAAAAAAAAAAATTAGAAAACTATACTCGCTAAGCTTTATGCAACCCTGTATTACTTTTTGCAACCCTGTATTATAGTCTACGATGCAGAGAGTTGAACCACTTGATCTACGACGAAAAATGGTTCGTGCAGGGGTAATATAAAATTGGAGGGAAGAGTTACGATGTGTCAAGTAGACGTTTTGTTCCTTATCACAATTTTTCATCCAGCTTTAAAAGTCATAGAATTTAAAGACAATCCACGAAGTTTGATACCCTGTCTGTTACTTGTAGCAAATTCGAAAACTCATTACAAACGAAATGGTACAAGAATTACCATTTTGATATGCCTCGTAAGTGGAAGTCCGAAATAATAACTTTACAAAAAACCATCCAAATTTTTCGTCGAAAATTTATCTCATTTACTGAGATGAAATGATCCTGTATATCGAATCGACCGAGGTATATGGTGTGCGAATTTATTCGCGGTGTTGGGTCGAAGTTCCAAATTATACAAGCACAGATCGGTTAAAATTCTAAATTTTAATCTCATCGATTAACAGTTTTTGGAGAGAGTAATTCCCCGAAAGTCTGCATGGTCGATTTGAGAAACTTCAAATTAAAAAACAGTGAATTTTCAAAATGCTAAAAGCCAAAGATCCTAAAGGCCAAAACTCCGAAGCTTAAAATTTACGCATGAAACGTCGTACCCCTCGCATAAAATTTTTGGACTCATAAACGTTTGAAGTTTTGGATTTTCCGAGTTTTTAGCTGTCTGTATTTCGATAGTCTGAATTTTAATATTCTGAATTTTAACGTGTCGATCGTTCGAAACTTTTAAAAATAGAGCTTATGAAGATAGTTTTTGACAAATATTAACCTGAAATCGTAGTTTTAATTATTAACAGTGAATCGAGGTATAAAAATAAATTTTATCAAAGTGAAGTATAACCGCTGGTTTAATTAAGAGATCGAGGAAACGTACAGCCGTGTGAAGCATCTGTAATACACATATCGCGGTAGAAATTCCTCTGAATTGTTCAACCTGAGATTAATCCATATGCTTTGGATTTGAAAGCGTAATCGCGGTCCTCCCCAAGAGCGTTATTAGTCCTGGTTAGTTGCGCGTAAATTTTCGTCTTTGCGATTAACCGCTTGTTTCCAATCCTCATCCCGATTCACTGGACTATACGGTGAATATCTCTCCTGATTTTTTTTTTTCTTTATTTTTTCACTTTCTTTTTCAATTTTTTTTTTCTTTTTTTTTTTTCTTTCACCATTCAATTTATTTTCGTTTTTTCTTTCAGATATCTGATTAACTTTCCAATCAACGGGAGCGAGGTACGCGCTCTCTATACATCGTCAAGTATCTGTTATCGATTATTGTTCCTTGATAAACAAAAAAAGACAAAAAAGACTAAAAAATACACAAAAAATAAAAAGTCAAAAAGAAACAAGTAGGTAGATACCCACTACTCGATGAACTCAAAAACATCAAAAATTTAATCGATTCTATATAAATAAAAATGAAACGATATTCAAAAAATTATTGGGTTTTAATTCGAGCCCTGATTTCAAAATATTTATGGCTTAATCCGCTCATTTTAAAATACAACCTGTAGCGATAGTTCATTTCATTATTTTATCAGACCAAAATATAATTAGCGAAACTCCCTGAGAATGTTTGAATTTTTTATTGCAAAATATCAAAAGTATTTCAATTTTGAGAATAGATATTTTTAGAATAGTTTCAGAGACAATCAGTGCTCAGAGTATATTTTACTGAGTATTTCAGAGATTTAGTGTTATTTTATTTAATTTTATTATAATTTTTTTTGAGTTATTCCTTTATTTTTATTTTTTTTTTTTTTTTTCAGATATTTTATCGTGGGATATTTTCTGGACCATTTTCTATTTTTCTTCAGTATACGTATTTCTAAATGTGAATTATTTCGTATGTTGAATAGGCCCGCAATAAACCAGCAGATGGAGTTGGACATGTTAACCAAAAGGGAGCGGCTGGACAAAAGACGCCATTGGCAGGAGGGCAGAAGGTCGCACCCGGAGCAAAAGCTGCTGCTAAACCCGCGCAAAAGCCCACCGCGCAGAAAGGGCAAGTCAAGGTTACCCCTAAGGCAGCTTCCGTAAAGACGGGAAAGAACAAGAAGAAAGGACAACGACAACAGTACGATCTTATCGTGACGATCAACCTGGTGAGTAAAATAAAAAAATAAAAAATAAATTAAAATAAATCAAAATTATTAACACGATAATTCAAAAATGAAAAAGACATTTTTCGAAAAAAAAAAAATTATTTCTCAGATATCGAAAAATAATTTAGAATTAAAACCAGTTTCAATTATCGATGTAACGATCACGCATGGTTTAGTTTCGCAAGCTCAGCGTCTAGGTATAGATTTTCGTAACCAAATTTAAGATTGTTGTTGGTTCAAAATAATGATCGATGAGCCAAGAAATTTGTGAAAATATTTGGCGCACGTGTCTGCAACGGCGAAATTGGTGATTAAATATAACCTCGTGCGACAGCAGCTGTTGCCACGGTTATCATTCAACTAATTAAAATCTAATGTATTAGAGTGAATCGACAATCGGACAGGGTTGATCAATTTTTATTATCAAATTGAGCAGAAAATTTGGGCTTTTATTTTAATTCTTTAGGTATTATAGGCTCAAAGATTCCAGAATTTAAAAACGATATAAGCTTTTATAAAAAAAAAAAGAGAAATAAATTGAAATTTTTCGTACGCAGATATAATGTTGCACGTGTATGTGTTGGTGAAAAAATGTTCAAAAATAGAGTCAGAGTCGAGTCGACTGTAGACTGGCGACATCTCCAGATTCTTGAAGCAAAAAACTTTTCTTTTTTCTTTTTTCACGACCAGAATTATCGTGAAAATCGTTCTCATTGACTGAGCTTATTTTCGACTGATGGTATACGAAGATATACAGAGATCAACATATACTGCAATGATAAATTGATAGAAATTAGAAAATAGTCGTTGACCAGTTATATCCAGTAAATTTTGAATTGAAAAATGATCGATTATTGGTATAAAATAATCGAGAGGAATCTTTCAAATTTTTTCTATTTTAAAGACAAGGGAATCAACTCCAATTTCCTTATAGGTCAAAATCACGAAGTCTCTTAATTCTGAAATTTTGGTTTGCATCCCCAAGTCTATATAAAAAAACTTGTGTACCTAATATAAAATTAAAATTTCTATTCCAATTCGGGAATTTTAATTACGTTTGAAATTCTGGTTTTCTTTGATAAACGATCGTTATTTTCAAATTCTTAGACTGATTCATTATACGGATAAATATAGAAGAAGAACAAAAGAACAAATAAATAAACAATCAAAAATAAATGGCAATTGATGTGTTTAATTATTTTTGGTAACTGCACAACTGCTTCATCACTGTCTTGTTTGAATAAATTAATGCAGAGACTTCCTGCTGCACAGGCAATTGAAATAAACGATCCTATACGTATTTTTGCCTGTTAATTTTGCCTCAGTTTAGATGCTGCAGCAATAATCAATCAACAAATCCTCACAACTAACTTGGAATTCAAGGTATGCTGACATATGCTATACTCAAACGCGTTCTTTGTGTAAATATAGACAGAAATACATTCGTGTATTTTCCCCACTCGCGAATACCTATTCGCCAAAAATTTCTCAGCTATCTGTTCAGTCTATACGATCTATCGATTCTTTTAAATTATAATTAAACTGCATCACAGGGTGATATGAAATTTTCAAAAAATTTATATTTATTTGAATTTTTTTGTTCTCTGACTTTGAGAATTTTTTTTTTCAA
Source organism: Macrophya annulata (assembly GCA_963924015.1). Classification (NCBI taxonomy): domain Eukaryota; kingdom Metazoa; phylum Arthropoda; class Insecta; order Hymenoptera; family Tenthredinidae; genus Macrophya; species Macrophya annulata. The sequence continues at coordinate 3,818,162 of OZ001261.1, read as the reverse complement.
GCTTCAATGAATCTGATTTTTATCGAAAATCAAACTTGCGAAGAGCATATAGGTATGTAGGTACCTTTCCTGAAAATTTGATTACTGCGCCTGTAATCGAATCAAAAAGGTTATAACCACGCTCGATGCCAGATGCCAAGTTCAATGGGTCAAGTTCAATCGAATCACCGTGAAGCAAAGGAAATATAACTACTTTACTTTAAAAATATAAATTTAAAAGAGAAACGAAAAAAAAAAAAAAAAATCGTGTATAAATTTGCGAGAAATATTTCTGAATACATATCTTCTGTTTCGAGAAGAGAACGTAATTAAACCGTTCCGCAATCTTGACCAATTAATTTTTTTATTTTTTTTTTTTTGACTTCGTTTTTTTATTCTATTTATTGAGTAAAGCGTGTTCGAAGTAAGAAATGTGTAAGCTTTGAACTATATTAAAAGTTTACATTAATTAGTTAATTAAAAAATAAACCAAAGAAGGAGGAAAATCAAAAAAAAAAAAAAAATACTACCCTCATACGTGTCGTTGGATCGAAACATTCGCCACAATTTTTTGTTTCTATTTTTTGGGATTATTAGTTAACGAGGTGCTAATTAGAGGTTTGTAATTTTTGTTAAGATTTATCGATCGCTTTAAGATGCGACTTCCCGAAAATAAAATAGAAGAAATAAGTAAAGAATGAAAAAAGAAAAAAAAAAAAAAAATACACCTCCGATACGTCGTAAATAAATCCCAGGCAATATTAATTTAGCCAAAAAGAATCTACCACATTCTGGGATTTAGTGTAGCCACAATAACCGCGTTTACACGAATACTCGTAAACTTTTTTGGCATTTGGCAAGGAGGATACATTCGGTCGACAGTCGCGTCGGTTCGGCATCGAGGACACAAAGGTCTGGGCTAGTCAGCCAATCCAATAGTAGACCTGACAGTTAAAAACAGCCAGATAGCCAGTTACTTGGTGGTGAAAATTTTTCTATATTTTTTAAGTTTTTTTTTTTTGAAGAAAAGAAAAACCAAAAGAAAAGAAAAGAAATAAAAAGTATATACAAAAAAGAAAAAAAAAAAAAAAAAAGAACTGAATAATCCACGGATCGTCGACTATCCGGGGGTTGAAAAGAGTAAAGTAAGCCATTCTTTCTTTCTCTTTTTTTTTATCACTTTTCATTTAATTTTTAATTTTAAATTTCATTATTCATTTGTGAAGTGAAATGTAATGATTGGTTCGAAAGTTAAACAACATTCGTGAAAGTACTGGCTGACGTACTATATCAAATTTTTTTTTTAAATTTATCAAAGAAGAAAAGTTTATATACAAAAATAAAATAAAAATATTTAATTTACCTAAATCTTACGATATTGTAGTGTAAAATTTCTTCTTAACTAAATCCTTAGTTCTATATTTTATAAAGAAAAAATAATAATATTATCACGGTAAAATTTCGGGGATATTTATTGTTATTTAAAGCCCCCCCCCCCCCCCCCCCCCTGAAGCGAGGGAAAACAAACCAACAAAATAGTGGCTAAATTTTGGAAAATTAAACTCATAGCGTATATCTGCTGTTCGGAGTTCGGATGAAAATTAATAAATAAATAAAAAATATTTACAAAAATAAATAGAAATATAATTTGTTCATAAACAAAATTTGTCTTGAGACGGCTAAATCTTATTAAACATCAATTATGGCGGAAGCACCCCTCGCAGAACGGAAATACAGCCATGAATATGGGAGATTAAGACGTCTTACAAGCACAATTGATGGTCAAATAAGGCAAATCAGTGTAAGTAGTCATACATCGAGTAACTGGAGTATAAAAAATGAGAATTTTTAATTAATTATTCATTAAAAAGTGTTAATCTTATCCTCCGTGGAATTTTAATCAGCTACTAAAATTCTATTTAATCAACATTTAATTAAAAAATCATTTCTAATTAGCAATTAGAATATTGTGGAAGTGGTGCTACTTTTTTTTTTTTTTTTCTTTCTTTCTTTTTTATACATTTTTGGATATACTTTTGGTATTATAAGCTTAGACTTATATGCATCTACGTAACACTCGTGCTTATACATATACGCGTCTGGCAAAAGCTCTCGGTCTCAACTCGAGTCTTTCATTCATGTTTAAACGAAAAATAATAGCTACGCTCTGGTACTTGTGTGGGTGTATGTAGGTACAGGTATATAGGTATATTTTCAGTGTTTTAAAACTAAGGTTTTTTACCGATATTCAAGAGATATTATTCCGTTCAGTGGAATAAAGCTCCGTGCTTGTTGATGGATATAAGAGTCGAACGAAACTGCAGCATTGTTGTATGCGGAGGTTGAAGAGAATTTTTTTATTTTTTCTTCTTTTCCTTTCTAGATTCTACTTTCATCACGTTTCAAAATCCCATTCAATCTCTTTGTTTGATAAAGAGGAACTCGATTGTTCCCTCTATCCTGCACAGTTCTTCAAAAATAAAAAAAATCTAGCGTCAGACTTGAAGAGGATTAATATAGAAGTAAAACGATAATTAAAAATACAGCAATTCATGGTTTTCAAAATATTTTTCATTTTATATTCGTAAGAAAATTCCTACTGTCATCAGATTTTTATTAAACAGTTTTCCTTATCTTAAATCAAAAAACTTTGTCTCTATTCTTTGCACTTTTTTTTTTCGCAAAATATCTCCGTCAAAATTGTTCGTGCAATGTCTTTCAAAAAAAAAAAAAAAAAAAATTGAAAACTCTGTCTAAAACGAGCAGAAAAAAATGTCCAGATTAAAAAATTCCTGTAATTGAATCGTTGGATTAAAATTTTCTTGGTCTATTCGAAAAAGTCGAATGCTGCATGACTGAGAGACTAGATGCCAAAAATTCTTTGACTACCGTACACTGAACGATTAGACAAGAGATCAGCTTTCTGTGACAGTAAAAAAGTGTAAACAGGTGAAGAAATAGAAAAATAAAAAACTAATAATAATGAAACTAAAAAATCTACTTCACCTAAAGCTCGTAGGGCAGACGTTAGATTCTGTCAAGTTCTATTAATAGATAGAGTCTAGCTAAAGCATAGATTAACGGAAGTGGTCGAGACAAGACTTAGAAAGATTTTTTTTTCGATGACCATGGACTAGTAGGTATTCTATATTTATCTATTATCTCCCCTCTTTTGTATCAGTCAACGAAAGTGCGTTGTTCGTCACTCAACGAGTGCTTGCAAGAGAGAAAAAAATGTCTTTTTTATTCTTTCAAAATACAAAACGCGATAATATTTATCCAATTGTTAAGCAGATACTTTTTACTAGATTCTCAACGCTTTAGATTAAATAGAAAAAATCTTTATCGATCAACTAATCAACGTGTCATTATCAAAAATACAAAAACTAAAAAACAAAAAAAAAAAAAAAGAAACGAGTATTTTATCAGCGTTAAACAATAAGTGTACTTGTTAAAATATCGTTAAACTATGGGCTTTGAAGTTGACAGTTAACTAACCAAACTAAAAAAATTGGCAATTTATGACAGATGGTAAATCGCACGTGACAATTCGAGTGACGCAGTATTGTGACAAGAGTTAATTAATCAATGAAATGATTAAAACTTACGTATAATGAAAATAGACGTATTTCTATTTTATTGATGTGACAGTTGAAAATTTTCGCGAATTAATGAATTTTTATTATAAAATATTTGCCAGAGACAGAGGTATCGGTACTTTCAGATGCCAATTCTGGCTGAGACTAGACACGAATCGTCTGGAGTTGAATAAAATCTGTTTCGATGATACACCATCGAGTGCGCACGGTCTCGTCGAGTTTTCGTCGCGTCGTTGCGACCCTATTATATTTATTAATAATGCGGGAAGTTAGCAGTTAATCATCGAGATAGTTTGGCCTGTACAACGAGGAGCTTTAAGAAACGTTATAACGAACAGGCAAATGGCCAAGATCGTCTTATGAGACAGAGGCGACGAGGCATAAATAAGGAATATATAGCAACGGACGTATTCTAGCGACAAAAGTTCAAACAGTTGCTATTCTAATCTGATTTAAGACTGTAGCTAACAGTGTAAAATTATCACGATCAGATCTGCCATTAATTTACACCAAGAATATGGCTGAACAACAGAACAGATACACAAGCCAATATTGCAAGCTTCGAAGACTTACGAATCAGATCGACTTTCAGATACGAAATCTTTCCGTGAGTTTATACTCCGAAAATATTGTCCGGTACTTTTAAACCCTTTAATATCGAACTCGTATTATAGACGCTTTATCTTCGAAAGTAACAAAAGAGTTTAAAGGGCAGCTTTTATATTGAAACGTAGTAAATGGGGATGTAATACTTCAAATAATTACACCTCGCTTATTAATGGGGATAATTACACAGAAAATTGCGGTCATTTTACGTGCTTTTTGATCGGGTATATCGGTTTGCAATGAAATTAAATAATTTTTAGAATATTACCTCGAAATTTAAACGAGTTTCGAATCTACATTTTAAGAAAAGCATTTCTGTTTCCATGCAATTATTATATGCAGTACGAAGCTCCGTAAAATCTAAAATAATTGGGAATAATGACTGACAATTATGGCAATAAGCTGTGAAAAAACTGAGTTGATAAAATATTTTTTTCACACTGTATCAGTAATTTGAAAAAAATTATTGCCAATATGTTTGACATCCTTAAGCTCCGTCATTTAATTTGTTAGAATTAATGTACGTAAGATTTTCCTAGGTTTTTGATTTTCGGAGTATGATTAAAGAAGGAATTCTCTGAATCGATAAAAAGAAATCATCATCGTTGATCATCACTGACTCAACTTGTACAGATTAAGCAATTCATTTTTTCCATAATTTCCAGCTCTGATTAATTAATGAATCATTAAATTTATGCCAGAATCGTTTTCTTTATGTTACAGTCTGAATATGGGCTTACGGAGGACCAAGTTGCAGGTAAGCTAAGCTGAATGTTGGTTATTTAATCTTTGCTTGATAGTTGAAAGGAAACACGTGTTACGTCATATCAGCCTTGAGTAGTAATAGCCGTAATTGCACGTCATCCATGTGCGGTAATGCGACTTGCAGTTACGTATAGATTTTACTCTGTATAAGTTTTTGGATAGATTTTTTTTTATTTATTAAAAATGAATTTTCTTTATAAGAATTTGAAAGTATTTAACTGCATTTTGTAAATCGTTAACTCAGAGACTAACACGGCTTAAATTTATCTTTAACTTTAATTAAAAAATGAAAAAGTGCGAGTATGTAATGGAAGGTTTTATTTATGGCTGAATTGGATAATGAAATGGAAGTAAAATAGAAAATATTCCCGTATAAAAGGGAGCTCGAATTTTTCCAGAATCTTCTCTGACTATACCTACGTCTTGAAAGTGCACTTTGCAAAGCTGCTTACCACTGGCGAGCTTTTCCGTCTTCTCATTCAGATCTTAGCTCGCGGGGAAATGGGGTATTTAAATTCAGTGAAAATCTACGTAGAATTTTCGCTATGAATTATAACCGTGAATCTAGATTCGTAAAATGTTGACTTTGATAGACTCGGAATAAAAACTCGTAGCATAAACCCAAGCGGGAATCAACGGTCTCGTATATTTCCGCGCTTCGGTTCTGTAGTTGTTATATATATGTATGTATATATATAATATATATATAATATATATATATACCTACATAAAACGTGCATTTGGCAACTATTCGTCGAAGCGCCAGACCGCAGAGGCCAGAAACTAGTTCAGCTCAATTTAGGCCGTCTAAAATTTAATTGGAATCAGCAAAACCGAAATGATTAATTGCCTATCGTTAATTAAACATTCACTTGCGGACGTTGCCCGGTTAATGTTATACACATTACAGATTTAATAACTTTAAAATTAATTAGTTATATTGCCTACGTGAATCCTGCACCCCGCAAAGAAATGTTCGGATATTTCTGTAGACCATTTGAAAATTTAAAGAGATCGAAAGAAAAACTTCAAACATTTCAAGATAACTTTAAATTACAATTTGAAAATAAAAATCCGTTGATTTTGACTAAAAAGAATGTTAATTATAATCTTTTCACCGTTTTTTTTATTTTTCTTAAATCGGTATCAACATCTTGGCAATCGTTTCGTCTAATTTCGATGAGATTTCTGGGACTTATACTTCTTGAGGCGATGAACCTTTCGGCCAAAAGTAACACGATTTTAAGATTTAGCGTGGGAGGGGTAGAAATTTAGAAATTTTATTTCTATATAAAGCACGATGAGTGTTTAACCAATTTCAACGAAATTTATTATAAAATCGTGTTTTTTTTTTCTCTCTTATAACTAGTAGGTATAGGTATATAATTAATTCGGTATCTATGTAACCTACACAATTTTTACATTGCGATGAACAATACCCCGCACGTTTTTTAATTATTGGGAAAAAAAAAAATTATTAGAACTATGAGTTTCGCACACGAAAAATCGGAATCCTGATTACACCAGACTTTCCGGTCTTGTGAACTGAATTTTTTTCTCTCTTCTTTTTTGTTTTTTGGTTTTATAATCAACGATGCGTGTGTGAGGTAGATATCTGATTTTTTATTTTTTAAGTCTTCGTTTTTTATAAGAATTATTTCTTCCATGCACGATTTATGCACAGAACATCTCGGTGTCTAGGTTATATTTCTGTGAAGCGGTGTTCCCGCATATAAGCAGGACAAACAATCCCTATATAGTACGTTAAAAATTTTTTTTTGGTATCTACTGTTGAACGGTGGATGAAATGTGGTACGTTTCTACGCTTTGCATATTCACGTATGCGAAAATGCAAAGGATTTATATATTATACGGGTGGAAGTTAAATCTGGTGTAAAACAGAACTTCAAGTGGAATGTGTGTTCAGTGTAGCTTTCTACCTAAACGTATATACCCTAGATGGAGAGAGAATACTCGTATATATGCGTATAGGTGTAGACACATGTATAGATACTTTATGCAGCTCTTTCCATCCCTCTGCACTTCCATTTAGCTTTATTCAAAAAAATCATATTTTGGTTTAGAAATTATACATTCTGAGATTTAATCCCATAAAGGCATATACCTACACACGTATATAGTGATTCGTCACGTTTTGAGATAATCGAGAAAAATGCATCGTTCATTCAGTTACAGATATTTCAGATATTTCCGTTCTTGCTTGAAGATTTCAATAAAAGCTTATTTCAGAATGTTCTAGTTTGTAGTCGAGTAGGTGTGTTGCACTCTTGTGAAGAATCCTTCAGATTGCAATAAAGGGATATAGGTGGTTTAATGTAATTTATGAATTAATTATTAGTAGGTATCATAATTCTAATTAGTTATTTCATAATGAAAATTGTTTATGTATTTATGTCCATAATTTGAGAAAGTTTTTAGTTAATCGAACGGAAATTATGAAAGTTATCATCAAGTAGAAAGACAAACAATCGTTAAAGCCTTCGTGCCTTCCTGCCTCACCCTACATTCGTAATAACGTGATAATATAAAACGTAAATCTCCATTCTCAAAGCTTTGCTTAAAATAGGTAAGTAAGTGACTACATATGTATAAATTTGAAAAATAAATTCTAAAATTGAAAATTCAAAAAGGGGATAAATTGGAGCCTTGCTGAACGGATATAATTCCGAGTTTCAAATGACAGAAGTAACGAAATGTTAATGGCGAATAATGGGTGTAATGATTGTGCTATAATTTGTATGTATGTACATGCGATCTATATCTGAGTTGTAAATGAGGAAAAATCGAACGTATGTATGTACACTATGAAATAAATAGTGAAATAATGTTTTACCTGTTAGACGAGTTTAACGATTCGTCATTTTTCCCCCGCAACTGACATCTGCGATTTTTTTTCTGTCTGTTTTTCACAACCAGCTGGACTAATGATCGAATAATTTTTGAAAAGCATTGCAGAACAAAGAAAATGCAATAAAGATTGTATACAGTAAAAACTATCTGCGTTTTGAGAAAATGAATTATTCAAAAACCGATAACCCAGTGAACTCCTCAAAAGACTGAAATTCCAAATTACAGAATTACAAATCTAATAAATTTTATCTTCGATTTCATTCGCGGAGTAAGTTACACAGCTGTTTTGATCTGAAATTATTTATCGTCTATCTATCTATCTTTCTCTTTCCCTTTAATTTTGCGAATTGAAATATCCGCTTGTGCCCGTTTCGCAAACACGTTGAAGCCATAAACCAGTCAATTTTACCACAGACCGCACTCGTGCTAAACGAAATATTGAATATCTATATGCCTGCAGTGTGTAATTAAAAGATCAATCGCCTTGAAGCGAGTCAACGTAGTAGAGTTTAAAAATTATTGGGTTAATCGTTAATAAAATCGTAAATCAGGGAACAGGTCGAACGAGTAACTACGACGAACCGACATTCCAAGGGTAAAAAAATAAAGTTTATGCTATTTTTGTAAAGCTGAAAATTTTTTATACATATTTGACGGTAGGTATATACCCTACAGTTACTATTCGGTAAATAAAAATCAAAATTTCGAAAGATAAAGATCCGAAGCATCGAATTATAAAATTCAAGCATTTTGCAATTTTGCAAAGCAAAGATTATAAAATTCAAGCATTTTCGACTTTGGACTGGAATTTTTGGACCTTTGGAGTTTTCGACTTTCCGAGTTTTTAGCTGCCTGCATTTCGGTCTTTCCGAATTTTAATATTGCGAGCTTTGACGATTCTGAAAATTTGAAATCGTCCAAAATGAATTCGTAATATTGACCGTTCGGAACTTTAACCCTCCAACCCCATTTCAATGATTACGTAGGGTAACTATAGTCGAGTTCAAAAGCGTTGCTATATGCTAATCTAGAGACGAATGTTACTTGGCAGAGGATGCGATAATCTAGCATAGGTCAGTAAGGCAGTCATCTACCGTAAGACAGGGACAGTTTCACGACTAGTACATGCAGTATACGTGGTATATCGTTTGAACTGGCCAAGTGCCCGACTTGTACCTCGTGATTAACTGGCCAAATTGCAAGCTGCGAGGACAATACTTACATGACGAAATTCTACACGTTCTCTTAACTCAACGGTATAATTGTTCGACCATATAATTCCTGGCGTCTATGTATTTATTTCATCTATGTACAATACATGTAGTCAAAAATTCGTTTAATTTCTTTCGTAGAATTTTTCTTACTTGATTTAAAAAATTTCGCGTTACAAAATTTCTTTATTTTACTAATTTTGGCTGTTTTTCTCTGTTTTTCTTTACAGAATTTAAAGAAGCGTTTATGCTTTTCGACAAAGACGAGGATGGCACTATTACAATGGCCGAACTTGGCGTCGTCATGCGGTCTTTGGGACAGAGACCGACAGGTGAGTCTTTAATGAAGATTTTCCATCTCTTGTGGATGTCCGAAAACTGAGCTTATTAATGATAATTAAGGAAATTGTTTTTCATATTCCGAAAAATGACCCTTTTCATTATAAATATTCTGAAATCAAACCTCAAATCGTTCTCAGAATTTACATTGCCTTATAATTTTTTTTTTTTTTTATGTGTTTTTATTTTCTGCTTTTAATGGAAAAACGTTTTTCTCAAAATAAATTTAAATTGTAACAAATAATAATAAAAAAAAGGAGCTCTTCTATTACCTTGGATTTACCGCCATCCGATTGGGTCAGTATAGCAACTAGAACACATACCGAGTTACGTAATTAGCCTCGGAGCTTTATTCGCGACCGTAAATACCTTTCAGATAGTATAGGTATAAACGAACGCATTTCATTCTCGTATTTTTCTCTCGTTTTCATTTCGTTTCGGTTCGTTTCCTGTTTTTTTTTTTTTTTTTGTTTTATTTTTCTTCATTTCGGTTTCCTCCCTTATTTTTACCTCCCTGTGGAAAAAAGCTTATCGCTTATTTAACGGAAAGTATTTTGCGTTCGATTTCTCAAACCATTTTTTTATTTCGTTTTTTTCTTTCTTCTTTCAAACTCGCACCTTTTTATCAAACTGATAAATATCTCTGTTTCGAATAACAATGAGATTGAGTTATATTCGCGCAAGATATATATCCCCATCCTATTCTAATACCTGCAGTTTAAGTTGAGCTTTCAAATTCAAAAATTCACGAAGAGGTAAAAATTAATTATAAATGGTTTTACAACTGTTCCATAAAATAATAATAATAAGTAGAATAAGGACAAGAAAAAGGGATGAAAACTAGTTGAAGAAAAAACAAAGTCATTAAGCTTTTGTTTCCGCGAACATTTAAATGCGTTTTTTTTTTTGTTTTTTTTTTTTGTTTAAATTCCTTATTTTATTATACGTACTCACTACTATCTACGTCATTAACGCGTTTCTAAACTTTTGCGGAGGTTTGCCACCTATAAACGTATATATGGTTAAGAATTATGGGTACGGGATAATCAAGATACTTCTTATCTCTACTTTTGTGAAGTTTACCACTAACGATGGACTTAGTTCCCCTCTGGATCGAGTTTTCTTTTTTTATTTTCTTCTTTTTATTCTTTCAAACTCTTTTTATACAATTCTTTTTTTATTTCTTTGTTTCTTTCTTATAGAGACGGAACTGCGAGATATGGTCAACGAAGTCGACCAGGACGGAAATGGAACCATCGAATTCAACGAATTCCTACAAATGATGTCTAAAAAAATGAAGGGTGCTGATGGCGAGGATGAACTGCGCGAAGCATTTAGGTAAATTGAAAAAAAAAAAATTCTCTCATTTCTTACATATTTCGCAAATGTTGAAACAAAAAAATGTATATAATATATTAATATGAAAAGACAAAAAAAAAGAAAAATATAAGAAAAGACAAAAATTTAAAACTAAGAACGTACGTGACGTACGAATCACATCAGAGATTTGTAGGTAAATTATTTACACATGTACCTACTCCTGAAAGATTTTAGTTCGAGGGGTTCAAGCTATAAATAACCAAAAGCCATCCAATGCGCTGAATCACGGTTACTGTATCTTTTTTTTTTTTTTTTACTATTTTATTATTATTTCGAATAAACGTATTGAAATACAAAAAAAGAAATAAAATCTTGATACTTCATGACTGAATCTTTAAGAGAGTAATTTTTCATCGTATATACCCATAATTTACTTCAAGAAAATTTTAACATTCTCAGGGTATTTGATAAGAATAACGACGGACTTATCTCTTCGACGGAATTACGACACGTCATGACGAATCTTGGAGAAAAATTATCCGAAGAAGAGGTCGACGATATGATCAAAGAAGCTGATCTCGACGGAGATGGAATGGTCAACTACGAAGGTGAGCTATAGTTGATATGTTTAAATGATGAAAAAAAAAAATTTCGTCAAAATCTCTGGCAAAAAAACAAGAAAAAAAATTAATATCATTTTTAATTTTTTATTGTTAGAGTTCGTTACAATCCTTACTTCCAAGAATTAGTTTCGGGAAATCGGAATTAGAAAAGGAAAATACGACTGGCCGGAAGACTGCAGTTCAGGGGAGGACCATGGCATTGATAAGCGGAAAAGGGATAAACGGATGAGTGAATTCATTTCTGTAATAGAAATGTTCAAGTTCACATGACACCGTCCTAAATCCATTGGAAATTGACTTTAATTGATACGTTATTCTCGCGCGTAACTGTTAATTAAATAATTAACAATACAGTTTTCGTACATATAATTGAGCCCATATATATTACCTATTATATAATATATAACGATGTAAAAATATTATCGTTATTGAAAAAGTCAGAAGGAGCTGTAGGTATAATAAAAGGTACCACCAAAATCGTAAAATAATTATTAAAAAATTTTATGTACAATCGCCAATATAATAGGAAAATTTGGCGATACATGCTTATACGTATATGTATATGTATATATATAATTATATATATACTTACAAAAAAAAAAAACCTATACACATTGAAAAGCAAAATCTTCGTTTTTCTTTCACATAATTTTCAATTACATATATATGCATATACCTATGTATATTATAGATATAATAATGTTTGACAAAAATGGCGTAAAACGCGTGTAAGTTAAATATATAGGCAATTTAAAAGTGAATTACAATATGTATTGTTATTATATGCGGTAGAGCTGCAGATATGATAAGTGAAAAGTTAGAATTTTAACATTGTTTTTTTATCTTTCTTTTTTATTTTCCGTTTCCAATTTTCTTCTTTCTTTTTTCTATACTTAGAAATTATCGATTACATTAACGAGTAATTATTGCGAACTATATATATATATATATATGTATTATATTATATAGTATACTGCATATGTATAATATAAATAAATATATAATTTGCAATTCATAGCCACTTTTCGCATAATAAAATTGTAAGTTAGTTGATAATGAAAACAAGGTTGCTCCTAAAACAATCAACTGAGCTTCGGTTAACGTATAATTACTACTCTATGCTATCATTATTATTAAATTTACTATTCAATTATATCGGCATACGTACATACATACATATATGAATGCCTAATTATTATTAATGTAAGTATCTCATTATTATTATTATTATTATTATTATTATTTTCACTCATTATTCATTGTGACTCGTGCACATTGTCGCGGCTATACATATATAATTAAATAACACATATGATTTTTGTCTAATTAGAGTAATTTACCTTATATTATATTATTAATTTTTAAGGCAATTATATTTCAAATAGATAATTAATTGTATTTTATGCCACATGAAAGAAACAAACAAAAAAAGAAAAGGAAAGAAATAAAAAAATTTGTCTACTGTATCAACAATTTTTTTTAACTATATTATATTGTATAAATATTTAGATTTTTATTAATGAATTATCTATATATTCGTCGCACTTTTATTAATTATATAAATTATACCGTGAAATATGTTATATCTGAGGCTGAAATTTGGAATTAAAAAAGAAAAAAAAATAAATCACGCGCGTTTTTGAGAACACCAATTTTATTTAATATACTATATAGCTACTATTATACATATATAGGTATATCTTATACCTATAGGAAATATTTTGATCTTTTAATATTTTATTGCTATTTGCTGATATAATTATTTGTATCGTTATGCATATATACCGTATATACATACTTATATACATATAATATCGATGCAGTGCACTATTACTACTTCGAGACATTCAAAAGAGAATATGATGTAAATTAAAATAATAAATATTATATATTATGTATATATACACATATGTAGATTATGTATGTATATATATATATATATATATATACTATATATACAATATAAAAAACACATGTTAATATATGATATAAATGTATAATGTAAGTGTAGTAAATGTTCAATACCGGAGGTAGTTTTTTGTTTTTCTGTAATTTTTGTATTTTTTTTTATTTTATTTTTTTTTTAAATGATTTTACGTTCCTTATATACATATACAGTTTGATTATAATACACATGCATTATACATATATTTTGCAGAATTTTAAGATTTTTTGTATTTTTTTTTCGTTTCATTCTAACAGATATTTATAATCATACCTGTAATGTTGATAGGTACTGTTAAAATTTTACATATAGAAATAGACAATAATGTGTTAAACTTTCTTTCATTAAATATGTATACACACACAACTACATACGCATATGTATATATACATATAAATTTATATACCTATCTAATTCGGAGCTTGAACTCATCTTTTTTTTTTTGAATTAATATTTCAGTGTTTTCTTATTTTTAAAAAATTTTTTTTAATAAAAATTGAAAAGCAAAGGCAAGGATTTTTACCATTTAACGTATATCTACATATGTGTTTGACTGTATAGTATCTTTGTGGCTATATTTATAGTTTGTTTAAAAAAAGATGATACAAGAAAATGTGTATATTTCAAAGGGCGGCTGAAGCCTTGGTATAATATAGGTATATATTTAACACATAAACGCTTCGACATAAAAAACATAATAATTATATTAAATTATATCGTAAATTTTAAGTCACTCAAATAGTAATTCATAACGTCCCAAAGACAATACCTATTAACGGTTTAACTAATTCTATCCAAAGTTCTCCCTCGAAGATTAAATCTATTATAAACGTAATGTTACATTTCACAATTATCATTATTGTTATTATAATAATAATAATTATAATTATTATTATTATTATCATTATTATTATTATTATGTATATATAAAGTACTTGTATAATATATAGGTATATAGAAAAACGAATAATTTCAATATTTTGTCTAATACGTTCTGCAGTTCAGTTTTTCATTTCGCAAATAATAAATCGTTGAATAATTAAACGTTGGTTTCGATTATAACAAAAACAAAAAAATTAAAATAACAAAGTAAATAAATAAATAAATAAATAAATAAATAAAGAAAAATTAATAAATGACTAAATGAAACAACAAGAGTAATTATTTTTTTACTTAAACTTATAATTGTTACATCGAAAAATGAAATGAAATTTAATAGACACGGTGCTGGCTACTGATCGTTTATAATAATTTTTAATCTTGATTAATATATAATTATTATTTAATAAAATTCTATTCTAACAAGCGCGTCGATCGCCTATAATATGAAATGAATAAACTATAGAATCTATAATCGTAATAAATTTGATTATAGATAATTTTTTGCGGATATTTATTACTGTCAAAATCTAATAAAAAAAAAACAAAATTAAAAAACAAAAAAAGTATTTTTACAGATTACAGCAGATGAGCGCATGCCAAAAAAATAAATTAATACATATACATATAGAAAGGAACAAAAAAAAAAAAGAAGAAGAAATATAAGACATGTTATTGCGCAGAATTTTTACTAATAATTATATATATATATATATATAATACAGTTGATACAGAACTGTAGAATTTTGTTATAATTATTATAGTTGAAATTATATTATACAATTTACTTATTACACGTGTATGATTAAAGTCTTCCGTTTGTTCAATATATTATAATTATACCTATATTACTATTTAAAAGAAGGAAGACGTGTGACAGCTTTCCTTTTGCCATTTTGGTTTGAGCTTTATTGTCAATTGCTGGTTTAGGATATTTATCATTATTTATATATGTGTATATATTATTTTATTCAATCCCAGAGCAGCAATTGACGCAATTCGCTGATATATGATATAGTTAAAATTATTATATATACCTACCAAAGGTTTTTAAATATATATAATAGAAGTGTGTAATTTATATAGAAGTCTATATATATATCTATATATATGTATACCTAAATAAAAGAAAAATTACATACACATTACATATATATTGAAACCAAAACAGAAACAAATTAAGAAAAAAAATTTCATAAAAATGTATAATCTGCATGCTACCTGAAATTGGAAATACCTCCGTGACAATCTCAAGGGAAAAGACAAGGTATATGTATAATAATCAAAAGAGAAAGATAATACGACGAATTATAATTGTTATAAAATTTGTATATCAAAAAAGAAACAAAAAAAAAAAAAAAGAAACAAAATAATCGTCCAAATTATTTTAAAAAAAAATTTATAAAATATACCAAATTAAAATTTTTATTTTCTTTTCGTTCAAAATCTATAAAATAGTCTATCACATCGTTTATCTTAATAAATAATCACTTTAATAATTATAGTTCATTTATTATAACATTGTATTTCAAATTCCAGGTACTCATCCAAATAGTTATAAGAACTAATAATCTACAAGACGGAATCTACAGACACATATGTAGAGAAAACAATACAAAAAAAAAAAAAAAATGAAAACAAATATTAACAATAAACAACAAATGACAAGAAAAAAAAAACTATATGAAAGAATCATGGGGTTACTATAGGTAAAAAACTTATTCGATTAAAATGACGATTACGCGATTAAAAAAGCGACGAAAAAAATTAAAATAAATAAATAAATAAATGAATAAAAATCAAATTTATCGAAAAATAAATGAATAAATAAATAAAAAGTACTAAAACAATATAGTTTATGAAAAAGAAATTGTTAAATAAATATACAAAAGTAATCAAATGTTATTTGGTATTACACCCATACCTACATTTATATACCTATATGGTATATATTATAATTATATTTATATATTATATATTATTATTATTATTATTATGCAAGACAACCTGAATAAATTATCATTACTATTATTTGTATTATTATCATTATATTAATAATAGATTGAATAATCGTTGTTAAGTGTAAAGAATTGTGCTATATAAGTGTACGCGAGGCAGTCGTATATTTATATACCTATATATGCAAATGCTTTGCGATGCAACACTTGCCGGGATTATTTGCATATAAATCTTCATACATATGTAGGCTAATAATTATCACTATAAATATGTACTAATAGCTGTTAAAAAAAAAAAAGCAAAAATGAAAACAAAAATTCTGCGGTTGTATTATTGGACATATTACATATTATATACCTATACATATAATAAGCATATAAGGGATGATTGATAAATTCATCTCTGAAGAGAAATATATAAGTACACAGAGTTTCATCAAAGTACCTACGATATATCTATACATACCTATATACACATACATATATGTGTAGAGAAAGAGAGAGAGAGGGAGAAAAGAAAAATATAAATAAATTAACGAATGTTATAATCGTTTGACATTAATTTACAATTACATAACTGATAACACATACCTTAAAAGATATATGTATGTATATGTAATGTGTATACATATATAATAAATTTCGAATGGCTGTATAATATATATTGTTGAATATAAGCCATATATGTATAATTGGAATCGTTTTTATTGTTCGGAAAATATCTATATACATACATATATACATATACATATTATATAATTTGTCAGTTAAAAGTGAATATATTTATAATTGTTACCGCAATATCATTGATTGATTGATTAATTAATTAATTAATTAATTAATTAATTAACTAATTAATGTAAAAATGTTATTTAGAACACCATATATGACAGAAGAAAGTAACCATCAAAGCTCCATTATAAGGAACTTGAAAATATCCTGGCATGAATTATAGACGAATTTATATATACATATATATCTATCTATTGTTAATTATAACTGTTAAAGCACGGCTTATATAATCGCTTCGGAGAAAATTTTCAGCCCTTTCTCGTAAAAAAAAAAAAAAAAAATAACAAAAATTTAATAAAAAGAAAAAAAATAAGAAGTAATTAAAAAAATCTTCAGTAAATATGGTACGATGAAGCTTATGGAACGTTGTTGTTATCTAAAAGCGTTAATGATATATGAATATAAATAAAATAAAAATAATATAAAATAAAATGAAATTGATTTGATGGATAGTTACTTCTACTTTGACAATTGCATTGGATAATATAATATGACAGAATGAATATTAATATATTATATTATACGACCGCGGAACATGGTGGTGAATGATATATACATACTTATATATGATGATGATGATAAATAATAATTATAATAAAAAAATGTCTTTCATTATTCTATTAATCGAATACAAGTCATGTAGAAATGAAACTGTGTAGATATATATATTATATTATATATATATATATATATATATATATATATATATATATATATTATCAGTCAGAAAGACTGACTGCATTAAGGTCTGTCTCGTAAAGGGAGACGTAAAAATATCCTAAAAGGTGTAAGCGGAATCAATTTAGCGTAAAGTGAAAATCTGAAACCGTTAAGAATATAATATCGTGGTATACATATAGGCGTGTGTTATATTAATAATAAATAAAAGTCAAAAAGCATATAAATAAATAAATAAATAAATAAATAAAATTCGCAATGTGTGTGTAGTATAATACAGCTACGTACGTACGTGCAGAGTAAAATATTTATATTTTTACTTCTGAAAGTTGTAATAACGTTTGTAACTTATAATCTTCAGGAGCTATTATACTCAAGAGATGCAGTTTATAACGTTATTTTTCTAAAGTAAACATTTAAATATGTACATATATATTTTTTTTTTAATTTGGTTTGTTTTTACGATATATCTACGACGAAACGTGGTTTATTATGCCCTATTATATGCGCATTACGAATTACACTGCAACAATCAAGCAATATACATATATGGCGTCGAACGCGATAATTTTGAAGAAAAATTCATTACAAAATCACAGTCGAGTCATTATATTTTGAAAATAGAGGGTAAGAACGTTTTTCGATCTTGCAGGCAATAAGAAAACCGTCAAACCTTACATTCTTTATAATTTTCGTATTTGTTAATAGAATTTCAAGTCAAAAGTTGCGAGGTGGACCGTAGATTTGATTATGGCATCCAATTACGATTATGATTCAAATTTCGAGCATATTACCTAGATTTTTGCGACTTTTCTAATCCCTTGAATATTATGAAAAAGTCTACGTTTCATTTTGGAATAGTTATACGGTATACACGACTATCCGATCGAGTTTGGTATAGGATATTTTCTCGGCTATAATATTCCGACGTAATTCATACATGAAATAGTTTTTTATATAGTCATATAACTCCGTTGTGAGACATTGATAAGACTTAAAATCATTTTTCGAATTTTGACACATCTCTCGAATTCTTTTTTTTTGTCTTTTTAGTTAAAATAACAGTCTCTAGACATTCACGTGAGATCACATTATCAATTTAATCTTAAATTTTCTCTATAAGATACGATAAATAAATAAATAAAAATAAAAGTAATCAAGTAAATAAATAATTAAAAAATTAAATCGAGTAAGTTATAGATTAATTAGCGAGAAGAATAGCCGAATACTTATTAATTTCATTTTTTGTCAAAGTTTTATACAAATTTCTCACTATCATATGAAAGAAAACTATATTTCAAAATAATTATCACCAATTAAAATATAAGTTAATTTGAAAGGTATTAACTGACTATACTATATATGTTTTTTTTTTTTTAGTTGTGTAAACTTTTGCTATATACTTACCTTATACGACCCATCATACCTATATTATACAAAGATGCCACGTTTCGTCGTAGTGAGTATAAAGAAAATTGAAAAATATGAAATAGGTACACATTCATAGGTACATATAACGTTGGAAGGTTCATGGCGAGAGTGCAGCCCCGTATGTGTGGTGTTCCGTGTATGTAAAACATGTTACGTGTTATTCGATAATGTAAGATTAGAGCATGGCATAATAAAAAGAAAAAAAAAAAAAAAAAACTCGAAAAAAAGATGAAAATGTTTACCAGTGGGATATTATTATTATTGCTATTATTATTATACGTGTATGAAACAAAAAAATAATTATTATTATCTCTAAATATAGCCATTTTATAATGGACTCACCAGAATTTAGTTTTCTCTACTTTACTCTTCTACTCTTCTCATTTCTGTCCTTTCTTTTTTGTAATTCCTCCCTGGCTTGATTATAATTATTACCAATTTTCTTCCCATTCCCCCAAACTGTACATGCATACAATATTACAATATTATACTGTACTTACATATTATAGTTAGAAGGATTTAATGAATATGATATAATATAGGTATATTTTGACTTAGAATAATTGTTTATTAATTATTATTAATAACATTAAAATAATAACCACCATCCATACAATCGAGTCTCACAGAAATATCGCATTGCTTTCATATAAATATAGTAAATCGAACATAATCAATTTACTAAATTTTCTACCAGTGGAATGGTCGCTCAATAAACACGTACCCCAAGAAAAAAACAAAAAAAAAACAATTATAAAAAGAAACAAGATACCTATACAGATTGAAATAAATAACCGCATGCATGCTTCATTTTTTCGTTATAATTAAAAAAAGGAAAATTGGAAGCGTCTTACACGATCTCGTACTTAAAAAAAGAATAAGAAAAAAATCCTATAAAGAGTTGAATCTTATAAAAATTGAATTTATTATTATTCATTTATTTTCTTTATCCTTTTCTACGTACGGCTAAATTGTTATTCAATATACATACCTATACATGTATATTTTTTTACTTTCCCCCAGCTAAAATTGTGGTTGAATCTTACAAGTATAATCACGCAGAAAGATATTATATCTGTTAAAAAAATGTTGTTTTTTGTTTTTTTTTCTTCAAATTTCTTACTGTATTTTACAATAATTTTACATATTATAGATTTTACAGAGCCTATAATACGGTTTCAATTCTTGCTGTTTTCTTTTTTCTATCTTTCTTTTTTTTTTGTTTGTTTCTTTTTTTCTACATGTAACATATTACATAGAATAAATTCTTTATTCTTCATTCACATGTTGTAGATACACGTATGTATATATTTTTTTCCTCACCTCATTCAATACATATGGGTATACTTTAATATTTTATTGTGGTTGTTTATCTTGTCAAAATAAAAAGAAATTAAAAAAAAAAAATTTGTTTTCTTCTTTTTCAATCTTCAATCACAAGGCTCGGTATAAGTTTTACTATTATGATCAGGCCTAAGGAGCTTATTATTAAAATAATGAATAGGTAATTCATACGCATTGAATATTTATACAAATTTCAGTTATTAAAATGTAATACAGTATTGTTATATTTTTTTTCTATTTTTTTTTTTTGTTTGTTAAATACATATATTCCAGTTTTTGTGCAAGGACTAATTATTACACTTTATTTTTTTTTCTTTTTTTTTTATACAACATAAACAAAAAACAAAAAAAAAATTCAATCATGTCTGCTTGACTGTAGATATATGCATCTTATATTCTGGCAATATTAACGCTCCGGATATAAGCATACATATACAGTTTATATAAAAAAAAGATGCATTTACTTTGGTGTTCTTTCTTTAAATCGAGACTTACTCGATGGAAACATTAGACAACGATTTTTATCCACTTAGGTATTATAATTCAAGCTATTAATTCATTCGGTTGTCCTTATATCAATGAAACAACTGACCATGCAACCCACTTATTATATTATTTCATTTACAGATTTAAGCTCCTTTTTTTTTCGTTAATATATTTTTATAGTTCATCCCTAAGTAGAGTGTATCTGTTTTTGCTTGGTGCCAATTTTTTGAAAGTTGATTCTGGGGGAGTGGTGGGTACTTTCACTTGACCACTTATTTGATTATCTTCTGTTTGTTCGGACTGGTCAGGACCGTAATGAAATTCACGATGTAATTTTCCCGAGTAAAGATCTTGGAGGAAACTCTTCAATTTTCCAGGCTGAAATATTTGCTGGAAATCTGGGAATAAGTACATATGTCTAAAACTGTCTATAGCAATCAAAGGCAAGTCTGAGGTACTCTTTCCCAAGTGATGAAGAGGATGTGCAAACTTCAAACCATCTGCCGTCAAGAAATTAATGCTTTCTGAAAAGATAAATTAAAAGTTTCTTTCATTAACTAGAAGTAAAACTCTCTATTTTGAGTAAATGGAGGAAAAATATTAACGCCATACTGAATACTTTCGCCAAATATATTTTGTTGAAATAAAATTCTTTTCAAGATTTTTGGTTCTAGAAATTATATATTTGGAATTGAATTTTGTGAAAAACAATGATTATTTATACAAATACCCTAGTTTATATAGTTTTACAGTCTGTGTTTATACAGTTTTGAGCAAAGAACGGGAGACAAGTGTGCATTACAGTGTGTATACAAACAGAAACACACCTGCCATCACGAATTGTGTAATATTATTATAACAAAATATTTATTTGAGGTAGAATAAAATTAAACTCACGTTTCTCATCAATGAGGGATCCAAGAACGATGTCTTTGTATGCTTTGACGCTTTCGGTGTCATCTGGCTTGTGGAAAAGTATAAGGAATGGTAAACCCTCCTCAGTTAGTTCCTCAGCATTTTCAAAAGTAATTTCTCGGACTAATGGGACGCATTTGTCTTGTGCCCAAATGTTGAGTTCGTCGAAATTTGTCTTGCTTCCTGTGTAGGTTTCATCCTCATCGTTTGACAAGGCTTTGTCAGATCGGAAGACTATGATAGGTTGATCTGGCGGATGCATCACCTCGCTCGCACCCCTAAAATTAATCATTAATTGAAATTATATTAAAAAATAACTAGATAAATATCAATTGAATTCCGTATTTTTAATTTTCAATTTGTTTAATTGTTCAATTCAATTAGATTCGTATCAATTTAATTTTCGTTCACATATCCGAGCTGTAAAGATTAAAACGTTTCAATTTTTTTGTTTTTAAATCACCAATCCAGTGCAACTTGAATTATTCATGGTCTTGATATATCGAAATTATATTATTTCTTATCGGAGGCATCAATCTACACTGCTACCACAATTTCCTGTTTTTGTATTGCAACGAGTATAAGGTACGTCATAAACGGCAGGAAAAATCGATGGTAAATATCATTATTTCTATATAAACTACGTGACTCCATTTCTGCAAGGTTTCCTTCGTATTCAGGTCAGGTGTTGTAATATTAGTGCATTTAACATCGAACAGATTAACAGCCAATATTGTGCATTGCATGTTTCCTAATAATATATGTAGCATAAAAAATTTCTGGTTTGCTACAGATTTAACAAAACGATGATATTTGGGTAAGGTACGGTTTTATCTATCTATGAAAAAAATCTACTGAACCTAGATACAACAAATTTTAGATATGTTGAATTGGGAATAGAGTACCTACATAAAGAAAATAACAGAGACGCAAACAATCAGCAGTGCGATAAAGTCGGGTAACGAAATTTAATGTTTACTTACACCAAATCAAAAAGCTGTCCAATTTCACAGCTTTTATTGTAGCAAAGGCTTGTCAAATCAAAACAATTTGATTATTATTAAACAGTACAAACAAACGTACAAATAAAGTCTCTGAATCAATTGTAAGTTTATAGAAAATGTGCACACACTGAATACAAAGAAAATACAAAAAGCAATTCATTTACATTATGATATATCTGTAAGTAGATTATTATCTTTTATTATTGAATCCTATGGTTTATTAACAAAATGATTGTCTAATAAACAGAAAACACCTGAATAAAAAGTTTTTCTATTCTCAAAAAACTATTGAATTGCCTGAATGTTGATTCGATCGATAATTATAGTGCAAGCTTCATTAATTATTTAAGGAAGGAAATTCAGGTGTTGAGTTAATGTGACTGTTGGTCTGTAATTTCCGAGGAAATTATTAAATTTACAGTATTGTAGTATACAGGGCTTCCTAACGCGTACTAAAGCCATTAGGAAAGATTACAGAAAGGTGACATCTGATTCTCAATGCCTTGAAATATTTACGAAGTTAAGATAAAAAGCTCTGTTTATACAACAAGCATTAATACATGTGATCTGAGCATATCGTCTTTACAAGATAAGTGTATTGAACCCATATTTCAAGAGGCAATGTCAACATTTGATAGTTTGATAGATAAAGTGTTTGAATTAGGAAACATTGTGAACTTTTATCAAACTATAAAGAAGCAATCTTTTCCCTAGCATTTTCGGGCATGGTTTAGGTTAAGAGGCTGGTCTGTTCAAATAATCATCTTCATATGCAGTAAATAATGAACTTGACTGTACAGATATTTCAAACTATGAAGATAATTTTGTACAAAAAACTTTGAAGTATCAACTTTTCCACAAAAACTTGAGATTACACTTGATTATACATTATAAAAAGTTTCTCACATCTTAAAATATACATACGTATCATGCTTGCAGAAGCGCAAAAGCAAGCCTGTGACACAATAAGCATTATTTTAACAAAATATCTCGATTTGTGTATAATAAAATTAATTCCAATGTAAATAAAGTAAAATTTGTCTCACCCAAAGCCGACGTGAAACTGGCAATCGTCCTTGAGGTTGGAGGCGACTCTTCTGAACATTTCGTACTCTGGAACATCTTTTCTATCAAAGTATCCAATGATCATTCGTTTTTTATCGTCAAGATTAGACAATTCATTAAGATCGAAGAACTCCTTGATGGGATCTTCAAGCTGTTTTCTAACAAATTGTACAAATGCTTCGGCCGAACGTTGACCTCTGTATTCCCTTTTAGTGGGCTGCCCGTTCCTTATCACTTTTAAAGTCGGATATTTACTAATGTGAAACCTAGATGCGACGGAGGCTGAAAAATAATAAAAGATTATTAACAACAGATTAATTTCTGTTTCAATTAAGCCTTTTTTTTCTAATTTTTTCAGTTTATGGATTCCTTTTAAAGTACAAAATTTAATGCACAATTTTTAGTAGGCATACTTACATTCTGAATCACAATCAACTTTTCCCATAACAACTTTCCCTGCCTCAGGAAATTCTGATGCTACTTTGTCAGCTGCCTCGTCAAATATTGGAGCTAACATACTGCTGAAGCGGCACCATTCGGCGTAGAAGTTTATGAATACTAATTCATTGGATGCTGTGAGGATAAAAAAATGACGAAAAGATGTTTATTAAGAAAATTCCTTGCAGTAATTTTCAAGAAGTATTTATTGCAGCTAATTTATTATTTTTTTTTTTTATAATAAAAGAGAAGATTTCAAAAAATATGGAGAGATTATTTCTCTGAATGTTTAAAATTTAAGGAAATTTCAATTTGCAATATTTGTATAACTGGCATAGATAGTAGAGTTCCGTTTTAAGTTGTTTGAAACGGCCTTTACAAAGCTTGATAAATAATAAACAAGATAAAGAGAAGCTTACCTAATGTCATGTCAATGTTACCCTGCGTAAGTGGAGTCGCCCCACTATAAACGGGTCTGTATAACACTTGCACCTGGCAAATATCAAGTCGAACAATTATTATTAGCTTAATTATGATTGGCATTGTTAATGAAGACCTTGCATGCACGTTTAATGAGAAACATGATAGCCTAATAGATAGCCAGTGTGAGGTAAAAAATAATTTATCTGTTCAATAATTCCAACCGTAGGATCAGACATAAACAAATATTCTAATCAGTTGTGGATATTTTTGTTTCCTGCTTCAAGAAAAAAAAAAAAATGCTACAAAAAGGGATAAATTTTGTATCAAAAGTATCGGATAGTTATGGATGTAAAAATTACACTCTGATAAAAAAAGAGCCTTTTTCTATCCAGATTGGATAGATCTTTCTTCTGCATCGAAAATATGGCTTATAGTTTAAGTTTAATAGATACAGATAAGGGATTGTTTTTTTTTTTGTTTGTTTTTTACGGAATGACAAAAGTAAAATTAATTTTCCATTGAAATTAATGGATGATTTAACTCGGATAAATATGTTTATTCGAAAAAATTCAAAGAACCTTGTTTTTCTATTCCGAATGAGAAGCAGAGATATTATGGAAAAAGAATTAAATTCTAATTTCAGAAGAATGAACAGATGTTGGTAAATTTTAGTTCTAATTATGTTTGAATTTTGGAGTGTAGATTGTCACGTGCCGGTCTATTAAAATGACACGACGGAAATGTGTATAATTAAATAATATCAGATTTATTTTGAGGTTAGAACGCATAAGATGTTTCTAGGTTATGATAACATTTTCAAATCGTATGATGCTAGTTGTATCGAGTACATGATGGCGTAGTTAAATTATCTTAAGCAAACAACGGAGAAAGTACGATTTCTATGTGAGAGAACAGGTACATTGAGGTGAAATAAGTGTGACATGATTCATGTGACAGTTTAATGTGGTCAATTCGTAACACACGTATGCGTTTCGGTAAGTGTTGTAGATTTTAAGTATTTGATTTTACTCACCATTAAGTAGGAGAAAAATACGAGCTTTATGCTCGAAATATCACTCATGGCCAACATATTATCTTCCTATATTATAATAACATTAAAAATAATTTTATAGACATCAGCAAACCTACGGCGAACGACAGCACAATATTTCACATACAAACGCCACGAAATAGATATTATGTATGGTAGTGGGGTATCGATATAACGTTCGTAAACCACGTGCGAGAACTCGATATTCGATATATGGCACGTTGCTGTGTCTGATTCGACTTCTGTTAGCCAATAGGCGAACGAGGAGGCGAATATCACGTGACCATTATTGTAGGAAGTTTGAAAGTTTTATTAGATTTAAAATCATTTGAAACACGGTAAAGAGATCGCTGATATCAAAATTTCGTGTAAAGAAAATGGCCAGAATTTCTCAATGACTTTACACACACTTTGAAATTCATTCTTTGGATATTTTTCAATACCTTTTTCATTTGCTTTTCTCGGCGCGCTTTTAATATTATCAAATACTTTCTAAATTCAAATACTTTTTAAATAGTATAAAGATTCTATAAAAAAATGCCTACAGACATGGAAAATAGATGCAATGTTGAAGAAAAAGATAATTAAATTATGTAAATACGGGTATCTTTGCAGTACAAAAACGATAATAGACTATTAATACCTTTTTCACGATTACTGAATTATTTATAAAATGACATGATAATGTATAGCATATATAAGAACTAAGAAGCTGTTTACGCAGTTAAACTTCTCTATCATCTATCTATTTTTCTGTCAATTTTTTTCATGTAAAAATTAACATAATGTTAATTGTTAATGTTAATGTGAATAATCGTCGCAACCTTCAGGATTACAAAGGTTGATAATTATAATTAATGTAAACAGCGAATTAATTTGAGCAAATGATCGACTATTATACGATTTAGATGACGATAATTATGAAAATATATTTTCGTTGATATTATTACATCTGCTTAGACTTTCATATTCGATAAATCAGAATGAAATTCGTATACCTGTACATACGCTGATAGAATACCATTTTGCGAACGTGACGAATGGAACCCGTTAAAGGGTGGATTAAGGGTGCAATAAAACAATCATTGATCCTTAATCTCTTAATAAAAGAGAGATTATTGGCAATAGAGTTCAACAAAAGTTACAACTCATTGTCAGCTGCAGCTTCCCGTCGCGAGTAGCCTTTACGCATAGGTATATATCTATATATGTATACCTATGTACCTCTCTTCTTTGATCTTCATATACCATATATAAAGCTGCATCTTCGCAGGTACTCGTCGATGCATTTCGGTGTAATCCTCTTTGAGCCACTTTACGCGGTTCAAAAAGGGGTTTAGCAATAATTTACGACCAAGAACTCGAATTTTCAAAGGCACATACTTGTAGTTCTCTCTTATAATCCACGGATAAGCCATAATTTACGGCAAAATCCAATTTCCCGAACGTTTATTTAACGGATTTGAATCTCTACATAAACCGAAACTAATTTCTGCAATGCAAAAAGCGAAACTCAAAATGAACAAAAACGTTACTCGAGTATGAAGCAAAGATCATATTATTTTTTCACGTGTAATAGGAGTGCAACAAATGTAGGTATCCAAACATATGTGCAAAACATTAGTCCCCAGTCTAAGATTCTGCGAATAGCTTTGTCAGCCAAATGTCAAACGAATGTTTCGTCCGAAGTTGGAATAGTCGGGTTATATACGATACACGAATCTACCTAAAAGTCGGCATTTTTAAGAGAGCCCCTAGCCCCGGGGGGCGAACTTTGAACGTACCGATGTCAATCCAGCCTCTGGACCACGCGCCTTACCAACCGGTCGGTCAGTTTTTTTTTTTTTTCTAATTTCAAAAAATACCCGACTCAGTTGCAACAGCGGCTACGTTAAAGCAAAAATCGTAATACCCAACTGCAGGGCGAACCCAACGAGAAACAAAAATCTGCAATCGTTTTATATCATCGATTTTTAATTTTTATGATTCGTAGTACAGACAGAAACCAAAGAGCTGATTTTACTGAAAATTTTTGATAATACAGTTCCAAAAAAGGTGGAGCTTCTTCACGGTGGTACAGAACTTTGAACTAGAAGTAGAATATTTGGGGCGTCAGACTTAGCCGAGCCATGGTATCGTTGGCCACTTAAATATCATGGTTCTTTGTTCGACACTGGTTTGCCCTTTGACAGGCCGCCCGCTACACGGAAAATGTTGACATAAATATCATTTATATGTCCTGGGGTACGGGGGCCCCGGGCCAGTTTTTGGGCCCCAGGAATACGCGGCCTGCGATGCTGTTGTGACGTTAATTCCTTTACTCGTGAACAGATGAAATGGTAAATCACAAGAGTTTCGGCTATAAAATTTTACTCAGGTGTAAAGCTCGCATTTCTACTACCTAACATAACCGAGACTCGATGAGGGTCGAGGGACGGCAGTCTTCTTCTTGTTAAATCACACGATTATGGAATTCTTTTTAAAAAGAGAAAATTTATAAAATCGTAAACCGCATTGACGACCTGCCTCGCGCTGCGGACCCATTGTCAGACCAGAATTACATTAGCTATGCACCCTGGGACCTGGCAGAAGTATTCAGGAATTTTACCTAATTGTTACAAAAAACAAATAACAGAATGTTTTGGATGATGTGATTTTTTAAATTGGAAAATAAAAAAAAAATCGATAAAGATCGGTCGAAATGGGGTCAATTTTTTGTGATTTTTGTGTATAGGTGGGTGCTACATACATTCTAATGTATTGGTGAATGGTTCGGCGTATTCTTTGACATTGGACACAGTGGACTACCAGCTATGAGGGGGCTAAACGGACGCAGAGCAAAAGTCCTGCCGCTTTTAGAAGAGCATAGGTGATTCGACAAACGAAGCTGTTGAAAGATAAAACCACACAATGCGCCCCAGGACTCGATCTCTCAGGACAAACGGCGGGCAATCTCATTTCCTCGAAGAGCTTGAAGCTAGACTGGGAGTCTTAGACCTTTACTTTGGGTCGACGAAACCCAGCGTGAATAACCACCGCGGATCTTTATACCTCCGACTTTGACTTCTCCTTGTATTGTACCATACAGCCAATACATACAAAAATTTGACTCTTAAGTCCTGAAATTTATTTTTTATTTTTTCAAATCGTCGCTCAAAAATTGATTTTTATTATTTCAGACTCGTACATAGAACTAAGGCGATGAAAATTGTCTACCTAACTCTACATGTTGTCTTTTGATAAATTTTTTAAGACTGTATAGGTACTGATCATGTGCAACCGTTTTGTCGAGTCATTTCCACTCTATTTGTACAGCTCATAACTTGTTTGTTTTCCAACAACACAGACCAAAGCCACCGCGAATATAATCTCCGGTGTTTCTTTTGCGGAGAATAATCTTATATACCGGTCAAACCACTTATACACGTTTTGCGTGGATGATTAATGATCAATTTTTTTCACTCCAGAAGTGCGACTAATTCAGCTAACCAAAGTTCCCCACGTCAGTATCTTATGAATGTGAATAAACTACACCGGACAAAACGATTTCATGGATCCATAGAAAAAATAAAAAGGACTTTTTATTCAACTCCCACCCTTCCATGCTCGCCAACAACTTGACCTGTGGATAAACTCTGCATTAGATTTGGCCATTTATACGTCATAATGAGAATCTACGAGGTCAGAGGAATAATAACAGACAAAAAAAATAAAAAAATAAAAATCAAAAAAAAAAAATAGTATCGTTAGTTTGGTATCAAATAATTTTTTTTTAACGGCTTTACCTGGAACGTCGTGGGCTATTTTCTAGGAGAAGCAATTATCTATTTTAATTTCCTTCGGACTTGACATGGGATGCGGATACATGTTTGATCAGTCCGACCTTGCGTATGCTCTCACAGCCGAAACAGCCATTCGACGATCCCATTCTAGCAGGCCCTTGATATTCTCGGTCTCGAAAAGACCCCTGTCCCGGAGTCTGTTCCTGGAGGCTGACACACAAATCATATCCTCCCGTATCCCAAACTCGAAAACACCCTCGCAACAAAAGCGGCACCGCCATAGCGCCGTTAAAACAAAGAGGTTCGGTAGTAATTAAAACTGCCCGCCGATCAGCCCTGAGGGAATAACCAAAGTTTACCTTCCCTTCAGCCTCGGGGACTTTTTCTACTATAAAACGCAAGTTTACATTTTATTGCAAATTTTGAACCAGTAACTGTCCTTTACTAGTGCTTGAGGAAGAGGTGAGGGCGTGTTGTTTTTAGAAGTATGTATGCCAACAAGAGTTTCCTTGCAAAAGTCAAACTTCCCTTAACAGCAGGGGGCACATTGGCTATTCTTTCGGGATTGACTCCTGAGGATTATCTACGCCGGTAGAAAAATTATTCATGCGGACTAGAGACGGGCCAAATCCTCTTTAAGACGGCGCATAAAGACTCTGACTTCTTAATCCCGTAGTACAGCAGCACTTTGTAACTTTAGAATGTACTATCCACGGATCTATGGGTGAGTATAGGTATATGTGTGTGTGTGTGTGTTTTATCTTCGTCAGCTTGAATTTATAAAATGTTATAGTTCTGTTCCCAGCCTGCTCGACCCGGTGCTTTTGGTTTAATTTTCTTACTTCAATAGAAATAAATTCTATGATGTTCTTTCCACTCACCTGCCTGTCGAATAACTCAACGATGCAGGTCCTGCACACGCGACAATTAGTTCTTTAGTATCTATTCCCTTTTGTTAATATTTTTGTATTTATTTTTTCCATTAAAAAAGTTTTTACTAAACATACCTACCCAGAAATTTTGATCTTTGGCTAACGCAACGTCATGAATATTAATTTTTGTGAAAGGTACCATGTACGTGTTTCGAAAAGTCCGTTGGGTGGAAGGGTCAGTCCCCAGAAATAATCCCAATGTCGGGTTCATGTCAATCATGGAAACTCCTCGAAGTTGCGATTTTGAAACAAAATTTGTTAACTGTAGGGCAAAGGAGAACGGTAAGTGGTGTTAAACTGTAAAGTACATTTCGTTGGAGTGGTTAATCCAATTAGGGGTGAATACATGTGGTCAAAATTCTACCGGTATAATAGGGTTAGCATTTCCCGATCAGCGATCGGTTTAAAAGCTTATTAGATAATCTTCATCATCTGGTTAACTTGTCAAATTGTTTTCCAACTTAGAGTTTCATTTTCACAGAAACATACAGCTGCAGCCCCGTCTCATAACTTGGGTCTTATATCCCCTCAAGCTAATTCTGCTTTCAATTCCGTAAATTCTCGATAATTGCGATACAACAACAAGGTAGGTATTGAATATCGGTAATTCTTTACGGATTAACCAAAGCTAAGAAATTTTTAGCTCTCTAGCTGGAATATGCCGTATACAGAATGCCGGTCATTATGCCGACTGAAAAAAAGTTGATTCTTCAACGATTGAGGGTCCAGAAAAGTTGAGCAACAATATTGCATGTCACGGAATGACTCCACGCCGACTTTAGAAATCCATATTTTGCAGGTCAGCAAGAAAACCGTAAGCACAAGTGTCCCTTGGATAGTAAGGATAGAAACTCACAAAAGTGGATTATGTAATGGTGTTAAGTCGCAATATGGCGGCATTCTTTGACCTGTGAATTCTCTCACGGGTTTTGCGGGCGTTGCGCAAAAGGCACACTGCTCTGTTGCAGCAGCTGCCTATTATAGGATACGTAAGTTTTATTTATCTTCATCGAGTAAAGAAATATGAGATAAATGCGTTGAACAGGTAGGTTTTGTGCAAAGGGTTTTACCGAAAAAAATCCAATATTTATGATCATGGGATTTTCGATGGATATATTGAAGCGACAAGTTAGCTTCACCATAACTGCATTGTTTTTTTGAAAATTATATGAGATATGTGTTTATGAATAGGCTATAACAAATTTCGAAATCAAATGATGGTTGATCCCACTTTAGGGATGATGAATGCATGAAAATCGTTGGCACTATTAAATTGTATCGCCGCGATAAACGAGGCGTGAAAACGCGGGAGCGATAGAAAGTTAAAAAAAAAAAACAAACAAAAATTTTCGGCACGCTTTGTTTGCGGGTACATGGTCCCGGTTTAATCCGTTGTTCTTTGTCTATAAACAGCGGGTAACAAATGAGCATTGGACGCCATTGTTCGCAATCCCAAACCTGCGACTCAGACCAACCAACATAACCAACACCAAAGACCTAAACCTCGGTTAAAACTGCTTCCCGAGGTGGATGATTAATGACGCGTATATACCGCGTCTGAGTCCATCCGTGTAGCGGCGTCCCTTCGGGCCATCCAAGTCATCCTCAAACGCCTGAGCGCAAATGACGCGAGAAAACGACCCCCGATTAACTAAAAACTTGTAATTATACATCGGGTTTGTAAAAACAAAATGAATCATTGCAGTCGTGGAATTTTGCCTCGTATATGCCTCGTTATCTGTATGAAAAAAAAAAAAAATCCTCTCCTCGAATTTCAACTTTTGGCTACAAAAAAGTAACATGCTTGGATATAATGGAAGCCTTTGGAAAGTTTGCTACTTAAAGAAAGAAGTGGAAATAGTATCTCACTCAGAAAAAATCGCGATATGGAACGTGTGTCCATGGTCCATGGTTCAAATTTAGATCTACAAATTCTTCGAGGTACTCCTATACTAAATTTTGTTTATCGAATCGAGTGTGCCACCTTCACAGGGACACTAAAAGGCCTCGAAGATATAGATTTTTAGCACCATCCCTATACAGAGGAATAGGAGTGCACTGATCTCTGTTTGTACCATCGACAAATTGGTCAGATTACACGCGTCCACCAGCTCTAATCTCGGAGTAATCTCTTGTTTACAGTAATCCTAACTTAACCCGATTACCTTTATCCAAATAGTATCGGTACAGCTTATACTCTTTAGAGAGCAATGTGTATACACGGAGATGTTATAATGTTGTGTAACCTGTGGATCTGATTCAGACTCCTCATCACCTGTAGTAAAATCCGGTTAATCTTGAGCTTATATAAGATATTCAGCAAACGTTGAAGATCCAGGTTTATGAATCACTTTTATGTGCAGTGAACAGCGTGTGAAAACCTAAAACTGCACAGATTCGCTCCATTAGCCTTCACAGTTCAGATCTACGCGAGTTGCGGGTCCCATTGTTCGATTCTATAGCTTTCTATGTAGTCAGGGTGTTTAGCGTCTCTGCTTATAAAGATTCAGGTTAGCTTAAGCCAGGGTTAAGACTTTGCTAGAAGTTTTAAAAATATTTAAAGAAAAAACGTAGCGAAATTTCTTTACAGACAGAAAACAAGTTTTTTAACGAACATCAGACTCGACTCAATTTTCAAGCATCTTTTTAGCCATAAATGTTTCTCTAATTTTGGTCGTCATGGTGAATTTATAGCCTCTTTGGGTCCTGACAGAGACTTTAAAGGGAACGTGGCAGGTCATGGTACATCATTGAACAGATTAGTGTCTGTACAAGTTTTTGAAAGGTTAGCGTTGCGAGATAGTCGTGTGAGCAGAGTCCACCTGATCCCAGACTCAGGTTTCTATTAAGGGATGTTCTTCTAGCTGCTCAGTGCAGGTGGCAAACTTTCAGGGTCTTTCGGATCCCATAAAGAAGGAAATCTATCGCGATGGGAGCATAAATGTCTGCCGAATTGGGAAACGAGAAATAAACGAAAAAAAATGAAAGAAAAAATAATAATAAAAAGAAGAAACTATAAACGTTTCTGAGTTACGATTGACAAGAGGAATTTCTCCCCCTACGCAGCATGGTCAAAAACGGAACGCAATTAGCCCTGCAGTTCCCAAATAAATATATAACGTTTTGCAAGCTCAAAAATAAATATACGATCGAAAACTATTCCCCAATTAAATCCATCCAAAACTTGAACTGAGCTTTTGGTCAGAGGCTGGATTAGTTCCATAAAATGTGTGATTGTGTTCATGATTTCCGTCAAATGTTCCTCAAAATTTGTACTCATTTTATCAAAAGCGCAAAACTAAAATCAGACTAGGTCACGGGAGGTCTATGGGTCTTAGTTAGGATCCTACCTCCTGATTTGCATCGCTCCACCGCGCCTGAATGTCTCTGAAGATCGTAGTTACTGCACCCTCCGTATCCTTAGTCCTAGATCCTTAGTCCTGGACCTTTACTTCACCCCACTCAACGATTTGACACACCTTGCTCGGCACGGGGTGCCTCGGCACCAAAAAGACATTCCACCACCCAGGGTCATTTGTTTCGTACTATTCCTTTGTTTTCTAACGGTGACGAAGTCAGCCCACCGCAAGTGGCCGTCTGGTACCAAGTATATACATTATAGTATATAAAGAATGTATATAGAATTTCATAACGTGCATACGAATCCGTTTATGTACAATTTTTTCTTCATATATATCAGAAATTTTCAGATCACAAATGAATAAGAAAAAGTTTGGTGAAAAGTTTTCTTTAATTTTTGGATTTCTAACGTTCGTCATTATTTGGATTATCAATAAATTTGCATTCGTTATTTCTAACGTGTCTATATATTTCCGATTCAATCCCTGAAAGAATTTAACATCAGATTTTCGTATGTGATTACTAGTACACCTATCCTTAGAATATTTTTGTGCATATACACCCCATGGTTACGAGGTCCTTAGTCGCGTGGGAGCTCTGTTTCCTGGGAGGGCAATTTACCCCTGACAGAGTCGCTAAGCAGCTTATTAGTGGACAATACACTCCTGGTTAAGCAAGGGTTGGAATGGGCGGAGATGCAGGCGGTTATAGGTATGTATACGGGGGCTTTCATGGGAGGCACATGATTTACGGTACAACATGTGTCCAGCAGAATGAAATTTTTGCCAATTCTAACGTAAATGTTTTTCAAAGACTGTCGAATGTGTACGCACACATTTATACTCCTAAGAAACGGAAGAAACTCATTGAATGTTGAAAAAAGATGCAAATGATTGATGATGTTGCCTAAGAAAACTGTAAAATGACCAAATTTTACCTATTATGATTGACGCAGGCTGATAGATATTTCCCAAAGTAAGATAGTCGATAATGAGTTTATTTTAAGACACATTCCTACTTCGTAGAAAGTATGTGAGTATGTCTGTTTAAAAATAGCCACATATGTGCAGGCCTGATGATTTTGATCTGTAAAGATAAAGCCCTTTTGTACGAACAGTCAAAGAGGTTTTACTTATCTAATTTTTTCAGCGGTCAGTTGTCACAAGTCAAACATGAAATGTCCAAAGTTGTGTAAATAAAATCTATTTTTCGAGTATTTTCTACGTTAGAAATGAACAAAATTTCTAAATGGCCGATGTTAGATGTCAGTAATGATCCAGAATTTAACAGAGCTGATAATAAACCGAAAAGCGATTTCGTTTAGCTCGTTTCACTTGGGTTTGTTCCTCGCTTATGAGAGGAAAAGTAAAAATAGAATTTATTCAAAGTAAGTAAAAGTATGAACGCTTTCTTTGGTAGCAGGTACCCCCAACGACCTGTCTCTGTTACCCTCTTTCATTGTCTAGTATTGTCGACCGTTTTCAGGGTTGACTGCATTGATCAACGTCTGAAACTTATAGTGGCACTAAAGCTTGGCCAGAGGATCATAAAGGACCATAAGACTTGTATATATCAGTAGCGCAAAAATGTCGTCACGTTAGCGACGATAATCATTTTACAGCGGCCATAAACCACGACTTTGTGCTCTGATGGAAGCCCTGCCGTTTAGTGCTTTGTTCGCGCAGTATACTCCGCGACTATACCCGAGCTTTATGGATTTATGGGGCAACCAACCACCGTCCACTGTCCGCCTGGTAGCCTTCCCAGTCCCCGTTATCACGTGGTTCCGGATCCGGCAGGGCGCGAGTCGTGAAACGGTTTAATCCCCCTTTAGAATTTTCGAAAATTCCTCTGAACGGAATCTTTTGTGTAGATACTCTATACGGTGAAAAGTATTTTATGAAAGTTCAAACTGACAGTAAGCACCCGAAATAAATTGAATCGTCAGAGAATTTCTGAATTTCTGACTGATTGAAACTACTGCACATTATATTATTGTTCAAAAAATTGTAACAGGTACAGATCACGCAGGACTATTGGCATAAGCTCTTTCAAAAATTACGATATGAGAATTAGAATGAATTGTTCAAAGTTTACACAACGGTACATATACATAAAAGCGTTAATATAATTTTAACCGATCACATCGATAAATACGTTTAAGATACGCAGGGTAAGAAAAACTTTCCTAAGAATTTCCCCGGTTCATTTAGGGTCGAAAAGGAAACCCTTGGGGCGTCCTTAAGTCCACGTTCTCCAGTCCCTCGCTAGGGTTGATTTATGAATCTATCCTACCACCTCAAGACCCCGGACTTCGGGGGTGGGGGATTTTGTTATGGGGTGAGGTGGGGACTGCGCATGCGCTCTTGCCCGAACCCTAAGGTCCCATGGCCCTCGGGTAGCGAAGGATGCACCGCCTCCCCCCACCACGAATACTCCAGGCACCGCTGCAGCCTCCCTCTACTCCTTGCGGTGTCCACCAGGTTATTAAAACCCTGGCGACACGCTAGGAACCCAGCAATTATACGAGGAACGGCCTTAGGCGAGCTTATAGCTAGCAGTAGTGAAGCCGGTTAACAACTTCGAACAAAATAAAAAAAGAAAAAAAAAAAATACTTCTTCTCTCAACAAACAAAATATCATCTTTGTTCAAACACCAGTGTTCATCGACCTCCTGGATATGCATGAGTGCGTTTACTCAGAACGGTCCATCTGATATATAATTTAATTAAAAGGCATCGTCAGTGCCGCAGTGATCCTGTGATCTGGACAGTTTATAAGGATAATCTTACCAATTTAAAGAGATTAAAAAAAAAAAAAAAAATACGGAGGAAAGGAACATCAGTGATTCAACCAGTTCTGGAGTGTTATGGCTCAAGTGATGCAGTATCAACAGGTCCGTACACTAATATCATACTGTAATAGCTACTATTATTTTATTAGAAATTGAAAATGTGTGGTTATTGAAGTGATTAGATGGTTCCAAATGTGACTCTGCATAAAAGAATCACAGATGTATTATACTTGGGCTTTTGATGTTTGGGCTACTTATACCCAGCTTTCTGTGAATCGAATGTAGCCACAGTTTTGAATTTCGTGATTAGCCAACATGAGAATTTTTATTTCGTTTAAAATTTTTCGACATTTTTGGTCGTGATTATCACTATGAAGCTACGGATTGAAAAAAGTTTTCTTTTTCAATCTGAAATAATGGGCCTATCTTTTATTTATTTATTTTTTTTTAAACTGTGGTGATAGATCTTCGTCACAAATTTAATTTACTTTCTTAATCATCACTCGCAAGAAAGTTTTCCGGTTTAATTCTCCGAAATACTCTTCATTTTAAGTTCAACGAATAGTTAATCATAAATAGCCTCGAAGCTGTTGAGGTCTCTGAATTAATTACCATATCTAAACTCACTAAAACATAAATTTAGATTCTTTGTACACTTCGAGTGAATGAGATTGAAGTTTTTTTTTTTTTTTTATCAAGTTAATAATTGATCGAATTATCCGACTAACATCATCTCATCGTTTTTATTACAGTTGGGTGTGACAGCGATGTCGCCGATGCCAGTTATGTCACCGATGTCAAATCTCTCGATGCAAATGCACCAAACCCATCTGGAATACGGTGCTGGTGTTCATTACCAGGCTTATAACACGCCGTCAATATCATCACATCATTACCAAACTCCACCCCACTCGCCTTACTGTTATACTGGGACATCATCGCACTATCAAATTCCCGAGCCTTTGACACCATCAGCATATAGTGTGCCGTCAATGCCGAGCAGCACGACTTCTTGGTCGACTCAAAGTCATCTTAACCAGATGCAATTACCCCAATTTCAAGCACCCCAGCTTTACTCTCTGCCCCCAAGCCCTCCGGAACTACCCCAAAGTCCTCAAGGCCATTTAAATCTCTATCCTTGGCCATTGACGCCTTCGCCAAGTCCGGCTGAGCAGCATCTAATCTCTGTCGGTGATGCAAAATCTAGAAGAAAATGCACTAAATGCAGATGTCCAAATTGTCAAATTGAAGGTGGGGCGCCTCTTGGTACCGACGGAAAGCGACAGCACGTTTGTCACATCGGTGATTGTCGTAAGGTTTACGGAAAGACGTCACACTTGAAGGCCCATCTTCGTTGGCATTCCGGAGAACGTCCGTATGTTTGTCAATGGATGCCTTGCAACAAGAAATTCACAAGGAGTGATGAACTCCAACGTCATTTGCGGACCCATTCGGGTGATAAAAGGTTCGTTTGTGGTACCTGCCAGAAGAGGTTCATGCGCAGTGATCATCTAACTAAACACATTAAGACACATGACAATCAGAAGAGGAAATCGGCGAGGCTTAATAAGGACAATAAGGAAAATGACCCGGTTAAATTTGAAGTGAAGTCGGAAACCGATTCGTATATTGATTGTGGACCACAGTATTCTCTTCCTTTACAGTATTCAATACCTCCATTGAATTAGGGGTTTGTGAATCGATCGTTAATTATTTTAACATAAAAGTGCCTGGAGCAATACGATAAAGAAAAATTTTTTAAACAGATTAGAAATTTTCTATGTACATATATAAAGTATTATAGGTATGTATGTGTACATACCTACATAATATCATTGACTAAAGTTCCTAATAATATTCGTGTTGTATAACTAACTACACCATTGTAAATATTCAAATCAATCTATACCACACAATTTAATATGTACATAATATTTACTCATATATTCTTGTAAATTTAATAAATATTGTATTTTATATCACACCCATGACCCATACATGTATTAAAATCTATTTTTCCTTGAATTGAATTAGAAATTATAGTTTAGATCTCTATAGATTATAATAATTCAAAGAGGCTTAGTAATTCTGCAGTTTCGATCTACAGCTCCTCGATCTATAATAAAACGTTTTGTAAAACTGATTCACACGAATAAATCTTGAGTTCAAAGTAAAATTGATAATTGAATTGATTTTACACAGACTTTTGAGTTTTTAAGTAGAATTTGAAAATTTAATAAGATGTAGAGATGTTGATCAGGATTTCAAGTGCAATCGCTAATTCTGATTCACACTTCTGGAATTATATTTTTGTCGACAAAATTTAAGAATAAAGTAATTGAGATTTTACAGAAGTTCTATTCTTATATTTTTGTTCCTTATATCCCTCCACCCAGAAAAAAAGGAAGACAAAAATTTAGCCACATGAAGGAGAAATAGATCTAGCGTAAAAATCGTTAAATAGATACAATAGCGGATATTTCCGTTCTGGGAGCTCCTCTCCCTATAGTAACGTATCAGATTCATTCTTCCTGTCATTTGATACAGTTTTCCTATCGAGTTCCACCCCCGGGCAGTAGAATTCATGTGAAGAAAAAAAAAAAAAAAAATAGCGAATAAAAGGAGGATTTTGATCGGCAGGTGAACGACGCAGGTATACCTAGATGGGCAGGTAGGTATGAAGGAATTTTAAAAATCCTCAGCCATCTGTGAAGGTAAGCTGGAGTATTTAAAAACATGTAAGAAACGACAGATGGCGTTACTAGTAGCAGCCACATAGCCCCCGCGTTTTCCAAACGCTATTAAAGGGGCGGGAGCGCGCGCGCGTTCGTCCGTCCAAGATTCATGGCTGCAGCAAGCGCGTAGGCGAATAGAGAGGGGTAAAAAGCGAGGAAAGGAATGAAATAAAACAAAACGAGTCAAACCCCTCGGAGTAAATTACAGGGGAAAAATAGCCGGAAAGGGGAACCCGCGGAGGGTGATACGAAGGGGGAGGAGGTGGCTTGCCACGACGCTACGGAGAGGGACATGGTCGGGGGGGAGGAGGTGGCGCCAGGACAAGACCCAGACTCGCGTTCAACGGCGTCGTCGTACGCGGAGGAAAGGAAACCGTCAGGAACCTGCAGGAACCGTGCAGGATGAACCGGCGCGACTAAAACTCATACTCGTTTCAGTTATCGCACGCATTTCCTATTGTGTAAAAAAAAAAAAAAAAAATACAAAAAAACAAAAAAAAAAAAAAAAAAAATAAGGAAAAATCAAATATCAAAGAAAAGGGAATAAATATTTGAAGGGAAATAACGGGTCAGCGCGAGCGAGTGAGCGAACGCGAATGAGCGAGTAGCCGATGCGAAAGAGTGCAGTGCTGAGTGCTGAGTCGAGTTTCTCGCTCGGAGAAACGGCGGTCAGTGCGCGGTAGAATGTGGCCCGGAGTCGAGCATGCGTAGAGACGACCCGTCGATCGGGCATATTTATATCTTGACCAGTAAAATAACTGAAGGGAAGATAAAAAGGTGAAAAAGAAACAACAAAAAAAGAAAAAGGAAAAAAAAAGAAAAAGGAAAAGAAACGCTGACATGGATCACAATCAGCGATGATCGGAGGTACGGTCATATTTTTCTAATCACCGTAAAAGCTTCGTTCAGTTTTCCTCCACCTTTTAAATACACGTACTTGATTCATACTACGTAAACCAAGACCCCGTATATACCTACGCACATTTATTCGGGCTGTAGGGCAGTGTGTGTTGTTGTGCATTATTGTGAAAAAGGTCGACCACAGGACACCGACGAGCTGGAGGCCGACGTTGGTGGTGGAGGCGGTGCGGGCCCCAGAGGGTCGAGTCCTCCCGTCACAGTCGGCAGTATAAACGTAAGTCAGAAGATCATCCCCCACTTTTATTCATATATCGTTAGGTGTTGAAAGTAATCTTGTTAAGTCGGTTTCTCATATTCGATATTCGAAAATATGTATATAAAATAAAAGTTTTTTTTTCTTCTTCTTTTCTTTCTCCCCAAATTAATTCGTCTGCAAAGTTTTTTCGTTCGTATCAAATACAGAAGATCGATATTTTCCTCCTTGTACTGATTGTCCCCCTGTTTCAGGTTTTAGAATCGAACATTTACACCGTACTATTTTCTTCATCGTATCTACTTATGTCTGAACTAGAGATATATGGCTTAAGGATGAACGTTTTAACGCAACGCGTTAAGACTAGCGAGGTTGAAGTAAAGGCACGGGTTGGCGCTGACACACCCCCGCACAAATCTAATTAATTTATAACCTGACCGAGGCGCCACTATCCGCTTTAGCCACTAGGGACTTGGGTTACCTGTCGGCCTACAAAAAGACGTCCGTGTTTGCCTGATTGCCTTTAGGCCAAAGTTAGACGTTCTCTATAATATTATTGCCTCAAAGAATCATTCCTTTATTCTTATATCGACGTTTATAAGGATCTCAAATTAATCCTAGGTGCGGTAGGCTACGCCTTAATATACGAGTCGTCCTTCTATACACATACGAATTTTTAAAACTCTAAATTCATTTTTCGACATTCAATTACTTGCCGAATTGTACCGATTTATCAATAACTCAAATAAATTTCACCCATCGGTGTTCGTCGTACTCAAAAATTTTATACCAACCTCAAAATCGACGCGACGTCTGCCGTCGGACAGAGAACGGAACACTTCTACTTTGCCTGATAGAAATAGCCATTCAAGCCACGTATGATCGGAACAAAACCTCTGAACGATACTTTTTTGAAAAGAAATATTTATTCAAAGAGTTTGCTGCTAGATGTTTAGGTTCTCATTTTTGTAAATTGAAGATTGATCCGTTAGATTCAATCGTATGATAATTTTTGTCAAAAAATCGATGAGAAAACGAAAGCATTAGCTTCGGAATGAACCGAGTAGAGAAAAGGTGTTGAATGCCATTAGTGGTTACTACGTTTGTCTATATAGGAAACCGCCGTATAACCGAGTGAACTTTGCACCTGCAAATTGATACGTGTTCTGGCCCCTGTCCAAAGTAGTTCGCCCTTCCCATTGCCGACAGTAGAAACGGTAATCGTGGTTGGTTTAGAATCACTACGACCAAGAGAGCGGTTTAAGTCAGTGAATTCTTCACCTGGGATCTATCAACCTGGCGTTTTAACTAACGGCTGTGTCCATGTCTACAGCTGTTGCGAAATTACCCACCATCACAAATGATCAAGACATCCACTTTCCACTCTCATTTCTATACGATCCGAATTTCACACAGTTGGAAACGAAGAAAGAAAAATCAAAAAATCAAATAAAATTTACTAAAAAGAAGATCGAAAGATGAGGAAAAAATGAAATTACGAAAAGGGTTATAGCTCCAAAAACAGAAAAATTAAGACGACAACATCTAGGACTAGCATTGAAATTGACTAAATAAGTTAATTTGAGTGAAACTGAGAAGAAACTACCGAGCCTGAAAGTGAGACAGTAAAATCAAGCTTGAGTGTTTAATGAATTAAAATTGGCTATAAGCTTTATAAGTTACGGTTTGCTATGCAGGAGTGAATACATATAGTAACGGAATTTTATAGGCACGATTAGAGTATGATGGTTATAACATTCTACTGCAGCAATGCTATTCGCGAGAGTGTATACTCGACACGAAGGTAGGCAGTAAATTCTTTGCCTAGTTTATAGTAAACTGGTGTTCTGAACTAGGTACTATCGCAATTGATGATCGGTGATAATGAAGACATCCTGCGGGACTGCATTGCAGCCTCTTCTTAAATCCTCGGGATATGAATTAGGTGCCTTTATTCTTATCTAGAAAAAAATATCACTACATAACGCGAAAATAAGTGCAGACAGGATACACGAGAGTGTACGTTTCATAATGTAGGAAACTGAATATCTGTTTTACCGAATTAATTGCTAACGGTATACCTGTTCGATGTATTTATACTACGTTCCAGGATCAAAGCATGATGCATAATATAATACGTAAACGCTTGCACGTACGTTGGTGAGACCGTGTTCAACGTTGCAAGGGAACCAAGTGTATTTACATTCCACCATTCGCCTAAGTGCGCTATTAACTAACCTACCGCTAATATCAACCTCTTCTACCTCATTATGTTAATTGCGAGAACGCTGTGCCCGAGGGAAGCGTGGCAATTGACAGGAGCCGGGGATCCAAAGATCTCCTCTTCCTTGCTGAAGCTGTTTTTTGTCTATCCCTGAAAGCAGGCTAGAGGATTTCTTCAAGGTGAACTTTGCGATTTTATTTTTCTTGTTATTAATTTCTGGAATAAGGTGAATGAGAAAACAAAAGAAACAAAATCGAAGGCAAGTTTAATCGAGGCAGTCTTTGGTTATCGATAAAACCGATAGAGGGATAAAATTGGCGGGAAAAGCTGGGAGGTGAAATTTTTCGCGTAAATTGAATTGCGATAGAGGCAAAGGTGAAGGAAGGCTAAGAGAAAAAAAAAAAAAAAATTAAATAACAGAAAAAATAAAAAGAAACTTTATAAAAATAGAGAAAAATGTTAAGACTTGGTGGCGGCCAAGACTAGAAGCCGTTTCGTAATCGCAGCAGGATCATTTTCTGCACGACTGCACGGGAAATTAGATCACCTATCCTATCCCGGTAGCAGGCCTCGGGCACGTCGCGTATCGCATGCAGGAAGACTCCTTCTTCTTCTTCTTCTTTATATTCTTCTTATTCTTATTTTTATACTTAGTCTTCTTCATCTTCTTCTCGTCGTCGAGTATAAGAATTCATGATAGAGAATTCGATAATTAACGCGGTATGTACATATAATTCTTTGCTAAGATCAGATATACGAGTTTAGTTCTTACTTTGAAATGCGCCATCTCTGATTTAGTATTACCAGTTTATCATTTAATTATTACTCCAATTCTTCGTATTGATATCTGCCGTTATAACAGTATAACGTTTTTTTTTTTTTTACGCTAATGAATACTGAATAGGAAATGAAAGTCTAACCGGTATTTAAAATAAAAATCAATGTTCTGTATAATTTATTGAAAAAAACGAAATGGACAA
The DNA here is from genome assembly GCA_963924015.1 of Macrophya annulata. NCBI lineage: Eukaryota > Metazoa > Arthropoda > Insecta > Hymenoptera > Tenthredinidae > Macrophya > Macrophya annulata. Next base: position 3,774,519 of record OZ001261.1, on the reverse strand, counting down.
AACGCCTCCTTGCAACAGGACCGCGTTTTTTCCTGGTATTAAATAATCGATAAAATACGTATGTTCACTATGTATACGTAGAGGATCGATTCTAGGTTGAAAATTTAAAAGGTGTGTAGGGCGTGGCCGGCGCCGGACCGTTCTGTCTTTATTTGTGTTACAAAGTGGATTAGAAAAGTGTTTGAACACAGGAAAGGCGGTTTTATGCGAGTTTTGCAACTCAGTTGTGATGACTGGATATTGAATTATTTCTTCGTATTGAAAGAGGAAAATAGAAACTATGTTTATACCCTAACCACGAGGATCTGGAGGACGCTGAGGACCCAGGATAGGAGCAAGACCAACCTGGGCTCCAGGCTTGGGCTTGGGCTTTGGCTTTGGCTTTAGCTTTGGCTTGGGCCGAGTGTAATCGCTTCCCCGAAACCGGGGCTCATTATCGACCCGTCGGTCCGGCAATTACCTGCGAAGCCTCTGCGCTCCGTGTGTGCCAGCCACAGTTTCTGTATACCGCCAAGCCTCGATTCTTTCCCTGCACCACCAACAGCAACAGCAACACCAACAAGAAAGAAGCAAACTCAAACTCTCCTCTCCGATCGAAATACATGTCGGATTATTTTCTTCAAATTTTCTAAATGACTCCAAAACAAAAAAAAAAAAAAAACTCTTCAAAAAGTTTCACAAATTCTGAGAAATTTTGCAAAAAAACACAGCATCACTATATCTCTTTCTTTTTGTCTCTCTCTCTCTCTCTCTCTCTCTTTTTATCTTAAGACTCTAGAATCTCGCCAAAAAATATGAGTCAGTCGTTATTATTTTCTTGTATAATAAAATTGGGCTTGATGATGAAATCTTCGTGAGGTCGCGGTCGTTGAAGTAACGAACGCTGAACAGTCTTATAACACGAAATATTGCGGGGTCAACTTATTAGGCGGAACATAGAAAGTGGTATGCCTCGCATTAAAATGATTACGATTTCTCGCGATCATCGCTGTAATAATAAGTCGAGTTCATGCCTCGCCCTTTTACTTCCAGTTATTCGTCGTTGTTATTCAGTTATGGGTGTAATTATACTTACCAACGATTCATGAATTCTATCAAAAAAAAAAAATAAAAATGACGAATACTGAATTTTAAAAAATCTTTCACCAGAAATTGAATATTTTCAATAAAATCACGTCCCAAATTCAAAAACGTCTGCAAAATTGAACCGATCCTTTCACTCCAAAAATTTTTGAGCCAGTTATATTCGCGTGGGGTTAGATTCTTCTTCAAAGTGACCAGGACCACCAACGATACTATCGAGCTTTGGCAAGATCGGCATACAGCAATATGAGTAGGTATAACATGTGTAAGAACTCCAGCGAAGGCACGTGAACGACTAATAAGGCGTGAGCGAGGTAAAGAGATATCGCCAGCCGCAGCATGTAAAGTATACTTTAATGCGGTGCTTAATGAATCGTAAACTGCCGCCACAAGTAGGTAGCTGCAGGTAGGTATGAGGTGCAATATATACCTAAGAAGAGCGTAGGTATCTTTGAACAGGAGCAGATGAGTTTCGCGAGTAAAAAATATATTTTAGTGTAAATCGGGGTTAGCTGCTAAAGTTCTAAATTTTAAAAGTTCCGAACGGTAATAGTTTCGAATTTTTATATTACGGATTGACAGTTTTTATAAAGAGTATTTCCCCGAAAGTCTGTATAGTTGATTTAGAAAACTTCTAATGGAAAGACACCTGAGATTTGAAATTCCAAGACTCCGAAACTTGATTTTCACGCATCGAGCATCGTGCCCCTCAATTAAATTTTCGGATTCTTGGTCTTTCCGAGCTTTTAACTGTCTGAATTTTAACCGTACAGAACTTTAAAAATTCGGAACTTAAACCTCTCCTCTTCTGTAAATAAAAAAAATCAGCTCGCCTGGGACTTTAAGACACATAAAAAAATCAAATACATGTATAAATTACGTCCATATAGTATAAATATATAATAATATGAAGTAAATCTGATAATTTTCAATCGAGTTAATTAAGTGATGGCTGATCTCCTGATCCTTAAATATGCGTACCGCAAAAGCGGAAAGAATTACGCGGCTTGTACTTACGTACATACACATACCTACCTAAGTACGTAAGTATGTATTTATATATGGATATATCTATGTATACGTTATACGTATATATACGACCCGAGGTTGTGACCTTGGAGAACGACCACTGCCCACAAACGTGGTGATTACAGGTGCAAAAACACCGCGCGCGAGCCATTCTGCAAACGGGGAACGCGGAGATCACGTATAGCAAAAGAATAATCCCGGCTGCGGAATATTTTATGTAAAATATGTATATATATATATATATATATGTATGTGTGTATGTATATATTATATACCTAAGAGGGAGTTTTCTCAGCCTATGGCTGATTTACCTCTTTCAAAGTGGGTTCCGAAGACTCCCTTACATTTTAACGTGACGTTTTTAATAGCGTAACAAATTATCGACTACCTTTACTTCCGGTTCTACATATCGAATAAGTGAGATTTTATTTTTTCTTTAGTACATAATTATACAATGTACGTTGATTATTTTTTCATTTAGACATTCGAAGTATCAATTATAGATCCAGCTATGTGCAAACGATTGATGGTTTTCGTTTTATCTCACCGTGTAGGTAGATATACGTATTTAGTAATTAGATAAGTCATTTTTTATTACAAGTAACGAGAAATTATTTTTTATTGTTCTTTCCTGCCACTAAAATTTTTCTTGGAAGACGATAAGAGCAGCTACGATGAAACCGGGGTTTGGATTCTCGAGATTTTCTAGAACTGGGTATATATTCTTTCAGTGCTTCCGTTTAGGCGGTCCCTTTGGTGGGTTCAACTTCTTCCTTAACTGCTATTACAATTATGAAGAATAATTTTTTTCGCTAAATATCAAAGAATGCGAAAAATTTAACAAGTGAAACTTTTCCCTAGTCACATGGATCTACAAATAAATATTATATCATAATCACATTATAGTGTGAAAGTTAGCAAAAGTCATGGGTACCGGATAATAGGTCGTATCTACATCCGGTGGCTGAGAACACTCATAATAAACCAGAATCCAATTTACCCATAATTTCGGTACGTTTTGCGAAAGAATAAAACTGGGTTATTTTGTTTACGATAATATCTGGATTCTTATGCGTGGGCTTTCTTCGCTTCTCTGCTTTTCTAATTTTCATCAGACCTCCACGTTTTAAGCCCTAGAAAATCACCTTAGATTATTTTCAGATGGACAGCTGGGTCTGTGAGTGTAGGATCAATTTTTTGTCTGATAATATCTCGAGAACGAATCAACAGACTTCATCCTTCTTTATATCAATCGATGTGGTTCTTCCTAACTTAGAACTGATCAGATTTTGAATTTTATCGGTAGAGAATTTTCCGAGTTATTCAAAAACCAAAATTTTTAGGAAAAAATCAATAGATTTGATGATTTTAATCTCAATTGATAGAATTTGATTCAACTAAAATCTAGATAAATTTCAAAATCGATCGATCCAGTCATTTTTGAGTCAGAAAAATGAAAATTGATTCAAGTAGGTTAGCTGACAATTTTTTTAGTTTTTAATATTTATTCATACCCCGTTTTTCAGCTCGTAAATTTTTTATTTCACCAGCTCAAAACAGTTTCTGTTTTGCATTACATCGGCGTGAGTACAATCAGGAAGAAGGATCTTCCGGGACAGTACCTATACGTATAGGAGATTTGAGTAAAAGCAGCTGTGCGTAAGGCTGGGAATAGCTGTTCACCGTCCATATATATACACCACATACCATCAAAGGTTTTACGTAAATCTTGAAAGGAGAAGAATAATAAGAATGGCCCCAGTTCGTATAACTTTACCGGAATGGTCTGGTCATAATGGGTAGCAGTTTGGAAAGTCGTCCGCAGCCCGAAGGCAACACGCACGTGGTAAATGTGGCCGTAGCCCAGATCCGCGTCACGAGAAATAAGAAATAACGAATTTTTACCTTTACCGATATATGTATAACACTGCCCGGAAAAAATTACTCTCCAAGTTTTCAGTCCTACGTTATTGCATTCCAAAAAAAAAAAAAAAAAGAAAAGAATTTAGAAAAAATTCGCCGATTTCTGCACCCTTAAATCAAATTTAAGCTTCATGGGACCCAAAATGAGAGTCTTCGTCATAATTTTCGTCGAAGACGTTACATTTCTTCAAATTTTTACCGTTTCATTGCTGAATCTGAAATGATGTATAAGTATTGATAAAATACTGAAAAACTAATGAAAATTTTTCATTCAAAAAGCCGTTATCATTCGTTGAATTAAACAAGCTTGTATAATATTCGAGCTGACAGATGGTTGGATAACAGTTATTCTTTATTAAGTATGGTTACGGGCTTTCTTCGCATAGCCTCAAGCAACGTGCCACATATAATGACGCGGTGATCAACGGCAATAAAATCCATATTACATAACAGCGCCTCTCATAATAACGCGTAAACACTTGTGCATAAAATTAAGCTGGTTATAGATAAAAGTATAGGTAGTTATGGGTGTAAGGCTAAAGGGCGAGACTTAACAGGTCGTTTATAATCCGCACTGGTTATTCTATGATCCGAATGAATAGCCATTAGAAAAATCAAAAATCGACAATTATTTTATTGTATTTCCTTATTCAAATTTCATTTACATCATGATTTTTAATGATCTAATGATTAGCGGCTCTGAATTTGGGCAAGGTCGACAAGTCCGTTTGGTGGTCCATAATGGCGGCGTATATTATAGCCGCGATATACCGGCGTCGTCTCATTCCTGAGTAATCGTCGTATATCTACCAGGACGCGTTCTGGACCAAGTTCACTTCTTCTCTTCGGTTGGAAACCGCCATTTTCTAAATGCGGTGGAGTGTGTGTGGATATAACCAGTTTCGATTTGACTTTATTACAAACGGCCATACCTTGATTATTACACGCCCCTGCAACTAAATATTTTTGCAAAAGGAAGTTCACCGATCTCAAATAATAATCAAAAACTGTAAAGCTTAATCACTTGGAAAATAAAAAGAAAATTTTCAAACTCTTTTCAAGTATTAAAATTCGGGTTAATTAAACGAAAATAGGAATTACAAAATTACAAAATTAAAACCAAAAAAAAAAATCTGATAAGCGCAGGAATTTGAGGCATGTCCACCCCTACGCTAAGGGTTAATTTTCAAAGTTCAAAATATTACAAAATGGGTATTAAAGTTCGTTTATATATAGATACACTTTTTTTCTTATTCTTTTTTTTTTTCTACACGTGATTAGTAGAATTTTGAGAAATGGTTTTATATAAGTGGAGATGCAAGTAAAGCGTATGGCTTCGAGTAAAGTATGAGACAATTAATGTCCGTCAGTTTATTTTAGCATTTAGGTGCCTATTATTAGCTTGACGTCTTGTTACGCGATGCGTTTCTGGGAACGCGTCATGTTCACCGTGTCCATACTGAATTTCTGGAATCCAGAGGTTGACGCTCTTAGCAAATTGGATAATTCAATGAATTCATTTAACAAATTATCCTGCATAGCTCTCGACTGCATACCGAAACGAATCTAGTCCATTCTTATAACATAAAAATAATAAAATTAGGACTTTCGATCGTCGATCATGTAATTTATTATTTTTCTATAATGTATACGAATGTAATTATCATCAACGAGTATATTTGATGTATGCAAGTTTAAAATTCTATACATCATATTACAGGGTGTAAAATTATATTTCCACATTTTATTATACTATAACGACAATCACAATTTTGCCACGTATCATTTATCTTGTCGTATGTAACGTGAACTAACGAAAAAACTAAAAAACCAAAAATAAATAAATAAATAAATAAAAATAAAATAACGGAAAATGAGAAGAAAAAAAAAAAGATGCGCATAGCTTGTCTGACAAGTAGTTCGCGTGACGAGATATACCCTACCAACCAACACACTTATACACACATTACTTGAGAGAACTTTAATCACTGTCCGACGATCTGCGAGATAACGCTGACTACGTTTTAATTACTTATATACTGCACCAAGAAATGCAAAATGACACACGAAGGTCACATAACGGATCACTGACCGTTGCTGCAGTAATATGCAGTTTTTTTTTTTTTGGGTTCTTTTTTCCTCAAATGTTATAATTCTAATTAAGATAATTGATATTCTTCGAAAAAAAAAAAAAAAAAAAAAAAACAATAGATATGGCTAAAGGTAAAAGAAAAAGCTTCGTGTCGTATAATGTTATAGTGAATAAAGGAACGAAAAAAGAACGAAAAATAGTGAAAAAAAAAAAAAAAACTAACGCAAATAGGGGGAATAATAATCGTAATTTCCGCGACTACAAAGAACTTTTAATCGTTTCATTAGAATCTGTTTGAACGCGGTTATAGGTTGTCTGCAGTGATTATCTCTAGCCTCGGTATTTTCTGATCGCGTGTTTCCGAGTCTCTATGGAAAACTACTGCGAGTTGCTGTTGCTGTTGTTGCTGCTGCTGTTGCTGTTGCTACAGCTATTCGGATTTACTTCACATCTCGTTTAGTCAGCGTGACGTTGATGTATATACCTACCTGTAATACACATATATGTATGTAAAGAAATCTGTTGCATTAAATATATGATATTTTATTATTTATTTTATTTTATTTACAAAAAAAAAATCTTACTCGATGATCGATCTTTTATACATATTCACCTATACATGTATATACGTATAACAGGCGTGAAAATCACGTTATAAACCGTGCCCCATAAATTCGGTGATATATACGTACAGCGTATATTAGTAACCGAGAAAGTAACAAGGTGAAAACGATAAACAAAAAAATGAAAAAAAAAAAAAAAAAATTACTAAAAAAAAAAAAAAAAAACGGAAACTAAATGAAAAGAAAATAAATAAAAATCTTCTTCAGAAGGATAACCCTTGCGGTGGTAAATATACTCAAACAAGTAGGTATGATCGCGCCTGTTCGCGAGCGGTCGCGCCTCGTTCCCACGTCCCAAGGAATCGTAGAGCCGAGAGTATCCAAACGGGGATAATTATAGGCCGGTAATTGCTACTACTTAATATTCCGTGAGTGTATCTCATTCCGTATATATACGTGTATATATGCAGTGTGCGCGGCATTCGAGGTGGAATTACACGGGTGCTATGGTGCCGTGCCGTGTAAAGTCCAGACATTCGAACACCTAGAACACTTATTCATATAGACCGCATATAGGTATATGACGGATCGCGGAAATCTTGTCCAAAAATAACCAGCCACTTGAAACATGTTCCTGTACCTATACCTATGTACATACATACATTCTTATTACAACCAAAGGAAACACTGAACAAATGAATTATTCAATTTCCAAGATGATAGGTAACGCATTACCTTTTACCAATCTAATCATCCCATTACGAAGTATCGGCTGCACATCATCATCATCTCGTTTGAAAGACATATTCTTAGATTTTCGAGGATATGATTGATATTCGTTTATAAAAAGATGCTGACATTATGTGTATACATATATAGTCTGCAACTCCCTGCACGTCATGGGTTTTAATCGTAGTCATATTACATTCTTGGATTTCTCGATCAGAGCTGTGCAGCGGTGACTTGCAGTCTCTAGGTTAAAGACTATCGGCTATAATTGGTACTCATTTTGCAAGAAGAGATTGTAAAGTGCTCTGACATCTGACCTGAAATCATCAGATGTGAAATGATCAGATATCAGATTTTGCAATATTCTATCGCGAAATCAACGCTTCTCTAATCATTGCCAGTATATTTGTAATTGTTACACACTTCGGCTATTGTTTTCTCCACTTTTCTGATTCATCTTTTGAATGAACCGTATGTGTCGAATTGCAATATCGTATTGCGTAATTCTAGTGTGGAACAATCAACGAAATCAAAACTACACTCGAGGCGAAAAAAGCAAAAAAAAAACAGGTCTTCCAGTTCGATGAAATCTGCGATTGGAATGTGTAAGACCAATTTGCGACTATTCGTTTATTCGGGAAACTAAGTACGTGTTGGAATGTGATTAAAAAAAATTCTGCAAAAATCGACTGCAAAATAACGATCATCGTACAATTTGCTTGCCCCCGGCATGCAGTGTTGTAGGTATATAAAATCGCTGTCAAATTGTTGAGTGATTCCTTGGAGCTATTTTGTCGACAAAGTTGTGAAAAGAATTGTTACTTTCGTGTTAAAAATCGTTTGGACAGTCTCCTAATTTTGGATCGCGTGTCGCGAGGTGTATACATATTGTTGTATGAGCGATGCCTACATCTGCAGGCAGTCTTGCAGCTTGCAAACTTGTTAAAAAAAAAAAAAAAAGAAAGGAAAGATTTGTACAAGTATAGTTCATTCCCCATTCATCATCTGGTATTCATTATTCATGATCAAGAAGAAACTTAACCTCGAAACCAGCAAAGTTTTGAATCAAGTCAATCTTGACTGATTGTAAGCAATTCAGTGTTTGCGTAGGAGGATAATTATTACATTCTAACTTGGTCGTAAGACTGAGCAATTAAGAGCTCGTTGTCCAAGTGCGGAATAATAAACTTCATCATCATCATTATCTTCACCAAGTAATCAACGACTCGAGAAAGCAGCGAAGCAGAGAAGATAACGATTCTGAAAATCTTCAGACCAAAGTAAACACGTCATAAGTGCCTACGCTACTCCATTCCTTAATAGACTTACAAAGTAAAAGAGTTGTTAAAAAGTACTCTCAACTATTCACACTTTGTGAAAATTATTGAAAATTGTCTAGCTTCTGTCTATTTTTAATACAATACTTGTATAGGTACTCTCATTGCTAACTGGTTGAACATTATCCCTGAACAGTTGATATTTCGAAATGCATGAAAGCACGCGATGGTATAACTGCCCAGACTTGTGTTCAAATGGAGGGGCAATCTATGTATAGTATGACCTTGGCTCAGTTGTCGCACAAGAAAAGTGGTCGTTCTATATCTGGCAAATGTCACTTGTTGTACACTCCTGCAATATGAGTTGCAGGTAAATTTTGACCATTGGTTGATTTTACCTTTTGTAATTTATCATGGAAGGTAATAATTTGAACCGAGCTAGCTAGCAAATTTTCTACAATTTTTCTAATTATTCGTTTGCTGCCAGCTACTTTGCAGCAAGTTCTGATTGGTCAGCAAATAAGAACCGGCTACCCGGCAGCAATCTCCTCATAGGAAATGGACGATGAGCTGCATACTGGCCAACGACCACGTGCAGTGATTATCTTGTAAAATAGAGGAGGTTGCTTGTGCCTTCGTTCGTTCGTTCGTTCGTTCGTGACACTTTTCTTCAAAGTAATAACACGAAGCTCGGTCATATTGCGGCCGAAACACGCGCCAGGAAGATTAGGATATAATAACCCCTTTTCGCCTTAGTGCGTTAATCACTCTCCAGTACTTACACCATCTAGGCCGAGTTTCAGATAGCCTGTATTGAATGCCACCCAGTAAAGTCACGAAATTTTTCTTCAATGTCCTGCACGTCAAAAACACGTGGTTGACATTTTCAGGGCAGTGGAGTAAAGGAGTTGTCGAAAAACTTTTCTGAAACAGTGACATTGGTATCAAAATTCGAGTCCAGCATAAGGCCACGCGTCTGCACGCACGCACGCATGCAAAAAAAAAAAAATAAAACTTTCTCACTCGCTACTTAAAAGTCACAGTAAGTACTGCATGATAAATAACAATCCACGAAATACCAGGAAGTTGTCACACCGAGGCTCCGTGAGAGTCGGCAAAACGTACCATGCGGAGAGAAAATTTGGCCTCACTTTGATTGACGTACACGCATATAAACCTATGGTTCACTCAAGATTAAAACGTGTATTAAAAATACGATCAAAGTTATGACATACGTAACTCGAAAATACCCGGTTGATGGATGAGAAACGATTGTACACGGTCTAAACTGGCTCCAAAACTGTTGCAAAAATATTTTACAAAGTTCATATCTCTCTTGGGTTTGGGCTCATTCTTGTTTCAAGGTCCATTTGGACAGAGTATACGGCCGGCCCCGTGACCGTGGGTTCATTACGGTGGGTTAATTACATAAAAATTGCACAGCAAATGTTGTGCTCGTGCGTGGTGGCGGACCCTTGCAAGCTTCGTTGCCATCCAGTCGGATGACCACCAAAGTGGAAAGATTGCGCGAAGAATCATGGAGCACGGATCAGTAGAGAGGCCAGGATCGAGCAAGACCTTTATAAAGAGTGTGAGTGAGATGGATGAAAGAGGGAATGAGATGGAGAGAAAAGGCCCTGAGGATGAAGCTGATGAGGCCCCAGGCGAAGGCGGTGGAACGGGACGGGGGATCAAGTCCAGTGATCTGGAGGACTGGTGCTGGTGGTTCTGAACGGCGAACTGAGATAGGAGGAAGGAGGAACGGAGCAAATAAGAACCAGCACGCAATGAGACGGAGATTGTGCAAAATGGAGCAAGTCCTGCCCTCGTTCACTCCACATGTACACATCTACATGTTTAAGTTCAGGTGGCTGTCAATGTGACGGCAACACTGCTATAATCTACGCGAAAACATTAGCCATGTAGATACTCTCATAATCTATAAGAACACATGTGTGTCATGCTGCACATACATAAAGAGGAAGCGTATTGCCCACGTTGAACGATTCGTTTTGCTATACATGGATACGTAAGGCTAGATGTGTAACGCCTACAGTAACATGCGGTATACCTGCTAATGGCAAACACATATTGGAGCCAGGTGAACCTGGTATAAGAAACGTAACCTAACGGCGGCGCCAGCGGACGTGATTGCTGGATTAATTGGACGTTGTGCTCGGTTCGAATCCGGTCCACCGATTATCTCCACTCGAGGTTCTTCAAGTTCTCAATGAAGAACGAAATAATTCAATACGATGATGATGTGATGTATTACATGTATCATGTTTCGTGTTTGATATGGACAAGAATTTTCATGTGGGTAAAGAAGAAAAAAAAAAAATTAAGTTCTTTTTAGATAAGCTTTTCTTTTTTTCTTTCTTTCTTGTTTTCTCTCATCGAGAGAACTGAGGAGAGGCATAAACGTTGGTGGCAAAGGAGTGCTGACGATGTAGCAATTCCGTTGGCATTGGTGGTTTTCTTGAGTATAGCACTGCTGAAAATGGGGAAAACTGGTGCTTCAGCACAGATCGAGAAGAACTGAGAGGGAATGAGATAGGGATGGAAAGTTAGAGACCCGAAATGGAGAGAGTTAGCACGACGTGACCGCGAGAGAATTGATGCTACCGTCGCAGTGCTGACTTTGTGTTTTCGTAATTCTCTCTTTCACGAAACATTAGGCATCGCTTATCGGATCTCTGGTCCCCAAAGGCGATTTCATCCGCAACCGACCAGATAGACTGACGACGCTATACACTTCCATGGTTCAATATTCCAATTTTGAAAAAAATAATAATGAAAAATAACAAAAATAAAAACGAAAGCTTTACTGTACATGAGAGAACACTTCATCAATTATGAGAATAGCAATAGTTGCTTCTGCTTGTACAGTTGAAGATGGCTTTAGTCCGAACGACTGAATTCGAATGCTTCAGATTTCCATAAACGAGAATTCCAGCTAGTTTTTCCCATTCTACATCTAGTGGAAAAAAAGTTTGACAATAAAACGTACTGCGAGATCGTATACAGGGTAGAAAAACCCGTGAAAATCTCCCGCTCCACTTGAACGGAGATGGCAAACAGCTCCATAAAGGTCCCTTCCGAGGTGCCGAGCTAGAACGTGGGTGAATAAGCTCAGGGGTTTCTACGGGGTTGTTCGGGATTCCCCGTCGGCATACCACAAAAAATACAAGTCCACTTGAATTCGGAAGTTCCGTTCGAACCGGGACTAGGCTGGGGGTTGCTTTGGCCGACCCATGAATACCAATACGAATATACAGAGCCAAGTCTGTGTATGCATTGAAAATCGAACCGTTTAGCTCTCTGTCTAGTTTTGTTCTTTCCAATTATTTCTGCAATGCAAATGTCCGATTCTTATAATGATTGATCAGATTTAAGTCACAAGAGTTTCTAAAAAAAAAAAAAAAAATACTAAACAAGAAAAAAGACACTATTAATTATATATTATTTACAAGAACATCTATATACGTCTCAATTATAAAGATAATTATACGTATAGATATATGTATATGGAGATACTTGGTTTATATTTCTTTCGAATGTTACCCAATGCGTGTCGCTGTAGTCTGAGCCATATAATTAGTTGAAAAAAAAAAAAAAAAATAAATAAATAAATAATAAAATAAAAATTGAAAAAAATAATTTATTATACATAGGTATATCTATATCTGAAGAAAAAGAGTTTCATTCGTCATACTCTAGTGAAAATTAAGTAATACTTATAATAAGATATGATCGCGATAATAGTTTATCATCCATTTTTCGATTAGTTAATAATAAAAAATGAAAAAAAAAAGATGAAAAATAAAAAAATAGTTGATTAATAATAAGATTTAATACTGTAAAGCTTATTTTTTATAATAGCCATAGATAGCTATCTGTTATTAACAAGCTGCGCAGGGTCGCTAAATCGTTAGTAGAATCGGTATGGATGGATAATGTTAGAAGAGGCGGCTGCTGATGCACCTTTAAGAAAGAAGAGGATATAGGAACAAAAAATAAAAAGAAAACGAAGAAAAAAAAGAAGAAAAATTAGAAAGAAAGGAGAGCAGAAACAAATTATTCCCGAAAAAGTTAATTTCCCTGAGGCGCCATAGGCCAACGGCCACCCTGCCCTGGGACTGAGGTAAACGTCTGGATCTTTTCGAAGCGGTACCCTCTGACCCTGCGTTAATTAGTACGGGACCGATTACCGATTTAAATAAACCGCCCTGTCTCGTTTTACGAAAACCAAATTCAACCGAACCGGCTAATCCAAATTTCGACAATTTATATATTTTACTTTGAGTCAAATAGTCAGTGGAAAAAAAATTCACTGTTTGATATAGACGGTGGTATATTTTTGCAAACACCACAAACTCAGATCCGATCAAAAAATATCAATGAACAAATTTGAAAATAAAACTATTTTTGAAAGCATGAGGTGTGTTTGAATCACATTGATTGAGCTGGATTTTGAAAAAGATCGACTTCATTTAATACAAAAAAAAAAAAAAAATGTAGATAATAGCAGAAAGCTAATAATTTTTATTTTTTATTTTTTTGTACTTTTCTAAATATTTTTAACGACGGTGGCCGGTGATGAAATAAAAATTGAACACCAGGTAGATGTGTATATATATGTGGCAAGGGACCACGCGAAGAAGAACTAACCTATCATTACGCGCCGCCGCAGATAATTCAATTTATTTTTCATATTTATGAGACGCCGACGCTCATCCGAAGAAGTTAACGCCAAGGTACTAGGTATATACGTATATATGTACGGGCACGTTAGTGGGGTTCTCGCGAAAGTATCTAGCTATGGTGTATAGGAAAGAAGAAGAATGAGAAAGAGACGACACCGTGGCCGTAAGGGTGGTTCCATCGCTCGTAAACCATCTCTCGACTAAACCCTATATAACCACTTTATCCTTGCCTAAGTAACTGTCCATAAAAAATACCGTTACGCGAATCGTTTTCAGTCAAAGGCTGATGATAAATCAAATCCATGAACGATACCCAGAGTCCGTTTTACCTCGGAGTTACTAAGAACATCAAATCCCCAAAACCCAATCATCATTCAAACTCTTTAGGAGATCGCATACACCTCGATATATAATTCTCAGACCTATCAAGACTGGGATCAATTTGGATTTGAATTATATTTTTCATTGATTAGTTGTCTATCGATTATCGCTTCGAAGTATATTTAAATGATCCAACTATTCAGCTTTTACAGCTTTCATAAGCGAACCTTATAATTAATTGATTAATTTCTGTAGGATTAATCTGCAGGCACCGGTCAAGCATTTTTGAAAAATCTTGTTTGGATTATTTATAATCATTTCGTTCAGCAATCTCAATTTTTCGAATAATTCAAAAATTGAATCCTTGTTGAAAAATATTCGTAACAGATGAGCAAATAAAAAGATAAAAATGATCGCTAAATTTGTCTAATTAGCTTTGGTAATTTCTATAAGCAAATATATCGTAAGGGTTTGTAGATTTAGTAAGATATAGGTAGCCAGTCCGTATAGGGTAACGGTTGAGTTTTCTTGTTTTTTTTATTCTTCTTCTTTTTCTCTTTTTTTTTTGTGAGAGGTAATTAAAGCGAAACAAGTTGGTCGGTAACCTTTAAAACGAATCGTTCCATTAGCCGTCAAGTACAGGCTACAAGACAGAGAAAAATAGGCCTAATTTTAAGGCTCTAATTTGTCAAAGGCTCGTTGCACCAACTCCGTAGTTGCCCCATACTTATACCGTTGACTGGGCTATACTATTCTGGCTCACGGTAATCATAGTTTAAATTCGTATTCTACCCATTGAAAATCAAGGCTCGTTCCCCGCTTTCCAGTTCACGATCATGGGGATCATAGGGTATCAGGGGACATTTCAACCCCCGGCATGTCATCAATATTACATGAGCACCGGGGTGGAGAAGGAGAAAAGGGAAGAAGAGGGATCGCTAGTAAATTCTAGAAATCGTAATAGTACCCGATAAACTTTACGGACGGTCAGCCTATATCCATCGGCTGACATTGAGTTGAAAATATATACATGTATATAAAAAAAGAGAAAAAAAAAAAAAAAAACCACGAGATCGCCTAATTTTTTAACCAAATTTACAATGAAAACGTTTCAGTTAAATAGCGAGAAGATAATATGGCGGATACTGGTGAAGGGTGAACCGTTACATTCAGGCTCTTATGGTGGCGCCAGTTTCAAAGCCTTTGTCTTGCCGCCGGGACGCCGACGCCCACGCGACTCTCGCAGTTTGCTTTGAGGTTCCATATGCATGGTTTTTATTTTGTGTTTTTTTATTATTGTTTTTTTTTCTTTCAATAAAACGAATGAACTTGAAATCGCAGGTATAGAAATGAGCGTTTAAAAAATAATTTGAACAAAATTTTTCAAGAAGTTTTTTTTTTTTGTTTTTACCTTATACCTACTAGAATCCTTTTTACATGGCGTGGCTAGTCGTGCACATCACGCCACTCGTTTCCTAGAATTACTGGTTTACACACATGCATATTGAAATGGGTTAACACACTTGCTAAGTGTGGGTATACTTTGCGGACGCGAAGCACCGAGGGACTTTCGCGTAATTAGTTTCTTAGTAATTCGTGGACTGAAGGGAGTAACAGCAGCATATAACACAGCGGCGAATTATTTACGATGAAAAATATTAAGATGATGGTTTTTTATATGGTTTTAAACGACGCCCTTTAAATGCTACTAAATTATTCGTCGTTGACGTATATTGCTAATGGAATGAGCGAATTATAATCGGGGAAAAAAAAAAACATAATTGGATTTTTTATGCAAAAAAAAAAAAAAAAAAGTTGGATCCTTAAGACCGTAGAAATTCGCCAAAATCACCGCAGAAAAAAATAACAAAAAAACCAACAACAACAATAATTATCTATCTGAAAATCTCTAGCACCCCAATCCGACGATCTAATTGATATAAAAATACGACATTAGATGCACTGCGTAATTCCAGTCAAGGAAAACAATAATTTTCACCAATGCAACCACCGGCTCTAATGTCACACCCAGAAGCTGGCCTTTAATAATTTATTAGCGGTCGTCGAGAGAGAGATGAGGGTGTCGAGGGCGTCCTGGGTTCCATGGAGTGCCGAGAGAAGGGTATACCACCCGTAGGTGGACAGACAGAAGTGTTAGGGGGACGTGGACTTCCCGAATCCCTTCCGATGGTGTCGCGTCGTGGTTGTTATATACATACCAGGGTATACGCCAAGTACTTACGCATTGCACAAACCGTGCCATACTATTTATCTATCCATCTATCGCGACGGGTGGTCTTAAGCTGCTATTGATATACGAGGATTCGAATCAATTATTTATCACTATTCGAGGGGGTAGTTTGTTGGGAATAGTAATACGTCCGTATGTATAAATTCGTGTACGAAGAAATCCGTGTATGTAACATAGGAACAATCATGTTGCACACATGTAAATTATCTTGAATTTTAGTTCCTCGCGCTAATATGGGTACGAGTGAAGCAGAAGTTCCTAATTGCGAGGGCCTGAGATTGAGCTGAGAAAAGAAGTACGAGATTGTATCGTAATGCCGCGAAATGCCGACAAAAGAAATACATCTAGACGTGGATACTATGTCCACGGATTACCTCAGCGTGACCGCTGCACCATCACACCATCAAGACAAGGAAAACAATTAAAAGAATCTCGAGCCGTTAAAAAGACACAAGCAATTTTATACACCCCAACTTCTGACAGTTATTATTATTTCAATTAGTCATACGTGAAGTAAATTAAACAAATTTTTTCATTGTTATGTATTTCCGACGATGAAAGGGTCTGTTGCATCCCAAATTCAAAAAGCTTTTCTGTGAAACTCGTACAATTAACTTTCGCATAATCTTTAACGAATCTCTCCGCAGCGTAAGAGAATTTTTTTTATTACGAGGGTTGTTGCTGGGGTGGTTTATGAACTGTTATTACGTGTGGCTCGAAAAGTAAGACATTCATGTAGGTATCAGCACGGTGAAGGTTCAGGGTGGGACATAACTTACTAACAAACGTAAAGACGGATGGGTCGAAAGATTTCGGTGATTAATTCACACGTATCGAGGCAAATCTTGCAGAGCATGGCACCCCAGTATAATTTGTGTAAAAGTTAATTTACTACCCTTAAAAGCCGACCATTACTAGTTAAGGATTTTTGCCTTACATCTTCTTCCCCCCCTTTTTTTTTAGCTACAGAAGACACCCAAATACCGATCGCTTAGTTATGAATATACGATAATAAAAACCTGGTTAATCACTTTCCTTGATTTGAAGAATTTTGGAATTGGAATCAGCGATATGTATGCTGAGTTTGTAAACTTTATGGTTTAATTTCTGCGATGTAGAGGGTAAGAGAGATGAGACTGTGGTATAAGTAAAAGACATAAAATGAGAAAATGCGAAAGAAGTAAAAGTGATGTTGTAGAGTATTGAGATTGCGAGACTCATCAAGCACGATGGTAGAAATAATATCAATGTTAGCGTGGAGGCGACGCAATTCAGAGAACAGAGTGGAAGTTAACGGACGGTCTCAATCCCAACTTTAATCAAACGCTAACCGGCACTGATTTAATCTGGTGTGTGCCTCCCGCCGCAGTCTCCGCACTCTGGAGTAGGTAATATAATCAAAACACGTGGGGCTGGTTGGATGGGCACCCGTTCCACGTTATTTATGGGCTTGCTATTTGCGCTGGCTTAGAGGCGGACGATATTGACTTCAAGGTGATTAAGGGTTTTCGGGATCCTCGCTGGTTTCACTGATGTTCGAGGGCTGTTCCACGGCTGTTCCACTCACAAGGGATGCGTAATGTCCCCTAGAGATTCGCTCCGATGCGCACAACCCAAACCAACCAATTCAACTGCGTTTAGTTCGTTTAGAATTTACTCTTACTTATGTATATTAGGGTGACTAAAAAACCAAAAAAAAAAAACTCCACATTTAATTTCCTTCACACCCACCACTCGTAAGACTAGTTTCTCACACAAAATAAATCCTCCCGCAAAGTGAACTCTGTATCTGAACTCTAAGAAGTGGCGTAGACAATTTTTTGGAATGTCTACTCAACTTTTTGCAGCCTGTACTTTTTTTAAATTTATTTAGAAGACTCATTTCGGATCTAAGATCAAAATACAGGAATTAAAAATCGTGGTTCATGCGATCGTTTATTTCTAAACCGAAGTCAAGATACGACAATTCAAAATGCTGGATCCAAATTGTAAAAAGCAGGCTGATAGTCACGTGAAAATTGCTGCTCAAGGTTTTTAGTGTCTAACAATAAGAATTTGGCAATTTTTTTTAATTGAAACGTGAAATTATCCATCTCAAAAATCTTCGATTACCAATTTTGACGCGAAACTATCTACTTTTTATAATTTTGGTACTGCATGTCGGACTCATCATTTTGAATTTTTGTATTTTGACTTCATTCTTAAAATCAGCGATCCAAAATCCCTCTTCTGAGTAAGTGTCAAAAATATCTGATATCCGGAAAAGTTTAGGCTATGAAAAATTGAGTAAATAGAGAAAAGACTCGCGCAAGTTCTTAAAATTGAGACACGAAGCTCATCTTTTAGGAGTATTTGTTTTTTGTAAAAAACTAACGTTTAGGGTTCTGGGAGTGAAGAAAATGAAATATCAATAATTTTTTCTTTCGAGATACTCCATAATGTGGATATCGGTACCAAAGTCCGCATCAAAGTTTATGTAAAATTTTTAACAAGCGTGGTTTTTCAAAGCGCGATATACCCTGTAAGAATCTATATGGATAAATTTACTGTACGTTTCCCCAGTTTTACACATAAATTATTATGTCGTTGTATTTGGTATATAGATATACCGTATATGAGTCACAATTATTATCCACGTATACGCAGGTAGTTGGAATGTAGGTGAATATCTAGTTCGCAATTTATTATCAAACTTTCATATCTACAAACGTGGAAGTAGTCGCCCTACAGACATCGACTTTACCTCTGCCTAGCCTAAGTCGAATATGGTAGGTAGATATAACCTATGATTTCAGGGGTGGTGCACATACGCAACTGGCATTGTCCCACCCCGTCCATCGATAAGTAAACTCACTACGTATGATTATATGCTTCGTTCCTCAGGTGGACATTCTATACCAGAATACATTCGCAAGTTCAGAACAATTCGGGCTCTTATATATACGTACGTATACCTCATCAATATTCATAACCCCCGTTACTGACCATCCGCAACACCACTCTCCATAAACAAAATGAATAAAAAAATAAAGAAATATAAAATTGAGCAGAAAGTTTAAGGTCTTCGTTTATACGCAGTCTGCGGAATTGTTTCATCCAGATATGGACTAATTTAATAATTAACGATGATGCTGAGTTATTTGGATTTGTATTGTAAGATAACAAGTAGCTCGGTTCGAAAACGAGGATAAAGCTAAGCTAGAACTCGATCGAGGGCTGATAGGAATTATATACCATAGGGTTATGGGCTCGTGGTACATCAAAAGCGAAGATGACTAGACACTTTCTGTATCACGGGCTAGTAGGTACTTTTGCTGTCAGGTTCCAATATAATGAGGAGCGGAATCTTTTGTACGCGAAACAACACAATGGGCCAATAATCACTATAATATTACCTACTTCAACGCCTAGTTAGTCCGTTGTCAAAGGTGTCGGAACTTGCTATACACAGCAACACGTTCATGTTATTGCAAAATTATTCACTATTAACATGCATTTATTTACGACATCGACTGGTTCATCATCGATGAGTGATCGGTAAAAATCTCTAGTTATAATTTTTACCCTTTAATTTTCTAACCATAGATTTGGACGAAACAAATCACCTAGAATCGAACAATCTTCATTTCGAATGAACTTTGACTATAACTTAAAAATGGCTCGTTCTTAAAGTTGAATGAAAAAAAGATTGAAAAAATCTGAGAGTCATAAGAATGGTTCAGATAATTGTAGGTGCCCATTTTTGGCCTGTGGGTATAATCTTTGCTCAACCGAGTGAAGATCTACGGCTCTAATTTATCGGTGGCCATGATGATCTCAAGTATCATTTTATATTTGCCAATTTCTATGATGGGAAATATTTTGTCATTCCGGGTTTGTGGAGCTTGGAGAATGTCAGAAAGAAGAATACTGAATTTGTTCTACTACAGCCAATTTTATCTTTTTTTCTTCTCTATCTCTCTCTCTCTTTTCATTGTCGATATTTTCAAGCAAGTATCATAATTACACTATCTTCAGAGATATTCGCCATTGAAATTGGAGATGATCGAAGTTTTTTCAACCTACGTTGAGAGCCGGCTAATCGCGTGGTCAATTAAACAATTAAATTGTCGAGCGTCATCCGGAGCCTGCGGGGCAAACGTCCTGCAAGAGGCTGGAACGATTATCTCGTTCCAAGGCTGGAGCGATCTGTCAGTTTGATCTGCCAGTCTGAGCGGATCCACGTTTCGAAAAGAGGAATTGTATGGGTATGGGTGATACAAGGTGAGAATGAGTCACGTGTTCACCTTACGTCACAAGGCAAATTGCGATAAATACCAAAGGCAAAACAAAAAGATGTATGGTACTTTCTGGACAGACCAAAAGAATTTATAAACCTGAAATATTTATTGAAATTTGTCCAATGGAAAGTCTTTTATGAACTGGAATCAAAATTGCAGAAGAAACTTCGTTTAAAATATTGAAATGTCTTCGAAAATGTACAGAATCTGATGTAGTCTCTCTAACACCAAAATATTCATGCATCATTACTATGATATGTTTTTTTCTTCTTTTAGGTATCACCATATGGAATTCTTTGACTCCTGGGAGGTCCTATTATGCATATTTGAATATTTCTCGCGTTTCTCATAACAGTAGGTATTGTAATTTAGTGTCTCTCTTGGAGGTAGTATTTCTGCGTTTGCCGCTAGGTGTAAACCCGACGCCATGGTATATCTCGCAAAATAAAATATGCAGCCTATTCAATACCTCAGCGCGTACGCGTGACTTGGAACTATTACAATGCTTGAAAGGGTTGATCTGAAACTCCAGCACAAACTCACATACATGCTAGAGAATGTTAAGCTGCACATAAAACATTGTGTATAGATATGATCATATCCCCAATTTTCGAGATGTTCGAAGAGTGAAAATTCCCTGTTGATGGAAAAGACTAATAAATGAATCCTAAGAGCGAGAGGTATCTGTGATGATACAGTGCTAGTGATAGCGTGTCTTGAATATCTGGCTACAAAGTACGTTATGTACTTCTGAGAGCTGAATAGTAACCCAAGTAGGCATGGCTACTACTTGTGCAATTTTCTGTAGAGTACAAAATGATCTTGAAGAGGTTTAGGCGACGGGTTCGGCTACGTTAGACGGATTGGCAAGACTGTGTTAATTCCTGTAATCTTCGCGTCAGGGTGGCTTCTGATCTGCACCGATCCTTGTGGAATTTGTTGTGCGCGGAAGAGGTTACAGGACTGCCTGTTTGAATCCGTGTTGGTAGATGGGTAGGTATGTTACATATATACATACAAACGTATACGTACATACGTATGTATGTATGTACGTACACCGAATAATAACAGACGATCGAGTCTCGCACGAGTAAAGTATAAGGGGATGATGGGATGTGGATTGGGAAGAACCACAGAATCAGAGGGCCAAAGGGCGCTCTGATAATTACTACCGGCAGTCATCGGGGCGGCCACTCGGCCCCTTCGTTGCGGAATCTGCAACCTCTTGCAAAGAAGATCTCTGATTTTTATACTTTGTTCAATTCTCTCTTATTTCGAAATAACGAACAAACAATCATTACGATACTATCGTCGATGATACAGCCACTGTGTTTATATCTAAGATCAACTCAGGGCTAAGATAATTGAATTTATTTTGGTCCGAGATTACAAAAATTCAAAATGTTTCCTCCAAAATTTCTAAAACTCACGTCGAATGATGTGACAACCACTTTTTCATCTATGGACTAAATGATGTATATAAAATTTGAAAAAATTTCAAATTGTGTCCCAAAATGCGGGAAATCGACAAAAAAAAAAGATAGTCAATTGTCTATTTCCTCGGAATTTTGAAAATCACTCTTTACAGTTTTTTGTTTTCAATTTTTGTTTTTAATTTTAATTCAATTTCTCATCCAGTAAGTATTTTCGTTGTCACGGTTGAGCAAAGAGCTGGCCCATAATGGGCGTGACGGTGGGTACGAGGACCCGAAACTTCAATTCCTCAACGAGGATGAAGACCAGGACGCGGGGGACCAAGGACAGGATTCCGGCGCGTGCTTCACCACCATAAGAGCCGCACGAGTGGCAACGGATGCCAGGGCGGCGACAACCAGCACGATTAATAATTCCTATAGTGTATTTTGAAGCCAAGGGAGTATACGGGTATTCCTTTGAGAATTGAAGAAAAAATTTGACGAGCTAATGACGGATATACTTTCCAGCGATGACACCTTCGGGGAAACTCGAACTTTTTCTTTCTCTTTATTCAACACTTTTTATAATTTCTCAACTTCGTTACTATAAACAAATCGATTAATCGATTGTGGAAATTAAATTTTCACTCATTACGGAAAGAAAATTGTTTCAAATGAATGCGAAAATTTAATCAAAGTATATGCTTAAGTATACGTAGGCGTTCTCGGATCAAGATAGGATTACGATACCTGTACGTATCACATACAGGGATGTTTAAGTTGCAAACGTGAGTATTAGTATTAGTATTAGTCGTCGCGGATAGTCTATCCTATCCTACACCGCTCGTGGCTCGTATAAATTTACGAACCTGGGCGTGGTGGTCGTCGCGAGTCTCTTCAGGTTCCTCGAGGTCCCCTCCGGGTCACTCTGAGATGTACATATACTGCGAGCCCCAGCTTCGCGCAGGTGTTCGCGATCCGGTAAATTTTTTTTTCCTGTTTTTTATTATTTTTTTGTTCATTCATTTATTTTTAATGAATATTTATCCGTATACCCGCACCTTATTTATTCTACATATATTATTCACGGCTGATTGATGGACGATTGTCAAATTCGCTAGTCACTCGGTCTCCATAAACTTCAAAGAGCTGTATACGTATGATGAAAATGTGACATAGATAATAGAAGATAGTACAAAAATACACCTAGTCAATTTTTTTTTCTGATCAGATCCTGCTGTGAGCTTGAATCAAAAAAAAAGAAGTCAAATTATTTAACAAACGTTTACTCAGTGAATTGGAGATGTGATTTTTTATTCTCGTATTAGCGGAAAAGATGAAGAAATTTTCCTAACCGGGTAGTATCCATTTACCTGTTTAAAAAAAAGCACCAAAGAATAAAAAAAAAATGAAAAAAATAAAAAAAGGAAAGTAGAAATCATATCTGGGTTTGAATTCGACGTGTCCTGGGAATGACGCGATGATATTTGAACTTAAGTCGAGGGTGTCGCACCCCGTGGAGTTGGTTTCGGATGTTAAAAGGCGAGGTGCCTTTAGTGACGTTCTTCGCGACGCCCGGGCCCGTGCTATGGCATTAGTAATGACAGAATGATGACTGGCTATCGCTAAACACCTGCATTGATCATCTTATCTCGCGAGTCCCGCTGTTCAGAGAGGAAAGAAGAGAAGACCGGGACTGTATCTAGTATCGTTAGTCCTATGGTGATACCTGCAGGTCTTCATATAACCGATGATACCCTAGAATCGATGGTTAAGGGCGCAGCAATGCTTCGATCTTACCTTGTCTCCTGTTTCTCTACGTGGGTGGTCGCTGCGCTATGGGACGTCGCAAGTCCCGACGTCTAATTTGACGGGCGAGCGCCAGATATGATTGTGAAAGAACTCGAAGTGATTTTACGTCTTGAAAATAACTTGGTCGACTCATCCTTGCCGTGCGGTTTTATCATTTATAACTTTTTTATCTGCAGCTTTATATTAGTACACGTTTCGGAATGGTTTATGAAATTATTGAGGCAGCTGAGGGATCAGTTTGGTTTTGTATTAGGGGTTTTCATTCATTTTTATTCTATCAATTGCCCTTTGGATGTATTGAAATAATCAAATTGGTGAGGTTTTAGAGCTTGCATAGGCACACCCCATAAATAATGAATATCTAGGTCCGAATCGAACCAAGTTTTACGTGAATATTTTAGACAAGTATGTCTATTGTGTGAACAATGGAAATTGCATTACATTCATAGAAAGTAGGTATGAACTGATTTGAAAAAAAGCTCAGTGGATCTTTGATAAAATTATATCAATAAATTAGGTGGGAAAGTTCAAACTGAAGAACATGAAATTTGTGACTGAAGAAGGTTTTTGAAGCTGCTATATTTAAAATATAGTTAAAATGCTTTTTGAATCTATAGATATTTAGATTTTTGATTAAATTTTTTCAAGGCTGGGTTCAAATTCCGAATTTTATAAGTTTCTATGTATTCTATTTCTTTATAAGACTATGTCTGTCTAAAAATTGTGAAGCTGTGAAACCTTCAAAATTTGAAACCTAGCTAAGCCCAGTCTCAACTTTTCTCACTCATTTACAAACTTAATTTGAAGAGATTCTCGCACAGCTTTTTTCAATTCATATACCCCATTCCCATACCTAGTAAAAATTATTTACCTAACGATTTTGGTAAAATCATCCGCATATACATACATGGGCCTCTCTGAAATCCGTGATTATTTGATTTGGTACGATTTAAGTGATGAGTGAAGCGTCACGTCACGTTTGCAGAATTTCGGACGCGGTTAATTGGAGGTTCGAAGATAATTGGGCATCGGTCATACACCTACACGATAAAATTTTGTTCATGACAAGAGAGCGTTAAGCCACTATATCTTTCACGAAAGGCGTACCTACCTACCTACATCGGGTGTTCTTTTCCCCGTGAACCATCTTCTTGGGGGTCATCTATAATTCGACTCTTGTTTTAGCTTAACGGCGGCTTTTAGTTCGTATATGGGTTTCGGGACATAAACAAAGTAATTAATGGTGTTTACCCATTTAAACTTCCCCTCTGCAGGTTTGCCAAGCGTGCTAGATCGATAAGACACGGGACGTCAGCGCGTACGTTCTCGTTCATTCTCTTTATGGGTTTTCGGACTTACCGTTAGTTTTTTTTTTTATTTTTTTTTATTTTTCCATCCATCGGTGGTAATTGGCCGACTTTGCAAGTGAAACAAATCGATCCTGGCAGGCTTTTTATAAAGGAAAAGCTTGCGGAATGAAAATAGTGTAAAGCTTCGAGGGAATATTGAAATTGAAAAATTTGGAGTTTGAAGATTTGAAATATTTGAAGAATTAGGGGTAGTTTTTAAAATTGCACATTTTCAACCATGCCATATGATAAAACTAAAAAAAGCGTTTTTGCAATTTTTTATTCACTACTCCAAGGGGTAGAGATCCGGAAATGGCGACTCGGTGCTCCGACCTAAACCGCACTTATCTCCAGCGGTCTATTGACTCGCGGTGGTTATCGCGCACCACGAAGAGCACGGAGCACACGCACTTGGCATCCTCTAGACCCCTTGAAAGGCGTGGTCGAGAGACGCGCGACGTCCATTTGTCTCGAGCGCTTCCCGCACCAGAAACGCCCTACGTCCTACGGGCATCGATCACGTCTTCCTCCTGCCAAGGAACATCTCCTTCTTCACTCTCTTCTCCTCTTTTCCTTCGTCCTTTTCCATTTTCATCACGTTTTTTCCATTTGCTTTTGCTCTCCATGATATATAAATTATACAACATATATACGTAAATAATCTGCACATACAAACCCATGTTACATTTGTGGTTAAAATATTGGACTAAAGCCCAAAATCCAAGGAAATCTATCTCCGTCTTTCTCTGCATAAATTTGATCACTGATTTTACCTGCAAATGCAGAACGAAAAAAAAACAAAAATTAATTCAAATTGCACCTCAGTAAGCTTGTGTTAAAATTTTTAAGCTCGGGGTGATCTCAGACCCTTAAGGCAAGTCTGTGCAAATGATTTGACTAAAGTTGAACAAGTAATTTTCACCGTGGGAAATAAAGTTTTTAAATCAAAAAAGCCACTTAAAATCCTTTGAAATTCCATCCTAAAATTAATCAAAAAAGTTTGAATTGAAAAGCTTGACATCTACGAATCAAGAAGCACTTTGATAATGTTTGAAATATTAGAGTTTCAGAAAGCTCGTTTCAGAAAGCTCCTCACGTTACGAATCTTAAGTTGCCCAGTTTGAACTTATTTAGCTATTTTTCGGAGCTTTTTCTTGAATTATAGTTCATGCACTTTCTAATAGAAAAAATTTAAAGTCATCTGTATTATACATAGAGGCTTACTTTAGCCCAGACTCGAGGTAAGGTTTCCGGGATGGGTATATTTTCGTGATCGTTAGAGTATGGGCGGTTTTGCTTACGAGAAGCAAAAAGCAAGAAGATAGGGGATCGCGTTACAATTAGCCGTTGTGCCAGCAGCGTGTCAATCATGACCTCTAAATAGACCCGCGATATGGTATCTTGGAAATATGAAAAATTACATAGTTCACAGAGCTTATTTAGTCACCTGCTCATAAAACCCTAACCTAGAATTTTCTATTTTCAACTTCCCGCAATGAAAATTGAAAATTTTCATAAAAAAGGGAAATTATTGGTTTCGGTCCGATTTTCGAAAATCGAGCTTTCATCAGATCTCCACGTTTTGGGGTTCTAGGGAGCTATTCTGACTATTTTTGGATAGACGTCCGTATGTGTGTGTGTGTTACACAATTTTTTGTTGTACGATATCTTTAGAACGAATCGATCGATCGGAATGGTTCTGATGGCGATCGAAAGGATTCATCAAGACTTCGATCTGATTGGATTTTGGAATCGATCGGTCGAGTAGTTTTAAAGTTATTTGATAAATAAAAATTAGAAATCAATTTTTTTTCATGTTTTTAGCGCATAACTCCTAAACTGTTTTTGCGATTAGTCTCAAAACTTGATCAGACTTAGCTCTTGGATAGCCCTCACGCTCGCCGTAAGATTCATCAGAATCAAACGATTGGTTTAAATATATCGCACGACAAAAATTTCTCTTTTTGGCGTACGATACCTTTGGAACGAATTAACCGATTTGAATGTTTGTTGCAGCGATCGAAAGGGTTCATCAAGACTTAGATCTGATTAGATTTTGGAATCGATCGGTCGAGTAGTTTCGAAGGTATTCGAAGAATAGAAATTGACGAAAAAAAGATTTGTATACGGAAAACTAATCAAGCTTATAATCTTCTTTAATTCATTATAAACACAATAGTATCAATTATTTGCGACGTATTTAACACAGCGGGAAATTTCCGTGTTGGCCCACAGGTCAACCGGTTTCCTGATTTTTGTATTTGGCTTGTTTTGACTGAAACTGTCGCCGAGTTGGAGTTCCTCTTCGAAATTCTTGTTCAATATTTGCAGTTCGTCAGATTGTCAGCCCTGAAAAACAGAAAAGAAGAGAGAAAGTGAAAGATTGTAGCGATGTAATACTATTAATCGATTACCAAAATTGATCCTTGTTATTCATTACTAATTTTTTTATCTCTTATTTTTACAGCCGGTAAGTGTATCCGCAAATCGTAAGGGATGAGGACTGACGAGGAAATCGATTTTACAATTAGCTCGGTTTATGGAAACGGAAAAGCTGCTGACGAAGTTGCGTGAGTATATTATACGTGTTTGAAAAATGGTTGAAAAATCTTCAGAGTGTTATATTTTTTTCCTCATTTCACGGTAAAAAAGATCTTTTATAGCTAGTTCGAAGAACTTTAATTAATGAAAAAATAAAAATATAAAAAAAATTAAAAAAAAAAAAAAAAAAAAACTGAAAAAAGTTCATCGTGAGATGTGGCAGCGATGGTAGTCGCCTGAAACTGACGTCAGGGTGTTCAACTATGCAGAAACCTCGGGCGCCATTCATGAATATTCACTTGCAGCTAGTGATATTGCGATACGCTGCAGAGTTAAATAAGCCCTAGAATGAGGTATACATATATTTGAATATAAAAATACCTTGCCTTATAATTTCTTACAATTTTTACAATCTCTATTATCTTTTCCCATTTTTATTAACCGAGAACACAGCACGGGAGTCATTATTACACATAAGTATAAATAAAGCTGTTTTTTTCCTCAGGATTAATAAACGAAAAACTTCAAACAGTATCTACGTGTATCGATATTAGCTTTTCTGTGGTAAAGTATATGCATGTACCTACCAATTGACCCTCGAGATTCGAAATATGGTCATATTCGTTAAATGGAAACAAAAGTCTGAGAGAAACGGAACGGAGCGTTAGGGGTGGCTAAAGGACGCCGGGGAATCGCGAATCCTAAGACTGCGTCGATCGATGACTCCTTCTGGACCATCGATCCGCTTTCTCTCTGGTCCCTTGGTCTCTGGGCTCTGGATACCTACGGCATTGACCTCCGGTGTAACGAAAGAAACTGTATTTTATTATAAAAGACGTTATTTTTTAACCGAAAAAATATATCGATATTTAGAAATTGTTCTAAAAGATTTTGGAAATAATTAATCGATAATTGGACCCTCGGAAATTGGCGATGACTTTTAACTCTAAAATTTTCAAAAAATCTTCAATTAGTATTTCGACCAGTTTTATTTTTTTCTTTTTAAATTACCTTATGAGTTTTTGACCAACACTAAATCGAAATTGAGTTAAAACGCAGATATCGATAGGGATTAAATCGCTTGTGGGACACGTACAAAGGACAACGTCTTTATATAGCGATTTGAGATGGTAACCAGTCCGTTTTATATACATAATATATATATCACGTTTGACCAGCTTTGACCGAGGCATAATAATTGACTGAGAAAAAAAGCATCTTGACTATAAGGCCGAATGCGTGATCATATACGATACGATCGTTTAATCGTTTTCTAGGAGAGCGTCGGGGACTGTAACCCTAATCGGTCGGAAGCGAGTATCGATTATGCTAAACGCGAGACTAGCTTGACTGCCTTAAAGCTGCGCTCGGGTTGATTAACTTTTAATAAAGAACAAAATGTTGAAGCCATACGGTGATGTCCAGTTATATTATGCCTCGACACCAATTATGAATTATTGAAAAAAACATACAAAAAATAAATAAAATAATTAACGGACGGAAAGTTTTTCGCCGGTGTAAAAAATGATCCTCTAACAAATTTCCAACGATAAATTGATCGAGCGGCTAACCTCTTAGATGGATTTTAACAAAATGCCCAGTATCGGGCCAGTACCGTTACCGACGGTGACGATCCCAAGGCAGTCGTTCATCCCAGTGACGGATCAATATCGGTAAATAGTCGTAATGATAAGATCGAGCTGACGCTGGTAACCAGGACTGGGCCGATATTGAAAATGAACAGTAGGCTAGTATAAGCATGACTCGGTACTGAGCCAGTGTCTGAAGTTCCCTGAAAAATATAAATCAAAAGCTAAGCACGAGAAGCTCACCCTCTTCCGGTTTTTAGCTCTTGAAATGTATTTCGAGAGAAGTTCAATGCTGTGACAATCTGCAGCCCAGTAATGGGTCGTATTAATAGAGTTGGCAGATTTTACGTTGTTCAATGCTGGGTTAGTGTTCAATATTGACGCTCGGCTGTCGAAGCTGGGCCAATGCTGGACCGTATGACCAGTATCGGTAGATTCTACTTGAGCATCTGTATTTGCTAAACGACATTATGCAGGCTAGTAGAAGAGTACGAAGAGATATACGAAGAAACGCGGAAGCGATAATACGTTGCGTAAGCTCGTATACAGTATTATATCCAGGAAGTTATGAGAGATCTAAATACTTAATACACTCGTTTAGAGGTATATCTAGGTGAGTAGAAAAAAAAAAAAAAAAAGAATATCATCATACCGAGGGAACGAAAAGATGTAGATAATGTCTGGCAGAGGGATAAACGTACATACAGCGTGAAGGAGTGCTGTAGTATTTAAGTCGCAGGATATTTCATTGGAATCGAATATGAAAAGTGTTCCGACGCTTTTATCGGAGAACTGCAATTAGCAATTGCACGGTAACATAAAGTTATACGTTGGTATGTAAAATATGTGTATAGATACACGCCGTGTTACATGTGTGTATAAAATACACTGTGCGATTTCATCTATACACTGAATAATAAATGTATAATGGGATGATTGATATGAATGCATCGCTGCGTTCTAAACGACGCCGTACATACATATTATCTGATCGCATTTTATATTCGACAATTAATGCGAAAAAGTATTTATTTTTTTTTTCTTTCTATTTTTAAGAGCATAATGCGGATGTAATTCTTAAATCGTTTAGATGAAACTCGAAATTTATTCTTTCATCATTTTTATTTCAAGTGACATACCTGTTTGGAATATTCATACAAAATTTGGTTTGTTTCGGATGATCTGTGGATGAGTAATCCTGTGAAAATCAATTAATTATGGGATTTGCTTATGAAAGCTGTAAAAGCTCATTAGTTTGATCATTTCAATGTGTCGAAACGGTAATTGATAGACATTTGATCAATAAAAAAGTTAATTCAAAACCAAATTGATCCTCGTCTTCATCGTTTCATAATCCATTCCGAAACATGGTTCCAAAAATTTGATATCAAGGATGTAGGATATTTATTAAATCACATAATTCTCTTATGGATTTAAACTGCCGCTGTTGATGGCTTGTCGAATATCTCGAGTTCACGTAGGTAGGCAGAGGCGTACAGGTTAAAATAAACGGGGATAAAAACAAAAAACAAACAAAAAAAAAAAAAAAAATCGGCCATTATGAATATATTGCAGCTCGGCACTCGCCGGGTCCAGCGTTCCAACAAGTCCGGTCGATTTTATCTGCGGAATTTTTAGGCTCGTCCGTTCTCTGCTTCAGCGTGGGAGGATAATATCCCTCTTGTTCTTACGTCTTTCGTTTTCTTTTCCTTAGTCTTTCTTTTTGTTTTATTTTTTTTATTTTTTTTTTCATCTCTTACCACCAACATTTCTCTCCCTTTATATCTCTCCCTCTTTCTCTCTCTCTTGGCGATAAACCTGTGCAGTCACGGTCTTGCGGTACCGCCAAAAAATTTATAACCCATACCGCAGCTTCGGTAAAAAAAAAAAAGAAAAAAAAAAGTGACAAAAATAAAACAGCCCTGGTCGAAAATGATGGACAAATTAATTAATCTGTGATACGAAAGAAACCAAAGGAGTAGAAAAAATAACAAATAAAAATAAAAATAAAAAATGAAATCGAATTAGCTATATCCGCGATTAAAGTCGATAAATCGAATTCACGGTGAGTTCGACGATGCAAGAAGTGAGAGAGCTGTAGCTGGTTTTATTTAACCACTTTGCCACAACGCAAGGCATTCGTACAGACCGGCTGCAGCTGTGGCTTTGCGATAATATCTTAAGATAGAGGTCTTCGCATGAAACAGCTGTCTCTCACTGTTTCTACTACTTCGACAACCTCCATGAGTGTGGAAATCACCTATACATGTATACGTGTTTGTAGTCAGTTTATCGGTCTATACAATCGGCCGATAAAATTTTCTGTAGCGTTGAGCCGCGGTGGCCGCGGTCTCGTACTGCTGCAAGCTCTAGGCGATATATCCTTCGGCTTCTTGGCTCGGTTAGATGATTTTTTCATTAAAGTTTTCAAGTTCTAAACTTGACTGTACTAAGCTACGTCGTACTTAGACCAAGGTATGCTTGGCATGGCACGCTCCTCGGGCTTATCTACATCGACTGTAATTATTATCGCAAGGAAATAAGCCGATATCTGATCGATCCACTCGCTTAAGTCACTCGCTGCTTTTTATACCCTGAGATTTTATGACTTTATTCGAATACTCTGGGGGCAATCAAGCATGGAATCGAAAATTTTTTGCTCTTATTTTTCATTCCCCTTTCGGAGAAAATTGAGAATTTATAAGCAACGATTTTCAATTTCAATAAAATCGATATCAGAGTCTCTTCTTGGAGCATCTTGGTCTTTGCAGGATACACGACGTCGCATTGTTTATCAAAACTTTTTGAAATTTGGAGGAAAATAGTGACTTGATGGAATATTTTTTCAAAGCGTAGTAACTACTGGTTTG
The DNA here is from genome assembly GCA_963924015.1 of Macrophya annulata. NCBI lineage: Eukaryota > Metazoa > Arthropoda > Insecta > Hymenoptera > Tenthredinidae > Macrophya > Macrophya annulata. Next base: position 3,742,689 of record OZ001261.1, on the reverse strand, counting down.
AAAAAAAAAAAAAAAAAAAATTATTTTTAAAGTGAATTTGATTTTAATTTCCCCTTTTGAAGAATTAAGCTTCGACCTTTTTTTTTTGACGCGATATAGTGACCAGTAAAATTATCACTGATCATGGTACATTAAGGTACAGAGATAAATTGTCTAAATTAATCAGGAATCTAAGCTTAAAATTTCTTCTGTATCAAATACCATCTGTGTATCTGTAATATAACCAACGATCTTCCGACCCGAAACAATAACTCAAAGGTAATAGCATACTCCGGTCTTGAAGAGGTTTAATTGTTGGGTTACGATGTCAGTCGCTAGATTATCCCCAACCATTACACATACATATATCCCTCAGTATTTATTTTCAAACGTTTATAAATAAAACCTGCTATTCGATTCACCAAAATTCGGAAATAATTTCTCGCCATTCTAATTTCTAGTGTCTAGTCTAGATTCTAATGTCAAGTTTAACGACGAGTATATTTTTTTGTTGTGAAAAAGCTCGTTTTTTGTTTCTAATGATTTCACCATTTATATTTATTTAAACGCGTGCAGGGGATGAAACAAGTTTCGTTTTATTTATTTTTTTTTTCGTTTGTTTCTCGTTTTACTTAATTAAAAGCATATTTCAAGACACAATATGATATTGTAGGTAGGTATGTGCCGATTGAACCTCTGGCTGATGATGATTGATTTCGGCCGACCATTACGTAGTAATCGTTATTAATTACTGATAATTATTGTAATCCAAAGAGTTGATCCGTTTCTTTGCAGCAGCGGGTGTGATTGATTCGGTATTCCTACGGTCTGACTCCTCTGGCTGGACAGCCACGATTACTGAGATAGCCGGGAGGCCGGTAACTCCTGTAATTGTTGGTAATTAGAGGAGTCATAATTACCGACTTGGGTAACGTTACATAGTCCATTTATTTTCATTCCCTCTAATCTTTATTCTTTATATTAATAATCGTTCGCCAAGACCTTAAATACAGCTGCGTATCGTTTCGTTATAAAATTTAAAAAAATAACAAAGACTCGCAATTTTTAAACGTTAAACATCCGTTGATTACATATTTTATAAAAACTGTCAGAGACCCCCATCCTAGTTTTTCTTATTTTCACATAATTCAAAGATTAGAAACACACACGTAAGAGATTCGGTATATCCCTTTACCTCAATCCCGTCCCCGTCAATGGGTCAAAGATTTTTCAAGTGACGAGGGTGTGCCCACGTCGTATATTTCGACCGTGCCCTGGCATGGCCCTCACCCCATATATACGAAACTCTACGATAGTTTTGACAGCCGAACGTCCTACAAAATTATAGACTTTACACTGCACTGCTTTAGTCGTATGGGTGAGATTTGTGTGGTTTTTTTTTATCCACCCCTTGAACCTGTAACCCCATCCCTCAAAACACACGTTCAATCTCATTTTTCGATGTGATTTGATACATGAATTTGACATTTTTAATTGCGTGTTTATAGTTTATGACTGTTTTTTAAATCACCCTGAGCAAAACGACGAAAAATGTGCAAATTTTCCCCCCTAAAATGTGGGTATATTTATTCCAAATTTTTTTAGATGATTTATTCCTTGTTTAAAACATCACGAAATTTTCACCCACGTAATTATTAAGGTATTACTCTATAACGTAATACCCATACGTTAGCCTCGCGCAGTCGAGCAGTACTAATGAAAATTACTGGCAGGAAGTTCGAGGCTTTAAATACCTCGTTAAACTTACAACAAACACTTGGCGTAACCTTGCAGAGAGGTATAGATATGTGTAAATACATACATACCTAATATAAGGTACTCTAATTAAATAAATAAACTTTGAATTGTTCGCGAAACGGAAATATAGTTGTCTGTTATAAATCATATAAAATTGGTCAAATATATATTCATTAAAAAAAAAAAAAAAAAAATACCATACGAAGATGAATACCCATATTAAAACAATTAATTAATTAATTAGACAGTAGATATTTTTGAATAAAACGACCGTTAATTTACCCAGCTATGACGCTGATAGAGCAAAGGTTGGGGGGGCATATTGCACCCCATAAACTGATATGGAGTGAATTGAATTGAATTATAGGCTAATTATAAAACCACTACAATACTCTCGTTGACGAGGTATTTAAATAATTTTTTTGATTCACAGACGTGTTCGAGTTTTATTTGATTCACGCGTTTCATACGTCGTTGTACCACCATGTCCACATGTATAATGGTCACTGTGGTATAGACGGACGAGGTGTTTTATTTAGTTGGCATAAAAGCTGAATGTGGACAACACAAGCTACTCGTCGGACATAGCTGTGATCATGATGTCGCACAGATGTCACATCGTTGATGACAGACGAATGGTAATAATTACTGTAGGTACAATACGTATGTATGTACATACGTAGGTATGTATGTACATACGTACGCTATATGCGAGTCTTGATTACAGGGTAAGTACTAGCTGCGAACTCGCGTGACCTTTGTTCTGCATTTTGAACCCTGGTGTTGGACATTGCAGTTCGAATAAGGGATGTTTTGATGGAATTTAATGTGCACAGAGGTTGATAAAATTGTAGTAAAAAAAAATTGGGCTTAAATATACGAAAAAGCATTTTCCTGGTAATATATCAATAAAATTTGATAGGATGTACTCGCAAATTACTAAAAAATGTCTGACTATAAAATTGAAACAAAACGTTATTTTTCAGCACTATTCGATTTCATTTATAGAAATTTAGTGAGTCTTGACAGCAAGTAGATATGGAATGTAGAAAAGCTGTCCATAAAAGTATTCGAGATTCCTGATTCTGAATTTGCGAATGATCCGTTTTGCGGATACTTGGAGCCCCGACGTATGTTTGTTAATTGTATGAATTATGTATGCGATTTTCTTGCACACAAATTGTACATACCAATGTGCACACTTATCTACATACCATAGCACGTGTCACGTATAATAAATAAACGGATGTGGATATTCTTTGTGTCCGTGTGTGTAGGATACACATAAAGATCTCGAATCCGAATGAACCGTAATGGTCGAGGGTAGTTTTTTTCCCTTAAAATCGAGGAACGTAAGAGAAGAGGGGATCACGATAGGTGGATACGATTCCCGATTTACGGCTCAGAACTTCCGGTCCTGGCGAGCATTATTGAGATTAACAGGCTCGGCCCTAACCCTACTAACTCATTCGGGATAGGTTCTCCACGATCGGCATGGCGAAGAAATGGGGATTGGAAAAAAAAAACAAAAAATAAAAAAACAAAAGTTAAAAAAAAAATTGGGAAAAACAGAAATGAAGAGAAAGAAAGAAAAAGACGATATTTTACGTCACGCGTGCAGTAGGTACTCGATTAACGCACAAGCTCATACCCTTAAGAAAAAAAAAAAAAATTGATCTGACTACAATTTCATCCTTATAGGTACGGTACGGGTATATTTATACTTCTTTCAAAGTCTGCGGATTATATACCATATGAGATATTGTAGTGCAGTTAACTTATTTCTTGTTAACACTTTATACCGGTTTCAAAGTATGAACTCTATAAGATACAGGGTCTCGAGGTAAATTGTATCACGTATCACGTTCACGTTCGATCAAGTGAAGCAATCGCTCGGGATTTGCTGAATAAAATAAAATAAAAGTAATGATTGTATCAACGAGTATGTAGTTTGATCGAGGAATTGATAATCGGAACAGTTATCAGATAGGGTGTGGGGAGAGATATTGAAACTAAGTAGATATCATATAAGATATACATAAAATATAACCAATCTTACAAAATAAAAAAAAGAAAAACGTGTTGCTAATATTTAATTAAATTATATTTTGATTTTTCTTTAAAATTTATACGACGTAGGTATGTACTGTAAAATTTATTTAAGCGTAAACTTTTTGGCTTATCGTTTAATTTAAACGAGTTATATTATTTTTTTATTTTTTTGCTGTTTTTACCAAGAATTTGAATTTAACTTTACAAGTTTAATAGTTTTTTTTTTTTTTTAATTTTTTTTTTTAATTTTTATTTCCGTTTTTCTTTTTAAGGGTAGATTCATACCATGCGATAATACCGAGTATATCTAAAAGTTACCTACGTGTGTTCTGTGGTTAATATTCCATGTAGATATATAAGTATAAAAATACAGTAGTGCGTTTCTATAATGAAAAGCAGCTTAGGAGACTCGGCTCTCAAGGACACGGGGGTTTAGATTGTAGATAAATTGTTTTATGGGATTTGTTTGCTAATTTCATTTTCAATCTAATCAGATAGCCGGGCTACGAGCTCGTTCTATTGTTACGCGACATGAAATTTCGTGTTTCTGTCTAATTGAAGGTGTATTTTTTATTTTTTTTTTTTTATTTTTTCTCTTCCAATGGCACACAGCCTGTGATTATTTGTTAATGGTTCTTAATTAAGGATAATAAATTCTTCCCTTCTTCCATACCATTATTATAAAAATAAAAAAAATAAGAAATAAAAATCAAGAAAATAAGAAAAAATTATTCCGTTATTCCAAACGTCAAATTTCATAAAAATATATTTACTGTTGAATACATGTAGGCATATCATTTAAATATTACGAGTTATCGATAATTTCCATACAGTTCAATAGGGAGGGGAAGGGTTTATATAAATAGGGGTAAAAATTTTATTGAAACACATAATACGGTTCGTCGAGTATCAAATTTTCAGTCAGAAATAATAACAATAATAATAACAGCTCGTCTGGCTCAACAAGGGAAATTTATACTCAAATTATCGTTGGTAAATTTTTTGTCCTATTTTTGCCCCGGTTAAATAGAAATTTACTTGTATGGTAACGGGGTTTACGGACAATTGTAATACCGCGAGTAGTTGCCATCGAAGAGAATGATTTATCGATGGAACGCGTGTGGCGGGAAAATGATACAAAATGACGCTAGCAATCACCCCGAAGCCCAAACCTGGAGCTTGGATACACGAAGCTTTATGAGGTACGGGGGGGATGGGGGATGGGGTTCGGTTGGCTTGATATCTGACCGGTAACTCAAATTCCATTCAGACGATTCGGCGCTAACGTGTAACAAAATTCGTTTAAATTATACACTCACGTTCCAATATTTTGCAGATCATGCAAACTATACTATATACTATTTTTTTCATCCCCATAGTAAACGCGCGAATCTGTTATACAAGTTCTGGAATTTAAGACTTGAACTTTACCTACGCGAATGATCGAGCAAAAAAATTGTTGCCTGGTTTATCCGTACGTACGTACTGTTAGGTCGAACCCGCAATGATTCATCGTTTAATGGAGACGAATGCGGCTATAACTCGTAGCCTCACTGAAGCAAAGGGGCCCCATAGCTGCCCGCGTCTTTTCGATATGCCCGAACGGTGTTTTTGGATTTTTCAGACCAGGATCAGTTATTTGATTTTTTCGTCACATCGCAAGGTCTAAAGATTCTCATCGATTTCTTCGATCCTGGATCAAGAATAAAGAAAAGATCGATCCCCACAGTCAGGGAACAAAATCAAATTGATATTTGAATGAAAAATTATTTACCAAAACGGTTAAAATTTTGATAGATTGTATAGAATTACGGTTATTTCTTCGCAATATTTGTTGACGAGAACAATTCAACCCCTAAAATGACGATTTTTTCGATAGCACCTATAGGATCACTAGAAATCAGATTCATTAGAAAAGTTTATCGCATTTCCTAATTTTTTACACCGCAATTTCCACCTTTAATTGTAAGTAGCAAAATACCCTCGAAAGAAATACATGGTAAACCTCATACTGGCACCATGAACGTGAGGCACATACATACGTGCGGCTGTGGCTGGTTACCCGAGGCTTGCCTGGCCTGGATGGCCTCAGGCATGAAGACCATCTCTTGGACTTAAGGGAACCACGCGGTTGCCGCGTGGTTATCAAGTTAACCTCTTGCCTGGATGGTTTGGTCTCCTCTTCTCTTCTTCTTCTTCTTCTCTTCTCTTCTTTTCTCTTCTCTTATTTTTACCTCTTTTTATCTCTTTATCTCTCTCCGTTCTCCAGCACAAGTATAGGTAGGTATATGTATGTACATATAGGTATATACCTATATACACGCGATATGTACCAAGGAGGAAAATACTGCGGCCTGACCGACCCCAGACTTTCTTCTTCAACCAGCGCGCGAGCGCGAGGTGTGAAACCACTCAAAGCAAAGAGCCCTAAGATTGCCACGCGGTGGTACCCATTATCCGAGGTAATGCCCAGCGCCATGCCGAAGAACTGAGAACTTGGTAAATGCAGTCGGGATCTTACCACGTATCTTGAGACAAAAATTTTCTTCTTTCTATACAAACGAATAATAAATAAATGAAAACTAAACAAGTCCAATAAACGTAACGTTGCATGAGCTTACTAACTTTTTGATTTTACTTATATGACGTCATTTTGGAATATACCTTCAAAATTTTGAAAAGCTTCGACGAATGATGCGACCTGCATCTTCCGACAACCACTTTTTCATCTATGTGAGGCAAAGTCCATTAAAAATCTCAAATAATTTCTAAATGTGTCTCGAAATGAAAGTAATCAGCTGTAAAATAAAAAATAAATATAATAATTTCCAAGGTGTACATACACCCTTAAGTAGGCGAGAAGTTGGTCTACATTAGCAGCCTATTTGTAACCGCTTAGCCACCCGGGGTCGGTTAGCAGTTGTCGCTCAGCATGCGATCTCAGCAGGTTGTCCATTCTGGATTCCTGCATCACCCCGACCAGAAATATATATAGTGGATTGAATTTTTAAGATTATCTTTGATTAAGAACTGGTTAAGCTGTACGTGTGAAAGAGCACAATAAATTAAAAAAAAATAAATAAATAAAGAAATAAGAGTAAAGGCTGGTGTACGAGTGCAGATGTTGTACCCCAATTCGAAGGTAAAGGGGAAATGAGATTATTTATTTATGGATTATAATTTGAGCTTCAATTTTGATTTATTATTAGTATTTTTTTTTTTTTTATTCTTCTTAATTTTTTTCATCTCTTTCATTTCTTTCGTTTCTTTCTATTTTTTAATCAATTAATTTATCACGAGATGCTGCGGGTGCATAGATATATATGAACACCGACGAAGTCTTGGCGTAGATTAGGATTGAAGTGAGAGAGAAGGAAAGGGCGGAGGATCTTCCATTAGCTTTTATATACCTACGACCTACCTACGTTATGTCGATGACCACGTATAGATCCGACCCGAGATAGGAACCCGCGTGGACCACGTATATACCTGTAAGATCCTGCCCTGCCATGCGATAATTAGAAAATTAAATTGTCTACTCTATCCTTTTCTTCGAGGGAGCTGATCTCGTCTATTCACAACCATGTTTTAATACTATAATATACTATAATATTATTTTATCGAAAACTCAGTTACCTGAAGAAAAAAAAACATAAAAATAAAAAGTTACCAAGGGCCAATAATATTGCGAATGATCAGTGGGCCAGCAGCGTGATTCGGTACTGAGTCAGTATCTCAAGTTCCCTCGAAAATATACTTCGAAATCTATAGCGAGAGAAGCCCGACACTGTCCCAGCGATTTGTGACAAAATTAGGCTGCAGATGCTGGGCCAGTAGTGGGTCATATCAATAGCGCTGGAAGATTTTACATTGTCCAACGCTGGTCCAGCGTTCAACTTCGAAGCTCGGGTATTGAGGCTGAATATCTTGTCATCACACTGCCATCTTTTCATCTCCATATGTTTAAAGAGCAAACAACAAATTGTTTTAGCTAATAAAATTATCCCCGAATAACATTCATGTTATACATTAAAACCAAGGCAATGCTCAAAGAAGTAATGAAGAATAGCAATTATTTTTTCAACTGAATATCTGACACATAAATTCTAGAATCATATGTCACTATACAAAATAATAATACTAAAATGTTACAAAACGTAGCTTATCCATAACTAACGAGTAATGACAGAGCGTTGGTTATAATCTGGTATAGTAAATTATTTATTTGCCTATGGAAAATGTTATTTTAACACATAATGTCCACTTATTTCCATGAACGTTTTGTACCCTGAATACATACACGCATACATACATCCATATCCACACATGTAATAACGCGTAGAGTCTTACCGGTTGCGGACCAGCTAAAACTTCAGGTATAACAACATTGTGTGTTGTATGTATGTTACAACGATGTATCCGCGATAGGCCCCCGAGATAGCCGTGGGCCTTGTGGTGGGTGGATGATTTAATGTACGATAGAAAGGGGATTCCCCCTTCCCCACTACGAGTCTGATATTTTAATACGCCATGGAGCGTGATGGTCGATCGTCCATCTCTCTGACTCCTTTGTGCGTGCGTACCTTCAATTTTGCATAGGGAAATCATGATGCATTGGCCTTCCAACGCTAGGCTCGAGGCGGACAAGCAACCCCGAATCGCTCGCTCTGTTCAGGAAGGAAAACTGTTTGTTACTATTATCTACTACTACCCTTACTTAACGCTTCTTATTCTTCACCCATTCCTCATACCTTTATCTATATAGGTAGGTAGATAGGTATATATCTTTTTATGGAACTCCAATTCTTTCCAGGTCACCATATTACGAAAATTAGTATATTTTTTCTTCTTCCAAACTTACACATGATCCTGGAAAGACGTTTCAATTTTTGAGAATACAGATTAAAAATGCATAATCATATCTGTGAATTTATTTTCCATGAGTAAAAAAGAGGTACTGAAATTTAGTCTTGCGAATCGCAATGTTGGGTATGCTTGTACTGGATGTAGATATAAATTTTTGAACTCCGTTGATTATTTGGGCTTTTCAATTTTTGAGATATTGCCCATTATTTGGAGGTTGGTCAGAGGAGATTAGGTTTCTAGCTGAAGAGTGAAGAGAGTACCTGGCTGGTTCCCACATATACCAAAGCCACCCCCGCGATAGAGCGAGGTCTGAGTCTCTCGCGCGCGGTGCGCCATACGAGTTTTTAGTTGAGCAATGCTTTGACGTTGTTTTTTGTGTCTGGCGGGGCCCTTCGCCGGCCGGGTCCAGGGGGCCCGCCACGATTTAGTGGCCCTAATTGCAGGGTTCAGCTATTTAATTACTGGGTTCGAACCCCTCCCTCCGCCCCTCAACCGCCGCCTTCTCTCGTATAGAAAATACCTCCTTACCGAATGTCAGTACACACGTATGTACCCCATACGTATGTACATACGTAAAAAAAGACGATAATGTACTTTATCTGTATGGAATACTGGGGAGGAATAGGTATAAGTATTCGACACCCACTCAGTGCGACACTGTACAGAATATGAGCTTTCGTTGGGGGATTCTCGTTTATTATTTTATTGAAAATTTTTTTGGTTTTAAGAGAAAAATGAAGGGTTGATGAATTTTTTTTTTTTTTTTTTATCTTGTTTATTTAGAGAGGGAATTTTGCGGGTGAAAAAGACCGAGAAAAGCGATCAGTTCAGTGCCTGAGAAACCACATGCTGATTTATGACTCGTCGAACGATTATTTTGGCTTTAATACCGCACTTTGAAACGCTCACGACTAAGCCTCCATTTTATTTCACACCCACGCTCTGCAGTGTTTTACGGTTTTCCCCTACTCCGTGATGGTTCTTATCCTCCTGACCCTCCATCGCCATCTCCTACCACGGAGCTGCACGAACCGAGCATATTTCACCTTTGACTCACACCACTTGAGTGGACCACATGTATAAGGCAACTCGAAGAAGACGCCATATTGGTATCAGCCAGAAGAGGCGCGATAATCATTATCTGAAATACCATTATGAATTTTGCTAATTTATTTTGTACTTTCAGTTACACGGCGATTACTCAATTCCGTATAAAATCCGAGCGATGTTTATACATCGATCAAAAAGCTATAAATTTATTATAAATTTCAATCCTGTGCCACATTTTACCTTCGGAAAAAACACTGTTGGCAAAAAATTTTGATAAAATTACACCAAAGGCAAAATCATCGAAAATACTGAACAGCCTTTACTATCATCAACATGAAATTATCCTAGTGAAGATGGATATTCTATATTTTTGATGAGAACCATTCTGCTAATTTATTTAATCCAAATTTATTTAATTTTTCTATGAATGGTTGGAAAAACGAAAGAGTGGACTGTTTTTCAGGAATAATTTAATAAATTTCGTGCTGACAGCTGGGTACGTTTTTGAAGGTTGGACCATCGGTTGATTTCAGGTAAATTGATCAACTGCATCAAGTCCAGGCTTTAGAAGTTTTTAGAATTCTTGATAAAAATGCGGTTTAAAGTACTTCCAAGTTCTTCTCGTTTCAGAAGTATGTACGTAACATACCTGCATAGATGCAATGATCGGTTATAAATATCGTCAGGTACCCATAAACGAAGAACGGTTATAGTGTGTGATTCGATTGCCGGAGGCTTCAGTGCAGGAAGGTGGATATATACAATAAATCTTGACAATGGTCGAAACGAAAGAAGAAGAAGAAGAAGATGAAGAAGGAGAAGAAGAAAAAAGTGGGAATGAAAAACAAAAAATAAAAAAAAATAAAAAAACTGAAATGAAATAAAATAAAATGAAAATGAAGAATGAATCGTTATCACCACATGCGCCTGTGCCCCAAGGAATGTTTTAATCGCTGCTAATAACAGGCTACATCTGTAACAATTACCCATATACACGTGGTGAACCGGGGCTGAAACGGTGCCCGAAACCGTGCTGCAGCTACCAAATGATTGATAAGTCCATAAAGCATCGTTTCCCTTTTTTCATTGTAACAGTGTATCGGTTTAGTATTAGTGGGAATTACTGTGTCCGTGGGTCTGGCCGCGGGTGACGTAGTGACGAGATGATGACCACCCTCAAGTTCGAATCATTGTGATTACAACGCCCGCGTAACCCGTAAATGCAGGCAAAGCCACTGCCACCGTTGCAGGCATCCCTTTGGACTCCCTTTGCTGCCCCAATGCGTGCTTTAATTGTTGGTTTGCCAAGGCAAACCTACACTTTACTTTACTATATACGGGTCCAGTCAAGATCTGATTCGTGCCGATTTTTAGCCGCCTTAAGGGTGAGTGTAAAAGCATTATTTACTCGATCCCTTGACCGTCCACCTTGACCCAATTTTTCTGCAACATTTCTGCCGATATGAAATATATATATTTTTTAAAAATAAGGATTTTTATGGATTATTTATAACCATACATCTGTAGTTGAAATAAAGTTTCTTTTATTCTTCGAAGGTGATCAGCGGACTTTCAGAACCATTATATATATTCTATGGGAATATTTTCACTTTTAATTGCAGGCTGCGTAGGGGGAGGCTATTATTCTTTCTCTGAAAGAACAGAACAGCGCAGAACGTATCCCTAAAAACGCGTTCAAACTTAGAGATATATAATAACATAGTGCGTCTGTCTGCAGTGCTTAGGAGCTTTACCCGTCTGTCCATCCGTCTGGCAGTTTGAACCTAAGAGTTCCTCTTCTTCTTCTTCATCATCTTATATTCTGCCTCTTCTTCTTCTTTTTATTCTTCTTCTTCATGGCTACAATTTTTCATCGGCAAGAAACTTCTCCGTCGATATGTATGTTCTAGTTTTGTTTTGTCTGTTCTTCATTCTTTCATCCATTAATCTTTGCTAACGCGATAGCAGCTAGCTAGTTATACACATACACGATACATCTTTGTTAATATTTTGGAAAAAGAAGGAAAATTATTTCTCCATTGCAACCAGCTGGCCGGATGCTCGTCTGCATCTGTAGGTACTCATCCAATCCCGTTGAGTATCAGCTGGGTAGTTAATTGCCAGTTCTGGATGAGGTTACGGTTACGTTCTAATTAATTCGCTTATCAGTAACCGCGTACATCGGTCGTTCATCAAAATATGATTAGAGCAAACGGCGCCTCGTTAACCGTCGATACCCTAGGTACATACATACATAAATATATATACATACATACATACTCATGATAATTCTCTAGCCATTAAAATTCCCAACGCTTACATGTTTTCACTTAATTTCCTGTACTACATGATATAACACGGTTATATGTATGTACATACACATACATACGTACAACGGATCACCCGATGCATACAATTTTCAACGTCCAGGTATAGGGAGGTTCTAATGCTATGCTGTAATCAGATTTTCAAATGCTGTGTATAGGTAGTCTTAGTCGCACGCGTTCCCCTGTATAATTATTACGTTTTACTGCAACGAAGCGTTAAATGCCTTATGATGAAATTATTACATGAAAATAAATTTTCACTGGAATGCTGGAAAGTTTCAGGGTGTTTTATGCTCGCTTGTTGTTTCGTCATGTTTCTATCACGATTTAAATTACTCTCTTTTCTCTCAACTTCTATACAGTAACTAATTCTCTCTATAGCTATACTGTCTCCTTGATTGCAAAAAAGAAGACAAGATTGCGATGAAAAATTTATCCAATTAGAATTGGAATTAAATTTCATAGAGCTACGATTCCCTTTTTGTTTTTTTTTTTTTTTATTTCACCAAACTTCTGTTTAGTTCTCAGGATTTATAAGCACAGAGACCGGCGAGCACCCTGAACTAAAGTAATCCTTTAGGTCCTTCCTCAACATCGGGAGATGAATGAAGACTGCAGGGTTCCCACTGTATCGAATTACACGGTGATGAAGACTCTTTAGTAGTCGGTACAATATTGAGAATAAATTTCCATTCATGGAAGTAGAAGCACCACCCATTCATACGAGATCGGTCGATTCAACTATATATGTCTATTACACTATACTGAACACATATGAATGCATGTGTGTAAAATGTACATGTCCTACTACTGATCCACAATTGGCAATGGTACATGCATACCTATATCCTGTAACTATTGCACGCTCCTTCACGCGGATCAAATTTAACAAATTTATTATCATATCGGTTATATATATATTATATGGATGTATGTACGTATGCCATATTACAATCCTTACAACCTGTTGCACATAGATATATACGTATGAATTACCAGCTTTACGCAATTCGTAGCTATAAGTTATTCGTGGACGGTGTCGATGTATAAGTTCAGAAGGTCTTTTTTTTTTTTATTACTTTTCATAATTCTCTTCGTAAAATTAAATTCTCATATTAATCCATGATTATGCGAAGCACGTCCTCAATACTGTTTTGCATTATGGATTAGGGTTCGCGTATTATATACGTGTAATTATGGATTTGCCAACGCCCGATGATTCTGGAATGACGATTTATTCTATATACATATCGTATGGTATATCGGAAGGTTTATGTATGTAAAGAAATCATATTCGTTAACGTATATTACCCGACTGTTTGAAGCTCAAGTTATGAGATCGCCCACGTGAAATCTCATAGGTTATGAGAGTAGGTAGATAGATAAATATACGAAGATTTCAATATCGTTTGACCTATCAAAACTTCGAGAATATTACTTGGCTTAGAAAGTTTCGATATGCCCGGGGAATTCCGTGTCACGTTTAAATGTCGTATTAGAATAATATATTCGAGGCTAAAGTCGTTTTGCCTCTCTAATTCAATTTTTTTTATTTTTTTTATTTTTTACTTTACTTTTCTTTCTTTTCATATCATAGATATATACATATAATTTTTATGTAATAATTTTCCGTTGCGTGATTTCTAAGAAGTTATAAATTTGAAATACATATATTAATTTATTAATTTAAAGACCAATTTACACGCTACTAATTTAATTCTGTTCCCTTGATCTTAATTTCATTATCAAATTTGGATCAATTTTTTTTCTTTCAATTTAGGCAAGCAGTTCATGAATATTTTTTCACGTTCTGTACTCATATAGTTACTTGTCTTTGTACTCAAAGATACTTTTTTTTTATCCATGAAAGTTAGGGAAAAGCAATCCTGTGGTCTTTAAAACCACAAGTGAATTTTTGACAAGATAGGATTCCAGTCCTAATGATGGATATAACGTCACACGAAAACTGTATGCCTCGATTGTGTTACATTTGGGAAACGGTTCTATAATATAAAATAAATTGGTGAAACACGTTACTATATCTGATGGTAAACGATGTAAAAATCTGTATATCAGCCCACCGTGAAGAAAAGACAAGACAAAAAAAAAAATGAAAATAAAAGAAAATAAGAAAAAGAAAAAAGAGGAGAGTAAAAAGAGAAAGAAACTAAAGAAACAAAACCAAAATAAAATAAACCGATCACATGACCGTGGGAGTGCCACGTGACCATCGTGGGATTTAATTGGTCGAGCTGGTGGAGTCTCAGCGGGTGGTGGTTGGGGTTGTTGAAACGTAGTGGTGGGACGTTAGGTAAAGGGCTCTAAGGAGTGCAGGGGGATCAAGAAGCCAAAGGCTTCAAAGGCAACGGTGAAGACGAAGAGGAAGACTAAGGCGAGGACGAGAGTGAGGGTGAGGGTGAGGGTGAGGACGAGGGCGAGGGCGTTCTGGCGAACCCCACCAGTAACACCTTCTTCGATGGCAACATACGTATACCAACTTGAACCCACTGCTTATACGTAACTTCGAGTCAGAGTTGGGTGCGACACACGCGTGCGTGAGGTAGTGAGTGAGAAAGTGAGAAGGATATATAAGTAAAGAAATAAGTAAGAAAAAGATGGATAGTAGGCATATAGCTGAGGAGTAGAGAGGAAGAGGAAGAGGAAGAGGAGATCCGCCTCCCGCAAGTCGTTCCTTCCAAGGGACCAAAAAGCTCAGTTATAATTGTTCCCGACCCAGAGAAGCACGGTCTTAATTCTTCCTCCTTCCGCACACCTCGTAGTAGTATTATCGTGTTACAAACAGATCATCATTATCATCACTATTATTATTATTATTATTATTTTTATTGGTGTTACACTGATGTTGTTATTCATTGACGCGGTTTCGTGCCCTTACTACCCCACCTCTGTACACGTGGTGCACTCAAATTACTGTGATTATCTCGATACTCCAAATTGGATAATATACTCACTCACTCAAATTTAATACTGAAGGATTCGCCCTTTTTTATTCCTGAAGTACACGAATAACCAACACTGGCATTTCGGGATTTTATTTAAAAATTCATACCTAACTTCAAGCCCTTAAACTATGTGTGCAACGTACATCAGATGGCAGAAATGTTCGTTTATTAAATCCTGAAATTTTATTTCAATAAATTTATTACAACGTTAAGGATCACCGTCTCGTTTTTTGGAAAAAAAAATTTTAAACCTCGATTGGATAATTTTATCAAAAATAATATGTGACTACGTATAAAAAGAAGAAGAAGAAAAAGAACCACTTGAATTAAGTGAAAAAAATTTGGCTAATAATCATCGTTAAATAAATCTTGGAATTAAAATATTTTAGAATATTTTATACATCGTATATCGAATTTCAGAACATTATTCCTGGTACCACTTCAGCTCCTTTGAGAGCGACGGTCGTTTTTTATTGCAACGATCAAGAGGATTGATTAAAATTAATATTTAACGGACGATAAAACTAAACAGTGAAAATTCACGATGAACTGCGCTTACCAATATCCTCAACCAGCTCATCCTCAAGGGGCAGTGATTATGACTTCGAACATACCCCAACAGAATCATCATCCGACAACGGATACAGAATTTCTCGAGGTACCTATATGTTCACATAAAGGGAAAATTAATTAAATTAGTATTAATAAGGCGAAAAATTTGGTAAAAAACCAACCGCAGACACCAAATTAAATGTACAGTTTTTTTTTTTTTTTTTTTTTCGATTTTTTGTCACATCTTTCTTTTTTGGGTGTTAGATGGTGTGAACGTGAGTGAGGGTAGAATTGTATAAACTGTAGCTGAGCGATAGCGTGAAAAAAAGCTTATTGAATTTAAAAATAATTAAACGTTAAACCATCAATATGTCTGATCTACCGATTGACAGAAGAAGACCCGGGGCGACGGCGTCCTGGGCGGATCGGTTCCACCCCCGCTAATTGGTCATCTCCTTTACCACCTAGAGAATATAACCAGTCAATGTATCCCCCTCGTGTTCTGAACGTATCTTTAACCCATTGCAACCCTAAACTTGTTGAAAAAAATTTTGTCAACCAAATCTAATTTATTCCTTTTCAAATTGGACCGTCGAATCCAATTGCCCGGTGAACTTCCCAGTCAATTTTAGATTCCTTCGATTTTCGTTTATAGTAACAAATATCAAACGGATTCGAAAATATATTTTGTGAAGAAAATCTTGTCGTTTAATTTTCAAGCACTTCTTCTCTCTTTTCTTTGGCAATAAACGTTGATTAGGTATAATTGGACAACTTCGTTTCTATTTGTGTACGAAGAAAAGCTTCAGCTGAAATAATTCAGCTATGATATGCCAAATTTTTGATAAACTGATTTTTAAATATTGACGAACCAAAGATATACGTTTACAGGTGTAAAGCTAAGCGAATACAACTATATGGGAATAGGTTTATAGCCTGAGGATATTAATATAAGGGCTCCATACGTAATTATAGTGATTACCGCATTGCCATGGGGCGGAGAAAGGCGTCTCTTAGTTTGCACGTCATTTTGCAATCTCAACTTGCACGAAAACATCTGCATGACTTTATTACGGTTCATTAAAAATAATAATTATTTATTTTCTTTTAAATCAATCCATAATACATCCTTAACTGGGGTTCAGGTTAATCGAACGCGTTAATTAAACCATACGATTTCTTTATTTATTTCAGTTAAATTATTTTTACCCATAATCTTAAATCATCAAATAAAATTCTTCAGATCTCCGTATCTCACTAATGCATTTGTCGAAGATTTGATCTGTAAAGGAAATATAAACGTTATACCCTATCATACGTAGTAATGAAAATATGAAATTTATAGTATCGATTAATATTACGGGAGGAATAGTCGTTCGCGACATAAATGGTCCACTGCAGTTTCACCCCCTTGAATAATGCTTTGAATATTTTAATAAAGTTGTTTAATTCAGCGACGATCGTAGCCTCGTAAATCTTTATAATCGTTTGACGAATTTTTAAGTACTATACGATCTCGGCTGCATGAAGGAATTGCTTAATTTGCATCCAGCAAGTATAATAAGAAAGTGAAAAAACAAGTTCTGTTAAAATTAGGCGTTAATATTGTTATAATTTATAAAAATTCGAGTCATTTTTTAGTCCGTATGAGAAAAAAAACAAAAAAAAAAAAATAAAAAAATGAACAAGTGAATAACCGTGGAATAATGAATCAGTTACAAAAAATTTTTACCCCATTGTCAAAAGCAACAAGCTATACATGTTTGTACGTGAGAATGAAAAAAAAAACATAACTCACTTGTAAACTACCAGTTTCCTGATCCCGAACGATTAAAGAGTACCTATACGTCACATGTACATTTTACTGGGGGTATCTTACGTGTAGGATATAACGTACCGTAAGGTACTTAATTATTGTCGTTATTAACCTCTTATACTACCTGCAGCATACTGTTATTATCACTATTATCAGTAATTATACCAGCTCGTGCAGACAGCCTCTTACGACGAACCTACGACCATGGGACAGGATTAATGTCTGTATTTATTTTATGTCAGTCTAAGGAAAGAATTATCATCTTCGTTCATTCAGAACAAATAAAATATGATATAAAATTATTGATCAAAATTTCAAAACCCGGACCAAAAGATAACCCGATGGATCCAAATCTACCTACTCAATTCTATCTATGGATCGCTTGATTCTGTTCAACAAAGAAGAGCTTATCGATGACCAACTGCTTTTTGGAGCAGATTTTCTTTCCGAGGATTTCAGCATTCAGTTGGTTAAAATAAAAAAATAAAAAAATTGCTATTTTTCAAGGTCAGTCTACGTACGTATAGTACAGGTACGTAGAGGATCGCTAACCCTTCGTTGTCAGCAAGTGCCACAATTTGGATGGATTTATGAAGGCGAGAACTGCAATCATAACATCGCCTATCTTCCACTCGCCTGTCAAGTAGGTACGGCAAAAGGTTGTACCCATATTACAGCAACGTTGGATATTATACTTGGCGAAGTTTGTGAACTGTATACATGTAGAGAAAACTAACGAACCGAGATGAAGACCAGAAGAGTATTGCATTGCATCCCTTTGAATTACGCAGCAGGTATAAATCAACCTTTAGGAAACGTATTTTGCTCGTTTCGTCAAATTTACGAGCTCGTTTTCGCACTGTGAATGACGATGAAATGAAAATGCGTAACTAGATGTGTCACTTAGTCGGAGAAACAGGTCTTTCCTTAAAGAGTAAAATATATCGTTGAAAATGAGGCAAAGAAGGGAGGATCCGGTTGGGCCCTAGATTTTTTTGAAGATTTTTATTATTTTTAATTTTTTTTATTTTTGAAAACGAGTTGGATGAGTTTGCGAGTTCTAAAATTCTGTAGAAATACATAGCTCGTCAGTGCAAGCAAGGTCCGGGTAATTATTAGTCCATCAACATCTTTCGCTCGATGGCCACATGGCAAAAGAGCGAAAGCCAAAAGGCAAGAGGATCCTTGGAGTCTGAACCGCGGGACAAGGCCGCCCTGTTATTAAACCCGCCTCCGTTGCAGCCGCGAACCGATTTTCATTTCCATTTTAACCCGGAGGAAGCCTCCACGTCTGCCAATCAATCGATCGGAAGTCGATAAGTATAGATTTTACTGCCAATTGATCGGTGATTTCGTCAAAATTAACTAACACTGTTTACTCACGTCGAACAGCTGTATAAACTTGCGGATTATAAAACTACTGAATCTTTCATTTACCTATGTAACGAAAAAAAATTTTATAAAACATACAAAAACAAAATACATTGCGGAAATATTATACACGCTATTCGCCTTTTCGGATCTTCCATCTTTGAACACCGTAATAAATCAGAAAACTTCTTCTTCTTTAATACAAAAATCAAAATAATTCTATCTGAGGAGGTGTGTGTTGAGACTGATGCATGTCCCTCTTCACGAGATCACAAAGCCTTTCGATTGCTTGTCTGATTCAATGTACAATGTAGAGGGTAGGTGGTGTGGTGTTCCTGTATTCATCAGACAGAGTTTTATACACACTAGACACAGTGCTGTGTCGACTATATGAAATTATGTTGCTCGAAAGTGGATAATCCATTCGCAGAAGGTATCCGGTAAATTATTTTCAATCTACACCATCAAATTCTGAACTTGTAAGAAATTTAAATTTTTGGAGAGAAACTAAAAGAAAATTCATTCATCAAGGGGCATGTTTAGTCCTTTTAAGGGACTAGGTGATGAAATTTTATTCTTACGGCACTGAGGCCGATAAAGCCACGGTGGGTATTCGACATGCGTTCACGCAACGGGAGATGAATCTTCTTAGAGTCGTGAACGACGCATGATACAGAATCGTATCTTTTGTTGAAAACAGCACGCGATGTCCACATCATCGTCGACGCGAGGTATCGCGAATAATATACTACATCAGGGATAATGCTTCGTGTTTTCACTTCACACCTCTTTGACTGAGAACCCAAAGGGGAGCCTTGGTACTTATAATCGAAATATCATACCTCATGGAAATATAAACTGAAAATCATTGAAAAATTCTGTAAAAAGTTTCGTAAATTCTGATCATTTCTAAATTTGTTTTTGAAAAAATTCTAGAAATTTGTAACACTTTGTGAAGAGATTTTACGGAAGATATTCCCAAATTTTCAGAGTTTTCAGTAGAATTTAAAGAAGACAAATAAAAATATTGCGGATTTTTTTTTTTTTAAATATTCCAAGAAGTTTCAGAAAATAGTTAAAAGTATATTTTTGTTAGGGAAATTTTTGATATTTAATTTATGTTGTTGGTCAATGGAAGCTTTTTGGATTTATTGGCGAAATTCTTAGCCTCGGAGATGTAGAGGCAAATGAGATTAGGCCATGAAATTAAACTTTATTTTGTATAAATTTGAATCCCATTTTTCTTTAAACTTCCTCTACTGCCGTAGAGAGCAACAACGGTTATGAATGATCTGCGATTAGGTGGCGGTCCGGTCTGGCCAGGTTGGCGCCTCTGTGTCCTCCCATTATGGGAAAATTAGGAGCTAATGCACAACCCCGTCCGTAAAGTCCATAGCGTATCCAAAGGCGTAGCAGTAAAGTCACCGAAAATCATGATAGTTGCGATACTAACGCGTGAGAAATCGCAGGTAGGAATTCGAGGTACAATTTTGAAACTAATTGCAAGATGAGATGAAATGAGCGAGAAAATAAAACGTTCAAAGTAATGAATAGAATGTAAAACTTGCCTAAAAATTTGCACATCTGCACTAACAGGAAAATTAATAGTCAGATTTTTGAGTTGATTAATTTTCGAGGAAAAAGAAAAGAAGAAAAAAAGGTGGCGTTTTTTTCGGTGGGGATAATGGCCTCTACGCTACTGACCTAGGAAAGGTAATTGACGTCTCTTAAAGCTATTCTAAATCGAGTATTTTGTTTGGTACATTCAAGCCGATACGATTTGAAATTCAAACTCCCCGATTAAAATCACATTAGGATTTTTAGGAGGTTGTGGGAACGGCGCTATTTAGCTGACATTATACCCTCACGTGTATACCCAATCTTACTGCACGTAGGTATAAGGTATACGTATATACATATAAACTAGCTTAAGATTTTCATAAAAGCTGGTAGAAAGTTTGATCAAAATTGTTATAATCTATTCCCGCATACATTATTAATATCTTGCGGCTCTGTTCAAGCGATAGACTGAGGCTTATCCCTACTAGAAAATTTAAACCCTTTCCACTGGTGTCTACCCATAGGTCCTGCAATTTTCCTTGGCGCCTTGTATACGATCTCGACGCGACGTTCCGACTATTTGACTCGTCAAAGAAGGTACTCTCGATGTCTGATAAAATTCATTGTTCGAAGAGCCCATAGGGAGTCATTTTTTTGTTTTTTTTTTTTTGGTTTTCAATTAATTGACTACCAACAATTTTTATTTTTTTAGAGTCATAATATTTAAATGACTGGGAATGAGGAAGGAGGCAAGTAAATTTCAGGGGCAACGTGCTTGGTGTACAAGGTTCAACACCGCAACAACTTAACAGTAGTGTTAAGTACCGGTCACGTCAATCCCTGGCTAATTTGTAAATTGTACCACATAAAAACTGTTGATATTATCGTAAAAGTTTTTACGTAGAGGTTTAGTGGTAGGTATAGGTCGTATGTATAGTTGGTATGTATTGGTACCATGGGCTAGCATTAACTCAACACTGTTATGTAATTGTTGTACAACGATATCTATATGTATACGTACATACATACAATGAACATACATATACATTTAATCGCAAATCACATGGTGTAGAGTGCAAGAATTTGTGTATATATGTATACGTTGATAAGTGAGAACATCGACGTTCAGTATGTAAGATTGTACTCCATTGACAATCTTGAAGAACTCAAATCAAAAAATTTGACAAAAATCAATTGGGAATCTATCCATAGATTTTTTATTTTATTTTATTTTATTTTTTTTTTTTTGAGGTCTGTCAAACTCATGATATGGCTGTAGTGCAAAAATATTAGTTTAAATGAAGTTCTTCACTTCCCCCGAAAGCAATCTGACTTTTATGATATGAAGTTCTGGAACCACGTTATGGTAGAAATGATGTACTTTTATCTTGTGAATTATTATAGTATTTACAAAGTTCAATATTAAATTTTAAGGCAATTTCCTTCATCGCAACACGAAACATTTATGATCCAGGTATTTTTAGATGAGTTCATATGGTTTGAAATGGAATGATTTCCAAATATTTACCAGTCCACACTGTGTCCCGATCAAGAGATGCAGGGTAATACGAATCACAGATCTTTGAAGAAAGAAAAGTTCTGAAATAGACGTCTGTTGCTTTTATCGATAAATAAAAGTTACTCAAAGCATGAAAATCCTAAATCAAACTATTGAAAACTGTTGAATTTCAATGACTTTTCATAGTTTTCAATAATATCTTCATACTCCAAAATAAGGATGATTTTTTACAAAAAGCGTTACGAAGTTATACTTAAGACGTTCGGTTTCAGTTTTCGCTACAAAAATGATAACTCCAAAATGGTAAATTCGAGTCGAAAGAAATCGAGTCTGTTTGAGATATCGTATCGATCATGATAAGAGGATGAATATATACGAGTCTACAGATGATCGTTGCTTTTCCTTATAAGTTTGCTCAAGATTTCTCACTAAAATCATCAGTCTTTTATGCTTCTTGGCTACTTCATCTTTTCTTTCGTATAGAGTCCTTAAACCGATCAGCGACAATTTATTCTCCATGTATCTCTCTCTCTCTCTCTCTCATGGTTAGTCTGATCTAGAGCACAAGATAGACGGTAAAGATAACCGATATTAAATGTCAACATGTGTCTCCTTCGAATGGTCTCAGGCAAGAATCAGTTTTTACAGAGCCTTTCCCGAAATTCCCCTAAATAATTGAAAATTATGAAAATCTTATTGTCAATCTGTAACGAGTCGCCGCACTGTTATATAACAGTGGACGCGAATTACCCCACCATTGAAGTTCCATGTCTTTAGGCGCCCTACGGCGAACTCATCGACGCGTAGGTCTATACGCTGTTCCAAATACGATAAAGCGTGATACGCCGCGGGGGAATAGCGCGCGTGCCTCCCTCCAGGCAACTCGATGCGCAACGCTGCGCGCGCACTCCGTGTTCACATTACTGTTCGCACTCTATTCTCAATGGTGGGGGGAAGTTGAAGTGGGCTTCGTTCAGAGAAATGGTGGGGGTACTGGTGGGGTCAGGGGTGAAGTAGGGAAAGAGGGGGGAAGTAGGCAGAGGGCGGTAACCGATCCGGAGGGTGCCCCGCCTACTGAGGGATCGGCCTCTTTTTTTTTAACCACGAAGAGAGGGAGGAACAGGGGGGAAGGTATGGGGGAAGTGAGGGGTTCTTGGGGGCGCCCGGGTCTTCCCCCATTTCTCTACCGTGGCCCGAACTCGATCCTGAGAGCTGGTCGCCAGTCTGTCACGGGGCTAAGAACGGGAACCACACGCGTGTAACCGGTTCCCATGTTGTTCAGAATTTTTATCGCGATAAGTAACATCGATTTGGCTGTCATTGGGTGACAGTTAACCGTACCCCACCCACCCGGCTACCTAACTACCTTAACCATCTATAAGGGGTTTTAAATACTTTTTTTTCTACATTTATTTTTATATATATGCTGATGTATGTATTTATAAAAATCTGTTGTGTCACGTGAATATCACAAACGTTTGATATATAAAACCTGTGCTTTTCATTATATATATATATACCCCATATACTCAAGAGGCTTGCCTCTAATTTACTGCACTGCGCAGTTTATCGGTTAGAACTTGAAAATATCACTGTTCAACTAGTGCTGGTTAAATTTTACACTATATCCATATCATTCTCGTCGAGATGTTGACGGACATGACTCCGGCGGCGGCTGGACAACTTTATCCACAACTACAGTCCATCACGAAGTCACCAGCTAGTCACGTGGTGAGTTCTCTTAGTTCCGATTTGCAGACAGTTGACGTATTAGAATTTTTTATTAAAAACAAACTTCATTCGGCACAAATGTCTGTTGCACATGACTTGCTAATCCTCTTTGAGGAAGGGATATGCTGATGAACAGTTCCTAGGCCTTTGAACATTTTGACTTAGTCTTTTAGAAGATGGGGTACCTTTGATAGGTTTTATTAACTCGGTTTAGATGTACATCTTAATCCTCAAAGTCCTGGCTTAAAAATTTGATGAATCAATTGCCATGACCTGTAGGATTTGTCACAGTCGTCAAAAGCCATGATAGGTTAACCCTGATGGCGATAAAAAACAGGTCAACGTCTTCAGCAGCAAAGCCGACTAAATAAATTAGCACATTATGGACTGTTCATCATCTCCGGTCTCTAGCATAGAACAATCTTTTCTAGCCATCGCTACTTGTACAAAAGTTCATTGAGCTTTTTGTGACACTGGATTCCACTGGTGGTTTAAATTCTTATCTTTCAATATCTGTACCGTGTTATTGTACGATTAAACTTCGGTTGTTGAGTTACTCTTTTATGGAGAAAGAGATGATCCGGTTTAGTCCAGGATCATCTTGGATGATCGTAGATGTTTTGACAGAAGAGAGGGTCGCCGGGTGCGACGCGACCGTCGGCGGCTTCGAAGTTCCTTTATTCTCACTGCAGCAACACGTGTTGGTTTTGGTTTGCTCTGGTATATGGGATTTTCTTATTTTATGACTTGCCAGAAGAGAGAGCGCCGTGGTATTATATAGACGCCTATCCTAGTACCCTAAGAGTGATTTACGAGTAGATGTAGTAAAAAAGTAATTAAATCTGTGGCATCAAAAAGACTTAGAAGAATGATAATTAAGTACTGGAAATTAACGTCGTAGCTGTGGAAAGACGGAATTATTAATCATCACACGATGTCCCTCGTGTCTCAAAGCAGTCATAGGTGTACAGATATGCAATTGCATAGGGAATAGAGTTCGACTCTTCTTCTTCTTCTTCTTCTTCTTCTTCTTCTTCTTCTTATTTGACAGTTCCCGAAAATTCGATCCGAACGTATCGAATATCATCAGACAAAGGTCCTTGCGCAAGGTTCTGAAGGGTCAAAGAGAACGCGGTCTATCCCAGTTCGCAGGTGCTTAGAGGAGCCAATTATTCGTGTGATCCTTTTGTGCCGAAAAGATCCACTTGACAGGATGCGTAGGATAGAATTGGATACTTTTGTCTGTCTACTTCCTTCCTCTCAACGCCTCAAGGTTAAAATGAGAAAGTCTGATCCCTGTGAAGAAGCGATAGGTATAATGGGTACCATTTCAAAAAAAAAAAAAATCTACTACATTTTTTATCCAACTTATATCTCTCGATACTCCAACTATAAACAAAGTTTTGCTATCGGCATTACAGAGACAACTTCTTATATTATTTTCTCACACATAGCATATAGAGACACAAAGCATGGACACAACGACGGACTATAATGGATTGAGTAATACAAAATTCATTTACTCAAACACGGTTTCGGACTCTGTATTGTTTCCTTCAGGCTTTTACCTACGTAGACAACTGTAGTTTGAATAGCCTATTGATTATATCAATGAACCATGACGACTATGTAGTGATAGCTTGTTATTTGTGAAGGTAGAACGAAATACCAACAGTGATAGTAAATTATGTATCGAATACCAATCTTCGACGTTCCGTCGGTTATATTCACGTAGGTAGATAGGTAGACAGTTAAAGTATACTGACAAATTGGCGAAGTAGCGTTTCTTTTAACTGATCTTGTATACGAGTGGGATGACATTTTATCAATATCTCAAGTCGATGTGATAAATAATTAATTGCAAGATCTGTTAGAAATTTTATATTAGGTGTGACTAATTGCATGTAGATATTATAAATTGACATGCGAATTAAGACCAACTGCAATTGCATAGTTCGTACGATGATTAATCTTTGGAAATATATTTTGCGACGTATCGATATGCAATGTGCTTCTTTTTTTCTACCTGTCGTATATTTACTACAGTAAAATATGTCGGGATTTCTTACTGAAAAACTTTTACAGATCTAGTACCCTAATCCGAGGTTGAAAAATTTTTTGAACCGTAAAGCGTTGAGGGTCCTTTCAGAGTGACGCCGTTGACATTTTCGAGTGTAACAATAGACTGCAGCTAAAGGGAGAGCAAGAGGACCTGAATTTGACACAACGTCTCTCAAGCTTGTCCTTTTTGGGCTCTTTATGCCATGTCTAAAGTCCCGTAAGAGGATTTAACCGAAGTGCCGGATGTCGCGAAAAAAAACCTTGCCCTAATTTGTCCCATCAATGGCTCACTGGTTCTTCACCGCAATTTTTCTACCAGCTAATTCTTCGGGCGATGGTCAAGACTTGTTTGTTCAACGGAGGCTTCTCTCCCTCGACATACTTGACCAAATATCAAGCTAATTATAAAGTACACAACAAAATTCATTTTTTTACAGAATCATAGCCCATCATAGTTTTAAATAAACTTTCATGGAGTAAAGAAAGTCTGGTTTTTTAATAAAATTTAATTGAAAATGGTTTCAGAGGTGTTTTTTTTTTTTTTTAAATTGAACCTGGCAATTGGCCATGACTTCTATTTGCGAATTTTGACATAAACGAGAGGCCGTCGGTTAATTTTTGGCTGGAATGCTCGTTGGGTAATTATTTTTTTGGCAGTTAAACAAACACTCTGACGTTTAACCAGCCTGTTCACATTGAGCACTAGGCGTTGATTGTGAGTCGACACTAACCGAGCAACCGGGTGGCAGATGTTCGAGGTGACAACATGGCTGCGGTGCAGCTCGTTCCGCGTAGGTATACACGTATACATATTAGGTACGAATATATACAGTATATAAATACATAAAAGAAGGACAAAAGAGTTTGAAAAAAAAATATGATGATCGATTGAGAACTCACCTTTTTACGCCTTCTCCCCTACACTTATACTTATTGTATGTATGCGAATAGCCAGAATGTCCGACTAGCTTCAGACCGATAATTACACCTGGAAATGCAACCTATTTTGTGTAAGTCGTATAAACCGACGACTACGTATGTACATACATACGTCGTTAAACCGGAAGTTATATGTGAAACGTATTTGTCATTCCCTGACGGAAAAATTTGACTCCAATGATGAAAAATTGAAAATATAAAAACGATATTCGGTAGAAAGTTTTAACTGACTCTTCTTAGTTTCGTGACTCGTCAAATTTGGTGATCACGATCAGCGACTAGTCATTTGATACAGGATCGTTTATAATAAAATTAATAAAACTCGTTGATACTGATGTCTAATCGAGTCTCAATTCTTGTCGTGATTTTTGATCGGTGAGAGAAGTAAAGGAAGGAGCTTTTACCACGCGAGGGGTTTTAACCCCTGGGGCGCGAACCACAACACAAACTCAAGGGGACTCCCTGCCACCCGTAGCTAGGTAATTTATCTACTCGATGATGTATCCGATTCAGTGTGACGACCGTGGCTGAAGAAATACGATTTTTTTACTTTTCATTTTTGTTCGATTTGTATATAAATGCGTTGGAAATCGCGATGAGATAAATATGGAAAGTTTTCATTTCCCATTAAACTTGTGTATAGTGCTTCTACTTATATAGAGCAGTGGAACAAAGTAGATAACTAATTACAAGGCTGGTTTATGCGCAGGTATTTCTAGTATAACTTGAAATTTTGCAGGTATATGCTAGCATTATCTTAACAAAGTTCTGATTAGACGCTAGAAAAAAAAATAAAAAAATAAATAATTGTAAAGAAAATTAGTTTACTGGACAATGCAATAACCGTTCACAAACCTAAAAACATGGATAACTAAATACAAAAACTTGGAAATTTTCAAAGAAATTTTAATCCATACGAAAATATGTTTGATTTTTTATTTATTTATTTTGTTTTTTAACTCCTTATTGAAAATTCTTTTTACTCTTTGGACAAGGTAAACTGTCATTAGATCAGCGTGAAACATTAGTAGGGTGGACGGTTGGCAGCAAAAGATATATGTATATTATAATCGTATGCAAAACGGTTATCGGAATAAAAAGTTAAGTGCGGTGAAGCGAGCGATTGAACGCGTAGCTGGTGCAATAATTATGATAATAATTGTTGTTATTATTTTATTCGCATTCCGTAGTTTATGAGTACAGCGAGTAACTGGGTGTTCATTAGTTATTACCTTACTCCCTGCGGGTAATTAGCCATCATTTATTAGGTCATTTAATAAGTAACGATGCAGGTGTGGCCGGTGACTATCAAAGTTCCAAACCTGAATCTTGTGGTCTCTTACGATTTACAGATCTGGAGATCGGTGTGAGATGAAGATGGAGATATGCGTTTTTGATAGTAAAGTGTAGAAGCAAACTTTTTATTCTTAGACAAAATCTTAAATTCCGAAACGTTTGACTACTATTTTAACTCAGGAGCGTCATCGCTTTGTTACTTACCAAATTGACGCCCTTTTCGCGTTTTAGCTGTTAGGAATCGTGCGAGCTGGGCAAAGAAATTAAAATGAAAACATCACGTGCAGGAATTCGTCGAAAAAGAAGAAAAAAAAAAGCAAAAACGTATGAAAGTAAAAAAAAAAAAAAAAAAAAGGTGAAAAGAGAAGAAAAAGATCAAAAACTTTCAACTTAAGGAACAACGATCGACTATATTTCTGAACAGCATAAACTTCTGACGATGAACGGAACATATACGATGAATTTTCAGTGTAGTTTGAATCACATGTTATAGCGATGAAATAACCAAATCAATTTATCCTAGTGTCATGTTTGTATCCACATTCGTATATAGTGAACACAACACACAATCAACCCGTTCCCGCATATGCTGAAATGGAATTTGACAAAGTGTGTCACATTTATTTTTTCCGCTTTATATACGGAACGGAAATACTTATAGGGCTATGAATTTTTATGTAAACCACTGAGTGCTCCAGTACCCCTTCCAGAACCCATCCATAATCTCGTATTCCTTATACTGTTGCACATGAATAAAGGGGCCATATATGCGATGGTGCTGAATAGCGATTCATTCAGAACTGAATGATTGAAGAATAACAATAAAAGAATAAAAATTTCCTCATATCTGCATCGAACTATCGGTTTTCATTAACCGAATTCATGGAATCGATATGGATCAGCGTCCCTTAGTTCAGAAAAAATTTTCATGAGTTTTCATCAAGTGGTTGCAGCGACTTACGACTTTGTGTGTTCCGAGTCTATATGGGAGAAGACCCTTATACACGAAGAGGGCTACTCCCACGGGTTACGTCGACCACTAAAACGTGAAACAATAAATCTGTGGGAGTCTTGACAACGCCACCCTCTTCCGATAGTCGTATAGTATTCTTATGGGGTTCTTATAGGGATGATATCGCACAGGGATGATGATGGGGGTCAGGGGGTGACCTAATATGTCACAGTCTGTTGCAGTGATCTCGAGCCACCAGCCACCCTACATACCGAGTGTTCTGGTAAATAATAAACTAACGAAAGAGAAAGATCAATTTCAGATAGATTCGTTTCTCTTTTTATTTTCCTGCTCCTTGAAATCACTTTCCAAATTTTTATTTTTCGATTTAGTTTTTGATCTTAGCGATGGGTAAAAAAATTACTGGATTATCCAAAGAACGGGAGATTAAAATAGGACACTTTGTATACACTGCTAATACTGTATACCCATACAAAGGCTTAGGGAAAATCACAAAGAGGGGGAATTTCTTCCTAATGGAGCAATTCAATAGTGCGACGATCCGATAAAGCTGCGGGGGGCCCTTGAGCTTTATATGCACTTAAGTTGCATCAAAGGTATTGCGTTGAATAGCGCAACGCTGTAGATATCAACTTTTCAATGTTTGACATAAACAAGTATAAATTATCGATGAAACGAACGCGTATTTCAGTCTAAACATGTCTAGCCATCAGTCATTTTAATCTAACACGTATAGGTGTAATTAGTATTTATATCTTTGATTAACTAATAGTCTATATGTACAATATTAATGTCGGTAATAAATTATACAGCTTGAGTGCAACTCCAGAGACAGAGACAAGTGAATAATGATTAACACCGTGATATTTTCCGGGACATAAATTTTAATCAAAATAAAAAAATGTTCAAACATTATTAAACCAAAAAAAGCTTAAAAATTTTAATAAATTTATGTTAACCATTCGGTTTAATTATTTTTTATTTTTGTATTTTTTCCTTCAAAATGATGAAAATTTGTGAATTCAAATGTGTGAGAGGTGTATAATATCGACAGTATGATTTACCGCCGCGTTGCATTGCACCGGTTTTGTTGGACTGTTACTATTAGTAACACTTCGCTGAATAGATACGGGTACACGTAAGTTATATATTATCCATCGTTATATGTTATGCGGGAATCTATGTAAATTTTTCAGGATACAACTCTCGCCTTTCTCAATACACAAACACCATAATATATTTACACCAGTTGCACACTCATTTACCACTAGGTACATACATACATACCTACTCGTTTTCTCAGGAAGTAGGTATACGCGGTACTTATTCATTTAGGTTTACACTACTACCAGCTTGGTTTACCGTTAAGAATTTATGGGTTGTTATTTTTCATTTTCATTTTTTCTTTTGTGGTTTTTTTTTTTCGTTTTTGTAATATTAATTTCTTTCAGCAACGATGCACAACAAACTTTGACACACGTTTTTCGAATTACTATTGTATGGTGTTACGTGTTTGCTGATCATTTCAAAAATCGAAATTATTATAATAATTCTTAAGACCCACGAACCGCTAGTTTTCAGTTTACGACCTGTTCTCCCTACTCAGATTTCGCTTAATATTAAACTTTAAAGATTTTATCACCAAAATTTTATGGGCACGATGAACCCGGTTTAAGATTTATATAAGTCGATTGAAATATCGACGTTTACTATAAATTCCTACGCTAATTATGGTTTTAATAATCATAATCATTATTTCTTCAATGGAATAAATTGATGACTATCATTTATAACAGTCGTAATACGGCCTTAACAATATCCTAATAAAAGATTGTTTAAAGTGAATTTATAGTACCTCGTGTCTCTGATTATTAATTCGTTTTTTTCATTCCTTTCTTCTTCTTCTTCTTCTTCTTCTTCTTCTTCTTTCTCGACTAATAGATCTACGATAACAATAAATATACATCAATGTGTGGTCCAACTGTGATCACAGGAAACTAAAATAAGGTGTATTGAAAAACAGTGAGGATCGTTGTGGTCAAACGCAGTTATACGTGATCCTATTATCGCGTGCCCTATTTTTATCCGTCTGATTATAGTACGCCGCGGTTTTTCTTTACTTTGCTTTTAGTTATCCAAGAGACAAGAAATCATGATACGTATAAATCTGGGTTGCCGTATATACCGACCATATATAATACATATATAAATATGAATTAAAAATAACTTGAAAATTTATAACTGGACAAATTTTTCGTAATGGAATTGGTCAAGAGGTTTACGTATTTATGTGGCACTTATGGGGATTGAAGTTTATCTTGTGATCGTAAGGGGTGTTCGATGGGTTGATTATTCGGACTAGGTAAATATAAGACGTAAAAATAATTCGATTTCTTCAGAGTAAACATAGGGTGTAATATATGAATATGAAATTTAGTAAAAAGATTTGAATATGAATAGTTAAAATGACCACCCTCATGGCTTCATTTCGTTAATTTATTTCCGTGTAATTACGCCGAACGGACCCTTTGGCGGTGCGATTTGCATATCAATTTCTTGGTGGTTCTCATAATTGAAAGACGACCGCAGTTCGAACAGTCGGTTAAATAACTATACGGAACCACCAAGTCTTGGAGACCACCGCGTAATAGTAATAAACTTTTGGATATACGGTCGTAAGTGTTCCATCGTGATGTTTAGATATGAGTATTTTACATATTACCTCGACTTCCTATTTATTACGAGATTAGGACGCGCTTAGAGCCCGCTAAGAATTGTCCATCCCTTCCGAAAGATAAAAGAACAAAAAATACAAAAATAAAATAAAGTCAAGGTTCAAAACATTATCTGAACCAAAAAACGCTACGGATATCTTATTCGAAAATCAGGTCGTTAAATAATAATATGATATAGATATATATATATATATATTTTTTCATTTTTTTTTTTTTCTTTTTTTCTGTCATGAAGTGAAAGAGATCGCCAGAAGCAACCCAACTCGCTCTATATGTTAATTCGTGGCTTCTGATGCGGACATAAATACGCTTTTAACCAAACTTCTCGGAGCTGAAAGTTTTTTGTTCACGTTGAAAAATTTTGGAAACGAAAAAAAACATTCATCCAATCCAAAACTGAATTTTCTTTAATTTTTTTTTTTTTTTTTTTTTTTCAATTTTCTTATATTTTTTATTCGTAAAATTTAAATTCATACTGACGAATGAACGCGAGAAAGGCGAAAGATAATCGTGTTAATAAAGCTCCGGGCTGGCGACAGATCAGACACCGGTTTGCTAATTGGGTGCACATTTTTACGAGCCACTAAATTACTCGATGCAAATGCGCAGCTTCCGTCAAAGCAGTTATCTAGAAGCGCATAACTTTCGAGATTTACTACACCCTCATTACCCTAATGAAGATGTACATACCTACCTATATACAGTTGACTGAACAACGTCTGTACCTACATCGTACAATTTATGCGGAGAAATTTCGTAGTGAATAAAAGTAGAAATCGCGAGTCAAGCTGCTTGATTAACGCTTTCCCGAAACTAATATTAAAGAACTCCATAAAAAAAAAAGAAAAAAAAAACAAAAGAACATTGGTGAATAAAATTTGGAAACACCCTTTGCAGTCTGTTAAAAATGTATATCTAAAATGACGTATATGTTTGACATTATGGATGAGAGAGATCAGAGACTGTCGTGGCAGAAAGAGGTATGAAATAAAGTGTAAAAAATGTTAATAGAAAATAAAAGAAATCCCTAATACCGATGAATCCCAAGATAGAGCTTGCAGCGGTGTTAACTGGGAGCGAGTTATAGCAGCTTGCCGTAATGCGCGTTTAATATTCAGCGCCGCCAGCGCGACAATTTACGAGACCTAATGAATTGGCAGGCCCAGCCTCATCTTCACCTCTTTCGATTCGCTACTCGTAAAACCTTTTCGCACTTTGGTTATACGCGATTACGATTTGCCAAAGAAAAGCTCCGATGTTGACGAGGTAAAAAAAAAAAACAAAAAAATGATCACTTGTATTCGTTCCGAATGAGATAATAATTGGAATACAGAGCAGAGCTTTTATCCATCTTTGTTACAACAGCCCCTAAGGCAAGATAATGATGATATGTGTGTGTGTGCGTGTGTGTGTGAGATGCGATAAATAAAATCCTGGCTTCTGGATTCGAGTGTGTTCCAGTCAGTGATCCCAATTTAATATGAATTTAATCCTTGTAAGGCCAAAATGGTCCGTAGGAGTAGAAAGGTCTCTTTGGAGGAGCGGATAAATCAAGGTAGCTTCTTGTTTGCCTGAAGGGACGAACTAACGTCAGGAACCCTTTATTATATCGGAGAAGCTTGCAGTGAGCGCGGTGCGGCGTGGCGGCTTGTAGTCCGTGTAGAAAATATGGAAGCGTGCTCTCACGGTGGTTTTTAATTAAAAACATAATTTAGAAGGAGGGATAACAGGTAGCAGCTCGCTTCTTCGTTGTATGGTGGGAACTTACCAAAAGGACCCAGACACGACTAATATTATATACCTACGTGCATATATTCACGATATAAACCAAGCCATGGGTGACCCATGATGCACCAGCTAGGGCGGAGCAAGATCAGTAGTCGAATGGTCCAGCCCGCGGTCACTCATGAATAACGTTATTAATTGCACCTTGGAAGGACGGTCAGCAGTATATACAATGGTAGGTATATATACCTCGGTATATCCTATGTATATATATATATATATATATATATATATATATATATATATATATATATATATATATATATATAAAATATGAATGGACTCGTAGTCTGTCCGCCGGTAGAAATACGATTAGTTACGTACGTC
Source organism: Macrophya annulata (assembly GCA_963924015.1). NCBI lineage: Eukaryota > Metazoa > Arthropoda > Insecta > Hymenoptera > Tenthredinidae > Macrophya > Macrophya annulata. The sequence goes on along the minus strand of OZ001261.1, from coordinate 3,709,029 downwards.
CGAGCCCCGTGGTTTTATGAAAACCGAGCCGAATTGGTCAATTACAAGATCACCAAATACAAGAGACGTCCCGTCCTACACTCATGTATGACTACGTTTCGTGAGAAGGTCGCGGCTCGCGTCGGAATTAAAGGATAAAACTGTGTTAAAAATCCATTTGTCCGAGTTGCCGTATGGCCCTAAGTTCTTAGAGACCGCAAGATAAAAGGCACGGCGGCGCGTGCCGCCCGGAAGCGTCGCCATCTTACCGATAATAAATCCAGTTCACGCGTCTTTAATTTAAGAGTGGTGTACCTTCGTTTATCGAGGGGGGTAACCGAGGAAATTTACTCTTACCATACCAACTCATGGCAGTGTTAAGAATATAAAAATAAAAAAAAAATATCTTTCTATATTATCGCGCGTTACATCATGCATCTAACAATTTGCGGCATATCCAGCGCGTGATTGAATATGTCTGAAGATAATTTCGTATTCCGATCCTTACTTTATATTACAGTCTTTATCCCTCCCCCCAAATTTATTCCACGCACAAATATCCTTTTTTTTTCTGTATTTTTTATTTTTATTTTTATTTTTTAAATCTCGGACCTCTTTTTACTACCAAATCTCAACTGGTATGATCTCGTGGAAATCGGGCGTTAAATGCTTTGCGGTTTGTTTACATCTCCTTAAAAACCAATCGACCACATTCCATCCTGAGATATCAGATGAAATATATTCTTGAATTAAATTTGAACATGAAATAAGAAAAATATCGGAACTTTGATCGGAGGTAATTCTGTTTGTATAAGATTAATTATCGATCAGTGAAGCTCACGTAACAATTAACTTTCGTGACTTAGTAGAAGAAGACCGAAACGGGTTTTTGAACTTTCAATCAAGGCTATAAACTGAAATAAAACTTCTTAAGCTTATAGTGATTTCAATTTAATAAAGAACCGCCACTAGCTCTTTTAATATCCATCACGCGATCAGATCAAACAAAAAAATTTTCCTCGTCAGTGTAGGTCCGATCTGAGATCTGATGGAAGAGATTTATTAAAATTCTCACTACCAAAAGGTGTAAAAAAAAAAAAGAAAACGAAAAAACTAAACAAGAAGAAAAAGTCCCTGCCTTACACATGAACAACCAATTTAATGATTCTGATCATACGTTTACCTTCCTCAGCAATTATTCACGATGTGACGATAAAAGCGAAGAATTTTTTTGGATTAGCTGCTCTATGTGATGTTCATTACCAAAAACAGTAAACGTTTTGCCCTTGACATATGAAGTGTTCTAATAACGATTCCCGAGTAATTAATCCAGTCGACAGGTCGACAGTTGTGGTTCGTTGGCTTGCAAAACGTCAGTTGTGGTTCGCCGCAGATTCAGTCACTCACCCTTCAAGCTTAGGTGTAGTTTATTCCTTCCTTGTTCCCTCTTCCTTCCTTCCTTCCTTCCTCTCTCTTCGGGGTTTCGCACCCGGTTATACCCTAGGCGTCGGTTCGTCTGTCCGCGTGTCAGTCGGCTGTCAGTCGAATCCTTCCCCTCGGTATGGCATGTAACCCTCTGCAGCTATATCGCCCACGCGCGAACACCCACCCAGCTGTCACGTGCCGTTGACCAACGAGCCGCACCTAGCTGTGGGTTGTTACGGTGTGGTGAGTTTCGAGTCGTTCTTCTTTCTAATGGCCGAAACTGAACACTGATGGCTGCGTTCTCGACCGCAATATTTGTGTTAATCACTTTATAGACACATACTTTGACTCGAGAACACGAACGAGAAATTTAATGGATTCAAAATACTGCTCCTGGAATTGCAAACGGCTATCTCCGATCGCATATTCAAATAATTTTTTAAGATGGATGTGAAAAGCTTCCTGAGCTTTGATTTTTGATTCCTGCAGCCCTGGGTGTCGGCCGAGTCTCGGCACCGGGTTGAATTCCAGGAAGGTGGTTAGTCTTTGGTCAGTTTCAGCTCCTTCAGGTTTTAATTTATGCGCCACTTTAGCCTCTGGCGTTATTAGGGTTAGCGGGGGACAGACAGCGGTTTCAGCAGCCAGGTTTGGGTCCGGTTGGTTTTTGGTTTAGTAGTTGGGCCGTGAGGGTCACCAGTCTAAATTTTAAAACAAAGGATACAAAGGGAGCCGCTGAGCTGTCGGCAAAGACCTGGTCCAAATACAGCGACGTACCCGAACTTTTAGACCATAAAAAATTTCTCTTCAGTTCATTCCAAAAATCGCCTAGTTTAAATCAAGAAAATATTTGATAGTTGAGGTATGGAACAATTAATACCATGCCATGATCGATCTGGTAATAAGGTTATCATTCCCTCTAATGCCAAAGGCGACACGGCCTATAATTACCTAGCGAAGATTGAAAAGGCGTCGATAGCGTCGTCTGGTTGGCGCCAGGTCTCCCCGTCCCACAAACCAATTACTGCAACCCCTTCGCAACCAAAGGGTATTTAGTTCACCCGTATCCACTCCCTGTACTAGTGTCATGCGCATCATGTAGTTTTTTCCGCAAAATGTAAACAACTGTGTTAAAGTACATCGAGTTTTTTTTCTCATATGATTAACAACCAATGAAAAGGTTCATGTGGAAGTAAAGTATCTCATGATACGACTAAATATCTTCATGACTTATATCAGTTCAGACATTTGGTACTTCGATAGCACGAAAAATGATCCAGTATCGTTTTATGATAGGAGCTTTTTCATACTGTAGATCGACTTTTTGTGCAATCCGCAAAGCACAGGTTATAAAATGTAACAGAAATGGTGACTATTAATTTTTTGAATCTTTGAAGCGATGTTAATGTGATCCATTTCTCTTCACCGTCTTCCAAATTCTCTCTCTCTCTCTCTCTTTCTAGTCGACGATTGGAAGTATTCGTTGTCTCCAGAGTAGGTACCTACCCGCGGCCTTGTTAGTGCGGATCAATACGCGTGAACCAACCCTCCGCGTACCTGCTGCGAGACCCTGGAGATACTAGCGTAGGGTGGTTATGGGCGTGGTCTGCGTACTCGTGGAGATGCGCTCTCTGGACCATGAGCATATAGTGGTAGCGATAATTCCGCAGAATCTCGAGGTAGGGTCGTTCGTGCGTGGTCGGTGCAGGCTTTCCTACCGCGAGGTTGGCAGGTCCGAAGACCTTGATTGGGGCGTGTCGCCGGGATGGCGCCGACTGTTAATGGCCGCGGCAGCCAGACTTTAATTTCCTGTCGCTTCCGTAGAATCCAGGGTCTATCCGTCCGCCGTCCGTCAGCGCGGCAGCAACTCGCATAGGTATTATCAAGAACTTAGGCCCCCGATGTATCCAGCCTTTGAAATTTTTCGGTTAACCTGCATACAGTCGCCCTCCGGCTAGTCCTGAAGAAACTTAGAGATTCCAGAATCCAAGTTAATGATTTGCATCAAACTTTACCACGTACCTCTTACGATACAGTGTTTTAAAACCTCGTGCGTCGCGCCGGAGGCCTCATTATCCTCGGACTGTAGGACTGACTTTGAATCCATCTCGACTCCAGGAGTCTACGCGGTAATCTGTACCTATTATACCCGATGAGATGACGTCGTTAGTTGCGGACTTATAGAGTCCAGACTTCAGACCGTTTTTCTTCTGGTTCATTCGACGTTTATTTTTGCTCCTATACGCACCCATACCCACACATTCCACACAAACAGGATTATCATATATCCATCGCATCGAGAGCAACTTTTCTCTTATTCACACCCATATACACAAGTTCACGATCCACGTGCGTAGGCTATCCGGTTGTAACGGGACCACGAGCTACGTGATCGATTTAATCGAGGCTAGTAGAGACTCGTACTGCTAGATTGAACCAAATGAATAGGCGCAAAATTCGAAATAAAATTTTAAATAAATCACGAAATTTAGTGATACTGATCGATTAGTGGATTAATTTTTCTCGTATCTATGTTTCAGGATCATCCAGGCCTGCGTGGAACCCCGCTGGCGATGCTGGCAGCGCAGTGCAACAAGCTGAGCAGCAAGAGTCCGCCACCGTTGGCGGACGCTGCGGTTGGTAAAGGATTTCACCCCTGGAAAAAGAGTCCTCAGAGCAGCGGGAGCTCACCACAACACACCGGGGGTGGTGGTACCGGTTGTACGTCAACGACGGGTGTCACGCAGAGACCAACGGCTACCAGCAGCGCCGGTAGTACCGGGGGCTATGCAAGGCCACCGGTTACATCCTGTGCCTCAACCGCACCCCAGTATGGAAGCGACCTTTACTTTCCTGGTACAGCCAGTGCACAGCCAGCCAGTGACGCGCATCATCATCAGAGCAGTTTACTCGGCAAGGTTGAGGGCGCGACCTTGGGCTCGGTATACGGACGTCATCCGTACGAGTCGTGGCCGTTTAATGCGATGCCTGGAGCAACGCATGGTGGAATAAAAGCCGGCGATGGAGGTTGGTGGGATGTCCACAGCGCAGCGACAGGGGGATGGCTTGACGTCAGTGGTACCGTTGGCGTTGGCGTTGGCGTCCATGCTGCTCAAATGGCAAATTATTCGGCAGATTACTCGACGAGTCTTGCCTTGGCCGGTAATCATTTACTTGGTTCAACGACGGCTGGTCACAATCTTCTACAAGACACGTACAAGTCAATGCTACCCGGTGGTCCACCTGGTTTTGGACTACATCATCATGCGACTACCGGAGGCGGAGCTGGGAGTCCTCAGGGCGCCGGGGGCGCCGGTGTTACTCAAGCACCATCCCCGAGGTCACAGAGGAGATACACTGGACGAGCGACTTGTGACTGTCCAAACTGTCAGGAGGCCGAACGACTCGGTCCCGCTGGTGTACATCTTAGGAAGAAGAACATCCACAGCTGCCACATCCCTGGTTGCGGAAAGGTCTACGGGAAGACGTCTCATCTGAAGGCCCATTTGCGGTGGCACACTGGTGAGCGACCGTTTGTTTGCAACTGGCTATTCTGTGGAAAGCGGTTCACACGTTCGGATGAGTTGCAGCGGCACCTTCGAACCCACACCGGAGAAAAGAGATTCGCCTGCCCGGTCTGCAACAAGCGATTCATGCGCAGCGACCACCTCGCGAAGCACGTCAAGACGCACAGCAGCAGCAGCAGCAGCGGCAGCAGCGGGGCGAGCAAAGGCAAGGGGGCGGCGGGGGCGGGCAGCTCGTCGGCCGAGTCCTGCTCCGACAGCGAGGACAACACGAGTCAGCAGAGTCCCATTTCGGGTCCCCATCTTCAGGGGGCCCTGGACACCAACACGGGGGGTCAGCCGACCGGCAACAACAACACCCAGCAACAACCGGCAACCCCCATGACCCCAATGCAGATGACCCCTCCAACCCCGTTGACACCCCATCATCCCCACCACCCGCATCTCCCGCCGCTAATGGGCCACCACCCTCATCATCATCACGCAACCACCGTGGTTCCCACCACCCACCATCCTCACACGGGGATGAGCATGCACTGAGCCCGGTGGGGCCCGGAGCCGCATGCGCCAACAACGCAACGGCCCTGGGCTCCCCCCTATCTTACCCCCTAAATTTGAACCTGATCCATCACCACCATCATCATCATCATCAAGCAGCCGCGGTAGCCGCAGCAGCGGCTGCTGCAGCAGCTGCTAATCACCACCATAACAATTCCTACTCGATGCAGCAGAATCCTGGCACCCCGGGCACGGCGCAAACGCCATCACCCTCATCCCCTGCCCCTGTACATAGTCTCTAGGTGTCCAATGAGAGTATAGGTACCTCTTTTGCCGGCTTTTGATCGATTCTTTTCTATGGGTCCTTAGATACTGCTATGTTATATGCTGTGGCTCCTATCTGCCCTGTAGCCACTCCTAAAAAAAAAGAAAAAAAAAATACCCGACCCCCCCCCCCCCCCCCCCCACGACCCTTATTGAATATGAATTTTCAAAGGAACACAGATGAACAAAAAAAAAAAAAAAACGAAAGAAAACAAAAATAATAACATAACAAAAAACACTAAGACAAAACATGTAAATACTATACATAGTGCGTGAGAGATGATATTATATTTAAACCGATATAATATTGTATAAAACACACGGATGTACTATACACCAACACATTATATATCGCTCCCTCATCACAGTAATCGGCGCACACAAAATTAGCCCCGAATTTATTATCTCGTGTAGCTAAGTTCCAAACATCATATTCTTGTTCGCGTTCAGTCGAGTCTTTTATGGCCGATCCTGATTCCCGTGTTAACAAAAAAAAATAAAATAAAAAAACCTATATCTAATCGAGCGACAGACATAACTGCACTCTCTCTCTCTCTCTTTTTCTATCTCTATCCATCTCTCTCTAAATTTTACTTTTTTTTTGCTTTGTTTTTTCAATTACACTCTCACTCTCTCATTTGAATGACGAAACATTTGGATAGAAATATATATTAGAGTCTATATATCGACTTATGTAAAGTAAAACAAAAAGAAAAAGGAAAGCAAAAAAATAACCGGACAGTATTATGTGACGTTTGGAACGTAGCCTCGGGACTCGCCCATATCACGCCCTCCCTTCTAAAACTAGTATCATACTATTAATTAATTATTATTATTAAAATATTATTATAAATATTATTAATGAAACTCATTTGAAGAAAAAAAAAAAAAGAAAAAAAACGAAAAAAAAATATATATATAATAAATAAAAGATACAGAGGATAATAAACGATGCTTTTGTGAATAACGCGTACTTAGACTCAATTCGACTACATCATTGCCCACCGCCTTTATGCCCTGCCTCTACGCCTTTAACCAATTTCTTCCTGACCACCCACCCCCCAAAAAAAACCCTAAATCGAAACCTTATTTCCAAATACATCACCTAGTCCTGTAATCCCACGTTGCTCTGCAATATATATGGACGATGCCTGATAATATCGTCGAAGTTACATTGCCCAATGGCCAATATTAAAGGCCTATATACTCGCCTGCCCCGTCGCTCGTGCCGCTGCTGCAACTGCGAATTGCGTCTTGCTTCGTGATCTTCGCTCGAAGTTACGGTGTGCTGGTAGGGGAGATGAACCAACTTCATCGACTGTCGCTGTCGCTGTCGCTGTCGCTGACGCTGGCCACCATTAGAGAAACCCTCTCTTGAAAATCCTATTGAAGAAATCCTCCTGCAGGGGGATGCGACAAGCTAAAGATGAGAGAGATAGGCCTTCGTTCGAGATACTTATCGGCTTGGTAATAGGGTTTTACGCGATGCATACGTAAGTCTCTTATTAGCCTATTTCAGACTAGCACTCTCCGAAACTGATCGCGAAAATTATTTGTTTCATTTTTTTTTTTTCTTTTTTGTCTATTTTTTTTATTTTATTGAAAATCAACTACTACACTCAATACTATATCTCACTCTGGCACGCAATTTAACAAACCTCTTGTTGCGTAAATCGTTATGAGTATAATAAAACGCACCTAATTGCCTGCCATCTAGATCGTTCCAATTCAAAAACCAGATCCTAAACTTGATTATCTAGCTTTCCAAACCAGATTAATTATCCATATAGGTACAGTATGCAGTCATTTTACTTTCGATAATTTACTCAAAGATTGCTTAGCTATTTGCAATTTTATTCTTTACGATATCGCAAATATAAATTCCCGAAAGAACCTGCCGATCAGTATGATTTTTTCGCAGTTCACATACATTTTCTCCAACGTATGTATGTATGTACATACATACATACGTGTAGTCGTTCAAAAGTTTAGGGAGCACTCGACGGAACTCATTGTGAACGAATCAACTATACATACATGAATTTACATACAATCAGCCGCACCGTGGGATACGTATCAACCATCCAGTGTTATTGAACTAAGATCTCCGAGCTCTTTTCCAGCCTCAACGATCATTATAAGGTTCGATGTAAATTTATGAAAAATAGGGACATTCAAAGAGGACAGAAATCTCCTCAAAACAGCTCAGCAACAGATATCCTCACTTAGAAATTAATCAGCGGATGCCAAATAAGCGCTAAGGTATAAAAAATGGAAAGTGGCGATTTTTGGGGTCTCCAGAAGAGTCTAAAGGTAGGAAAAAAAAGAAAAAAAAAAAATAAAAATAAAAAATAGGAGAGGAAAAATAAAAATGGGGATGATGAGGAATCGCTGGGGTAACTTTGGGTAGAAAATTTCATACAGCGTTAACGACGTATAACGTCGGTAGTGGTTATTCATTAGACTCAGGAAATTGAATCTCATCTCCATCCTATATTCCTTGAGGCGGTAATACCCACCAGCCGGAGTTAGCTAAACAAATTCGCGAGGGCAATAAAAGTATAATAAGAGCGGAGAAGCCGCGACGGTAATATTGCACGGGCCGTTAGCCAAGAGAACCTAGCTAGCTCTTTGCTCCGGGTCTTTCGAGGCATGAAACTCACGTCGTAACATCGGCTTTTCCTTACCTCGTCGACGCCCACCAATCCTTCGTATTCTTATTTACTCATTTCCGCGCTTGCGCCGCCGCGACGCCCACGTTGTACTTATTTCTTTATATACATATACCCACTACATGTACATTATGTATGTACCTATACTTAGACACGAGATTGGCGTCTCTTTTTACAAGCCTAATTAAGACATATCTTGTACGCAAAAAAAAAAAACCTAATCAGCTAATCTCATAATGTTACAATGTCGCAATTCCCTGGTTCACCATTAGCTACAAAATATCCATATGCGTTACATTTATCGTCTAAGATTGATTTAAAGTCAAATCAACATGTTTTCATACTGATAAGTAAATATGTCGTATTAATTTATTATCGTAAACGCGTTCGCGCTTTGGTACCGGTAATTATAACCGCGATGTGAGATAGCGGGATAATAATAATGATAAAGCGCAAACAGTCTAATGAATGTGATTAACTGATCTACATATATTTTTTTTTTATTTGTAATTATTAATCACCGCCTAGACGCACGTAGATGAAGTTAATTACTCAAGTATGATCAGGGGGATTTGAAAACTACAGATAAACTTATTAGTCACGTATAATTTTCGGATACAAATTTCATTCTCAACAAACTTTTAACGTGTGTGGAACTTTCTCTAGATAACAAAATACCTGCGGCGGAAGAAAGTTCGCCAATAATAACCGGACTGGTCAAATATACATATCGATCGATATGTGATCTTGAAACTGCTTATTACCATTCTTTGTATCAGTACCCTAATTTGCTACTTATATTTGGGTACGATATTATAATTTAATGTTTACTTTGTCCCCAAGGGTTTCGTCATTTAGTAATTACTGATTACTTTTTCCTTTATCCCTCCCCGATATTCATAACTGATCAAGGGAAAGTGAAATTTTAATTCAATAAAATCCCAGTCATCGTAATGCCTACAACCGGAGTAAATCTTTTCAAATTTTCAGGGCCAAAAGATAATAAAATTCTACGCATTATTAGCGGGAATGACTCGACTCTCGTCCCCCTTACTATACGGAGAATTAACCATACTCATTCATCCAGAGTCGATCAGATTTTATGGACTTGTATTGGTATCGAGTTTTTCACTGACTATATTACATACGATGTAATTTCGAGTAGGTATCAACTCTCGTTTATTTATTACGATAATAATGAATTAATATTGCATTCTATATTATCCTGGTAATAAAATAATCGCGTTGATTTTCCGCAGCGTAATATATAAAGTAGGGTTTAAACCCCGTAAAACCGTCCGCATAAACTGGATCAATATGGCAGAGATTACGGAATAAGATCGTTATGCAAAGCAGACGTTTGTACGCGGGCGAAGGTTATAAGGGATGACTTGAAGGGATGAAATAAGGGAAGGGAAGGGAAGAGAATCGAGATGGGGTGGCGTACAGAGGATGCGGTTAATGTCGTGCCATTCGCAAAAGCCCCGGGGGTCGCTTGGCTGATTTAACCAACGAGGGATGGCACGTTTGTTATTCAATTTGCAACCGGTTGGGGGTATGGTTTACGCTACCAGTATCACAGTGGTGTGGCCAAAAGCTTGAACCTAAATATTTCGACCTCCCATATGGATATCATAACCTTTTTAACCGAAACAAATTTTCCTGCAATTTAACTCGACATTATTCATTAAACATTAATTTAGGCAAATGGATAGAAACAAATTTGCGATTTTATAAGAAGACGTTTCTACTGGAATAAAATTCTAATTTGTAATAGATATTCTTTTTTCTATAAGATGACAGAAAGAAACTGAATTTATTTCGCTTAGAACAATAAGTTAAATACAATTGAGTGAACAGGGTGAGAAATATCTCACATTATACAGTATTGTGTTACGTGAGGAGGGAGGTATGACAATCGCAGTCACACATGCATAATTGATTGGCCACCGGCCGTTGGTTGGTGTCATCTGAACCCACCACCCTCTGCAAATATATTACCATACGCAGTTCCGAATGTGTTATAAAGCGTAATTACGTTAGAGCCATAGTTGGCCACACGTTGTGCCACAAGCCGCACCACAGACTTTTCACAATCGGCATCCAGCATCCATTAATTTTGTGCTATGCCGACTCTCGAATTTATAATGGACCGAACCGGACCGATGTATGCGTGATCGAAACGTGCGGCAGAAAATACTCACGGGTAAGGCATTTGGCCTACTTGAGAAAACGTCTTCTTCATTTTTTTAAATGTTTTTATTTTTTATTTTTTATTATTTTCTTATTTTTATACTACCCAACGATCTTCCGGCATGAGAGTCTCCATTCGTTCCTAAAAACGAATATGCTGACGAGTACATCACATACAAGCTCACAAGGCATGGGATGGTTAAAATTGACGTGCCAGAGTTGGGATTTATAAATGTAAAGTAATATCTACATTCATTTTTACAATTGGTTAAATTTTTTTTTGAGTTTTATTTAATACAATAATTACTTGTGACAAGTTTAGCTGAGTATTGCTTGATGTATGACTTGGGTAAATCGATCAAGTATAGATGATAGTAGCTAAATGAAATAAAAATTGTTATCAATTTGAGCGAAGGACAGTGATATGATAATCAGCGACGTGTAAAATTTTAAACCGTATTATTTTTTTTCTTCTAGCATTTCTCAGATTTGTAAGTGTAGAAGGTGATTAAAATGTAGCTGGATAAGATATGTCGGGTATATGTATATATATACATAACTATATGGTATATGTATAGTATGTATTATTTTATGTAAAACTTACAACTCAATTAGTAATAATGACCAAATGTGTCGAGTTTAATTTTACGACAATGCAATTACTGGAATTGTGGAAGTAATTACAAGTACCGCATATACATACATATAATACCGAGAGAAGTGCATATAGCGTTAGTTCGGATGATATATAATGACGAACAATTGTTGTGACAATTATATCTACCTCGATTATGTTGCATACCGACCGCAAACAACTTTTTTTCGTCGCGTGCATTAAAGACGGCACTGACTGGTATATACACCTTATATATACCTTCATACAATGTGAAAGAGAGATATAAAAATTGGAGGATAATTATCTCAAACTTGCGGATCTCTCATTTCCGTTAGTTTTGTTTCCACTTACGTTTCCACGGCAATTAATTCTGTATACTAAATTAATCAAATTTTAGAAATAAACGAAACGATATGTTTCATGTTACTTATTTAATGACAGTTTCGCAAAATATCATCATTACATAATCTATACTTAATAATTCTAATAGCATTAATGTCATTGGAATATTTCTGAGTTAAAATAATGATAATGGCGGAAGAATAATAGATCATCTGTATCCTCGAATAGGATGAAATGTGAAATTTTATTCCTTAAATTTCTCACTCCATAAAAATTTTTTATTAAAATTAACCGGATGTAAGAGTATGCTTGTGGATATTTTCGAAACTCTTTTACCTTCACGAAACTAAACGTTCATATGTGGCTTGGCTCTTATTAATACAAACTTAATTATCTTTTTACCAGGTATTAAAAAACGGCCCGGATTGACAAGCGCCGAGCGAAACCATGGGTGGCCTGTCGAAGCTGCATACCATCACTGATCACTAAGGCAGCTAGGCGTCTTGTGTTGAGATGGTCGCAGGAGGAAGAAGAAGAAGAAGAAGAAGAAAACCAACAACAACAAGAAAAAAGAAGAAGAAAAAGAAGGAGTAGAAGATCGGCCCTTGCACCCTCCGGCACCAGGTCACTTCGCCACTTCATGGTTTCGTGTTTACCAAAGGTAAACCGCGGGCGTATCATTCAGGAAGAAACACCGAATCAGCATCAGATCATCATCGAGCTTATTCAGCCAGAAGCAAAAATTGGTTAAATGAAAATCCCACGACATATATCGATAAGACACACCTAGTTTTAAAATCGCACAATTCACATCGGCTGAATCATAAATCAAAAAAAAAAAAACAACAAAATACATGCAGATAAAACTCGAGAACATCTACTCCGCCGTTTTTTCTTTTTCTTACTGAAGCCTTGCAGCCGAGATTTTTTCGTTTTTTTTTTTTTATTATTTTTTTTATTCTTACCAGAAAGCTCAAGTGAGCGTAATCTGTCCCAAATGGAATAGACAAGCCCGTTGGATATCAGCTAGCAACAAAAGATGCTAACAAGGTGGAGGCATGTGGTGGCTGTTAAGCTGTATTCACAACGGGTCTTGTGGCACGCGCATCTTATTACAAAGTGCCGCCCTCTCGAAAAGGACTTGTACAAGCCAAGGACCATAAGAAGCTAAGTTAGGCGGTTTAGTTGGTCAGGATTTTTTGAAGATTAGAGCCGCAACGGTCTGGTCTTTTAGCCAGAGCGGAAGAGAGTCCTGGTTGTGTTTTGTGCATGTGCATTTGCATATGTGAATGTGCATATGCATGTGCAGCGTTCAAGGAACGCGTAAATTATTACTCCGATTAGACACGCGCCTACGATTCTAAGAATAAGTATTTCAGAATTTGGTACCATGGACATTAAACCGGCGTGTGTGAGTTGAGAATTTTGAAAATTTTTTATTCAAGTAGCAGTAAAGACTTGTAGGATATGATGTACGAAGTCAGTCGGTCTCATTTGCAATAATTGCAAACGAGGTATACCTATATTTAATAAAAATGATTAATGCCTAAATTATAAGACGTCCAAAAGGTTTGAAACGTTAAAACTGTTTCAAACTATAATCGAGAGCTTATCGTTATCATATTATATTTTTATTTTTTTTCAAACATCTTTGGAGGAGGATCAGATCAGGATATCTTGTATCGAATTTATAGCGGAAAGGATAAATTTCAGCTAACAAAAATAATAAAAATTTTACCTTTACATTCCAATCGATATATTATGGGTATTGTAAACCTGTGAGAATGATGAGAGTAAATAAATAAGTAAATGAATAAATAAATAAATAAATATATCTATGAGGTAAAAAAAAAAAAAGAATTCCTTTGAAAGGAAATTTTGAAAATATTTCTATCCACTCGCACGATAGACTATACATATAATAAGCGAATATTGCAATGAAATTGTATGATATGTATGTAATTTCGTATATTAAAGCACTTTTAATCTCAATTAATACTATAAAACCGCTTAATTATACCGCTGACGATAATTCCTAATCACTAAATCCCCAATTTCTCCCTCTGTATCAAACATGCATCATTGTGTCGAGCGTAGGTAGGTATCTAATGCAATCCAATAAGGGTAATGGTCAAACGAAACCGTGGTCAACGCCATGTGCCAACTAATGCATCAAATGCATTGGCTACGATTTCGAGTAGGTACGAGATGGGTAATGCAATACCCATCGTACCTCGATTAAATTTAATTATTCCCCATTAAAGGTCATCAAGGTGTCTGGTTATCCCACAGGACACCGAGGGTATACTCTGCACAAGCATCGGACTACAATACTCATCGGACACACAAGGATCCCAAGGATTTACTACTCGATATTATGTGATAGCTCGTTACTTTTCCTGGCTTATCATAATTGGGTAAATCATAGCCAACAGTCATCGAGATTAATTGGAATTCCCCCAGGACATACTCGTCAATTGAAATTGAATTTTGAACGAGATATCGGTTCATTAGATCCTCCGTTCATCCGATACCTTTATCACGCTTCATTTAATTAACGAATATATTGTTAACCTGACTAGCCAACTCGGGGTTGTATTAATTTTCTATCGGGAAATCAAGTATCCAAATAAAAAATTTATACATTTTACAATAGATGAGTTTATTAGCTCTGACATATACCCACGTCTAGATCAAGAAACGATCTGTAATGAAAATCAGCGAAAATGTTAGTAAAAATTTTATACAAAATTTATAAAAATTGACACTCTGGAAATATGGATTATAATTTTCGAATATAAAACCGCTTATTTCATTGTCGAATTTTAACATATCATGTTTCGGTTGATTATTCTAGGTGTGGTTAGTGGAAACTTTGCAAGTCTAATTTGTGAAAGGAACAAGTCGTGGTCCGAGGTGAAATTTTGGAAAGAAAAGATTGAAGAATGTCAATTTGAAAACATAGCTGAACAATTTTTTTTTTCTGGTAATGTCTACTGCATCCTAAATTACATATCACGTATCTAATTGTCTAATTTCTTATTTAGAATGACTTTTGACTAAAATTTTGATACGTAATTGTGCTGCAAGTATTACAAATATAAATTATTATGTAAAATACTATTTGGTAAGTATACAGTATACGTAGTTTCTTATACTAGGTACGTATTTGTACACTAGCATATCGATAATTTAGAAATTAAAAAAAAAAAAAGGACAAAAAACAGAATTTAAATACCAAGAGTTATATATGGGTATAGTATATGCATATGGGCACCTTGATGATATACTAGTAGACATTACGTGGTATAAAAAACCTATAAATATGCAAATTTGCAAAAAAAAAAAAAAACGAAAGAAAATGAAAAAAAAAATATATATATATTGTAGGTACATAAAGCAAAAGCAGTATCATATATTATTTGTTTCACGTATGTATCCGTTCAATTTATTCATGAGAGTTTAATAGCACAAATATTATACTTTTAGACATGCGTGTTTGAATTAAGATAAAAAAGAAAAAAAAAACAAGAAAAATCTTTGCGTGAGTACGAGAAAGAAAAACAGAGAGAGAGACAAAGAAGGAGAAAAAAATATTACGATATACTTAATCGTTGTTGAAGAGAATTATTGAAACTAAAAACAAAAAATAAAATTAATGTGACGAAGCACTCCATCGAGAATCATCGAGTCTTCGTTGAGTTTTAAGTGACGTTACTATTTTTCGACATAGGTTCAAATGTAGTTCCTCGATTTTAAACCGTTTAGAAACTCTTATACGCAGCCCTATGTCGTTCATCATATCTCTGTAACCCGCTGTCACGTTAGTGACAGCGATTAATCGTGTCCTGCCAACCGTTGTAAGCCAAGATCAAAGCGTTAGTATTTCAGCACATTTTAAGATTTTGACAAGCATTAGAGTCCTGCAGCGTATACCGTCGTACAGACTCTATTCAAACTCGAATTTTAACACCTTTTTCATTTTTTGGAACAACAAAATTAACGGTAATTTTCATCCCTGAGTCTGTCAATGCAGTTCGATTTCGTAGTTTATATGAAATGAAATAAAAAATCGATTGCACAACGAGCAACAGTATCTTTAATAGCGTATAGCTGGATCCAGAATGACTTTCAAAATTCAATTCAATATGTCTTGTACATCTAATTTAATAATCTTGCCAGAGAGGTGTCTACGTACAGCTCTAAAATACGATGAGAATAATATAAATGTATATCGGTATGATAAATGAATACTCTGACAAAAAACAAAGCACGTTTCAACTTCCGGTACGCGACAAAGCAAAAAGTATAAGAAAAAAAGAAAAAAATAGAAAACCACAGCCACGATGACTAGCTGTTAAAAATTATAAATTGTTTCGTGAAATCTAGTTGGTATCTACTAGAACGTGTTACTATTTAAATTCCTAACGTTCTAACGGTATTTATAAAATCGAAAATTACTATTTTGAAAATACGGAGTTAATTTTTCCAAAAATAAACCATTTCGATTCGATTTTAATTCCAATTTGAAATTGGTTTGAGATGATCTATTTTTGACTAATTTCATATATAGTTGCTGAAATTCTTTCTCCATGCGTTTGGACGGTGATCAGATGAAACAGACATTTTTATTCTGAGATAAAACGAAAAACAAAAATGTAAAAATGGCGAGGCAATAGTTCGATAATTTCATGGTACATTCGTTCGGTATGCGGAGAATGAATAGAAATTAGTCGACATCGTCCTTGTGTCTTGTAGTTAATTGATACGTCTGCATCTGGGTTTTTGGTAGCAAGGGTAGCTGAGTCTGTCCATCCATCCGTCCCCCGGTCCCTCAGTCCTTTTTCTCTGTTAGCTGGTGTGATTTAGCGCCTCCACTTCCTGGCGATCTAGTTAACACTCTTTCCTCTTCGTCTCCCTCTTGGTTGGTCGCTCTTAACCAGGCAGCCCATCGCCTCACGTTGTGACTAATACCCCTTCAGCATATATTTTTATCTAGCAACACGGAAAGAAGAATAAAGAGAAACCAAAGAAGAAAAAGAAGAAGAAGATGAAGATGAAAAAGAAGAAGAAAAAGAATTGTCTGCAGCTCAAAACCGCCAACAGATGTGACAAGTAAAGTTCATAAATTTTTACTTTATCGCTTTGCTAAAATAAACAAATCAATTTGCAAATCCTGATTAGCGTCTGTACATCTTATTTCATTTTTGAATTCTACTTAGAGCCTTGAAAACTGCGAAAAATCAATTTGATGATCGGTTTTATCGTCTACTCAAAATTTATTCGTGAATCAGTTGATGTCAGTTTCATCGGTCCAAACGTCAAGCCTTTTTCCCTTAGACTCTGTTATCAGTTTAGCGTTTTCGAGAGATGATATTGATTTCAAGGGACATTCTCATCATCCAATCGTCCGATTGTCCAACTGAATTAAAGTAATTAGAAAGACGTAGTTAAATTGAATAAAGAATCAGGAGGAGATCGTGACTCGTGCAGAAGAGAGAATAGAATCGTCTTCATATTGCGTCGAAAGTCAGCAGTGAATCACGCTAATTGCTCAAGTGATTAATACGTTTCCTTCCCAGAACTTTAACCCTTCGTTTCTCATTTGTTTTCCACCCTCGTCTGTAGGTTCGGACAGTTTTAAGTTTTAACCCCCCGTGCTAAGAAACGCCTATATACCTAACCTATGTCTCGCTGATTTGCGGTACACCGATGCGAAATCAGCAAAGTGCTAACCGCTCAAAAAAAAAAAAAAAAAAAAAAAAAAATCGAAGTTCAATTACCCAGACGGTTAAACGCGATTGAAATTTTGATTCATTCCCACTCCAACATCGTAGCTATGTGTATACCTACTAGTAGAAGAAGTTTATTACTCTCTAAGTCGTTTAGCCGCGCTGCACTTAGAGTTAACAGCAGGTTTAGAGATGGCTACAAAGTTACAGAGAGCCACAGCTAGGCGAATAATAAAGTACTTTAGAAAAATGATTATCAACTCTGCAAAGTTAGCGTATTTCTGTATATGCGGTTTATACGCACGCTTATTTGCTTTCTTATTGCTTCTCTCCTTCATTATATATATTATGCGAAAATTTGTAAAGCCGAAAGCCTGCGGCAGGTAACGGAAACCACCCCCTGTACGAGTCCCGTACGAGGATGAAAAGGTTCCCTCAGTAATTTCGGCCAAATTACAATCGATTCATCACACGTTTTATTGGCCTTCTCAAAAGAAATTTTCCTTGAAATTGGCTGAAAGCAATCCCAAGGGCCAGATCAAACTGTACAACAAAAGAAAACTTCGCACCCCGACTGCAACGTTCTCTGAAATTGAATAGATCGCCTTTTTACAGGCGTTATACCCATATACCGAACGCTGCTGAATAATTTCATTGTGTCGTACAAGTACAACGTTAAATTTTCTACCAAAAATAAAAACCAGATAGAAAGCGATTTTCACAAGGTAGGTAAAACGTCCCGTAAAAATGATCGTCAATATCCTCTGAATTTATGAAGAATTGCATAAATCCCATTTTTCCGTTTTCCCGGTCCTTCTTGAGACGCAAGAATCCCAGGAACTGTTCCGCACCAGGAAAGCTTGGCGAGAGTAAAATTTATGGAAATTTAGCGTTTGAAGATCAAAGCGAAGCAATGGAGAAGAGGTACTCGAATCCTTGGCAATATCAGAGACCTCAGGGTTGACTAGTACACGGTCTAGGCGACACGAGAACAGGGAAATTCTGTAGCAAGGGATGAACAGACTGTCAATATACCGGGAGAGAATTCGATGGGTTGAAACACGAGCACGAGTCCCGCATTCAAAGTAGCCGATTTCCCGTTACTGAACTAAAGTTACTGTAGACGGATTCGCTCACGGCTCATCGAACATCGTGAACATATAAATGACTCACGATCAGTCAAGACAAAATTCGCTCACTTCTCGATCCCGAATTTATTACCTCTTTATGAAAAAGGGATTACGGACTAAGGTTTTTATGTTAAAAATCCTATTTCAGGGTTTCAAATAAATAAATTTTATCAAAACTTTGAAGTACAGGGTGTAGCTGAAATCTCTTGCTGAACACGGCCGGGTATAGAGAGTACGAGGCGTTGATTTTGATAAATAACTATGAACCACTCCCAAGAGTAGCGCTACATCAGTGTACGGAGTTGGGTCGACGCGATGAAAAGAGACGTCTTACTAAAATAGAATTTTCTTCTACAGAGCGACGTGCGACGTGTAACGGAGTCTGAACGTCTCGGCAGTCTGCACCTGGTACTGAAGAAACATGCTTGTGCAAGTATCAAAAGTAATGAAGACTCGGTTTCAGTCAAACAGCCGTGTAATGTATCCAGTTAGACGTTGACACCAGCCTTTCGTCCCTACTGCAGTTATATGCACCCACATCGTAACTTGATAACCAGAAGATCTTCTTCCTCCCTATCCTCCTTTACACGGCTCACTGCAACCCGGCCAGAATTTTCTTCTCCAAAAAATCACGGGGCGAAACGTGAATTAGGGTTCAAGTCATCCGGAGTCGGAACAGAGATCCTGGTTTCACTTTACGAACTCATACCTAAGACTTGGAGATGCGGATCAGAATTTTTAGATAGGATTGTGCATGGAATGAAATCCTGATTTGCACCTGAAGATCAGAATTGTTGTGTGTTTTGAAATTCTGATAGGTCCTCTCAATCCTAGAATTCAGGATCTAGAATCAGGATGACTGTTAACAGATGATTGGAAACGGGTGGATCAGTTCTTCGTTTTGTCGATAATCACTTCTTCCACGGTTATTGTATGAAAGTGCGGATTTATAATAGACACAGGCATTTTGTACCTGCAGGATTCGGGTTTTCGGATGCTGTAGACGCTTGGAGGTTCTTGGCTTTAGGTTAAAGTCACAGCACGTGTCTGGCGTCAGATATCACAGCCAAGCCCGCCTCCAAGACTTAACGATCTTCGTTATTGAATCTCTCTGGCACCGTGGCGCGTCACCCTTGCCACATCATTGTGTCAACTTCGGGGACCTCCTTCGCGGAGTGTCACGCACCATCCGCCCACCACAAGACTGATCGACCCTAATAGATGCCTGCATAATGAGGACGTCTATAAGAAACGAAAAATATATATACTTTGATCAATCGACGATCGGGCTTGATCTTCGTGGCTATTTGTTAGCACCGGGATATCTCTTGATGAAGAAACAATATATCAAGTCTTTAGTTTCTGCATTATTGCGCAAAGAAGTTTCGCGATAGTATAAGGCATATCGACTGCCACGGTTCGTATCAGTAAAGTGTAAAGCAGCAAAACGGCGACAAAGGCTGACCACATGCGAAACATCTGGCATTTAACGTGAAAGAGCCAAAGACGACTGTTTGAAATGAAACACGCCCCCTGTCACGGGCTGCAGTGCACTCACGATGCACGTTGGCTAGGCCGCGGGGAATTTATCGTTCACCATTGTTGTGGCACAAGGAAATATATGTCCGATTGTTCTTTAATCTAAAACCTTAATTAAGAATCAATGTGACCACTCATGCGAAAACCTATCAGCTTGTTCTAAGGGACAAACAAAATTTGCGAACGGTGCAGAATATAATCGCGATAATCGCTGCACAGTTTAACCTCATGCAACTAATCAATGGACTAAAAAACACATTGAGGATACAAATCATCACATTCTATATGATCTGTGGATAGTTTATTGCGCAGTTCTTCTATCTTTGGGTTAAGTATAATCCATATCATATTTTGACACTCTGGAGTCAGTGCGAATTATTAAACATCGAAAAACTGACGGCATTCACTCCGGCCATTGGGTGTTAATAATTCGGTAAACGATGGTACAATAAAGAGAGGTGTGTTTGGCCCGAACTCCAACGCTAGCTCTTTGTTTGGCAATTAAAGGCATTTTGTGTATTGTTTTCGGTAGGCCACCTGCTTGTTTTATTTTAGCTTTCGCGCACGCGTATTTTTTAACTCGTTGAATACGTCACGATGAGTTAGCTAAGGTTCGATTAAATTCGAGGTGACATACAGTCTTCACTGCACAATCCTGCAGCAACAGCAGCAGCAGCAGTTTAACGTTTGCAACGAATTTTATTGCACTGCACGCGTATATACGTGCATATGCAAACTGCACTGCGGTAAACAAGTCAATCTTCTCCTCAGCAGTTCAGTTCTCGAGTTCACAGTGGGCAAAAGACGGATGGTTAAAAAGGGGTTCGTTGTTTGTTTAATAGCTCTGCATGATCTCAGAATAAAAAGAGCCATAAAAGTCAATACCGAAGCAACCGCTAGGCTGCTCGTCTGGCAATCCGGTGGGCCTCTTTTATCCCATCATCTTGTGATCCCCAACAATAATGAGCAATAATTTCAGCTCCTGTAATCGATCTTCCTACCTAGGATGCTCGGGCATTTGAAGACTCTGTGTCATTCGCTCAGACGAGGCCCCCCAGGTGGTAGTACGATGCTGATCACGACTATGCTGACCTCGCAATGTCAGTGTAATTCTCTCCCTGGATCTTTCATTGGGTTAAAATAAAGATGAAAGAAAAAAAACTTCTAGAATTGTTTTCTTGGCAACTACATATATGTCGCGATATGATTATGTAAGTAATAACATGAAAATTTGCTGGTCAAGTTACCATGCAAAATTTTTACAGATTACAGTGTTCACGAGGATATCCCAGATGCGCTGCAGGGGTCTTAGCCAGCTCATGCATTGTGCGGTCTGGTATACCTACTTTGGAGGAATCAGTAAATAGAAGAGAACAAATTTCCGATATGTAATACCAGTTATTTCTGGTTCCTTGATGGTTTTTCCAGAATCACTGGCAGGGGCGACGTGCTTGAAGAGAGAAAAAAATTTTAGGTCAGTAGTTACGTGGGTCATTTAATTTTTTTCATTTTCTCTTTACTTCGTTCTCATTATGACGACGTTTCGAATATGTGGCCAAAGTACAGGCTGCGTTCAAACGACTAGGCGTTACGTTATACTGAACTAGGCCACGCATGGGGAAACTTTCAGCTTTAGTTTTTCTTCGTAAATAGGAAACTTGCACATCGACATCGACATCGACATCGACCTCCACATGCACGCATACTGCCTACGGGTATAACGTACGCCCACAACTAGCATTAAATAACGTGCAACTGGTCCCTGGTGTACAATGCGAGTATTTTGCTGATTCTTAAATACTTATATTATACAGTTTTCCCAGGACGGGAGTGGAGCAAATCGCAGTGCATTTTAGGGGCGTTACTGACACGGGACCACGCTTACTCCCACGGCGTACGTCACTATACCCTATGTTGGTCCGGCCTCATCCCTACATCCCTAACATCCCATAATCCTTAGGGATTTGTTTACACGCCGTGTTAAGCAGTCTTTGATATATTTGAACTGTGCTTCTGCGGCGCTATTAAGACCTGGTACATCAACAAGGCTCGTGTTTAACGGATGAGTTTTATAGTAAGCGCAGAAGCTGAGAGGGAAATACAAGTTTCTCGTATTTCTGAAATATTTTCAGGACTTTAGACCCTTCCAAATTTACACAAAATTTTCGAGATTTCAAGGAGACTCTGTTTACTCAAAATTCAAAGTACAAAAGCATCTCAGGAACCGCAAACGACGTTCGAGTCTCATGTATATCGGTGTGTTCACACCAGTTTAACTGAATGACAAAATATCATGCTCTTCCCAAAAGAAGTCAATGGATGTCTTCAGCTTTCTGTAACATTCAACTTTTGTCGACCAAATGGACCCTCCACGTCGAGTTTTACGGACACCTCAGCCCATACATTCTATTTTTTTTTTCATGGTGGGACATTAGATCAAGCGTGTAATTTCTTCCATTATACAGATCCCTCTTACCGAGTCAGTCGGGAGGACCTCTTTCAGGCACATATGTATATCGAATTACTCGGATATTCTTAGCCTTCAAGAATCTACACACGGCTTACCCTTAACTTCATTAGAAGGCTCCTTGATCCTCAGGGACCAAAGAAGAAGACTTTGGCTATAATTAATCGAGAATCATTTTGTGGCCATACTCGATGGACTATCGATTAGATATTACCAGAAATACACTCAATTTTTGTTTCCAATAAAAATAGACACCCAGTTTCCTGGTGTTACAAAAATTTCTATGGGACCCAAAACTCTGTCACACTTTTCACCGTTTGTATTATAGACATAAGTTTCTTTTGATATTTGGTATCGTCGTTTGCACCTGGGCTAGTGGTCGGTCCCTCGAAGCGATTCACGCACTTCCTAAACGGTTTTACAATATTGTGGTCTCTGACCGTTTGTCGTTGAGGTTGACGGCCGATTTAACCAACCACATGACAGACAGTCAGACAGACAGACCCGGAGACGGTTTAGGTGGTTGTTGATCCGTTAGTCGAGTGTTTGACAGTCGTGTTGTATGTATGCGTATGATCATGGTTCGAATACGGTTCAGGAAACGCGGAAATGATGTAAAATCAATGATTGTAATTAGTAGCCGATACCGGAACAGGAATGGCTGATTACGGTAATCAGTTGCACGC
Organism: Macrophya annulata; assembly: GCA_963924015.1. NCBI lineage: Eukaryota > Metazoa > Arthropoda > Insecta > Hymenoptera > Tenthredinidae > Macrophya > Macrophya annulata. The sequence continues at coordinate 3,685,905 of OZ001261.1, read as the reverse complement.
AGACCACGCCGGCGAGTATGATTCACATGAATAAGGAGAAGAAAAATAAATAAAAATGAAGAGAAAGAAAGAGAAAAGAAAAAAAAAAAAACAAGGAAAAAAACACACGTCTTGGGACTTGGGATTAAAAGGGGCGACGGAAGGGACGCGTCGACACATCGACGCATGCGCAACGTACGTTCACCAACTCGTTCCTCCTTCCTCTTTTCCGTGCGCAACTGTTATTAAGGTGGACAAAGGGTCCCCATATGGCAACCTCAACGACAACGCACCTAATATCTGTTATTAGACATTACTCTATGACAATTAAACGTTGGTACCGGGGCATTGTTACGGTCCTACTTACATTGCATTATCCGCAACAATGATACGTTTCGGTACGATGGTTCGGATCTCGTGAATGCTAGATTGTACCTACCCGTTACTGATGCAGCCATGCCGCACCGTTCACGGATACCTTCAGCACCGGCCTTTGGAATCTCGATTTTCAAAACCGACGCACCGTTGAATGAATTCGATCAGACAAACCTTGTGAATAAAATTTTTTTTAAACGTCAGAAAAAATTCTCTATAAGATTTCACGGGGATAGTCATGCGAATATCGTGCCAATATTTTGAGCTTTTTTTTCTGCTTTGAAGACTCGACGAAACATTCGGATGAAATTTACATAAATTTCATAACACCGCGAGGCTTTAGAGCAGATGTGAGCTGTGGTCTCTTCCACACGATCTTCAAGAGAGAAAGAGTTGTCCGAGTCGTCAATAGGTTCGATTCTCGATCGTATGAACACAGGTGTATTCAGATGGTCCCGCAAAGTCTGACCACAGACTGCAGTTCGCACGGCATATATGTAGTGACCCAATTTTTGGTACCGTTTTGTACAGTTTTTAAGACACGAAGTTGCAATTTGGTATCGAAAAAAAAAAAGTGTATCATCGATTGATGTTATACAACACGATTTTGAAAATATCGCGTGAACTTTGACGGTAGTAAAATTTATTTTTCTGTTGTTTTTCGTTTGCTCGGTTTTTTTTTTTCAATTTTATTATTTCGAGGAAGGAAATAATCGAGTAGAGAGATATGAGCCACCCTCGCACGGTTTCGTACAATGGAAAAGGGTTGAGAATTTCATTGTGGTTTAGCGAGGGTTGTACGTTGGTGAGTAAATGAATTTATGAATCTAGGAAAATTTAGTTTCTGCGTGAACTTGTACAATAAAGATTGTGCGGTGACATCGCGTTCATAAGTAGTAAAACCTCTGAATCACGAACTTTCTTATATATTAACGTCGAAAAGTTCAAAACTTTTCTTAAGAATTATTTACGACTTTTTCGCTGAACCAAACTTATCAAATAAATTTTACCAGTACCTACTTCAAACTCTAAAAACTCACGGTTAGAACTGCTGGAAAATGAATCATACGCGATATTCAACAGGGTTAACAAAAATTCACATAATATGTAGTAAAATTCTTGCCAATTTTCTGCGCATCTTGTCAGACGTTGCACAATCTTTTTAGCTATTTGTCTGTTAATGATCCAGATTTTGGGTAAATCGAAAATGCATTTGGGTCTGATCTCTGGCAAAAACTATTGCGCCGTGTATTCTAATGTAAAAATAAATATGGGATTATACAGAGCGCTTAGTCGATGACGACACGCCCAGCCTTAGTCTGTCTGCATTATAAGTCCTCGGGTATAGGGATGATCGTCCAGGCGTAGCTGTATGTACATACATACCTACCCCAAGGGTTTTACCTCTCGTCATTATTTTATTGGGGGCATCTGGGGCCCGCGCCCTGAATTTTGCGCTTTGCGCTTTGCGTGACCCTCTCGGTCTTCTCCTGCAGGGCGTGGTGGTTCGGTACGTGAATCGTATTGTCCTGGGCGCGACGCACCTGGGAGTGAGGCACGGGTACGCCTCTTCTTCAGGGCATATGAGGAACACTGACTATATATGTGACGCGTGACATACGGGGACCCTTTCGAGGGGGCGCTTTGTGCTCACTTTTTTTTTTACTTTTTTTTTTTTTTCACTACCCTGCTGCGCCGGTTCTTACTTCAGGATCTTCTTCGCGCCATTTCCGGTCTCGATCTTTCCCACTACGAAATAAAAAAAAAAAAAAAAAAACGAGATGAAGAAAAAGAAGAAGAAGAAGAAGAAGAAGGAATAGCAACTACAGATATCAAAAGATGGTTAGCTTGATTCCAAAAATAATCATTGGAATTCGATTGACATAAGAGGTGACGTTGGAATTGTGTAGTTTTATTGTTTATGTAATTCGTGAAACGATCAGCCCCACCTTGGCCAAGGGCAAACCCGTTCCCCAGGCTACGAAAACGACGCACAGAATTCAGTGCGTGTAGAAGGGAACATCGAACGCCTCGCACGTGGAGTTCGGCCTCCATACGCCCGGGGGCGGCCAGGGCGTAGGCGATAACGCCCCCAGGTGGGTCAGGGTGGCACCGCGCATTTCTCATTCTGCCGCACGTGCATAAATAAAGATACGACCACCGCCACCGCCGCCCCTGTTGCGAGAGAATCTTGCCTGACAATTCGCCGAGTCATACAACTTGACAAAGTTTAATTGATCATTATCACGTGTTATGCACGAAAATAATTCTAGTCTGATCATATGAAATCTAGATTCCTTTGTTCTTCAGTTTTATGGATAAAAATGTAGTTCTGGTTCAGCAAATCAGGATTTTATAACATGCACAATTCTACCCTGAAGTTCTAGTCTGCACCTTCAAGTCATCGGTAAAGAATTGTAGAATGAAACCAGGATTTCCAGATTCCTTAAAATATCAAGAGCACCATTTTACTTATCGTATACAGAAATCAAAAAGCTTGCACGAAGTGGCTAACATTTTATATTAATTTTTTGATTTCTTTGAACTGAAATTTGACCGATTTCAGAATAAAATTTCGACGAAATATTCGGGGGTGTTAATTATCGTTTGATAATTGAACTTTCAATAGACCGGTGTGGGGGGATACCCCATGGTATGAAACCGTTCTTCGAATTGAATTAACTTTTGAGTGTATATCGTGCGGTGCAATTTTCCGCCAATTTTTAAAATATGTTTTCGCGACGGTGAGCGCAGCGCGGTAGTCGGCGGTCCTTTGATATCGCGTGTCTGTTCAGAGCATGTAACTCCGGTTTGAATCTTGCGCGGTGGTTTTTCAGGGCCGCGGGTTGCCCGACGTCGAACAATGAGTAACTGTAGTCATACATCTACCCAATTGTGCAGGCTGCGGTGGGCCGAGTGAACAGATGTAAGAACGACGAGCCTCAGGCCCGTCAATATATTAGTTTGAAAGTGTTTTTCTGAATGCCTTGGCCCACATATGCCTGAAGGAATAATAGCAGACGAGTTCCTCTAGCTCCTGCGTGCTCACTGCTGCTATGGCTGTGGCTTCTGCTTCTGCTGCTGCTACTGCTGCTGTTCCAAGCGTCTTAATTTATCGCATGATGCGTGCATGCTTCTGCCTCAACTTCCGGCTCCCCCTTTTAGATTTCCTCTTTTCTCTCTTCAACATCTCGCCTACAGTTCTCATTCGGCCTCCACATCGCGTGGACCAAATTGACCAAACACGTTATTTTCAATAATATCTGTACCTACCAAACTATGTTTATTTAAGATCATATATTCTCATGGAGATTTTGGAATGAGTTAAAGTACCATCAAGAAAAATCTCTTCACAACTGGCCGTTTCAAAGAGTCTTGTGATGTCGAAATTCATTCAAGGAGTTGAAGTCCCTCTCTCACTCCATTTAGTTTCTCTTAGTTTTGATAAAACAAAAAAACAAACACAAAAAAAAAATTTGTTTAACTTTCCTTTTTTTTTTTCAAGGATATGATAAATTATTACCATGGGATACACGGGGGTTTAATAACTCTGGTAATAAACCATATGTGTCTATGTGCGGGACCGTTACGTAGGTACGTATAGTGTTGCGATAGTTTATTAAACGGTATCGCGGTACAGGGTCCAACTGTCATTTAGGCGTTTCAGGAATGGTGAATAATAGATAAATCTATGTATAATATGATATACATATGCCATTGGTATATGGGCGAGGTTCGTAGGTTGAATATATGGTCGAAGTAAGCGCCTGGCTAACAAGGTGTCCATAAAATCATGTTTACAAGACAGGAGCGATAATAGATGACAAATATTGGCAGATGCTCGACCCGGGTATCCGCGTCCCTCTACTTTGCAGCATCTTTTATCTCGCTCAGGCCATAACTCCAAGGCAGCCCCCAAATAGAGAAGAGGAGGACATTTTAGTGGTTTCTTTAGGCCCTGGGAGCATTGTCGATTGAGAAAGGAACACATAAATCACGATTCATCTAAATGGCAACAATGATCCGCAGGTCACCGCGACTCGACCGCGTTTTATGCCGCCACTTTCATCTCTCCAGGCTATGCAGAGGCGCGATCACAATGCTATACGATGACAAATCACTGCCTTAAGGATCACCAATACCCCAGATCCTCACATTCCAAAAACTTACGATCACTTTAAGGTTCCGCATTTTTTTTCCAAAATACGAGTCCTAATAGTTCCAAATCTTGCCCAACGATGCCGTGTAAATTTTACGGCGTTGTGTCTCGAGAGTCATCACTCGATTTTGAAATTGTGTCAAGCTGGGTTATCAAAGCTTTGATGAATCCAAAATTTCTAATAATATTGAATTACGTCTCAAAATTCTAGTAATCAGGTCTGAAAGTACCTAGCCAACGGAATATTTCATCAGAGCGTATGATTGTTTTGAAAAAAATGGAAAAAAATTAAAAAAAAGTAATGTGTACCTCCTTAGTTCTGTTTTTCACCGACGGTTTGTATTTCTGGATGAGAATTTTCGGAGTTTTTCTATTGTGGAAGGTATGTATGGGTACTTAGTTTGAAAATGGCATTTGGAAAGCCGAGGTAGGGAATATACGCACGGAGCTTGAAACCCATCTCAGAAAGAGTTATAGGTTCACGGAGCAATAAAATCCGGACACGAACCGCCCAGGCTTAAAGCAAGAAACTGATTTCAGTCGGCGGTTGTTTTATGGCGAGCTGTAGTGTCAAGAGTAAGCCAGCCTAGTCTTTCTGGTCCATCTGTGCTTTATGGCCCTTTAAGAAATTTACCTTAAACGTGTATCACAGTAATAAAGAAAAATAATAAATAATAATAATAATCATAATAAGAAAAAAACAATATGGCGAATGATAAAAAATACCGATTAAATTTCTCCCATATTTTAAAATAACGGAGGGTATATTCGTCTGCAAAATTGAACAAAAAAAAAATTCTTTGAATTTTATTTCTATTCTCTTAATTCTTGGACGCTATTTCATCGCGGAGTAAAAACGTCTAAAAAGAACTTGAGGAATCGTTGCTAAAATAGAGCTGAGCGATTTCATCGTCGCGTCGGAGCGTGTAACACCGATTTAAGCGTCGACTGCGGCCAGGATATTTCGATAAATTCCTGTCGACTGATGCCGGAGTTCACTGAATGTCCTGGGGGCGTCTTTTCGTAGGACATACTGCTGTAAGGTCGGATGTCACGACGGTGGCTGGAGCTATCCCTCAAAATACGAGGAATTTTACTACTACTGTACTGAAGGGGGATGCAGTATTTTGGCCCGTTGTAAACGGTGTGAACGGGACTTGACGAAGCTAAAAAGCAATAGCAAAGCAAGCAGCATGTGCTCTGGGCGGAACCCGAGCGAAGAAGATGTACGGTGCCTTAGGAGTATTTATGGCATATCCGCACTTCGTCTGATATATATGCGTTCGCTTTGGAATGCCCGGGGATCGTACCCGAATAATTGTTTCTGGAAGTGTGAATTGCGCTTATTAAAATTTCATGAATTTTTCACATATGGATCCACCAAAAATTATTCATCCCAATTGAAATCCGGATTCAGTAGCTTCTTCTCCCATAGATACTGAAATTGATCGGAAACCTGGTTAGCAATAGAATTGGTGTAGGTATCATAAATGAAAAGAAAAAGGAGTTTACTTTACAGCCCATCAAAACCTCGTATTTCTCATTTACGTCTAGAGAGTTTTTAGAACCTTTTACATCGTCCATTTCTTGTTATAAGTCAACCCACTTTTCTTCCTTTCTTTTACTGCCGAAAAAAAGTCATGAAGAAGTCTCACGAGTTTTTCCATGAATAAAGGTTATATCCACAGCAGCGAACGAACTCTACGATATAAAGTACATCATAGTGATTAGAAGTGCCTAAGTTAATGTCGCAAGCTTCTGCGACCAAGTAGGTATGAACATACCTACTTCACGAACACGCATTCATATAAATACTTGCATATCTTATCTGTCTTAAACGAGCTAGAACGATATGAAAATAACCAACCTAGTAAACGCATGGTATTAGCATGATTAATTCAGGGTGAACATTTATTATTCTTGTCGTCTTGTGAGAAGCTAGTTGTAAGTTCGACGAAGAACGTCGTTGAGGTAGTACTCGGGGTGGTTAAGCCAGAAGTCAAGACTTAGGGGAGAATATAATTGGTTTAGACGAGGAAAAAATGGGGAAAAATGACGAGGCATCATTCGATCGCTCATCACCATAGCAGATTTCATTACCCTCGACGATATCCACGAACATGTATATATGCTATTTGCATCCCATAAGTGATTGATCAATCTAGTGATGCATTATTTTCGTTTTTCTTCAGAATATTTCTATGGGGTTTATATCTTGTAGAACACATTAGATGATGAAATGCATCAAGTCTAGTGGAAGTTATTGATGCAATAACCCATCTTTTTTGGGGATTGACGGACTTTGACGAAGGCACAATGGGATCGGGGTGTTTGAACCGAAAAACTGACTATAGAAAATTTCTGTTAAAAATGAAAACTGGGTAGGTATACGTGGCCATTGAGAAGACCATTATTAGTGTGAACCGTATGCTCATGAAACATTTAAAGGAAAACAATTATAGAGAAGGTAGAATAAAAACTGAGGTCAATATTAAAACAAACGTTGGTACCTAAACCGGGCCTGTACTTGTTAAACGTTTATCGTATAAATTTTTTAATTTTTAGCGCTCACAATGCGACAATATTCTAGCTTTTTTTTACAGCAGGACGTTTGTTGCCATTTATATACATACAAAGGTATATACAGGTAGGGCCAAAGCCATTAACTCGAAATAATTTCGTGAGAGAAAGACAGCCGTTTAAACGGATCGACTCGTTCTCTAGCACCTCGTTCGAACGTTGAATTTTTATTTATTTCTCTCTGTATTTTAGCTTCTGAATTAGAAAACCGATGAAAACGATCAGAAAGTTTGGTTATTCTCACGGCGCTGAACTATGATCAAAGCAACTCTCTTAGGATCTAACTGAACGTAATGCTTTACGAGCCATGAGGATTTGGAGCTAATAAAAAGGAGAGAAAAAAAAAAAACACGACATAGCCAAAGAAAGCCCCAAGAAAAGTGGAACAAGACGCGAAGAACGGCTGACAAAGGGACACCCGAGATGGAACGAGGCAATTAGTATCAGATATCGAAAGATTGGCTCTCAAGGGTTTCGCATCGACAAATATTACGTTCACCCGCGCAACGAATCTTGTGTACAGTTTCCCTGTGAACACGTAAAGGGCGAAAAAAGGCGACTGAATTTCATTCAGGACTAGGACCCTTCCCGATTCAGCTCCCTGTTGAAGGTCCAGTACCATTCATGGGAAACTCGGAGTTGGAAATCCCGTCGCCTATGGTTATTGTGGTTTTTCGAAATTATTGTTATTTTGAGAAGTACCTCAAAACTCAAGAACCGCCTCAGGGATAGGAGGATAAATAATTATCGTCCTTTCTTCGACTTTTTCCTCGCTTGTCTATGTACGATCTTCTCGTTTCAAACTCACACATTGATACACTTATACATCTACACGTTATATACGTCATGTGGTTCTTCCGTGTCTAATACAGTGGCTGATGACTGACGGGCTAACAGGTTGTGGACAGACTCCATTAAGCCACTTTTGATAGAGGCTTAAAATAAGCAGTGGACTTTAGTAAAAGCCACAGGATTCACATCCAGATGGGAAAACGAGATCGAATATTGCCAAGGAAGTTTGAGAACGGAGTACCAACGTGTTACCTAATTAACCTCAACGTAGTCAAGGAATATTTTTATAAATTTTTTAAATTATTTAAAAACTTTGTATAAAATCTATCTACCAGATAGCATGAATGGTTAATTTCAAACTAAATTGGATATTGATCATTATATTCTCTTGCGTTAACTCTACCCATGTATTGGTACATAGACTGCAGCTCTCAACGATCAGTCACGCAGTATTCTTGCATCTGATGCTACATCGACTGATGACTGACGAGCTAGCAGGTTGTGGACAGACCCCATCAAGTATGATTGAAAAATATACTTACCATACACAGAGAATAATGATCAGTTGAATTATGCCTCTGGAATTGTTGTAGCTGTGCAAACAGAAAAGAAACTCTTTCAGAAAAAAAAAAAAAAAAAGAAAAAATTATTAGGATTTTAATGAGAGAGTTGACCATTAGTAGGTACTTGAAGATATTTTCTAACCGAATGACTTTGCCATTGTATGTTTTAATTTACGATTTACAAGCGCGTAAATTTTTACCAATATATACCGTTGCATTATTTATTGACAATAGCCGCGAGGGCTGAGAACTAACGCGCATAGACCACCCCTGGGATTCGAGTGGACTTGAGATTTGCGCGGTCAATAAATATCATTCGTTCCGATACTCCAACCAGCGATGGGCGACTGGTATACGCATCCCCTGAGGCTCACTGTAACTAAACCGAAGGGATGCTGTTTGCGCCGTCAAGGGTGCAACAGCAGCCTCTGACTTCATGTGTTTGTCTTTCGGTTCTCAATAGGCCTCACTCAATCTGACCTCAATTTTTGAACTTCGTGTTTACAAAAAGTGCAGAATCCGCGACATTGATAAACCAGAATCAATTCAGAGGTTAAATTTCACACGAAAAAAAAAAAAAAACGATTATCGATCTTCTAAGAACCAAATTCACCATTCAAATCAAATTTTTTTGTTTCCTAAATCTTTAGGCATAGTTTATTTACGGATAATGGAAAGCTTGTTGCGGATGAGCGAAAGTGCTTGATAATAATGCCGCAGTCGGATAGTAAACGTAAAATTTCGGCACCCTCTAGTAAAAGCTTGAAGTTGTTTCCTGGGTCGATGGGTCGGTTTAGCGGAACTTTTACTGAGCAAATGGCCGGCTAGATGTATCTAAACGAGTATATACATAAGTGATGCTTCCTGTTGGACGAGTGAGGGGATTTTATTCCCCTAGTAGACACATAGGCAGGTCAATGGCAGAGCAGTGGCAGAGCAGAATTTGCAGAGTTTCAGAGAATGGATCCCGCATGTGGATATTGTTACAGAGAAATAAGAGCGGCTAGTATGAGGTGCTTAAAACTTTCCTGACAAATTGCGCGGTCACGTGTACAAATTTGAGATCAGGATATTTAATGGATTTCGTAAAATTTTATTGCCGATCATCGGCGGTGATTGATACGGGGAGTAAATCGAGACCGGAAATGGGTTGAAAGTTTGTCTGTTCTAAGAGGATCGAGGCGGCAAAGTAATAAATTTAATAATTGATGAGAATTTTCGAGAAATTTTTGGAAATGGAAAGTGTAAGGTTTGGGAATCTGATGTGTGTTAAGCTGCAAGCCATATACTGCTCTTGCAGTTTAGGCGTTTTATATTTAAGCTGAGAACCGCGAATGGTTGAATAGCCATAAAAATAAACATTTCGCCATGAAATTTACACAATTTGGGATAACCACGGCGCCGCAGAGGGTACCTAATTCTCGTACCTACCGACCTTCCGAAAAACCAATCTGCGGAAATTGGTGCTCGCGCTGAGCGTCCGAGAGCGAAGGGTCAGAGAGAATGAGGATGAGGATGAGGTTTAGTCCCCGTCCTCGTCCTCGTCCTCGTCCTCGTCGACGAGGAAGAACCTGCAGCCGCCCATTAATCGGGTCGTTAAGAGATCCTCGTTAGCGTCGCGACGCCGTTTCGCTGAAGTTTTGCCGTTACGGTGTAGATACATACAGCAACAGCATATATATCGTCCCACGGTGTAAACTAGAGCGTGAAAAAAGTCTGTAACCTACCAATCGTTTGAGAAAAAAATCCGGAATAAGCAAAAGTAAATTGTTTTCTCCGCGATATTTCACAACCGCAGAGCTACGGACTCGTAATACACATCGGTGTTCAGGAGACGAGAGACTGGGAAGGGCAGAGGACCAGGACCAGGCCGGACCCAAAACGTAGGTAATTTGGGCCTCCAAGAGGACCACCGACCAGGTCGCCGGGTGGATCGCCGCGATTAACATTCCCAAAGCAATTGCACTCGAAAGAACGCAGCAGCGAGGCAATTTCTTTTGTAGGACGAAGAACGGAGCTGCAGTCTTGATCATCACCAGATGGCAGCAGCATCTGACGACGAATTTGACGTCGACGTCGACGTTGACGACGAATGAAAGTAAGAGGAAAATAATCGCGAAGAAGAGAGAACGAATAGATAGGCGCCAGTAAAAGACGTCGTCGACGAGACGAGACGCGACGCGACGTGGCTATCAAGGTTATTCCGGTTTGCGGCCGCGGCTGAATCGAGATTCGTGATTCGAAATATACCGTCGCCTTAGTGTCGCGCGGGCTCATCACCAGAATTACAGACCTCGTCTTCTCGTCGTGGGATAAGGGGCGCGTGGATAGGCGGAGTACCGACTACCTCTATACATATAGATGTTTGTATTATAGGTATATCTTATACAGCCACGTAGGGACTAACGTGCGCAAAGATGAGAGTAAGGTTACATTTCAAAAAGAATTTCATTTCAATGAACAAAAATTTACAAAATAAACTTCATAACGTCATACGTCATAATTCACGTCTCCTAACTAGTAAATTTTGGAAAACGGAACTAGAATCACTTTACTTATCAAAACTTAATTAAAGCTCGTAAAAAATTGTCGATAGTGATTAGAAGTCATTGGAGGTAGTTTGGGTCGTTGAAACTAACTGAAAGTCATCTGAACCCATCGAAAACTATACCTGAAATCAATTAAATCAATTTAAACCGCAAGAAATATGCGTTAGATTATTTTCTCCAAATTGTTGGAAGTAATTGAAAATTTTTTTGAATAGTAGGAAATACATTTTCGTTACGGGAAGTTACTCATGGTGACCTGTAACATCAGACGTTATAACATTTCAGTCTTTCTTGATTAATTTTACGGTTTTCGATCACTCTGGGTAGCGATTTTGGTCATTTCAATCACCAAAAAGGGAACATAAAGGCACCGTTCGCCACTTTTGCTAATTTTAAAATGAATCGCAATAGTAAATTGAGACTATAGGATTAAAGAAATTGATTTGAAGTGACTATTCTGATCGTAATACTTTTGTAACTATCGATTTTTGTTACGGTTCTTTAATATCCCGAGTCAAATTCTAATAGAATTTCCTACGGGATTCTCTTAGCAAATCAATCCCGTTGACCTGACGTTGAAAGATAGGATACTAAATATCGTATACCGACATGCAGAGAGATCTCGAATCGAGTCAAGAAGAGTTCCATTGTCAGAGGCCAGCACGTCGCGACGAAATGACCTGCAGCGGTAACAAAATCGTCCGATCCGGTCCGGCCCGGTCAGTCTGTGGCACGTTCGACTCGGGCATTGCGTTGGGTCGTTTGACCAAGCCTTTGATCTTGCCGCTCTGGTTGACAGTGCTTTACTTGCTTGTTCGAAGCCGAGATATATAACTATACATATATACATATACATATCTATCTATACTTACGTGTCTATATTTCTACAAATTACTTACAGCCTCTATATTTTCAGTTTAGAAAATCTAATTCCGAGTCGAAATAGAAATTCTATAGTTTTATTTTACGAGTTCCCATCGTAGACTTGAAGGTACAAACTAAAATTTTAGGATAGGATTGTGCATGTAATGAAATTCTGATTTGCAATTAAAAGTTAAAGGTTTGAGAAAGTTTAGGCGCAAACTAGACTTTTGAAATTTTAGCTTCTAGATCATAGAATTTGGAGAGGCTGAATGATTCTGTATAGTTTCGATCTATAGCTCCTCGATCTTTAATAAAAAGTTTCGTTAACTGATTGACTCAAAAATGCTAAATCAAAAATAAAATTGATCATTGAGTTGAGGCTTCGTAGATTTTTGAGGTTGTAAATAGAATTTGAAAATTTAATATGACTTAGAGACGCTGATCAGAATTTAAATTGCAGGCTCTGATTCTGATTTCCACATCTGAATCCCCATATAGGACATAAGTCTACTAAAACAGAATTGGAACTTCGATTAAACTGAAATTTCAAGTTTTTTATGTATGGGATGTATGGGTTACAGATATGTAAATGTGTAGATGACAGACGTACTGTATTACAAGTACTTGCGTATAACTATAAGTACTTATTTAGCATTTACCTCCAAGGTTCACAGTTCCTGGTAATAATTGCTTTAGCTACAATTACTCAACGCAATGGCCATTTCACATTTATTACACGCAATGTATAGGTGGAGTAAATTTGCCTGTACTGTTACTGGAGTGCGTAAATAATTCTCATAATGAACAATGATCGCGTGCTGCAGTGCAGCGTTTGTTACATTCGCATATGAATCAGAGAATTCGGAATTTTTCGTATTGTACACGTACTTTAAACTGGAAACATTTTTTTTTTTGTTCAGTTCGACGAAATATTCATAATGAAGAAAATTTTTGAAAGTAAAAAACCGTTCCGAATCGTTTCGACGATACCATAGCTGTAACAGCGAATATGACGTATGGTGTTTACCGGAGCGGAGTGCGACCATGCGAATACTTGCATTTTGCAACAGCATATAATCAACCGTAGAACAATATTGTTGTGAATTAACGAAAATGACAAACATTTGCAGTTTTCCGCCGGATACGTTTACGTACAATACCTAAAATTACAATTTATACTCATGCGTGTACATAGATGCATGACTATTTATTAGATACGCCTATGTGCCCAGGCTTATGCATCTGCAGAAAATATACATTATACAATTTCGCTTCCACATACGCGATATGTTTCACAAAAGGATGGACGTAGAATTTTCCCCAATGTTAATATACATTTTAGTGTGGGATTTTGCGACATGTGTTAATCGCATTGAAAATATTAGCTATAGGTATAACTATCGATAAAATTCAGAAAAATACTTTCCAGTAGTTCAGTTTTTAAGAATATATGTTTCTTTCTTTATAAAAATGATCCATTTCTCTATTCAATTTTCTGAATGTTCATTTTCTAAAGTTAATCAAATCCCGTATCGACCTCGAAGGTATTGAGATAATGAGGGAATGGTTTAATCTCGTTGTGAGAAATCTTGTTTAGCAATTACATGTTGGTTATATCGATTGATCTAGCATGTTGTTGTATAGTATGAGGTGTATACTAGGTTTGTTGAAAATAATAAGAAAAATAAGATGAAAATAAAAGAAAAAGGCGGTGGCTATGGCCGCTGGGATAGCTGGGGCCTAAGTAATAACCTTTACAGAAATTTACCTCAACTTGACTCCGAGGAATTTAACTTTTTCAAAACCTGGCCTATAATCGTATATGCAAATAGTCACAGAGCCAGTGATCGCTGCGGAGTGATCGTGGCTTATTAAGTCGTTCTCTTATTTTCTTCATTCAATCGGAGGAATCTTGATGCCCGCCGGCCAAAGCCTACCTTGACCCGAAAGGGTTCAATCTGTTTCTATTTCTACGATCTATAATATAGGTATATAAATGACTTGAAACAACCGGAAACGACTTCAACTCTGCGTTCTTTTTTTCTTTCTGTTTTTTTTTCTTTTTGATGTAAAAGAAAAATTGGACTAAAAAATTAAACGGGTATTTCATAAAAAAAGAACAAACAGATAAGCTGGTTGGCCTTCATCAGCCGGCCCTAGAACTTGCCGTTCAAATCTTTCAAATTCTAAAAATGGTATTTTATGGGTGAAAAAAAAATTGATTAAAAGAAAATGAAATGTATTACGAGCAAAAAGTTAATTTTTCTTTTTGAACGCAAAATGTAAAGCATTTAATAATTTCGAAAATTACTTAGACTTAGATTGGAGTGAATTTTATCGATTGAGATAAAAATCATCAAGATCCGTTGATTAGTTCTCGAGATATCAGTAATTGAAATTTTCTTCTTCTAAATTTTGATTCTTAGATAATTCGAAAACTATACTTGACGGACAAAATTCAAGACCTACTCGGCTATAAGCTAGACAAAACCACGTTTATCACGCATTCAAAAATGATCGGAGGTGATTCTCTGGACCCCGAAAACGTATAGTTCTGGTGAAAATTGAACTTTTTATATTCGGGGTGATTACGATGAGTTTTCGCTTTTTTTTTGTAACAGGAAGTAGAAAAAATGGGGAAACCCACGTATACTAATAATTGTTCATTTATTTATAAACCAAGAAGATGAAAGTTGATCAATTTGTTTCGAAATTGAAATGAGTGTGTTAATTTTTTTTTGTTGTTTTTCCATATCGTATTTAACAAGCTGGCAAAGTGATAGAGCATCAATCTCGACGTTTTTGCTTGGGAAAAATGTTAACGAGTGTAGCTGGTCGTAGTTTACCATGGTTTGCAGCAAAATGCACGCTGCATCACGTTCCAGGCGAGTAATGTTTAACCTTTGAACAGCCTTTGGTATAGGAGGTAACCAAACCTCAATCTATACGAGGTTCTAGTTAACTCCAGCAGCACATAACGATCTTACGTGTTGGTATACCTTCCTCTCAGCTATACCTACGTAAATGTGCATCTTGCATCTATGTAGCTACACGCGGTTGCACCTGCTCTTTCAAATTACTGTTTATGATTCGAATTAACTGCAACCCAGTTGAACAAAACAACGAAATAAGAATTAAGCTCCTCATGCTGTTGCTGATGCAAGAAAGCCCAGCAGTTCATCGGAATTCACCATTTATTTATTTATTTTATACGATGAAGAGAATCGTAAATTTCTAATTATTATTCATAAAAAAAAAAATCGTGTTCATTGACTATATGGATTTGATTATCGATTAAATCTCGTCTATCTATACTACGTGAGATGAAGTGAACTTTCGGAACAGAACCAACCTATGTACGTAACGAAGAATTATCAATCGCGTGACGTCAATCAAATTTTACATATGCAACGTTGTAGTACATACATACATATAGATAATATACATACATATTGTGTAATCGGTATACGCAGAGTGTTTGTCTTACGTCACGATTAGGAATTATGTTTGTTCTTTCATCTTAATTTTTTTGTTTCCTTCAGTGATTACATGACAAAAAAAAAAAGGTATAACAAAAAACTGAAAAATAATGTAATAGGTAAAGTTCTCTTTTCCGTATTTTTTCGTGTTTTTTTTTTCCTTTATTTGGCGCAACGTCTCCTGTTCACCGTGTTATATAGCTACAGCAGTCGGTCGGTGCAGCTTTCAGTCTGCTTAACCCTGTAATTTTGCGGCACCGTTGTCCGCGATTGTTTGCGTAAAATAAACTTCTGTACAAATGAAAAAAAAATAAATAAATAAATAAAAAAATTGCGAAAAAACCAACTCGCTCTATCCATTGTTCGCGCGCGCATAATTTACTTATCAAATTAGCTATTGATGTAATTTTAGACATTTTCTTTCACTAGGCGAACAGCTCGACTCCTAAAAAAAGTCAATTTCCGAAATCTGTTGCCCCAAAGGAAAAAAAAAAAAAAAAAAAACTGTTATTGCAAACATGAAATTCTGGGGTGAAACCCGAGTGCAGGAACTTTTTGGGAACAGGTTTTTACGTTTCGAGAAGCAAATTATTGAATTTATATTTACCAAGTCTCAAAATTCGCCTATAGAGAATTGTAGAACTTTGCAAAAATCATTTGTGCGATTAGGTAGGTACCAGGTCCTCTGTTTTATTAGGTAGATCAGATTGTTTGAACGAATTTAACATGAAACAAAAAAACGTAGTTCAGAGCTAAAATATCATCAAATTTTTGTCACAAAATTGTAACAAATTTTTATATCGATAGGTATTAATGCGTTATAATATCAATTTGAAACATCGTCTAATTCGTATATTTTTGACAGTTATATAGACGCTGACAGACGTCCATATACATACAACCATCAGACGTAACATGTACGACTGAATGCCCACGTATACGTGTCGAGTGCGTATGCCATAGGCTAGACACATTAGGGGTGGCTAAGCATTGTGATGCTGCAGGCCGTGACGTGGGAATCATTGGGGTGCCATGGATGAACGTTGACTGTCGTCATCCCCCTGCTAATCACAGCGTCGCACGTCGCCTCTCAACGCTGACAAATTTCAACTGCAGTTAGATGATGGATGTATCGACTGCATCGTGTTCATAATACCCCTTAAGTTCTTTCCGGTATCGAGATACGAGAGAATCGGTATATAAACGTTAGGGTTAGTTACATAAGAGGGAAGATCTAACGATATCCGGAGTTTATATTTGGAAGTTTCAATTACCTCTATCGTTTGACAGTATAGATTATTGATAAGCACAAAGTAGGTACGTCAAAGGTAAACTTATAGACGCGTGCCGCTAGTTTAGACTCTGTCTCTTCATCTTTCAGTCTAATCCCTCATAGACTGATGTTTGTTATTGAAACTTCACTATCGAATCAGTAAGGGTGTGCAGATTTACAGCGATGAAGAGTATGAGTCTTTTATTAAATTGGAAACATTGCTGTTGAAGAAATTGTAGGTGGTGGTGCTGAAGAGCTGATGTGTCGCTGATTAAATGATTAATCGGCTCGGGAGATAGAGGTTAATTGCTTTCTGGACTGATATTGTGAAAGAGTAGAATGCATGAAAATGAGTGTACAATATAATACAGTCATCCTTTAAAGTATAAAGCGCAGTTATTTAGCGCGCGATGATCCTTGGACGAGTCAATATTAGCCTCGTGAAAGAGATAATGTTGATATTGGATGTCCCGTTGGGTTAGGGATTTCAGTATAGGCGAGGGTTCCTGCGGGCGACTCGCGCCTAACTGCCTCCCTTTCATTGTGGGATGTGCGTTGAAGCAAATGCACATTACCTACCCCATCAGCATCCCCTGAACCTTTGTAGGCATAGGTATAGGTAGCTGGTTTGGGTGCCCCGCACTGCGTGGTATTTACATATCAAAGTGTTGCTCGGTTCTACCCCTCACCCTTGTCGCCCTTGCAGTCGACGTTCGTGCAAACCCATCGAGCCGAGACCCAATGGGATTTTATGGAAAGGCGAAAAGCTGCCAATGTAGACCATCATGTAGACCAATGCTTTTCTCGTTTAAATTCCCGGTCGAAAACCCTCCTGCAGTTCCGAGTCTTAACGTGTGAAGATTTTTCAATAAATGTAAGAAAAAAAGCTTTCCATTGTGAGTAGGAAGTTTGGCTCTACAGGGGCTGATGTTTTTCCATTATCTTTGAAGTTTTAAAACGGTTAAGTTCAACGACACTACATCTAGCTGTACCTCTATCCGCATTTCACTCTGCACTGTGATTATTCAACCAATCTATTTGAATGAATTCTTTAACTTGGAGCCTCGTCGTACCAAGCTGCTTATAGCCTAAGTGAAATTGGCCTAAATGATAGCCGGCTGTGATAGTATCGTTGCATGTCAGAGGGCAATGCCATCGACATAGGATACATAACGTTACTCGTGCACCTACCTCTATACACGTAGTTCACATGCACCTGGTATATAATTTAGAATTAATATGGAAGTCAGTCTTCATACTGTACTTTGTACCATATACAATGGAGTACGGGATGTAGAATAGGTACTGCAGTGTACGGCAGGTATGTGCATGTACTTCAGGAGAGTAGCTCTAATCATTGATATGTGCATGTTATTTTATCAGGAAATGATCATTTCAAATATGTTAAGACTCCAAATTGCAGGAGACTGCAGAATGTCGAAAAAGACATTTGAACGTGTCGTAGTATGTATGTACGGACTTTGAATGGCACTGGATAAAATCCGATCAGGGGGGGGCAAACAGCGTGCGTGACTTTGATGACGTCATGTTCAGGTCAGACTGTATTGCCTGAGGCGCAGGTGAGAGGGCGTGACTAAAGTTAAGCCAATCGGATCTGTGAAGGCGGAGTCAGTACCTGAAAACGTGTTTGCCTGATCAGGGTAGGTTATACATATGTATAAAGGATTCGTCGACGTAATAAAACGACGAATTTTGGTCCCCTGTATGAAAAAAGTAAAGTAAAATAAAGGGGTCGTAAGGAGTGCCCGAATGAACCCTGAGCACGAAGGAAGATAAAAACCATCATGAAGTAGAGAACGAGGTATGGGACTGCCTGTTATTTTAATTAATCCACATATTTCAACCCTTTCTTTTCTTCCAGTCAACAAAATGCTGATCAAATAGTCGATAAATTTTTTTAAAATTTCTTTCACAAGTTATTCCATTCATTAAATTTTTTAATTTATCACGTTGGATACTTCCGGTATGACAATCTCCCGCGTTCTTGGTCATGATATTACTTACAATGGTATGACGAATTAAAGCTTTAAGGCGCAGACCTCCAGGGAAGATAATTTTGTAGTGGAATATAATGTTAGGCACGGTGTGCAGGCGGAGGTGCGGAGTAGCTGGTCCTCCCAGCTGTCCTCCCACTGGCGTAAGATTACAATAATTATCATTCTTATTTATCCTTCTCTCTTTTTGCCGCTATTACAGTCAACTCAATCCCTACGTTCGCAATCTTGAGATTCATAACGTGGTAGCTGCGCAGGTATGTGCGGCGATCTTAAGACCAGAACCGCACTCCGTATAAGCTACGGCTTCTAATTTCAGAGGAAAATTAGGTGTATACTTTCATTAGTCGTTAATCAATACACGGTTGTTCATTATTTGAATATTACTGGACGCTGGTTCCAGTGCGAAACAAACAGGAAAAACG
This sequence comes from Macrophya annulata, assembly GCA_963924015.1. Classification (NCBI taxonomy): domain Eukaryota; kingdom Metazoa; phylum Arthropoda; class Insecta; order Hymenoptera; family Tenthredinidae; genus Macrophya; species Macrophya annulata. The sequence continues at coordinate 3,666,852 of OZ001261.1, read as the reverse complement.
GTTGTCTGCAACAAGCCCAGTGTACACCTTTCGAAACATTTATTCTTTTCATTGAATCCTGATGCCTGAGTGTATGAATTTTTTTTGTAATTAGATCCCGAAGCGTTTACTTGGTGCAATCGTATCTCCTTCCCTGGATACCATTCAGTGCTATACCCAGCTGTTTCCGGTGGGCGTAAACGGGCAAACGGGTTCGCAATTCTTTTCTCTTCTCTTCTCTTCTCTCTTCTCTTTGTATGTTGGTCCACACGTATGACGGTAGCGTAACTTTTCAATGTGCTAAAGACCAACGACAAACTACGAAAGGACTTGAAAAACACCCCGTATGGTATATAAAACTAGTCTCTAGCTGCACCCGAGAGCAAAGGGTGCCGCACGGCGTCGTTCAGGGGCGTAACCTGCGACCCCTGTCGCGATATATCGACGGGGGATCATCGAGGACTGGGTGCCCCATCGAATTATCTTACCGGGAGGCATCTACTTCGCTTTCGATATGATTGCAGCTCTCTGGTTTCGGCCCAGCACGTGTACCCGAGAAAAATCTATTATAGGATTTGCGGCCCATTATTCTGTTGTTTGAGTATTCAAATCAAATTTTGAACTGAGTTAATTTAATATCTGGTACCTATATGCATGTGCCCACCAACCGACAAGTAGTTTCCTAAAAGGAATGTCCGGACTCAAAAGTTAGCGAACAAATTTTGCTCGGAGCTGCAGATACTGGCTCCTGCAGATGACGGTCTCGCGGTACGAAAAGGATAATATCTAGCCTCAAGCATCTGCGACGTGTGCCTTGTGGTCAAGCGACGGCAGAACATGTGGTTGAAATATTGCCGAATTTAACACCGATCTTAAAAACAAATTGAGTACCTTTGCAATATTCGAATTCCTTAAAACATCGAAATTGAGAAACAGATGGTTTGGGAATCTTAAGAAAATAACAGAATCCATCAATTCCATACATTCATAAGCACAAATAATCAAGTACCTGATTTTCAACTTATTTTTTTATATTCGTGGTATTTATTTTCTTCAAAACTATCATAATGCCAGCATTTTCGGTAAGAGCAGTCGACATTTCTCAACGAGTTCAGATTAGGGATACAAAATCAAGCCATGGCGATGTGTAGAAGAATAAAAGAAGTTCTAGATTTGGAGTAGACTGAAATGAAGGTATTTAACAGTCTTACGATGGGGGGATGGTTAGTGGTGAAGCCCAGGATAGTGGCACGCGGAGGCATGAGGCGCCATACCAGGACTTGGGCTGCAGGATTGCCAGGGTCATTGTTTCAAACCTTGGCCGCCGACAAAAGGCGAAAGAAATAAAATAGAGAGAAAAAAAAAAGAAAAGAAAAAAAAAAAAACGAAAAGAAAATAAAGAGTCCCGTGGGAGTGGCAGTCCGGGTAGTCCTGACCTGACCGGTACGTCCACGCTGCGCTGATCCTTTGCTGCAGTGGCTTGTCCACAAGGAAAGGGAGCCACAATATGAGCTACTTAATACTTGCGGCTCGATTTTCCTTTGTTCAACCGCCACGTCACGCTCCCGTTGGTCACTCCGGGTCCTCAGCTACACATCCTCCAAAGGAAGTCCTAGTCTTATTTCAAGGCCCTCAGTACCTACTGCAGTTTCCCCAACTCATTAGGAAGGTCTAATGTGTAATTAAATTCGTAACAGACCTCTCCCGAGCTTCGTGCTTTTTAACTACTTTAGCGTGCAGCTCAACTCACGAATTTTGTTTTTTGTCTTTTTTTACGACGCTTCGTGGAAACTAACAAAATTTTATCGCTTAGCCAGCGTTTATCTGCCAGCTCCTAACCTCATGAGCTCTAAGTTTACCAAATCACCAAAAATTTCGTAAAGGGTAATTTTTCGTCAGACCGTAGACGAAATTCATCAAAATTCACTTCAATACAAAAGATCTTTTATAACGATCATAAAAATTTTAGCTAATCTATCTGAGTGCCTGCAAGAACACCTTCAGTTGAATTTTTCCAAATGGAACTCACGCCAAACGCGTGTCACTCTTAGTTTGACAGAGGGTTGTGTGCCGGAGGACCGCCTACACACCCCGCTAGGATAATTCCAGCCTTACTGCAGACTCCTGGAGCACGAGTCCTGCAGAGTGGATCACGCGTGCCCAGGGAGTCCTTGGTGGTGCACGCGTCCAGGCGTAGTACCGGGCGTATCGGGAACCTCCCTAAGTCCATAGAGTCTTCATAGGTGGTCGAAGTGGGTCCAGAATTACAACCCTTGAGGTATTGATTCACTGATGTTCATGATGATTTGTTCGACGAATATTTCGATAAGCAGTATAGTCGGCCAGGCGGTGTTGATATAATAAATTTTAATTACCAGAAGCTGGGCAATGAAATGCGTAACAAAGGGATCGGTAGCCAATTGCAGAAGGCATAAACACACACGGCTCATTAGCGGCTAAAGGAGAACGGATGGGGCCGGCGATCATTCGGGGTTTATAGTCGGAGGTGGCAGGAACGTCCTCCCCTCGTAAGGGCGAAAGTTCGGTTTACGACGGGCGTTAAACCGGCGAAAACACGTGTGGTCCTTTCGGTTTTTCAACTCATCCAAAGACCGTGTCCCCAGCTCTGTATCTGTTCGTGAAGAGAATCGCTAATTGCAAAATTAGACCGATTCTCTCGTCGATTTTGACCAGTTTATACCCCTCAAAAAAATCGTATGATAAAAATTGGTATACATTACTTTAGAATAAAAAATTTCAAAGATCAAACGAGATTTAATTAGCGATTGTTCAAAAGGGAAATAAAAATGCAGACAACGCGTCTTTTTTCAACGTCTATATGTCTCGATGCAGTGCATGGGTCAAAGTGAGGCTAGTTAGCTCTCCAACGGTGGTTAAAAATACATGATCTCTGTGAGGTTAATTCAGTGGCGTTATTATGCTAACGAGATACATTCATCACGCTTATAACTAGATAAGTAGACACAAAGAAGTAAATTACTCTAAGAAGAAGTGCCCGATGGATACGGTATAGGTAAGGTGGAATTTCCCGCCCTGTCATTACGCTCATAGTCGGTTACAGACGATTTTTAACCCCTCTGATGCATGCACGAACTGATGCATCCGTATCCAACATTGTCCTGTATATTCATACCTGCTGCAGGTTATTGCAAGGATGATTTATTCACTAGGGAATATACGCTCATGCCTTATCATTACTTACCTCAAATTATCTACTGATAGTTTATGCCGTTTGCTACCGCACTTATCAATGGATTAAAGACCAGGCATTGTCGACTTCAACCTAGACGTGAATGACGTAAACCTAATCCTCCCTTTATTCGATCAGTTTCATCATAGACTACCTCTTTGAGTATACTTCCCGATTCAGCCCACTCGCTTTTTCTGGAAATATTCACCAAGTCCCCCAGATGCAAGAGTCCTCATTTTTTTCAGACGTGCAAAACAAAGCGAAAGAAAAATGGATGGATTTGCAATTCCTTTGTTCAAAACAAAGTATTGCAATACCTGACTCGTTTTTTCTTATCTCTCTCTCTCTCTCTCTATCTTTTGCGAAGTTTAACGATATGCAAACGTACTTGCGGACTTAAGTCTCGTATGATTACACGTTTCTCATTCAGTCGAAGGAACGTTTTATTTTTCTTTCCCTCTCTCTCTCTCTCTCTTACTCTTTTTTCTATCGATCCTCGATTGAATTTATCGCGTAAGTAAGAGTTAGTAATCTCGTGGTTACTCGGGCTAACAGGCAATTAGTTTGCACAGCCATTTCGCAAGCAGAGGAATAATTCGATATCGATTCAACCGAACGTTTCTATATGTAGATACACAAAGGTGATAATTAAATGAAGTCATTGTTTGTTAGAATAAATAATAATCAAATCGATTGAATTAGATTATAGAATAATAAGCCGGGAATGTTGCCCTCTAGTATCGATGAATAGTTTTAGAATACAGGAAAATATCGCATGCGATATTCTATGGTATAGGTAGGTAGATATATAATACGAGATAGTCGACGTGGATATCTGCACCGACAGACAAGACAAAGTACTAATCCAATTACTGTCGAAGGGTTGTAATTATTACCAAGGTAGTAGCTAACATAAGGCGAAAGGGTTATCCGAGGCAATTACTTCGTTGCAATTAATTAAATAATGATATAATTGCTCGAAGCGCAATTAGCTGATTGATACATGAGACCGCGAGTAAGAAACACGAGGGGGAAAATTGTTTCATAGAAGTTGCATGCCGCACAAATGCACTGACTAGGGTTGTAATTTATTTGCAATTTGCATTCAATTTGCTTTCAAGATTTTACTTGCTTCGTAATTCCACACTGTACTGGTACTAGAGCTGAATAAATTGTTAAACGCGACGATATCTCGCTCTAATCCTTATAGATGTTGAAAATATCGATACAATAATTAAGGAAATTTGCATCATCATCATCAACTAACCGATTTCTAATAATTTGAAGCTCGATTAAGCTCCAATAACCCAAATTATACCACAATTGACAACATTTGTACTTTTATGACGACCATAATCGATCTGCAACCGCATTTCGGACTATGATTTGAAAACTATAAATCTTTAGATGTTGAAAGTGTCGTCTGATCGCATAGTTCAGATAATGACGTGAGAAGGACATGGGTACGTGTTGGATTGGAAACATGGTTTACAATTAGTATAAACGGGGACACGATTTTTCGATAAGCGTTATCTCGGTGTCGATCGCGAGCTAAACTACCAGGATGAGAACATTGTTTCTTCGGGTCAAAGTCGTGCACCAAAGAACAAGAAGGTGGTGGAGGATCTGTCGAGGGTGCCGGCGCCAGCGGGCCCTTTGACGCCGAGCGGTGCTCTTCAGGTAGCCGCAGACGCATTAGTCCCTCTCACTCCTCGGCTCTATCTCTTCGTTGCCGCGACGTTTGAGATGGTATAAGGTGTAGTCACCACCACCCTAAACCGCGGACCTTTCATGGGGGACCACGTTCTGACGATACTATTTTCAGATCAGGAACCCACTAAATGAGTTGCTCAGGATCTCTTTAACAGGTGTCGATCCCAACGATGCGAGATACTAAATATGAACTGTTCGTTCGTAAATTTTTTATAAAATTATCAAATATTAGTATTTCTTATTCCATATTTTATAGATTTTGGAATTAATTGTTGTTTAAATTTCTGGTACCCTCTCGAAAAAATATTCCAATGATTCAGCTTTTTCATAACTGATTATGAATTTATAATATTCCCTTAAAACTTCGCGTAGTTTCGACCAACGATGCAAGAACCACTTTTTTTTTATAGACTCTATGTAATACGAAATTCGTAAAATTTTAAATAATTTCTAATTATGTTTCGAAGTGCAATTAATCAGTTGTGAAAAAATTGAGTCAATAAAATATTTTCCCACGAGTTGGGTATCAGAAATTTGAATAAACAAAAATTTGAAACTGTTTTCGTCGTTGAAATTACGTTGAACTACGTGAAGTATGAAATAGTGAATTGAACATTTTGGCAACAAATTGTAACACAGAATTGGAAATAGATTTCTTCAGGTTTAGAATTCGCCCCTGTGAAATGCAACCCGAGTTCATACGAGTATTTCGAGATGCGTGGAAACGCTGCTAAATAGAGGATTGGGGTAAAAGCGATTTCGCTAATTCGGCATATACGCCTCATAAAATCGCACGGCGATTTTGCAAGTTTGAAAAATCTCAGAAAGTACTTAACTGCTTTCTTCTGAAATAGTCTCGAGTCTGCGTATATTTCATGTACAATTCTAACCGCTTAAATAAATTTATTAAACCAAAATATAGCATGATTTTAATTCATTTATACTTGAAACCAAAATTACTCAAACATTTGTCCATGTGAAAGACAAGAATCGCAAGTGATCCAGTTAACGATTCGCAAGTGTACTTACCGAAGTAATTTCGTTAAGAAAAATTTAGAATCAATGAACGTCGATAATCCAAACCAACAAAATGTTTTTTATCTTCAGTCTGTAGTGTGACTTAATTAAAAACGTCTTACCTTTTATATAAAAATGATTAGATGACTATGGCTTGACTTTTGTATCCATAAATGTATATTTTTGATAATTTAGCAACGGTGGGCAATTGACGTCAGCGCATTAGACTCATCTATAGATATATCTTTTGGCTATACAGTGTTCTTTGTTATTTAGCTTTTGTGAGAAAATTTTTTTGTTTTTTTTTTATCATTTTTTAATTTTTTGTTGTATTATGGTCGTTCGAAAGCGCGTTTCTCTCTAGATGAGCGCCTCTGATCTTGGCGCCGACATAGAGAGCTAAATCATGCCCTCATTATGAAGTAATTAAAACCCATTACTAATGCTATCCTTTATTGGGCGCGCGAAGCGACCGCGGCCGACAATGGACCGCCAGTCAAACCCTCGTCTTATATAGGTAGTATATATATAAGTACGATCGGGTACAGCCAAACCTTGCCTACAACCTTGGCTAACCTGTAACCATCACAAACCTCCTACCCCCTTGGATTCACCCTAGTTCGTAATCTAATAATATTATAATGTCCAGTCGATATACATACGTGAATATGTCACACTCGATCGAAACCCTTACGCGTCAATATCCGTTCTGTGATGACGAAGTATATAAGGGTTCTGGTGAAGGTTAGAGACTAGAATCACCGTTGATTGAGAATCGGGGGAACTGATTTCAGCTACAGTATACGTGAATTTCATTTCAATCGATCAACGTCCAATGATAAACCAACTCACAGATATGTCCAAATGTTTCTCTTCTATTTACAGTGTGTGAATTCTTAGGAAAATTATTCTGACCATTACTGACTTAAAATTATAGAATCAGATCATTTTGCTCTCCACTAAAATATCCGTATTAAAATATCGATTCTTCTTTCTCTCATTGAATGGAGTAAAATATTTTTACCTTGTTATGTGTGGGTGTAAGAATAGTGAAAATAGCTCAATATGGACTACCGTTGATTCATAGTCTTGTCCAATTCATTGTCAAAGTTATTTTATCAAATTTTTGGAAATTTTAACGCAAGATTGACCGCATTTTTATAAAGTTTAGGACGGAAGCGAGGGTACGGACTTTTCAAGCCTCGCTTCAGCCGAGATTATCTAAAATCAAGAATCGAAATCGATTCGTGATCGAAGTAAAATGAACCCAGACATAAGGGGGCGAGAAAAAGTGAAGATGGGATTCTAAGGGATGTAACGTTAAGCCGTGCCGAAGCCATCGGCGCCAGGGCTGTTCTAACTCATTACGCGATTCTCTGCGCTGCGTCCGTCGGTCTGTCACGAAGTCGAAGCCCACGAAAGAGAGAGAAAAAAAAAAACGAAAAATAAAAAAAAAAAAAACTAAAAGAAATTTAAGGTGAGCAAAGACCCTCGGAGAAGGCTGTAATGCCTCAGTGTGGACGTTCCTAAACACTCGAACAAAGGACCAGGGCTGGTCTGTCACGCGCGGCTTTTGTTCATAGCTTTTCAGGTGATTAATTGCCACGTGCTACACCAGCTTTACCAGACATTATACTGCACAGATCCAAAGAGTAAATTTAGGTATACACGAATTCTGAAAGAAATAAAGCTTCGCCCATATAATACAGCTTATCAATAAATCGAAACTGGCTTTTGTCCTCTTGGAGTGAGACCAAAGAATTTTGCACATAGATTTTATGATTCCTTTCCTTGATCAGAAACCCACGTAATTTGACTGAAATTTTTCTGCTCTTACGAGTAATTAATTTGTTGTAAAATGCGACAGATAGAAACATAGTATTGCGTTGATATGTTCGAGTAAAACTATGGATTGTATCTTGTCGAATTAGTCACGTACGATTCACAATAAGGGAGTGCAAATATAAAACCGGAAATGGAATGATATTTTTCACAATTGTCACGACATGCAATTTAAAATAGACAGATGAACACGCTTCCAGATTCCACGAACGAATTAAGACTCAATAAAACAACAAATGTGCGTTTGATATCGCACATTATTGTGCACTTTGACAATTTCATTCCTCCACATGCACGCGATGCCACAAGCACATATTTTTTTATTATGTTTGTTTTGAATTTTCCAACTGATGAATCTTTGATAACCGACAAAGTACTTTCTTCATTTTCTCTCATTATTTGTTTAATATTTTTCCCCAGACTTCAGTCTCCAGATTATAAAAAAACGAGCTGTTTAAGATTGAATCAACGTCCGCCATGTTGCGTTTCATATTTCATTTTGTCTGGTGGATTTAGTGTAGTCATAAAGCTAATATTTTTGCGGATAGAAAATCAGATTTTCACGTCTGCTTTTAGTGGAGGTCTGCGACAACGATAGGTGGAGGATCTTTGAGGTGATTAGTTCCACAGAGATTCCAAGGAACCGTCTTCGACGAGGATCGGACCAAGTAGTACCCGACGAAGAATAAACAAACAACGTTCATCGATCACCCTAATGGCAGGAACGAATCCTGGCGCCTAGGGGTCAGCTGCAGGTCAGCGGAAGAATCTTTCAGAGGATAATATTGCTAATCCTTAATTTAATTACCTGCACTGGACTGAGTGCAGATGAGAAATACGTCACAATAATTGAGAAAAATTTTTTAATTTGAAAGATCCACTTCCTCAAGATTCAGAATTTGAAATTCAGAGATCGAAACCAAGACTCGACGGATGATTCGGCGGATAGTATAATTCCAGGTAATATGATGAGGATTCGGGAGTCACCGTTAAAAGACTTTGGTCAAACCAAAAAGAAAGTTGAGGAAAAATAAAAGAACAAATTGGACATCGAGGAAAGTGGTCGTGAGTTGGGGACGGGTCAGAGATGTTATCGATCTAATGGTCAGAAGCAGTAAAGTCAAAAGTCACTAGCCGCTTCGCCTTGCGTCGGCTTATTTTCTTTGTTGCAGCGATGAGCGCTACGCCGCCCGGTAGCAGCATACAGGAGACTTGAGGAAATCCAAACGCTATCAAATTGATCTCATGAATCCGAAGAACCAAAAAAATGAAACCGATAGAAAAAAAAAAAAAAAAACTACGCACGTTTTTGTCCAAGTGCAAAAAAAGAAACAAACAAAGATCAAAGAAATTGACTTCGCCTAATCGCACCAGTTGGCGAGCGACTACAGACACGGACATACCTTCAAGAGGCTTAATTAACTAAATTAAGAAAAAATTTCTCCAAGTTAGAAACTTCGAAATATGCTCACAGAATGTTCTCCAAATCCATGAGGAGGCTGTGATCCTCTATAGACAAAACTTGTGGCTTATTATTGCAAGTAGGAAAAGTATAACACCTGATCATCAGTGAAGGACTGAGCTAATGGCTCAAAGTCTACCTAATTGAAATATATTTAAAGTACTTAATAATACGCTGAGAACCCATCAGTGGTTCCTCTTGGTATATGAAGATGTCAGAACGGCTGAACTGACTTCAACCCACGGAATAATCGGGAGTATAATTTCTTAAGGGTTGCCGCCGATGCACTGGGGCAAAGATCATCGCATTTCATCGCTTATTCATCGAGAAGAATTAAATGTGTGTGACAATTTGGTTCATTTTGATATTACCAATTATAGTGATTGGTCTTTCGTGCTCTGGCATGAAAAATGAAATAACGCCTCAATCCGTCGACAAGTAAGTAAAGAGCCAAAATTTTAGTATCAGTAAAACAAAGTTAAGTATAACAAGTAGGATTTTATTATCGCGCTATTGGAGATAGGTTTTGGAAAGCGATTATTTCAGAGCTGAAAACTTCTCCCACAGAAGATGGTAGGTGTAGCAAGAAGTATGATTAGTGGGTAAAAAAGCGACTGTTAATATTCCGAGGTTTGAAAAAACGCGAGTTTTTTTTTGGTGACAAAAAGTTAAGTTAACGGTTATTAATATGATTTTAAACGAGTGAATCGCCTCGAAAGAAAGACATATCGGTTGCTAACGTCATAATTAACTAGACGAACAGGCGTGAAGCAGGTTTGACAAAAACTACTGAAAATTACTGGTTGTCGCGGATAAAAGCTGATATATACTATACCTACACCTACGGGTTTGAAGTACGAGACGCAAGCTTCGTGACCTAATATAGAGCCGGCACAAGGGCTGTCAATTAGAGGTTGGGTGGATATTAATGCGTTATTAATGCCTTGCCGAATTACATACCACTCTCTTTCTCTCTTTCACGTTTTCCATCTTTTATTAGAGCTTTAGAATTATTTGAGGTGTTTGTCGAGCCGCGATAATGCACGACTAATGACACGTCTAAACTTATGAACCCACTTCACTTCATTTTGGAAAACACTCGCTAGATTATCGTCATTCACACGCTCAGAATTATATAACCAGCGAGTAAAATTTCGACGGTTATCTCACGCGGGAATAACGAGATAAATACCTACTCAAATCAGAACTTGGGAAGCTGGATCTTTTTTGATGGAACGGAATTTGGTACCGAGAATATAGATTTCACTTCTTCCCATATAATCCCATGCGTTATATCCTTAGTGAGAAACAATATTCAATAAAGATTTGGAAATTGGTAACGCGTCTCATCCCCAAATGTCCAAAGGAGAAAAGCGTAGGATCGATTTACTACCCTTCGCGACTAATGGACCGCGCTACTAAATCACCCACTACAATGCCTGTTTACGATTTACGAGACCCTTTGCGAGGCATGACTATAATACTCGGGTATACATATACATCGAGACCTGGATAGAATAGCGGAAACTTCTACAAACAGTCAAGTATATGTGAAAGTGAATTACATTCTCAACTATTATAGCAGAAATTTAATTTTTTAGAAAGAAAATCGCTTACAATATGATAGCAATTTGTTCCTCGGGTGATATTTGATTCAAATCAACCGCATAAAAATTACTCATTGTATCAGAGGGTGCTACTATGATTTGACGGATTGTACATGCATCTAAAACGTTAAATGGATCGTACTCTGATGGGTTAACCGTTCTTGTAACCCGGTTCAATCCAGTGTGTTAAGTTGCATAGATAAATTCTTATACAGTTCATCAAATCTCAGTGAAATCACGAAGATAGACGTGAAGTTTGAATAAGATTCGTGAAATTACAGTGAAATTTTGTATTTATGCACAGAAGAACCGACGATATTCTATTTAATGATAGAAAGTAGGTAAACGTAGTTTTAGAAAATGCTTGATACTTCGATCGAAACTAATATAATTATATCGCTGTTTTTATGCCTATATTTATCCAAGCCCCAGATCTTTCAGTAATAAAATTGTTTGAAAGTAATCCACGTTTCTTCAATGGCATAGATCAAGTCCCATCACCTATGTAGGTACTTGTAGTCACTTGGCGAATATGACACAGTTTTGCTTTTTATTCCTGTCAGCAAAACTAAAGAACATAGAGATTGAGGATTTGGTTTATGAAACCAGAATTCCTATTCCAAATCTCAGATCTACTTGCATGTACGAACATCTCATACCTATATTCAGTGACCGATAATAAGCGATAATCCACTCTGACGTGTGGATGTAAGTATAGTAATAGTTGTACAACTTTAGTCGACATCTTAGCAGTCTACTTGAACAATTCACGCCGTGGTGTTGTCGGAATCGTAAATCATTGTGAGAATCGTAAATGGCTGGATGATAATAACGTTTCCTCCTGACACCTGAGCTCGAAGGGCTATTGGTCTCAAGTTACTATACGCGTATATAGCCACAGTAAATCTATCGCTGTAGTGGGTATAGTTAATAGTGCACCATTACCAAGTTACAGACGTTTATATTACACGGTACAGCTAACCAGACGTTTTTACCATACCATACCATACCATACCATACCATACCACACAACAATTCTTGGCAAACGTTGTTTAGATATGAGTTAAGTTAAGTCGAGTCAACTCGCCTTGAGGTAGGTCAAGACAGAGGTAAGCTAGATGTGCTCGTAATTCAAGGTTTGTGATGCTTTAAATTTGAACTGATGACGTCTTGCTGTAGACGCCTAGTTAAAATGTTTGCAGACCCATAATAGCTGCCCATGTTGTGTAACATGTATCTTCTACATATATACAATTTATTTACGTATCTATGTGAGGATTAAACTTTATCTTCTACAATCTGCACCGCTAACGATTCGCTATCTTAACCAACCCGGATCTGTAAGGCTGGAAGTTGCGTTAGAGTAATGGACAGCTAGATACAGCCAGATGCCATTTCATGATGAAATATGCAACTGAGTACTGGAATTCATTGTGCAATGCCGCGTCGTGGAAGATTCTCGGTTTATTCAATGCACGACAAGTGAATACGAATACTGTCGATTCTTGGCGATCCTTGGCTCAGTTGTGTGCCAAAGATCTCCTTGTCGTTTGTACCATTGTGACAGATTCCCTTGGAACGTTGAGCTCTATTGGAGCCGTAATTCGAGACTTGAGTAACGTAACGGAGGCCCAGTTAACACCCAAAGGAGCCGGAAATGATACAATAATATTGTAAAAATGAAAGAGAAGCTCTAAATGGGCGGGAAAACGATTCACAGTCACTTTTACCGATGCTGCAAAAGAAGTCGAGATCGTATTCGCGCTCGATTTCACCGGAAGTTCGACGATTTCGATACCCGCGTTATCTCTACTCGTATATCTATATTGCTAAGTAAAAAAAGAACACGAGGTTAAATAATATGTGAAGAATCGAAAATCGCGATGATACAAGCGCGATGATTGTTCAGCTAAAAAAAAAAAAGAAATATAAATGGTAAAATAAAAATTCGTCGACAGATGGGCTACCGATCAGTTTGTTTACTACTGGCGAACGATCTGGAAGCCATCTGCCACTGACGCTGTATGTATAAGTAACCTCATAGTTGCAATCAAATGTATTTTCAAAACATTCCCGAACCGATTTCGTGATCCTGATCCGATCAGATATCTTTGTATCGAGAAATGATTCTAGTTATTACCTATACAGCTCCCATTGCGTTATGTGAAAATTTTAGTCAGCACAAACCTATTATTTGTTATTCTGAAGCCACGTGCATTCACCGATTTATCTATAGACACGTACTTCACTAAAAATCGACCAAAAAAAAAAAAAAACCCGACAAAAATATCAAATTGAACTACTTTTGCATTGACGTATGTTTGTGAGCAGTATCAAACTAAGAATTGGTATACCAAAAATGAAAAACATTTGTTCAGGTACTTTCTTCACCGAGTCATCAATGATATAGAAATTCCATGATTTATTGACCGATAATTTTTTACACCAAGCAAGTGACTGATTTCTGCAACTTCATCTGTAAGATCCCAGAGATTTCCGGTACTGAATTCGGTCCAGTTCGACCAAAGTTTTACTCTGACGGTCACACATGCTGTGCAAATTTATCCTTCGTAAATGATCGGACAAACCGTGAAACTGTTAATCATATGGTAAATGGCAAACTTACAAACATTCTTTCATTATTTGCCAGTTGGTGTGTAGCTTTCTTGCAGTAATGTGAGACAAGCGGAAGGACCTTTTGAGGAATCGTATTTCAAAAAACAAACGACAGAAATCAGATATCTGAAGTAAAGTGCCGCAGTGGCTTTATGAGTTCGTGACGTTGACCATCCAAAATTTTGCAATGAAATACCATGATTCAATTATTTGTGGATCCGGTATTGAATTTGATAAAAATCGGGCGAAGAGCTATACCTATCAACCGTTTTGGCACACTGCAGTGTCCTAATTATCATCAAAAAGAGAATAAAAATTGTCGAATTGTACGGACGTCTTCAACTTGGTTTATTCAATGTAACATTCAGTGATGTCAGATCTTCCAGTCCAGCCTACAGCCTCTGATTCTATCCTCACCGTATTCATAGAAATAATAAATCTGGACCGTCTGCTGGTACCTAGACCTTGTACTCGAAGAATGTATAACGAAGGTCTCCTCATAGTCTCGTTATAGAAGGGTCTGTCGGTGTAACCCCATTACGGACAATCGCTATTAGCGTCTCAGAGAGGAGGAGGAGCAGCGCCCGGTTTTTCTTCTGAAGAGTTTCGGATGACAGGAAGGAATCCGTGGACTAAGGAACTATCGGGTTCCAGTTTCGCAACGCCTTATCCGGTCTTTGGCGCAGGACCAAAAGGTGCGTTATTCTTCAGCTCATATCCTCGCAGTTTTACCTATATACTAGCCTATAGCTCGTGCGGATCTGGGCGTGTGGAACCCTGAAGAGGGCAGCTGCCGTCAACCCTCGGCACGCGCGTTTATAAATGACACTGTACGCCCATTATTATATTACGCACATGCACTGTTCTCAGGTTTCAGGCGCGATCGACAAACGCAGTTTCTTTTCGGTCAAATTATCACGTTCTCAGAGCTTTTAGTAACCTTTTTTCTTACTTCAAGGCCATCGCGCGAATTAATATCAAAAGTTTGAAAAATTTCAGCATGATCAGACTTGGGAGAACGTTTCATTTTATAAAATGGATAATTCTAAGTTCTGAGCATTGATGTGGTCACGTAGGTATAGGAGCGAGCCTGAGGTCGGCCATTTTGGTACCATAAGAGCCCAAGGCGTTCTCTGCATTGCGCCATCTTCAAATAAGCTGGCATCGAGCTAGTCTAGCCGAGATATGGAAATACCGGGTAATAACAGCTCGGTAGTAGCGGGCGATGTGATGGGGCCTTGGAGCTGCGAAGTAAATATTTTCGTGGAAACCGTGGATGGTCTCCGCCCGTTTCTCTGAAATTAAGAGCTCTGCGGACCTATCGTTTATCTCGCATCTCCATGCAAAATTGTTGCCCTCGGGGGATTACCTCCCTCTAATTTCCACTCCCTCTTTAAAACTTGCAAAGGGGTGCCACCATGTGAGAGGATACGTTTCCTCATATGGGCGATTTCTTAACGTAGATATACGACGCCGCACATATACCTACATCGAAATACGAATGTATATATCAACGCACGAAATGGCGTCTGATTTTTGGGAACCAAATGTTTCCTACTGCAAGTTTCGTACCTGCATATGTGGAACTTGGTATAAAAAGATCATATGAGATAATGAGAATGTAATTAGGGCCACAAATAGCCCAGAGAGATTTTCGGCGAGGAATAGGAAAGAGGTAGCCTGTAGTATGCCAGTCTCCTGCAGTTACAATTGCCTCGAGGAATATAAAACAAGTCGAGATATCATCGCTAGGTGCAGGAATGAAACTATAAACCAAAGGAAACAATTACCCCAACTGCAGACTGGCAGATGCAGCTAATGATAAGTGGGCTGACTCGTTGCAGCAGCCATAGGCCTTCCTTTTGATATTCCATTCGCCTTGGATAGGCTTGAATTTGCTTTAGAATTTTACCCGATCTTCGTCTCCCTTCACCTCTTATTCTCTATTCTTCTAACATTCTTAACTCAACTCTTCGTTTAGTCCCAATTTTTGGACATATTATTCGGTTAAATTGACTTCATCAGTGCAATCTGGTCGCATCATTGAAGTTCAGGTTTATCCACAAGCTGGATACGAACTTCTTGGTTCTTGCCTCTATTTGATGTTCGAATTAAATCACAGGTCTTTCTTTTCGAGGAACTAATGCAGCATATTTTTTCACCAAGAATCAGTTAGGTGGATACCTACGTGCAAATATAATAATTACATGAACGTTTAGATTCGGTGTATTATACAGCTGAAGAAATTCTTTGATATGGTACTTATGTCCAGACACATCCTGTGGTAGGTATACGTAGTTGCCTACGTCCTTCGCGCGAAATCCATAAAGCGAAATGAAGAAGAGGCTCCATCCGTTCAGGCTGCAGATCCTTACTAATCTTAAGGATAGACACAGACGAGCGTGTGGCTGCATATAGTCGCAAGTTTTTATGACAGACATGCTATGAAACCGGCAATTAGACGCCTGGTAGGATCTGACTGTGTGTACCATATGCACATACATGTATCCCATACCTGGTTTTGCATGGCTATATAACATACACAGCTATTTGTACCTATGGTATACTAGAATTAAATGCTTAACCTTTTTCAAACCCATTTGTATGGTATGTGTTTAATATTCATGGCAAACTATATCTCTCTTCTCTACGCGTAAAATACACGAGAAGAAAATGTCTGCAATTGAGTTCTCTGCAATACGTGTTGAAAATATACTTCCTAATGGACCATGAGTTTTTTCGTTGAATGTACCTACATGTATGCTAATTTGTAAATATAATTTAGTGGTCCCAATGAATTGGTGATATAATAACTAAAATTTTATGCACTTCATATATATTTGCGTGATTTTGTTGTAATTACATCAGACTACTGTACGGGGATTTTTTTTTCTTTTACTCGTTATGCACGCGGTTCGCTGATCAAAGTGATTAAGGAAGGGAAATAATATTAAGGGGTAACTGAGATTCAAGCCGTGATTGAGGGACGTTAGTTATAATGAGACCCCTCGCAAGGAGTAACCTGGTAGCTGCAATGGCCCCATGATTAGAGTCTCGCAGCTTACATCGTGACCTAACGGACCAAGTAGGTAGGCGCCTACGCTGCAACGCGGTATATTGCAGTTTTATAGTATAATATCGCATATTCATTAAAGTGATGGCTGATCGATATCACATGTATTCAGTTTTTCACATTCATCCAAAAATCACTCCACATGACGAACGAACTTCCGTACAAATTCCAGTGAAGATCTGATATTTGCATGCCGATTGAAATAAGAAGACAATGCAGGGGGGCACAGTGGACAATAAGATAGACCATCGAAGTCCAGTTCTCCACATTTATCGAAAAATTGACACATGATGAACGAGCTTCCATGTGAGTTCCGATGAAGATCTCATACTTGCATGTCGATGAATCTAATGAGGTGATGCAGGAGGGCATAAGGGATAATGAGATGGACCATGAGGTCTACATCTTCACATTCATCCAAAAATTGCTCCACATGATGAATGAACTTCTGTACATATTCCAGTGAAGATCTGATACTTGCGTCTCGATGAATGTAATGAGGTGATGCAGGAATGCATAAAGGACATTGAGTTGGATCATGAGGTCCACTTCTTCACATTTATTCGAAAATTGCTCTACGTGATGAACGACCTTCCATGTAGATACTAATGAAGATTTGATACTTGCATATCGATCAATGTACTGAGGCAATGTAAGGGGGTATATAAAGGACAATAAGATGGACCATCATGGTCCAAGTTTATTTGTGAGATTGGTGTCTGGAGAAGACCTTATAGCGAAGATTTTTTATGACTTTATGTGTAATCGTCGAGCACGGGAGGTAATTTCTTATATACGGTAAGTAGGAGGAAAATACTCGTATACCCACACAGACTATCTGCACCCGGTGAACGGTGCATATTACGTATGCGGTACCAACCAGGACGCCATTTTGACTCGACCATTTTTGCCGATCAAATCTTAATTGTTGGCTGGCGGCTGTCTATGGAGGCGTGGTTAACCACGAAGCCACGCGATGCACCGCGAACGCATTCACTATTTCTCTCTCTTTCTATACTCTGCATCGTCGACCTGAAACGTTTCGATTTCTTTTCTCTGCTATACGTATGCATATGTACTTCTATACAGGGTGGTCGGATCCCATACGACGCCGCATCGCACGGCAAGAAATAAAAAAATTGAAAATCGACCTTCTCAAGTTTTTGATTGCAGTTCTGCTGATTTTATCAAAAAATTATCCAATGCAATGTTCCAGAATTTTGGATCTCCCGAAGAATTAGGCTGAAGTTTTAAGGGAGGTAAAAAAAAATTTGGGGTAGTTACATATCTCGTTGATACCCAATGATCAGATGGGATGAAAACTTCTTTGATATTTTTTCTTTTTTCTCTTTAGTGATATTTGAGATAAATTTTATTGAAATTGATCACCCTGTATAATACGTATGTCGGTGCAGCTCACGAAGCTGCAGCGTGATATGCTAATGCAACGCGAGCCAGCTACGAGACGCTAGTAGGTAGGTACCTAATTGGGGAGAAACGCCGCGGTTGCAGACCGCTGCATTGCGGTGCAGCTTATATAGTTGCGCGTAAAAATTTAAATACCTAAAAATATAGGTGCCCAGACGTGCATATAAGTCGTCCATATTCGCCGAGCGTGCATCCTAGAGTTTAGACTGCTCTTACAGCATCCCTGATCCTACCACGACCTCTCACTTTATACCACGAACTGCAGTGCTGCAGCATGATCCGCTGATGAATGAATTTGAATAAAATTTATAATGAAAACTAAATAAAAAATACTGCATCAATTGATTTATAAATTCAACTGGATCTAAGTTGGATTAAGTCCAATCGATTGAGGTAAAAATCATGAAAATCCGTTGATTAGTTCTTGAGATATTAGTGATTGAAAAAAATTTCTTTAAAATTTTGTTTTTTGAATAACTTGAAAACTACTCGACCGATTAAACCCAAATTCTGAGGTGTTCTAAGTAAGGAAAAACCGCATCGATTGATATAAGAAAGGATGAAATCCATGCATTGGTTCTCGAGATATAGTCGAACAAAAATTGATCACATATACAAAAATGATCGAAGGTGATTCTTTGGATCTCAAAACGTAAAGATCTGGTGAAAACTGAACTTCTTATATTCCGGTTGATAAAAATAGATTCCGTTTTTTTTTTTTTTTTTTGTGAAATGAAAAGGGTATTAAACAAAGCGCAGCTTTGCTAATTTTCTTTCTGTGCAGTAATTTATAAAGCTGATAATTAACTATTATAATGTATGTATATTAGTTAGTACGAGTATATCGTATTGCATGTGATAACAACATATACTCGACATTATATCATTTCATGCGCATGTATATAATTATTGTATAAGTACAAAATAATTGGTTAAGACGGTGAGCAGTCTGATATGGTTTTGTAGCTGGTATAACGTTAATATTATATAATTGGTTTTGTTTCTGTCTTTTTTTTTTACATTATTTTTTCATTGGTTTTCTTCATATTATGTTTTATCAGACATTATGACATACTCGCAAGTGCAAATGAGCTATAATAAAGAGTATCGCATTATATACAATTGTACATACGTATATATATACATATATGTATATACTTATACATATAGTTTAAAACGATAACATTTTAAACCAATTATATTACACTCATCGCTCTATACGATCTCCTAAATATCATAAAGAGTCATTACGTTGTACAATGTACATATACTATATGTATATACCTTATACCTACCGCATATTCTGTTCTATTATATCGTTATTTGAAAGTATATACTTCGTCTAGTTAAGTTAGGCTCTCTATGTTCGTATTAACCTGCAGTTTATTATAACTGTCTATCTACTAGTGGTCAGTTTAATGTCTATATTTTGGAACCGGATTTCTGGATTGTAAAATACAAATTACTCTGTCGTTTGCTAATTGGAAGGATCTAGCTCATACACTAATCTATGATCACATGACCGGAAACACTGAATTTTATACCCTAGGACATCGATATTTTTCATCCCTATATCCCATAAGTTTTGTAATCCTGAAACTCTGAAAAATTATTTGAAACAAATTTTGTTAGTTTTTTTTTTTTTTTTTTTCATTGACTCTTAATTACGCGGATTTACCTTGATAATTTCAGAGTTAATTAATTACCGTTCAGTCTTAAAATTGATCATGCGGTTTAGTTGTACATACATCCTTGTCTTGCTCATACGGAGCAGCAATGCAGAGTCAACGCGGGCTAAAGAGGCTGTTATAAAAACAGTTTGAGCTACCGTACATACCGTACCTATACCTACCTACTACTGCTCCTTCAGCGTCGTATAACTACAGGTGTGCATTAATTATTAATTATTAATTCCGCTAAATTATAATTATCTTACCCGTCGGTTTAAACGCAGGTTAATAATTGGTTGTTAACTCACCTGTAATTACACAACAGCATTTAAGCCGTTTATATACATATATTAAATCACGCGTCATTATTTTATTCATTAGTGCATCGTGGATCATTTACTTTACATTAACGAAGGAACAATTAAGAGAACTAAAGATATGAAAATGAAGAATTTTATCTGAATTTTCTGAAGGAATTTTTTGTTTTGGTAAGTTTTTGATGAAATTCTGAATTGGTTTCATCTGATGGTGGTAAAAGAGTTGAAATAGTTAAGGGGCTGGTCAAACTGGGAAGATAACATACTGACAAATAAATAGTATGGCATTTTAAGGCGGTGGGTTGAGTATCGGTTGTAATGAGCAGGCATTAAGAGAGCGAGGAAGAGATCTGTTGAGAGACTGTTGAGGATAGCTGCTCGTATGAAGCTATTTAACCCTGGCATTCACTGATGCCAACAATTAGCTCCAAATTAATATGGCGGCTAGTGTAATCAGGCCAGTAGGTACAAACGTGCGGCGGACAGCATTGCTCTCAACCTCCTACCGCATATACCTACCTACCTACCTACCTACCTACCTACCTACCTAACTCCTCTTTCTGCAGAGCTTCTCGCGTAATGACACGTATTACTCTGATTGGCAACAATTGGTAAGAATTGACGGGCGGAACCGCTGCACTCTTCGCGGAGGTTACGCTACTTTGCTCGCGTTGTTTATGACCTCGGTTCGCAAATCGCTATACGCGTAGGTATATATACCTTTTCATTTTCTTCCAACCAGGGTAAATGTAAATATCGTATATCGGTATAGGTGCATAACAATAAAGATGGAAGAGCTGTGAGGTGTTGAGAAAATAATTTTACTGTCTATTATTGTGAAGCGTTCAAGATACCTGCAGGATAATTATTTCTAGTGACTGAGGGGATGTAGGTATATCCCAATTATTTCAATCCTACCCTAAAATTCTAGTTTTCATCTCAAAGTCTACAGCGAGAAATTGTAGAATAAAACTAGAAATTCTATTCCGACTCAGAATGCCTTGTATAAGGATTACGAATTGCGAGTGAATGAACTGATACTTGATGCAAGTACAGCATACCGTGTGAGAGCTGGTACCTACCAGTATGTTATAGGTATACGTATTTGGCAAGCCATCCGAGTATAGTACTGCAATTACAGCTAATTGATGATAGTTAATTGAAAAGCAATATAACCTAAGGAAAAGTAGATAGGTAGTTATAACAAGACCTTGCCGATAGCCCTTGGCGCCCGTGCGAAGTAGTAGGTAGGTAGGTAGGTGTATACCATAAAGACTGCAGTCTACTTGTATAAAGCTGTAGGGCGAATGAGCGTTTTATAATCATTCATTTCATCATAAAAAAGTCCAACAATGGGCGCAACGAGAAGCGGCATTATGGTTTACGGGCGAGTAATGGACCTGATGGACCATTAAAGGTACCTGACTTACTGACGAGTTATTATAATATCGTTACACACTGAAAACCTTAGGTATGTAGGTACTCGAGTATACCTCATGGTAACAGTCATACTAAAGCCGCTGAACTGCAACTCATCCTATTCTATTTAAATACATTACATATCTGTTTATTTGCTGTAATTTAATCGTACTTTGCCTCAACCATGTTGCACTTCATAACATCCATAGATTTTTCTCTGATTTTAACAAATGCTGATACAAAGATCAATCACATCCCTTCCGGATGGTCATGACTTATGGTTAGCAGCTTTTTACCGATTCTTACAATCGTTGATAACTTCTCTCTATCATCATTACTTGAGAATAGTTATATTCAATATTAGTAACGCAGTGTTAATGGCATTTGGATTGAAAATTTACAGAGTACCTTCGTTATTGAATTAAATAATTTCATTTACACCATTTGCAAAGTAAATAGGTAGGTATAAAGTAGATACATGAGAACAATGAAGGGCATACCTTCCTATCGTAAAATTTTTATGGAATATATCGCGTGTCCCGCGGCTGCTGAAGTCATGTGCTGCAGTAGCTATTGAAAGTAAATGATAGGGTAGAACGCGGCTGTACGCGAGATAAAAAATTTTTACGCACAAAGATCCAGGTAGACTGCAATTAGTTAGCTCATGAATGCCTCCGCAGAAATTTTACACAATTTTAAGCTTCTTATACGGAAAGAAATATCGCGATAGTCGTACACATATCGCAGGGACATACGAAGACAAAAAAATTTCTCTGTTAATCACGTTAAGGGGGTATACGTGCAACTCGAAAATAATTTTCTTTTTTTCAAATTATTAGTACACTTTGAAGAAATATTCTATTGGCTTAGTTTGAGAATTTTCATGACTGATTAAGCAGATTTTGAGACACAATTGGAAATTATTTTAGATCTTCGGGTCTTTGCAACGCATAGATCGAGTCTACCGAAGAAAAAGTCGTTGTTCCTGGGTATACGTCATATCGATGGTTAAAATTTTCTGAAAATTGGTAAAATTCCAAAAATGCTGTACGAAAAGAACTAATTTAACGTTGGAGACCAATTTTGTGACTCGACTGCAAGAAAGAATGATGTTGCATTATGCAACTGTCGATGAACGACTACTGAACGAAAGTATAGGAGAGATATAATAGATTGGAATATGGAGAGTTATGGAGTTGCGCAAATAAATCTTTCGTGTAATACGATAAGAAATTAGTAACGAAAACCTTCAATCGAGGTTATATCTAATTTGACGAAATCTCTATAATCCAGAATCTTCTAATATCGTTTTAATCAAAATTATCGAAGAAAAAATGATGAGGTTGAGATACGAGAATCTTCGTACGATGGAGAACGCACGCTGGCAACATGGCTGTCTTGTGACGTCACGGCGGGCTTGCGGTCTCCAAATTACAATATCGTTAAAACGGTCGACTCGAACGTATGGGACGCTCGGCTGTTCACCATAGAATAATAGCTTCGTGATTATATGCATTATGTGGACCTAGATTGGTACGAAGCGTAATCAAATAATTGAAATAACCACACGCTACAAAGACGACTGACTGGCGCGATTTCGTGACCGTTTCAGGATCAGCACCACTTCCACATATCCCAATATACGAGTATGGATTTTATACCTCGAGTATCGAACTAAGTATATTCAAGAAAAACGTCTGTAATAAAATAACTCAAAACTAATACACCTATTCGGTTGAAAAAAATTTCACTTTCGGTCCTACTCTTCTCAAATGTTTGAATATTTTTTTTTCAGAATTTACCTAAGTCATTATTTTTAACAATTTTGGGACGGTGGATCATGAAAATAAATAGAGGACCTCACATGGGTGAATCTTACCTTTTCATCTTACAATATGATGTTTCCTTGACATTTATGCTAGGAAAAATAAAATTTTTCACTTCTCATTTTTATTTTGTCAAAAATTTCTTAATCAAAAGTAACTACTTGTTCGTTTCTGCAAAAATCTGTTCATATTTTGATTCTCTCCTATCACTGATAATGAAACTCTGCAAAAATGTCTGAAAGTATTCTGTAAAATTTTATACTAACTTTATAGATGATCAGAGTTTATGCGACTTTTTACAGAGTTTTTTTTTCAGTAGGTATGGTCCTTTGTTAAAAATCGTTCGAAAAGAAAATTTATAGTCACTTGTGCAGGAAGTGGTCCTTGAATCCTACCGAGCCAAGCTGGGATGAGTATGGGATAATTGTGCGTTAACGTATGTAAATTATATTCGATTTGTTATACAACGAGGGTTCGTAGGTGGCCAAAGACTTTCACGTGCATTTCGTATCAGCAGGTTTGATCTTTGTATGATGGTCGCGGGTCGTCGGGCAAACCGTTCGCTCGACTCTTCTGCTGGAAATTTCTTCTTCCTTGGTCTCTGGTCTCAGGACGACGATAGTCGTCGGCCCACACGGCGCCACCGACGCAGACGTAGCAGACGATATGATGCGATCCAGTCATTCTTTTATTTCATTCCGAGGTAATTTTAATATTATCCCTCGAATTATGAGGCCAGTGCCGTTTCAAGTTCCCACACAAGCTCAATTATACTCGGGTTAGGTAGAGGTACGACGCTATATTGAAGGATGGAAGCATGAAGGATGGAAGGATGGAAGGATCCAAGGATAGGACTGGTAATCGTTGCCTGCTCATTCACCTTCCTCTATTTTCTCCCTCCTCTCTGACTTCGCCACCCCAAAATCTCCAATTCGGAGCTCCGTCGAACGAAGCATAACACCATACACATCCACGGTCCGCATCTGTCTATCCTGTAGTCGTATCTATACGTCTACACCTGTACCCACCTATACCCAGGGTTGAATTATATCTTTGAATCCTGACTTGAATTTGAAATTATACCAGCCGCCCAAGCTTGCCTCTTGCCTCTCTGCGGACAATATGAACCATACCAACGTCCCACTCACAAGTCAGGATCATGAAAGCACTCGGCGTTCTGCTTGGTGATACGTGACTCTACTTCGATTGATCGAAAATCCGTGTAACGACATTTGTGGCAGAGTTCAATAAATGGAAAATACTATTTTGGAACGTAATCTGAAATTATTTGAAATCTTATGGAATCTCCTTTATATAGGTAACATGGATTGGTTGCATCGAAAAAAAAGTTGTTGTCGTAGGATACAGGTCGCTTCGTTCATCGAAACTTCTTCAAATTTGGAAGGAATATTCTACATTGATGTAATTTCGGGGCAAACCAATGGTATTTGATGAATTCAATTTTTAGACACCAAAATTTTTGATTCAATGTCATTTTTTTTTTAAACGTTGAGACATAAACGGTGTTACGTGCTCATAAACAATAGAAGACTGACCTTATCTCTATAAATTATTGGTTTGCCCAAAAATGACATCATTGTACAATATTCCCTGAAAATTTCAAAAAGTTTTGATGAACGATGCGATCTGTACCCTGCAATAACCACTTTTTCTTCGATAGACGCAATATATGCATCACGAAGACTGTAAAATCTCAAATAATTTCTAACCATGTCTCAAAATCTGCGTAATCAGCTGTGAAAAAAATTAAGCCAATATCATATTTCTTCAAAGTGTACCAGCGATTTCAAAAAAATTCATTTCCAAGGTGAACATACCCTCTTAAGCAAATCGAATTAGGTATTATTTTAAAAATTGATGAACACAGACTAGGTTGTTTATTACGGCGAATCAAGATATAGATCCAGTAAATTTGGGATACCTAATTCGTCTCATCGATTTTCTCACACCTTTCCACTAAAAAGTAGATTACCTGCACGAAAAACTGTGAAGCCATTGTGATAATTTGTATCGCTATCACACGTAAACATGCTTTTAAATGATATTTTATCCACACGTAATTATATGTGTATGCAAAAATGTCGACTAAAAGCCGTAGTTTTTATCTTAACTTTACGATCATTGGCGGAAACGTATTGTGTCCGATGGGTGGGTGCACATACGCGTGTGCGGAGTCACTAATCCGAATATAATAATGTTATACCCTGCACCCATACAGCTATATATGATAATATGATCGACGAACACGACGAAACGCCGTATTTGGTCAGAGTTGTAATGTATTCATACGTCGTGGAGATATCATGTTGGTTGTAGCTTGTAATGACAGCTCGCTGCGATATTGTACCTTGTACTGTGCTCATGCGGCTTCGCGTAGTTCTGACATCGAGCAACACTTCATATACATAACTGCTGGTCATGCTATATATACCTACAAACTGTGGACCAATACATAGAGCTTTTGGGTGTATCTATACCTATATATAAATATACATCCACATCTATACACTTAGATACGTTTACTTTCATCGAATAATATGACATGGTTTGCTCTGGAGGGTCCCTTGACATTTCTGATTCTGATATACAATGATCTCGAATAAACAGACTCGGTTCTTGTCAATAATTATTGATCAATCTCACTATATCACTTCGAATGATTCGAGCTTAGTCTATTTCGATTAGGAGGATATTAGGTACCAGCTCGAGTCTAAAACTTGCAAGACGTAAAGATATGAGTGTATAACTGATGGTGTCTTTGATATGAGTGTGTACAAGTCATAAAGTAACAAACAAAACAATTAAATATGATTGAAAATGTACTTGATAGGAATCATTTTTTTGCTTGAAGAAATTTCTTTCGAAAACCAGGGTAAATAGTTTGTCAGAATTATTGATTTGTACACGTTTTGGTTGAGGTTCCAGTAATTTTGATAAATAATAATCTCGAAGATTTGATTTCTAGGAATATATTAAAATAAGTATATCAGTTGTTTTCATTGAACCAGAAAAAATTGAATCGAATAGAATTTGATTGGATTCATTTTACAAATTGGGAATTCGTATTTCTTCGAATTCATTTTATCGGATTGACTTTGTCTATCCGATTCATATTCTGTCTATTAGTTATAATTCATGAGGAAATTTTACTTTCATCCGACTATTTCCGATTTTCTTCTAATTTATTGGAAAAAAATAAATTTCTAATTAGTAAAACGTCATGTCTTGAATATAAATTATTTTCTTTAATACTTATTCGGGATTTTATTACTGTAAAAAACTTTAACATGTTAATTTCTAGTATTTTCGAAGACGATTCTATCGGATTCCTTTTAGTTTAATCTAATCCGAAATCTCATACGACTGAATCAACTAATTTCTTTTGGATTATTATACATCGTATAGGTAATAAAAATTGTTACTACAATATGTATGTTGGATTATATTTTCCATAGTGTAAAAACGATCGATTCCTTTTCAGTCTTCTTCCAATAACTATCTTCCCAGTATGTGAGCTGTTATAAAAAGCGACTAACAAGAAATAAAAAAACGAGGGTGCCTCATTATATTTATAGTAAGAACGCGTCTCGTTCGGTCGATAAAGCAGCGACTGTTCCCATGCGGGAGTCGAGTCCGGGGTGACGTCATCATCAGCATTTCGCTGCTGCCTCAACATTTTCTGTCTGCCGACGTGCGGCACGTTGTGCGCGACTTTAATAAACAGATTCGAAAAAGCCGGCTGTCTGGAATCTAGAAATAAGGTATTTCCAATTTTTTTTTAATCAATTTCTAGAACACCAAATCCCATCCCGTAATTCCTTTGGGTATAAAATCCTGCTGAAGTAGTACACTTTAATAAAATACTTGGTTATTGCTGCATGGCTGAAACCCTCCTGGATTACTATTTTCACGTATAAATTCTATTTTTAAGTGTAGCAAAATTCGGTGAAAATATTTTATTAGTTGTTTAAATAAAACTCGAGTTCTTAGTCGGAGTTTCAGCTCCGAATATCAACTACATTCATCTCGTTGGAATGTTAGGTTATAAATGCACTCAGCAGATCCTACACCACGTCTGCTTGAGAAGGTAGTTCATTTATTCGGCACAGAGTGGCAGCACTATGCAGTACGTTGCACTCGGGGCTCAGATCGTTCACATTCACACGAATAGAATGCTGTACGCATACGTATTGATGGTGTTAGTATTAGATAAACGAGATACATAACATTTACGTACTACATGTATATTTTCAGATGTAATTAAGGAACGAACTCGATGAGGTTTTTTTTTTTTTAAGTTATAAAACAGTACAACAATTTTAATGAAAAATTGCTTCGACTATACAAAATTAAAGAAAAAAATAATAATAAGATATGTGAAAGGTGGTTTGTCGAAGAACATTGATATACGAATATTTTTTTTTTTATTTTTTTTTTATTATGCATAGTTACATGATCTAAAATTTATAAAAAGAATTTTTTGACTAAATTTCTTTCTTCAGTAATTTTAAGAACTGAAAAATGTTTATCAAAGTTTCACCGAGACCTTTCCTTAAGAACATCTTGGAAGTAATATTTTAAATCTTTTTTTCTGTAGTTATTTTAAATTTCTGATTATAGATTTTATTCAGTAATTTTTTTTTTTTTTTTTCTGCGGAATTTAACAAGTTTTTGAATATTCATCTTCTTTGCTAATATTACAGTTTTTTTTGTAAATGGACCTTACTGCAAAAAGGGCTGAATTACGAAATATGATAATTATATAGTCTGTTTCAATCCTTAAAAATTTTTGTATGATTTTTCAAATTACTTGTCTCAAGCTGGTTCAAACGGTCCAATATACAAAAATCAGGGCTATAAAATTTGGTTCCCGGTCAGGAAAGGCTCTTTTTTAAAGGGTGTCTTTGATATATATTTGGGGCACATGTAAAAGAGATAGATGAGTCTTAAATTCCATCCCTTACTGCAGACTTTCGAACATCATTAAAACTTATGAAGAAAAAAATTCTAGCTTATTCACGTATGTTACTATTTTTTACAAAAATTACGATCTTGAAAGAAGGTTGAATTCTGGTTTAAGAAAAGTTGGAAAATTCATGGTTCTGAAATGCCAATTTAATTTTCAAAAGCAACTTGTAGGTATGTACCCTTGTGTTTTGCGGATGTGAGTAAAAATTTTAGTGAAAAAATGGAAATTGATAAGTTGTACAAAAACTTAAAACTGTACGATAATATTTAGTAATATCGATATCAAATTTGTTAAACCTGGAATTTTTTGACAGGGTGGCCACCAATTACTGAGAAAAAAATTTCCTAACATTTCTAGGTTTTTATAAGTTTTGCAGGTGTGTGGCCACCCTGTAATTCAGATAGAATTTTTTTTTTTTTAATCTTCAACGCTCAACTACTTATAATCTATTATAACTCTTAATTAAAAAATACTCAGAAAATGTTGTATATAAAAATATCTCGATGTAGGTTCGTGAGTGTATATCGCGTTTAAAAAATCATAGTTGTCTGAACACCTATACCTACCTATACAGATCTTGATAATTAATAATTCTACAATATTCCGATGTATTCATATCGTGATCATATAAAACTATCAAGCATACAAACAATAGTTAATCTATTAATCAGTCGCACCTATAGTTTAGTCCAGAGTTAGCATGGAATGGGTATTTCGAGTACTGACGATCTCATCATCAATCCTGTCGGCGTAATTCGTACACGGAATACGGCATCCATAATTATAAATAAGAAAATCGTTAAAAAAATTCAAATGAAGTATAAATTAAATAAATAAACTCAAAAAAATGAAAAAATTGCAAAAAAAAAAAAAACCTCCTGTGTTAAATCGATCCTCGAGGCGCGGTCGGGTACCAAACTGAGACCAAGAATATAAAGCGATGAAGATGAAAACGGCGTCGCGAATAAATCGGCGATGAGAGCTGCAGCGAAGACGGTGGCGGATTGGCGGCCTGAGGCACGGTTGCGGATGTACGGCGTGATGCCGGTGATTCGCGAGCGTGATGCCCAGTAATCGGTTACCCGCCCGCCATATTCCGCCCCCATCCTCGGTGAGGACCCCGTCGGGGCCGATTTCCTCTTCGTCTTGTTCTTCTTCTTCGTCGCCCTATCCCTAGCAGTTTCATCGTTTGATATATCCATGGGCCGCGCGGAGTTGATACCAACGGCAATCTCGCGTAAATACAGCAATCCGTTGATGCCGCGCCCGCATTAATATAATTATTTACCGCGAGCGATCGTATAGCCTGAGGCATTCCGCGTAAACCCCCTCGCTTAAGGATCCCGGTATGATAGGCGCATATACGATCATTTACATGTGCTGTTGCTACGCGGGGGTGGGGGCGGAGACGGAATGGGGAATATAGCGGGGATTTCAGGAAGAGAAAAAATAGCCACTGAAATGGGATCAAGGGGAAGGGATGCCCCCGGCATGCCAGGGCAAACGGATTCTAAATGCCGACTGCCACGGAAACGATTGTGCCAATTGGCCCTAATGATAAGGGGACTGCTGCATGCGCTATAGCGATGGAAAGCCCAGCGAATAGCTGGAATGTCTTCAGGCGGAATTAAATCGAATATATCTACCAACTGCGATGACTAATTTCAAATACTCGTTTGATCAGATCACGAGAGCTAGAGAATCGATCGAAATTATCGGTTTAGTATCTCCAATTTTCAGTTGGGTGTCGATTCTAGCGATGTTGATTTTTTTATGATAGAAAGCCAAAGGTTTTGGGTTCGAATCCGTCCCGTCAATTGGAGAAATTTATTTGATGAAGGCTTAACTTGATTTCAAAGTTTTGTGTAAATGGAGAAAAAAGTATCGAAAATTAGCTAATTTTATTCACTCTTTATGTTTTCAGAATGGCGCCTAAAAAAGTCGATGAACCGGAAAAAAAGCCACTAATTGGCCGCGTCGGTACGAATTTGAAGGTGGGAATTGTCGGCATTCCCAACGTCGGTAAATCTACCTTCTTCAACGTTCTTACCAAGAGTCAAGCGGCTGCTGAAAACTTTCCATTCTGCACCATCGATCCTAATGAAAATAAGTATATTTATACTATTCCATTAAATATATCTCTGTTACGCGAATTTATCGTTACCCATACACGTTGAATACACCAATTTAACCAGAGTTTTAGCTTCAGTTTACTAACGTCAAAAATGATCGGAAACTGTACATGATCCTGATCGTTTTTGCACGCGGTATAGAAAAAGCTGACGAACGAAACAGAGTTCTTCTGCATTTTCATCAGGATTTTGTTCACATTTTCCGTTTGTTTCTGGCTTACAAAACGAGAAAAATTTGCTCTTTTCGCTGTTTAGTGACATTGCGAGTCTCGGTTAAATATTTTCAATACGCCAAATGTGTGACGCGGAATTAAAGCGGCGAAAAGTTTCTTTAAAGTCAGTGGATGGGATTGATAAAAGCGTAATTAACACATCAGTGATCACAAAAAGGAAGTATCTTCAGTATATCAAAGGTTATCCTCATCCCGTGACTTCGCCGTCATGTCCGAAGCTGAAAATGACATGGTGCCCAAGAGCGAACATGTATTACGCTTTCAACGAAGATACAAATCCGTTTACTCGCGTTTCTGGGCTCGCTGATACGGTCTGTAATTGTTCCACCGTACCGCACTTTCCACCCCCTTCAAATCCATTCACTGAACGTGATCCTTACTCTGAGGATGAAGCCAGGTACAAACAATTGACAACCTCGCCGGTCTGTTTCGTGATATTCGGCAAGCCGGGTTTGGATAGCAGAAGACTTGCAAAATTTATTGCAAAATATTGGAACTGCATACTCATCTCACCGGAGATCCTGTTGACGGATGAAATGGAAGCGAAAACTGACAAGGGGCGTTGGATAAAGCAAGTGCTTCGCTCCGGACGCAGCATTGGAGCGGAAATAATTATGAGTTTAGTAGAGTCGAGGCTGAATAGTAGGGACGTAATGCACAGAGGCTATGTCGTCGAAGGAATACCCCTGATCCCGAATGATCCAGATCTTGACTATACTGCCTACCCAGACCCGCCTTCGGTGCAAAACTCTTCGACGCTGGAGAAGATGCCCTCATTTGTCAAGAGTGAAGTTAATCGCGAAGAGAGTAAAAGCGACGACAGTCTGACCAGCTATCACGATGACGAAGTAGATGAAATTGTGGATGATGAACTTTCGAAACCTGAGGAATTTGACAGTTCCGATAGCTCCAGGAGCTTCGACCTGGCGAGAAATCCTTTTGCGACGGAATCTTTGCGAATGATACTCCGTGATGATTATCAATGGGACATCGGAAACCAAATACAAGAAATGTTTAACGCTTGGCCACTGAAGCCCACTATCATTATATACATAATGTGTCCAGATCCAGACGCTGTACACAGGCGAAGTCAGTTTCGGCTTGATCCTTACACTGGAAACACTATCGATACTGGACTGTTTGGGATGGAAAGAGACAGCTATGTTTTTTCATCGAAATCAAATATCGAATCAGAAAGATTCGAATTTATTCAGTTGGACCGAGATATCGCTAACGAAGAATTACTCATCGATGAAGATCTGAAGAAACATTTACTAACGCGGGTGTCCGACATGCGATCAAACGTCGAAATTCAGTGCAGGATTTTTGAACGCTATGCTTTGCCGTGCGTAGAGAGACAGGTTCTGATGCACAACCCTCAGCACATAATTCGTGTTGATGGACGTACCTCGGCGATGCGTATGTTTGAAATTGTTCGCGTAAGATTGCGGACTTTACCACTGCCTAGGGTTATTTTACCGAAAAAAATGTCTGACGAGGATGAGACATTTATTGACGGCGAAGAATCGCCTGTGTCTGCAATCAGGGACGAGCTTGATGGAAAAAGCAATGAGGAAGCTTTCCAAGATTTGACGAGAGAAGGTGTGATAGCGTCAAGATTTCATTGGAAATTGTCTAAGTGGAAATTCACTTGTCCCGTTGCTCTCGCTAAAGGCCAAAAAATCGAGGGTAGCGCCAAGTACGCGGTTCGCTTTATGGATAAGTTGTACTTCATGTCAAGTCCTACGGCTGTGGAAACATTCATAGAAAATCCACGGACTTTTCTATTACCGCCCAATCCGAGACCAGTTTGCAAAATATTTGTTTTCGGTCCAAGGTATTCTGGAAAGTCAAATCTCGCAGAATTTTTGGCACACACATTCGGGGGAAGACTACTAGATCCTGAGGCCATACTAAATCGCGAAATCGACCGTTTGCGGAACCTGCTGATTCGTGACGAAATTGACAAAATCCTCGACGACGTTATTGACGAGTTAACGAAAGACCTGGAACACCAACGAGAAGAACGAGAAATGGCGAGAATCGCAGCTCTAGAAAGTTGGCATAGAGAAGCCCAGGTCGTGGCTGACAAGTTGATTCGTATTTTGAAAAATATTTCTGTCGAAGAAGAAGATGACGAGGCTCATAAAAATTCTGATGAAATCGCGCAGAGGCTTGAGGAGATTCGAGACGAGATTGAAGAGTACAATCTCACGTCTTTACGCACGGATCATGATCTGTGCGACCGTATATTTCGGGACAAAAATATTTTAATAAATTTTGCACCGATCGATTTACTCACTATGGAAGATCCAGTACGGGAATTGGACGAAGAAGACCCAGAAGTTGCTGCAATTTTGATAGAACGGACCCAACAAGTACTTCAAACTCCGATCGAGCTGACTGATGATGACATCAGTCGATTAGTAGCA
Organism: Macrophya annulata; assembly: GCA_963924015.1. Lineage (NCBI taxonomy): Eukaryota > Metazoa > Arthropoda > Insecta > Hymenoptera > Tenthredinidae > Macrophya > Macrophya annulata. The sequence continues at coordinate 3,633,885 of OZ001261.1, read as the reverse complement.
GCAAACATAAACGCTGCACAGACTGCGCCAAACTCGTTTGGTTTAAAAGAATCTGGCTGGGTGGTGGACGGGATGAATGCGAATGACAACTTGCTGGAAAAAATACTGGAGAAAGGCGTAAAAATTGAAGAGATTGTTGTTATTCACGAGATTGAACCATACAGTTACTTGACTAAAAAATGGCTTCAAAATTATCGCGATAACTTTGGCGATGAAGAAAAAAAAAATGGCAAAGAGGAAACGATTGACGGAGACATAAATGAATCGAACATTTTCGAAGATCCGGAAGGTGGTCTCGAAACTGTGCTTTCAAAGTCTTCGACTGTAGTGGACTCGGAAACTGCAGGTTTGGCCAAATACGTAGATGAATTGGAGCAGTTTGAAAAGAACAAGGAGGGAATTATGGAAAAATTTCAAGAAATTGACGTAGGATTAATCGATGTGGAAATCTCCGTCGTAAACGACAATATGGAAAGTTACGTGAAGCAAAAAATCGATGACCGCTATCGCTTCAGTGCCACTGTTATGACTGACGAAGAGAAAGCTAGAGAAGCTGAAGATACGAATGTGTCATTAGTTGACGAGGAACTTGGCGAAGAAGAAGAAGATGAAACGACGAGAGAAATGCCACTGCCAAAAGATAACCGTCGATTAGGTGACACAGGAGTATTCTGTCCTGTTGCACTACTTCGACACCATGTCTTGTGGAAAGGAAAAGATGAATTCAGCACTCTCTTCATGGGTAAAATTTATTTGCTATCCAGTCAAGACGCTCTTGACGAGTTTTTGAACAATCCGCATGAATTTGTTCCTTGCAAAACGCCCCTGGAGTCGATTCCAATGTTCAGGGTTTCCATCGTGGGACCAATCGGCTGCGGGAAATCTACTTTGGCAATGGCAATTAGCAAAGAATACGGCTTGGCACACATAGACTTTCCGGAGCGTTTGGATCAGTATTTGAAAGATCGTGGAATTCCGTTGGTAGGAAGAAAACACGACGATATATTCAAGCTTGATGATAAAGGTCTACCGTCCCTAAATGAGCCCCAAGAATATGCAGATTTACCGGAGGATCTTGAAGATCAACGATATAATTGCGACAAATTTACGATCCAAACATTCGTAAGGAAATATCTAAAGGAAGGTGCGGCCCTTCCTAAACGAATGCTCAAGGAATGCTTGACAGACTTTTTTCAACCTCCTTATAGCTCTTTCGGCTTGGTTTTCGACAATTTCCCTGCTAGTTCTTACGACGCAGACGCTGCGTGTGATAATTTTGCGGTACCAGAACTTGTACTGGAATTAATCTGCAGCATCGAAGAAACCCAAGCAAGGATTACTTCGAAATTATACAGCGACTGGAAGGAGAAACAGGACGAGATGAAAACTAATGAAGAGCTGCGATTTGCGATTGAGACGCAAAAGGTCGCTGAAACGAGAGAGAAATGGATATTAAAGAGGATGAAAAAGCTCAGGAGACGTAGACGGGGTCAATTACTAACTGCTGAAGACAATGAAGAAGATCAGGAAGAGGAAAACGAAAATTTAAAAAACCAAGACGAGATGTCAGCTGAAACATCTATCGTTGCAACTGATTCTCTTTTGGAAATTAATTCTCGAGTTGAGTCGGAAGATTCAAGTGATTCCAGAATCGAGGAACCCGACGAAAGACAAGCTGAAATCGATCGAGCAGAGCTCCAGGACGAATCGATGATCAGGTATAAAGATCCAGTCAAATTTGAGGATTGGGAAGATACCGATGCTGCTAGAGAGCGAATAGAGCACGAAGTTGAAGAAATCTATGAATCCAACAGTCAAAATCTAGCTACTGCTCGAGCAATTTTCGAAGAGCAGTCGATACCATGGATAGAAATAGACGCGGAACGAGACGAGGCTTCCGTGCTGATTTCGGTGCTAAAAATCGTCGATCCCTACATTTTTCGAAATGCCTCGGCTCTTGAGCGCGTTTATGAAATTGATGTAGATACTGCTGAAAGACTTTTGGACTGTGGTTATTATCTCCTGAGCTCATTTGGCCGGTCTTGCCCGGTGCAAATGTACGAAAATAAAATACCTTTCCAAATGTATTCACCTGCTGAAAGTGAACGGCAGATCTATCCGGTTCTACATCGTGAATTCGTCTACTTCTTGGATGGAAAAGAAAAACTAGCCGCGTTCCTTGAACACCCGTTGAAGTACCTTGATCAGGATTCTTGTACGCCTCTGATTCCCGCTCGAATAGCAATCATCGGTCCACCGAAATGTGGAAAGTCGACCATCGCCAACCGATTTGCTCATACTTACGGCATGAAGGTTATCACGAGAGGTCAGGCTTTGAGAAATATGCTCAGAAATTTCTCCTGGACCGAATTGGCAGTCTTAACAAACACCCATCTACAAGGCGGTCACACAGCTCTGGATGAATCTATCGCTCGAGCTGTGGAACTGCATTCTATAGATCCTCGCAGTGCCTCTCAGGGCTATATTTTGGATGGGTTTCCGGAGAGCCAAACGGAAGCAGAGGAACTCGCGTTTCTTGGTATTCAACCGATGTTAGTAGTCGACTTACGAGCTGATCTGGACTTTTGTCTTAGCTGTTTGGCAGCAGACACTGAGATCGTGACAAAGCCTCCGGCTTATTCGCCCTGTTATCTTTCTCATCAGTACGAAGAGTGGCAGGTAAATGCCGAAGGTTTTCGCAGCTGGATGAGTAAGTTTACTCAAAATGTCATCATTGTAGATGCAACGTCTCGAAAATTGGCGGTATGGACGCGGGCGAATGATGAAGTCTGCCTGAGATTTTTCCAAATTAAAAAATACTTCAGGGAAACTGATTACGACAAGGCCCAATCATTGATCTACATGTGTGTCTCTCCTTATGAATTCAGGGAAAGACAAAGCAAGTTCGAGTCTTACTGCCCAGTTTGTCTCAGCTTCAACAACACCCTAACGTTTTCTGGCACTCCACCAAGTCACGATGGAATGGTGCAGTTCCGCGAACATTATTATTGGGTGTGCGAGATCCACCTGAATCAGTTTTTGACCGATCCTTTAACAATTGTTTCCTCTACCAACAACGTCACTTTGCTCAAGGATCGCCCTGAGATAATCGATCGAGAGATTGACGTAAACCACGCCTGCTGGGCGAAGAGACTCAGAGTTCGCGGTTTTTGCCCTGTCTCTTACCTGGATAATCTTCCTCAGCGAAGTATCGAGCCGGGTTTAAACACGCTGGGTGTTGTGTTCAAGGAAAACTTGTATCTTTTCTGCTGCGATGAATGTCAAAATAAATTTGTCTCTGAGCCCACTAAGTACGCCAACGTTGAAATCAACTTTATACACAATTTGCCACCGGTGAAAATAAAAAATCTACCGAATCTCGGCTTCCTGGAACAGACAGTGGCCACTTTGATCGTGCGCGCCGTGAACAAGGTCGCCGGTCTGAGAGTAAAACTACCAGGAATGACTCCGGCAGTCACGGCCGCCGTTTATATCGGCGTTTACTTAAAAATTCATAACAATGATAGTAATCTGAATGAGATCCCAGTGTATGAGGAGGTTTCGAGGCGCATGGACGCCAGGCGCCACTTACTGCAAGTTGCGCTTAGGAACGCTAAGAAAATGATCAATCCCCATGTATCCTTTCCATCAGAAGATAAAGTCTTCAATCCCAAAATCTGCAGCCCACCCGCGACCCCATGCTCCTCTATTAGTTCTGTCAAATTTCGCCGTAATTCCTCGACGCAGTATTTCACCTTGGACAAGTACAGCCACGCGTCAAGCCACAGCCAATCCCTATTTTGAAATAATCGGTACCAGTTTGAACTTACAACTCGACTCCTTTCAGTTAATGATAGTCTGTGTTCTCATCAAATGATTTAGGCTATGCAAACACTAGTCCAAGTCCAAATCTCATTGATACTTGTATGAAACTATTTTTTATTTCTTTGCAACAAGCAACTTAAACCCAAAATATGAAGGGATCAGTGCTTCTGACCATTTTATTTTGTTTTAGCACGTCGTGTCCCAGTACCGGATGCGCGTTTTGACTATTTGTGCGAGTACTTCAAGCCTCTCAGGTGAGTAAAAGTCATTTCAAGGTTAATCGATTAAGTTTTAGTCGATAAAATGGGGCGGTGAAAAAATTCGCGGTAAAGAAATTTTGCCGCAAGCCCTAAGCCCTCGTTGAGGAAACCATTCGGAATAACTAGGGGAAATTTCCATACGTCTTGTCCTTTATTCGACTGACTACGGTACGACCGGGACACGTGATCTGCAATGCAGATGAGCCGTATTTCGCTGCTGAAATACTGACGCACCCCAAATATACCCATCCCCTATTGATCGTCTTTATTCACAATATATATGGAAACTTTTTGGACTTAATTTTTTGTAGATTTAAACCATTTTTTGTTAAACTTCAATGAAGTCAATTGCTCTGCAGAATGACAATATCGATATTTTTACTGTTACGGAAATAAAAAAAATCATTTTAACCACATGAGATATATGATATTGTGAGAGCTTAGAAAAGATATGAGATGCGAATACGTGGCCATAATGAATGCAGCCACTTACAGCTCAGTGAGTCCATTCAGGTCGGAGTTGATCCGCAAAGATTCTAGATGCAAAATAACGCAATTGTCATTCAGGACGGACGTTGAAATTGAAATAGTATGCGAACACGTACAAGTAAATTTACCCATACGAAGAACCCTGACGTTTGACGGCGCCAGGCGTCGGGGTGCTCTGGCACGTGTCACCGAAGTCGCCAGACTGTGATGAAAGCGCGCTAATGTGGCCTCCGTGCCCCACGCCTCTCTTCAAAGGCTAATTGTTTAATGAGGCCAACATTAGCATTTAAATACAGCTCATTGTCACTAGGGGTCGCTCGGTCTCTCTCTCTCACTAAATATCTCTTTGTCACTTCTCGCTTGTCCCTATGTACGCATTCGCGCGTGCCCCTTTGATCTCAATTCAGAGAGTGACGCGATTCAATGCTCCCTGAACCCGAGATAATCTTCAGCACTTTAACACCGAGGCAAATGACCTCTCCGGACTCCATGAAGGTCTATCATAATTTGATCTACCTGTGCTCGATTGAGACGCTTAATTACCATTTTTGTTATACATTTACAGCAAGGTACCAGGGTTTCTTAACGTTGTCGACATTGCTGGACTCGTTAAAGGTGCCGCCGAAGGACAGGGTCTCGGAAACGCCTTCCTCTCGCACATCAGCGCCTGCGATGCCATATTTCATCTTTGTCGTGAGTTCATTATCAGTTTTTTTTTTTCTTTCTCCCCCTCTATTTTATAGCTAGAAGTGTTTCGAACTAATTTAGAAGTGGTTAGAAAGCCGATTAGATTAACGCTGAAATTTGCAAGTAAACTTTATCACCGTTTATTCACTCCGCAATCTATATCACATATACCTACATACATTTATTGTTACTTATCTCGCCTAAGTGGAAAAATTACAATTGATTGTGAGTGAGTGAATATTTTCGTGGTTTATCAGCCGGTGATCGTAGTGCTGCCGACAAACAACGAAATCTGATTTGATTGTCGCAACATCAATAGTTAATACAGCTCGATACCATCAGACCACCGACACCTCTCGGGTCTACTTTATCTGAATTTCAATGTATTTGACAAAGCCATTAATCAAAGTCTCCGTAAGTATGCTTGGGAATTGTAGTTACTTGGTATACTGCCACTCGTAAAGCCATGAGCTTTCACAAAAGGAAGCAATCGGTAGGAACCCATTAAACTGTCTTAGAACTTCGGGTTTAATATGCATCAGCCGGTAATTTTCATCGAATGAATGTTTGACGTGTGAATTTCTCTTCGAGTGCATTACGGTGAGTATAGTTTCACAGTTTCCAACGTTTGCTATTTCTTTCGTGAAACCCTTAATTAGACATAAAGATATCGCATATGAGAATTCATACGACTGATATCGTCACAGTTATAAAATGTATTGAGAAAACAAAAAATAACAACCGTCGGTGATGTTGCTCTCTATGCTATGTGCATCTTAAACCTTTTCCGGACCTAAGGCCCGTCATTAGACGCTGATGTCAAGAGACGTCTAATATACAGCAATGAATGATGCATGAACGCACTACGATCGCCATTGCTTGACAATATAGAGTCCATACGAACATCATGCATGTCGTGTCGATTTTCGTTACGTCTCTTGCTTTTTGGAGTTTTTTTATTCTTGTTTTTTGTTATTTGTTTTTGGTACCGAAATGAGGTGGAGGACGTTGCACAAACATGCAAATTAGCTAACAAGTAAATTCAACTGAATCCGATAAAATCAAAGCAAGTCTTATTCCATCGCGAATTCCGAGTAAAATGATGATGAAAGGTATACAGCCTCCCGCAGCGAACATTGGTGCAGAATATCATACGGCGACGATGGTAGTATGGTACCGGAGTTTTGTAATAAACGGCACACCCATTCGCTTAGCATATAATAGAAGCCTGTACAGTATGATCGAACGATAACTTACCCAGCGCGTTTTATTAATCCGTTAACTTCTACGTGCGAGTAAAGATAAGGTGGATGATATTAAATTAAAGAGAACGGCTATGGAGTTAGGATTTATATTTTTTTATTTTGTTTTTGTTTTATCTTAAGGAGGAGATGACTTCGTTTGATATAGAGAACCTGCATTTTACCTCCTCCGTGATTATTCAACAATTTGTTGCACTTATACTGACAATTATATTTAGTACTTATAGCTACAGCCAAGAATATTTGCCCGCTTGTCATTTCTACAGTCAAACTGAATAGTGGGCTGTAATTTTCGTCATAAAACGTTTGTAAATTGAATAAATGATGGTAAAACTTCTTGCGAAAAACCGCATATGTATAACGAAATAATTTACCTCAGTCCTCACCCTATACCTCTTCTCGACATCCCTTCAGCTATCTCACACGCATTGTAATTCATGAGTACATACCTGTTTGAGGGGAGAAAAAAAAAATGATAATAATACAGAAATGCAGCATAGTTACACCACCAATATAGTAATAATCATGTAACCTTTCATCAAGGGTTTCTAGCAATTGTCTGGCTATGAAGTATCTCGAACCCTCATCCGTTCTGCAGATTCTATAAACGTTTTCAATCGGCTCAATTAAAAGAAAACACATTAGTTACCACTCAACTATCGTTTACCATAATTACTTAGGGTTGTAAATGTTCCCAAGGTGATTATTCACTCTACGTGTGAATCCACACTTATTGTTAGTCATTAACTAAGATGTGTATAGCTAAAGTTTAACGCCACATATTGAAGTTCTTGTAAATGCTGTCTCCTCAACGTTAGAAACAATGGTTTGAATTTTCTCCACGCAGGAGCTTTCGAGGACGACGACGTAACCCATATCGAAGGTGAGGTGGATCCTGTAAGAGACTTTGACATCATCAGTGAAGAGCTAAGACTCAAAGACATCGAGTTTCTCAACGCTCATCTTGAGAAGTTAGAGAAATTAGTGGTGCGAGGGAACGACAAGAAGTTGAAGCCTGAATATGTAAGTGCAGACTATCTACATCCAACTTGTTCATTACCAGATTTTTTTCCCGTTTTAACCACAGAATTATACGCGATGTTTAGTAAAATTATCGGAGATGTAAAACACGATGAGTTTCACAGCTTTATCGCTTTTTTTTAACTTTCGACGAATTTACGACGATAAAAAATTCATTTTCGAACAACCAAGACAAGTTCTACTTCTTCTGATAAGTTGATTCGTGCCAAAATTGAAGAAAATGAAATTTATCTCGTTAATGATTATCATCGAACTGACCGAAAAAAGTCTTTGTCAAAATTGTCCAGATAAACTATGCGAAGAGGACAATGGACCGTGATCGTAGAAACGTGTCATCTCACGGTCCATTGTTCATCGGAATAACATCGCTTTCAATATTTGTACATCCACACTGCCTCCGGGAATCTTTCGACTTTTAGTTATCGTCGGTTAAAATTACGTAGAATAGGTATCGTTACTTCGTAAATCGTTGCCGATCATATCGATACGTTGAGTGAACAAATTTGCCATATCACGGTGGTCTTTGGTCTGTAGATACTCACGATACATTGTGCATTAAGAAAAAGGAGCAAGAATTCAAAACTGTGTCTGACGCGATAGTTTTTGATAATATTGATATATTCTCGAGATGAAAAACGAAATACGAAAGGCAAACATCAATTTGTTAAATCGAGGTGGTGCTCCGCGGGCGGCATGACTTGCGGACACCTAGTACGGGTCAGAGATACTAATATAAGTCTCAACAAGACCCCGTGCTGAGATTGGACGAGGTCCCAGTCGGGTATGCGGTCTATTATCGCCTCGTTAAAAAAAGAAAAAAAATCGAAACGCCATCGCACGTCGATTTAATTCATCATTTCCTAATATTTTTTTTTTTTTTTTTTGAGTTGTGTTCGAGTAATGTGCGAAGGAATCAATTCTTAAATTCTCTTAAATTCAACTGAAAAGAACCGAGATAAGTGATCACTCGCTCAGTTCAATGTCGAAGGGTTTATTGCGATTAGAAAATTGCGTAATTTGATTTATTTTCATCATCGATCCGATACGACCGACGTGCGGCATACCCTCGCGTATTTCTATCTTCACATATAAATAGGCCTCGTCGAATATGTCTTGGGGCATAAAAGAATTACTTCGTAGCATTCAATTTTCATACTATGAACGACTCGTGATGATAGCTTTCTTGTAGATGCCCATGAATGGATCGATTTCCTGACAAATTGCACACCGTATAACCAACGCACGGTATCCGTTATCCAGATCTTATGTACTGAACCATTTTTTATTCTTCGAAAAATTCCGGCGATAAATAAATTCCAACTTTAAAGCTTCGCTCATTATGACAATGCCTGAAGAAGCCGCAAAACGAAGTTCGGCCAATTCAGCCATCACCAAGTCTTACAAAACCGGCGATTAGTTCGACGAGGTTTAAGATTGATTCAGGAAGTGCGCCACGTACTGTAGTTGGAAACTCGAGCCAATTACTCGGAGTGGCTGACGTCGGCGTGCGGCAGTTGTAGAAATTTACTCTTAAGATGCCAATCAGAAGGTCTGACCTGCCGGTGCAAATAGTATTTGAAAAAGTTTTAGCAGATTGCAAGGAACTCTTAAACCACGAACGTTTCTTAGTAAAATCCAGTGGTCGCCCGTTGGGATATACCGATTGATTTATTCTTCGAAAATTGCATCCTGCACACTAAAACCGCTCGTCTTTCTCATTCGACGATCAAGAAAACGACCCTGCAAAGTCTTAAATTTTTTTTCTCCAAACCAACCAGAGCAAATAAAATGAAAATCAAACATTTTTACCATAGATGCATGGATGCATGCAAGTAGCTCTTGCTGGTGAGTATATTCACCTAAAAACCACCTCGGTTTTCGTTATGGTATGGCTTATGGTTAATGGAGTACTTCTCAAGAAAATAACAGTAATAATGCTTCAGTTATGCGACGATGAGTTGAGCTTTAAACGCGGTACTGCGATGGTGGTTCGCGATCATTTCACTGCCACGTAATCAGTTATCTGACTAAATTTAACGGTTCACTTGGTAAACATGTCTCGATGGTTGGCATAAATATCGTAAAACTTTACGGTACATACAGGATTTGAGGGGGGGGATTTTAATCTGAAGAATATCTTATCCTTACAGGAGACATTGCTTAAGGTGAAATCTACCCTGGTGGATGACAAGAGGCACATCAGGTTTGCCGATTGGAGCGCTAACGACGTGAGTTAATTTCATTTTCAATTAGCTGCGATTTTTTATTTAAAAGACAAAATTTTTGCGGTAAGAAATTTTTGTATAATTTCTAAATTATCGGCACGTACATCACCTTAAAATTATTTTATAAGTAAACAGTGCTGTAAAGGAGTAAATTCAAATTGACTTTCCGCAAATTGTACAAGAACTGTAAAAACTATTACTGCTGCAACAGTCTCGTCGTTATTCAAGTTCCGCGAAAACATTGGCTATACGAATTATTGTTCTTGCGAAACGGCACAACAACCGCAATCTTAAAACTGCAATCAGACTTCTACGACAGCGACGGTTATACATCATAGAATTTTTTTTATTTTGGTACTATTATTCAAAATATTTTTTTCTTTTTTATTTCTGTTTTTATTTGTGGTGATCAATGATCGGTAGAAGATCATGAGATTTTCTTTCAATTAATTACTTTAAACCAGGAAGTTGATTCCTCCAAGAATAAAAAATCTTGACTATTTCCTTGAGTAAATATATGTAGAAAAAAAATTCTGATTAATGGAGTAAACAGATCGTGTAGATATTCCGTGTTTTTAGTTCAGTATAAAACTGGAAAAGTAATAGGATACGAAGAAGAGCAAATTACAGTTGAATAGTGAAAAAAATTATCGTTATAACAATGAGCAGAGCAAGAGGCTTGTTTGATTCTTGGACTTTAAAAAGTTTTCTTGCGATTTTCTTTCTTCTACATAGCGTTTTATTTTTTGCAAAATTATCATCGTTAGTATTGAATTGTTCTGAAAACAAATTTAAAATAAGAAATAATTTACATTCTATACTGTAACACACAATTATATAACTAAGCTATTTAAAACATAATGTAATCATCATTACAGATCGAAGTGCTCAACAAGTATCTCTTCCTCACTTCTAAGCCTGTTATATACCTGGTAAACCTATCGGAAAAGGACTACATCCGCAAGAAGAACAAATGGTGAGTAATTCTAAATTTTATTTTTATTTCGATTTTTTATTTATTGTTTGTTAGTCTCTTTTTTCTTCGCGATCGGGTCAAGTTTTTAATTTCAGTAACGATTTCAACTTTGAAGAAATAATTTTTCTATAAATTTATTAATCAGCGTTGATTTGTTGAGGTAGAATAAATCGTGTATATTTTTTTTTTTTTTGGGAATGATTTTTTTTGCGTATAAAATCGGTGTGTGAAGTTAAGGAATGAATTGAAGCTATTGTGCGTGTGTATAAGCACTTGGATACCACTTGTGATAATATAACTATGTACATGGTCGCGCATTACCAGATCTATTATTCAGGAACGATTTATAGGTATCCGCTTGAGATAATGGCGTGGGAATTGGCAGTTGAAAATTAAACGTTCTGTGTATGTCGCCTAGTGCGATTGCCGGCCAATCAGCTAGGCGATTTAGATTTCTCGTATCACAATGACAACAACAATCCACCTATCTCACTTTTCGTATTTACCTACGTATCTACGTACTTACGTACTTATACCTGGGTTATATATACGTCCATTACCTACATTTGAAATTAAATCAAATTTCATTCTTTTGCATTTGGTTCACGGACTTACGAGAAGTCAACTACTTTTACATTTTGGCGTAAATCGATTTCAAAATTTGAGGATTTAAAAAAATTTCAAATCATTTCTAGTGACTTCAAAAACTTTCTAATAATTTTAAATGATTAGATTTCATGTGATTTCGCCAGTTTTCAAGAGTAATAAATTGATCATTCGTTCAATTTCATTCCTTATTCGGGGTCACAGAAAATTTCATTTCCTTCACGTCTCGAGTTTTGAAAAATTTGAATTTCACTTGAAAAAAACAGACAAAAAGTTTGCTCAATTTTTAGGAAGTTATTTTTTCAAATATTTTCCTTCTACTACTCGATACATCGTAAAAGAAAAATTGTACCAGTGTGACCAAATCTTTTTTTTAAGAAAAATATTTTCCGCTGTTTAACAGGCTGATCAAGATCAAGGAATGGGTTGATAAGAATGATCCCGGATCTGCTTTAATCCCATTCAGCGGTGTTTTTGAAAATAAGATTGTGGACATGGATGATGCCGAACGTGCCAAGTACTTCGAAGAAAACAAAGTGACTAGGTAAGCATTTCATACTCGTATTAATTTCGCTGGTCAAAAAATTGTCAGCATTAGATTCAGGATCGGAACTTCCGATTAAAAATTTGAATTTGAACAACGTGAAAAATTCCGCTTGATTTGTGACCCGTTTTTCGAAAATGACTAAATCAATTGGGAGCTAAAGGTCTGTGGGTTGTGAACATGTACATGCAGCTGCTTCGTAAATGCGCTAAATTCGTGATTTTTTGGTCCCAAAAAAATCCTTGGAGAGTTTAAAGCTTAGAGAGAACCTGTCAAGGTCTTAACTGTTAACCCCGCTGCGAACCTGGGTTGTGGCCGGACTAATAACGGAGGACTTTCCCGGAGACCTAGACTTATCCCTTTCGCGCCGCGACTATAGAACTATAAAAGTATAACTATGGCCGTTAGTCGTGGCTCATTATATTTTTACGAACGGCTATTCAAATTCTTGCAAAATTGCGTAAAAACGCCCGGCAACTGCCCAAGGTATAATCTGAGTGAGTTGGTCAGCGAGCAAACGAGCGACTGGGTCACTCTTAGCCACGGGGGGTTCTCGTAATACTCGGTATCTTCACTCCGAATTTTGCCCAATTTCTCTTACCACTTTTTACGATCTTTTAGACCTTTTTTTATACTCTGTATTTTATTCGGACCTGTATCCAACCCCTGCCCCAAAAACGAGATTGCATTTTATCATGTGGAATTATCAAGACGCGAAATAAAATCTACTTGAAATTGGAATGAATTTTTTTGAAACAGTATTTTTCGAGGTACTTTTCCAGAATCCAGTATCAAGTATCTGCAGAATCTTAACACTCGGTTAAAAATTGAAATTCCATTTTTTTTTTTTTTTTTTCGTTCAGTCAAACGTTCAAATTTAACAAAGTATAGAACATTTTCATAACGATCAATCAAATCTTGTACATTCCATATTTTGTCACTGAGATGATTCAGTGAGTTTTTTGAACAGGCTGAAATCTTTCTGAAGATATATTTTTCGGAAACTATAGTGGTCTGAAAACGTGATGATTCGTTGAAATTAGCATAAGTCATTTTCCGACCGAAACCAAAGCTTTTCTTATGACCAAAAAATTCCGAAAATATCAATCCTGGATATTTTATTCCCCATTCCTGATGACCAGATGGCGAAAACTAATGTATTTTACGTTTACCACAAGGTTTACTCATAATTTGATTAAGAATTCATCTTGAAATGGGCTTTTTAAAATCGAGTCTCGATTATCGTTTACAATAATTATTTATCAAACAGAGAAGAACCTTTGAGAGTATCTTGTGTCACAAAATTTTCGAAATCGTGTCTATTTTTCGGTAATTGTTTTATATTTTTTTATTACTTTTTTTTTTTGTTTTTTTTTTTATTTTTTGCTGAAACAACTGCGGTATTTCCACGTGCATTTTTCATCGTATAGAATGGAATGAAAGCTTGAGGGGGAGAGAGAACCGTGGGTTTTGTCCCTGTAGAACCTGTAATCTGGCATTGATTCCGCATTGATTTGGCATCAGATTCCTCGGACTGCAGGCGTACGTTGAGATTGGTTATCAACTGGCCCAGCTGATTCTATAGTGCCAAGTGCGCTACGCCCCCTTTCAAATCCGCGCCAACTGTGGTAACCGGTATTTTACCGATTACTTTTTCATCAATAGTCGCTCGAACGCTTAAATAACACTGCCGCTAGCTCTTTTGGTTTTTTGTTTTATTTTATTTTTTTATTTATTTATTTTTATTTTTATTCCATTTTTTTCCATTTTTTTTTCCTCTACAAATTGTAGTTATTCCGAAACGATTTTACCGCTATATATGGTAGCTATATGTATACCGTAGTTCACTGATAAACGGTAAACAAAATGCTCGATACATGATCTTCAAATATTAATTCACCAGCTTCTTATACAGAAATATTGATTTCCTTATCAGAAATTTATCGTCAAATTTCTAAGAAATTCTGCGAGAATTGTTAGAGTGTTAAAAGTTAGTAAAACCAGTAGTTGCATTGTTTTAAGCAATTGAATGCCTTCATCGACGAAAATTCAACTTTAAACGTGTATAACGAGTGCCATATTAATTTTCATGGGTAAAATATATAAAAACTTTTTTTAGAGAATTTAATTATCTACAAAACAACACCAAAATCAGTTTTCTAACTGTTATCGTTTTTAAGATATTTCAATTACAATACTTGTATTGCGACAATCTCATGTTAATCGAATGGCAAAAAATCAACCCCAATGCGTCTGTTTTTAAAATTAAGATAATGTGCTCAGGTTTTGGAAGGTTTCATTTAAAATCAAATATCAACTTTTTTGATGATGTACAAAGTAAAAAATGGAAAAAACCGGTCTAACGTGTATTGATATTTTATCCCGAAAGTCCTATTTTTATTTTTTTTTTTTCTAATCTGTGATTGTTCCTCAACTGCGTGATCTGGGAAAATTAATAAAAAAAATAATAACTATATAAAAAATGCTTCAATCTTTTCAAAAATCGTTTCATTCTCTTCAAATTTCTCACACAATTCAAGTAGTTTATTAATTTATTTTTCACTTTCGTATTGCGTGATTCTGTGCCATATTTTTGTTTCATCGTGTCGATGTGCAGCTGATTTTTATTTTCTATTCTTTTATTTTTAATTTTTTTTTTTTTTTCTTTTGTTTCTCTCGGTATTTCGTTACGATAGAATAATTTCTGGCGAATTAATGCAATTACTATTCGGCCGAAGGGAGATATAAGTCCCGTTAGAAAATCATAGCGTCCTATAGACTGTGGAGGGGTCTCGACTCTATTAGCGATGACATAATGTCCCTTAATGTGTGTAATTTTATCAAATCACACGAGTGAAACTTAGATGCCTTTATACACGTCGCTTCCCCTCGCTTCCTAACTCCACCACAAGGATTGGTGTCTATGATTACAGGACTCTTTTGATTTATTGAAAAATCATATCACATAGTGTATTATAGTCGCGCTGGATCGCTTGTCACGAATTTATTTATCTGCACAAATTTTTTATATCTCTGTGTAAAGAAGGAAATAATGAAAAATGCTTTTAAATAGCCCATCGTTGAGATCGAGATATTAATTTTTGGACAAAGATAGGTACACGTGTCCAAATGAATGTTGAATTAGACCGTTGGCTGGGAACATCATCTAAAGCCTAAATAATTTCTATGCGGGTATGGTCGTGCGGTAAAATTATACCCAGCAATCAGAAGGCGGGTTGGAACGATTTTATTTTCGGGTCACAAATCGCAGGATTTAAAGAATGGGCTTCGAATGATAAAATTGCGCCGTTGCTTTAGCTCGTCGGGCTTTATGTGTATTCCGTGAAGTCTGGCCCCAAGCTTACTGCAGAATACAGCTTCTAGGCGCGTGTAACCCGTCATTAGGAGATATTTGGCTCGAGACAATCAAGTTTCGTGGACGTCGTCGTCTTTCCAATTCTCTCTCTCTCTCTCTCTTACTCTTTCAATTTTGCCTCTCTCGTATAACTGAATTATTTATTTCGTAATACCTACCAATCCAATACAGGATCTGCATCGATGACTTGCCATCCGAATTCGTTGACTAATGAAAAGCAATCCGATCATCGAAATGATTATTTTGTTGAAAAATTTACAACTGAATGCAATCAATGTGCATCGATATATTATTTCCTAGATATTTTTATTGTACAAAATCTAAATCATCCTCATCGCCTAATTCCTATCTAATTCTTAATATTATATCCGCATTACAGTGCGTTGGACAAGATTATAGTTCAGGGATACAAAGCGCTGCAACTTCAGTATTTCTTTACTGCTGGTCATGACGAGGTCAAGGCTTGGACAATCCCGGTGAGTATCTAGTTAGTCAGATTTTTTCATTCACGTGAATATGTATATGAATATTCCATGTAAATGGTAACGCTTATTCTTAGTGCCCGAAAGCAGTAGTGGATATCTGCTTAAGTCATAAGATAAATTAGACGTTGAGGCGAATAACTCGCACAAGGAATTTATACAGTCGTTACGATTGACGAGCAAAGTCTAATTAATATTTCAATATACCTCTACACAACTTTGGTTCGATCTAAAAGTTTGATTTTTCATTCATTCTCGACGTTTTTTTTTTTGTATCTGTATGAGTGATTTCGACAGATTGTCAAGGAGACAAATTAACATTTAAAACAGTCTGATACCGAATATTTTCTCATTCAATTCTCACACTAAATTCTGATCTTGCATGGGATGATTTTTGAAGCACTCTACTTTAGCCACCAGACTTTGGGTTGGTAACGACGACGGTTACCAATCTGTGGTTACGATGCCCAGGGATCGTCTTTAAGTTCGTTTATCGTAGCTCGGATTGCGAAACTTGAAATACTTGATGATATCTGCTGTAGGAAGCCTCAAACTGACGATCCGTTGATGTGATAGTTTTCGTCGTATGATCTGTAGCTACGACATTTGTTTAAATTTGTATTTCAGAAAGGAGCTAAAGCGCCACAAGCTGCTGGGAGGATTCACACAGATTTTGAAAAAGGTTTCATAATGGCGGAGGTAATGAAGTTCGACGATTTTAAAAACGAGGGATCCGAAGCTGCGGTAAAGGTACGTTAATTCGTCGTTTCTCTTCATTAATTGTTCTAAAGTTCGACGGTTTTATAATCGTTGAGGTATTTTAGGCGGCAGGAAAATACAGACAGCAGGGTCGTAACTACGTCGTGGAGGATGGCGACATTATTTTCTTCAAATTTAATGCTGGTGCAGGGCTGAAGGACGCTAAGAAGAAGTGATGGCGCGCCGTTTTCACGCTGGTGCCAGTTCATCTCTACGTCAATATTAATCAATTTCCCAGTGCAGTCCGTGATTAGTTCAAAGATCATGTCTTAACGATGCCTTTCAGACCGCGGTTCTTGATAAATTCAAAAGTGTCATTAACATTCTCGAGACGCATTTTTTAACTCTAATCACGCGTCTTGATTATTGCGCTTCCAATTAATCTTTGCCAGTGTAAATATCGAAGAAGCTTTCAATTCGGCATTTGAATTTCTAGCGGCTTATCTGCGCTTACGGAAACCGGACTAGAGTGAACGAAAGTGAAATGATAAAATAATAAATAAACACAAGCATTTATTTGTACTTTTCTGTATTTATTTTGAAATCATTGAATAAATTGATGCTGTCTAACCAGCGAAGAAGCGGAGTGATAATCTAACATGTGGTTGTAATGCACTATTATACCATCATACCTCCATAAGCTGATTTTGAATCACTAGCATAATATAAACAATTAGTATGGCAAGACAGTATCTATAGGAAATATTCAAAACAAAGAGTGGAGGGAAGACAATTATCTGATGTGGATATAAAAAATTTATTTTTTTCATGAATATAGTGAACAATAATCCAATGAAACCGATCGAAACGACTTCACAAACTGTTAGTTAATACAAAATTTTTATTTTCATCAAATCTTAATAATTCCTAACTAGTACCAAGATAATGTTCATTCTTTAAACAAATATAAACACATTTTTGGTTGCTGTTGAGGGTGTTGGAAGGTCCGGTACTTGGGGCTCAACGTAAAGTAGCTCACAAACAAAATTGTAGGTATACTCGCAGGGAACATCATTCAGTTTGGCGTTATTATGAAACATAATTACGCAATCTTCGATATTACCCAGATCGTTTGGTTCCCTTGGCATCCACACGTTATACCCCGTCCGTGCCAAGGGTCCATCGTGGACGGTCACGAACTCATCCTCTTGGTGAAGATCGTGGACGCCGACCCAGGTTTGCGTAGAATTTTTTGATTCAAGGAGCCGAACGACCGCTTCGGCTTCAGTGAGCGAGTTGATAATTACCAGGTGAGCACCATCCCCTTCGCCGTATTAACAAGAATACGGTTTCAAGCATTGCCAAGCGAAACCAGAGTTCCTACTACGTTTTATCAATAACTGGACTGCAAAAATTGGAATGTGAACACGAAAACGGAATTAAGGTATATTATGTATTCAGAATCCAATCGGAATTTAATCAAAGTTAGGACTAATACAGAACTGGTACGGAGTCAACTAATTTTATTGGCAAATATAAAACTATCCTACGAATATTGATCAGATTTTTATCGTACGATGCATCCCTACAAAGTAACATGTAGTATGTTTTGGATACAGGAGGCTTAAAAGATTCAAAAAATGATTGTCTTAAGTATTATATCATAATACACCTGATTAGGTAGTTGCTTATACGAAGTGGTTGTGAATTAAGTAATTTAATTCCGGAGGATATAATATGATAGAGTCTGGCTTGATACTTTGCGGTATAACGAAATTTTATTACGGAGTTCGTAAGATACAAGTCATTCACAAAATTGCGCTACTGCCTGTATATAGGCAGCCAACTATACAGAACTAAACAATGGCCTGCCTGGTCTTAGGCGCGTACAAGCACTAAGCAAGTCACAACGAACTGTAACAAGAAAATCAAAACAAATCCTTCCCGCTCGCTGCTTGCGGCAACAGCAGTTCGCGAATTGTCGCATTGAGGCGTATGACGCTAATCCGTTGAGTTCAAATCAAATTTTTTAAATTAGTCTAGCGAATTTTTTTAGCTAGCCCCGGGGGATCATATTACTTTTGATCTATTTTGACGTTAATCGATATAGAATCTTTTGTTGGCGATTGATGGACCACTTAATTCACAACGAAAATTTGGATATTTTCCCAATAATCCCAGAAAGAATAAAAGAAAAAAAAATGCAACCTGAATATCTAATATCGTATAGCTCTATTGTCCAGAATAAGTAACATACACACATTTGCATTTGTATGCATTTTCCTATAAGCAAACGTTGATCTAAAGAGTGGGGGAACAGAGGTTCGAGAATATATTAGCTGCCAGTCGTTCATCAGCGTTGCAGCGTGCAGCACCACACGTCTACCGAAGCGAACGTTGATCTAAAGAGTGGGGGAACCGAGGTTCGAGAGTATATTAGCTGCCAGTCGTTCATCAGCGTTGCAGCGTGCAGCACCACGCGTCTGACGTCAGAGAATTATAACTCAGTTACAACACATGTTATGATATAGCAGTCACGCCAGATATCGCTCTTACCGGTAAAAGTAGTTCGTCACTTCGACCGCGAGATGGCGATACTATTTTATTCGCTAATTCATTCATTCATTTCAGACCCCATTTGCGAAGAGAGCAACGACCTGGAACGCGGATAGTAGCACCTTATTTTGCGGGGGCAGTGGTCCTCGTGGAGTTAAAGAGTTTGTATAGGGAATGCGTTAACAAATTCAGTATGAATACTCCCAATAGATATTGATGTTATAACACTCGTTCTTCTGTTAGAGATGAATCAACTTCAATCTAGGATCTGACATATTCGTCCGGTACGGATTAAAGCTCCCATTGCAACGAACGAGTGCGTATTGAACTTGAGTCTTTGTCAAATTAGTTGTATAAGGTATATTATTGTAGTAAAAATATAGTTTATAGATATATTAAGATATCTTGTATGTCAAGAAGCAAATAAAGAAACTCTATCAATTACCATGGGTGTAGATATTTATTTTAAGGAAACAATTACAAGTTGCCTTATTTCAAACTGTCCCCAGTCCCTCTAATAAAGACGTATACGCCTGTACAATTGCATGACTGTAACTGAAAATTTTTTTCCACCAAAAATTTTAGCATACCTCTTCGGTTCAGATGTTCTCCTGATACCAGCAGAAATTTTCGACTTAAAATTTTTACAACCCGGAATATCGTAAGTATACATAGAGATATAGTACATGCGTGAAGCCATGTATACATACATGCATGCTTGTACGATGAAAAATTCTCCCGCCAAAAATTTCGGCACACCTCCTCGGGTCAGATGATCTCCTGATATTAGGAGCAATTTTCGACTAAAAATTTCAAAAACTCTGAATATACAAATTTTCAGAGAGAGAGAAGTAATTAATTATAGGTATATCTGGGAATTTATATAAGTTCTTATAATATAAATTACATTGTGTTCGACAGAGATTTATCTCTTGATTTCCTTCTTGATTTGAAGAAGATTGCATTTTTTTATATTTTCTTCTTTCTACTATTATTGGAAAAATATCCAAATTTTCTTTGAGAAAATGATAGAATGAAGAAACACAAGCATGTATTTGTACTTTTTTTGTATTTATGTTAAAATCATTGAATAACTCGATGCTATCTAGCCAGCAAACTTTATTGCGAAAATCATTCTAACATCCCGCCCATGAGTGTCACATAGCTGTCAAAATTGTAAGGTAAATTATTCTATCCAAAATTCTTCCTAGCTGTGGAGATCAAATGGTAAAGGTTTCATTTTATCGAAAATCGTGAAAATCTATCATGTGGTTGTAACGCAATATTAAACCATCGTAAATCCATGAAATGATTTCGGATTATCAGCCTAATACAAACAAATATGGTGAGATAGTGTCTACAAACTATTTGAAGGAAAAAAAATTGTAGGGAGCACAAAATGATGTACTTAGACAGAAAGTTTATTATTTCACTTGGTGACATCACAGGCTGCAACACTCCGAAAACCTAGAGTGGCGGCATAATTTTTTAACAGTTTTTCATGAAATCTCATGTCATCCTAACATATCCCGAAATATAGCACAATCTTTAAACAAATTCAATTTCGTTAGTCAGCAATTGCGATTGAACGCAGGGTCGCTCACAAAGTTGCATGCGTGGTAGCTCACAAACAAAATTGTATTTATGGTAACAAGGAATATCATTAAGTTTGGCGTCGGTATACATGGCTACACAATGTTCATCTCCATTTGCGTTATTCGGCTCCCCTTCTCGCCACACGTGATACTCCATACGTGCCAAGAGTTCATCAAGGATGGTTACGAACTCATCTTCATGATAAAAATTGTGGACGCCAACGTGGGTTGACATTGAATTGAATGAATTGAGGAGCCGAATGACGGCGTTTGCTTCAACGTTGGAGTTAATGATCACCAGATGAGCACCATCGTCATTGCAGATCTGTCGAGCGGGTAAAAGCTAGAATTGCAATCGATGAATTTTCAGTTCACAGAACAGTGTAACAACATAAAAAGTTAATACGTATAGTATTTAACATTTATCATACTACCTTACAATTAATGGATTTATTAGATTAAAATCGCCGATTATTTTTTATCCTAAATGGGATTTCAACCCACGTTGTCCAAGCGTGCCATTTACGATTATTTTAATTGCGAATTACTTTCTGAATATTTCCTTTGGTTTTCCCAAATTATCACGCAATAACAACGGTGAACGTTGATTCTAGTATCTTATATGGCCTGTGACCTGACTGCTGACGTTTCTTGATAATTATTTTAATAAAACTTACTTACTATATTAGATTGCGGAAAATTAAAACTTTTCTGAAAATTTTATTTACAGCAATCAACCATTTTTAGAGAACTTATGAATTATTGCTCTCTTTAATCTTGATGGAAAATTTTTTGGACGTCAAATGGAATGAGTATTGGTACCTTTATATGCCATAGTTTCCGTCGCGGTGTCTGTAAGACACAGGTCATTAAAAAGTTCAGCTTGCATCTGCATACAGGCAACCAGCTACAGAGAACCGATCAATGGACTGTTCGTCTATCAAGAAGATTACTATTTCCGTGGAAAATCAATTACCTACGGAAGTTTGTCTGTATACATAATCTTGTTTGATTATTTTCGCATAGTTGGCAACATTCAAGTCAACATTCTGTATCATCTGCATCCAGTGAGCCATACAGAGTTTTTACAAAATACATTTCGCAGTTAATGAATGAAGATATTATTCTTCAACTAACGGTGTTTATTTATTCACGTTTAATCGGAAGAAGAAGTGTAGGCAGAATAATTGAATAATATAGACAAAAATTTAATTATTTTATGAATACACTGACTAATATGACAATGAAAATGATGGAAATGACTCCACAAACTGATTTTTATTATCAAATCATTATTTTTATTAAACCTCCATGTATTCCAAACATGTATCGAGCTATTGCCCATCCTTTAGGTATACACAGATTTGCCAACCGTTCAGGGTGTTGATGGTTGCGGAGCTTCTGGCACTTGCGATTGAACGGAAGGTAGCTCACAAACAAAATTGTAGGTATACTCGCAGGGAACATCATTCAGTTTGGTGGTATTGTATACAATTACGCAATTTTCGCCAGTAATCGCATGATTGTTTGGTTCCGCTGGATGCCACACGTTATACCCCGTCCGTGCCAAAGGTTCATCGTGGATGGTCACGAACTCACCCTCTTGGTAAAGATCGTGGACGCCGATCCAGCTTATCGTAAAATTTTTCGATTTGAGGAGCCGTACGACCGCTTCGGCTTCAGTAAGCGAGTTGATGATTACCAGGTGTGCACCGTCCTCTCCGCAGGTCCGTCGGGCCGTGTTCCAGTTGGCAGCATTAGGAAAAATTTTATGGGCTCCGACACCTACGGTATATCTGCGAAAGATATGACATGTTTATTATTTCGTTGAATCAATCACAATGTGACCCAACAGGAAAATCCTCAGATCAGACCTGTCGCTGATAATTCACAGGAACATCGAACGTAACAAGTCTGTAGTATTCAAAATTCAGATGCGCGAATTGCACTGACCTGAATATATTTTTATCATGTGAAATCTGATGTATAACATGAACAGTATTCAATCATTGTAGTAATTGAGTAAAAAAGTAATGGGGTTATTCTTCTTACGTGTAGTCAGGCCGTCTGATACCGCTAACTGTTGCGTAAATTACACGGCCCTCAGGTAAATGGTCAGAGCTCAAATTGTTGTCGATGGGTACAGCATCGAGCACTACGCCCAACAAGAAAACTTGCCAAAGTATAATCAACGACTCCGTGGACCACATTGATGTATTGTAAGATTAACAAGCAGCTGAATGCGGCTGGATCTTGTCTTGCAGGTTTATATATTCGTGAATTGACATCTTGACCCGCAGTTGATATTACGGTTCTCTAGAGTATCCGCGAATCAAGAGTCACCACTTTCCCCTGTCAATGCGATCGGTGCTACGTGTGTGCCTCAAAACTTTTCGTTGTTCATTCGTTCTGTTTTGCAGTGCTCGCCCAAAATACGTCATACCTGATGAATCATCATGTTACATTGTGAATATTTAAGAATTCATTAAACACTTCATTCACAGCGATCAATCATTTTTCGAAAAGCTATCAATTATTGCTTGCTTCGAAACTAATAAAACATTTGCTGAGTATAATGAGCAGTGGTAACTTCAATTCTAGCTCAGTTTTTGATAATACGTCGTGTGAACGAGAATACAGCTTCCAGCATTGCACAGCGAAAGCAAAGTTCCTACTAAGTAAGGTAGTACGCACAATACAATCGGCAATTTGTTATAGTTGAAACTATAAAGACTGGTACTAAGTCAACTAATTCTATTAGCAGACAAAAATCAATCATCCTAATATTGAACAGCTTTTCATTTCTTGATCTGCCTTTATGCAGATTTTTTTCGAAAAATCTAGAATAATTTCAACAGTTTTGACCTGAGTGCTGGGTTAGGTAAAACGATTGCTAGATGCTTCAATAATCTCAAATTGATATTATGGATAGAATGCCCAATTTTCATGGGATGTGAATGTACGGTGCCTGAAAATTCTTGCTTGTTTATCTCTCTTGTTTTGCAGCTAATAAATATCTTATAATTTTGCCGATTGTTGTTGCTGAAAAATAACCAAAATAAATATAGCCTAATTATTTCATCAGAATCCGCCAAATTATCAGACAATAACAACGGGGAATGTTGACTGTAGTGTCTCAGATAGCCTGTGACCCGAATGCTGATTGCTGAGGCTTCTGGCTAACCATTTTGGTGGGTACGGTGTTTTTTGATATCACGGAACAACTCTCCGTTGTGTTAAATTGCGACAAATTAAGATTTCTGATAATCTCAATCATACTGATCAAACATTTCCAGAAGAGTTATATATCATTGCTCTCTACAAACCTAATGAAAAGCCCATTAAATAGCAAATAAATTAAGTATTGGTACCTTCATGATATCTCTGCATGAATCAGTGGGGTCCGACTTTACGACGTATAAATTCAAGAAGATCGTGGTGCTTGGCATTATTTCCTGATTTGACAGGTTTTTGAATTTTTTTCTGATTAGCATTCTTTTTGTACTTGGCGGTATTTTTTACATTTACAATGTTTTTGCGGGGTATAAGTAATTAGTATAGTAAGATAGTATCTACGAACTACTTGAAGAAAATGAAACGTAGGCAGAATAATTGAATGATATGGATAAAAATTCAATTATTTCATGAATACACTGATTTTTATTATCAAATTTACATTTGTATTGAACCTTCATGTATTCCTAAGATGTATCGAGCTATTGCTCAGCCTTAATACGTATATATAGTATATATACACAAATTTGCCAACCGTTCAGGGTGTTAATGGTTCCGGAGCTTCTGGCACTTGCGACTGAACGGAACGTAGCTCACATACAAAATTGTAGATAAGGTTGCAGGGGGCATCATTTAGTTTGACGTCCTTATATATAGCTACACAATTTTCGTTACCATGCGCATTGTCCGGCTGCCCTGCTCGCCACACATTATACCCCGTCAGTGCCAACGGTCCATCGTGGATAGACACGAACTCACGTTCTTGGTAAAGATCGTGGACACCGACCCAGCTTTCCGTAAAATTTTTCGATTTGAGAAGCCGAACGACCGCTCCGGCTTCAGTGAGCGAGTTGATGATTACCAGGTGTGCACCGTCCTCTCCGCAGGTCCGTCGGGCCGTGTTCCAGTTGGCAGCACCCGGAAAAATTTTATGGGCTCCGACGCCTACGGTGTATCTGCAAAAGACATGACATGTTTATTTTTTCGTTGAATCAATCACAATGTGACGTAATAGGAAAATCCTCGGATCAGACTTGTGGTAGATAATTTACAGGAACATCGAACGTAACAAATCTGTAGTATTTAAAATTCAGATGCACGAATTGCACTGACCTGAATATATTCTTATCATGTGAAATCTGATATATAACATGAACACTACAATCGACCAATGAAAAATCGTTTAATCATTGTAGTAATTGAGTAAAAAAGTAATGGGGCTATTATTCTTACGTGTAGTCAGGCCGTCTGGCATGACGGGCTGGTATATCTGCTGCATGGCTCTGAGGCGAATGATTGTTGATAGGTACAGTTTGGACTACTGTGCCCAGAAAAACAACAAGTACAATTAACGACACCGTGGACCACATTGATGTATTGTTAGATGAACGAGCGAGTGAATACGACGGGATCTTGCCTTGCAGGTTTTTATAGCAGCGAATTGACATCTTGACCCGCAGTTGATATCGTGTTTCTCCCTCTTGATTGGTGGTAACAAGATAGTCGCAACAGCGTTTCTTTTTCTTTTTTTTTCTTTCTAATTCTGGAATAATCTCAACAATCATATACAAGACAATCATTCCGTATGAATTTCACCAAGATGTTCTGAAAATATATGAAAGCCCTATACATAATTTATATGTCATTCAAATCAATATTATCTACAGAATATCCAATTTAGATGGGGTGTGAATGCACGATGCCTGATTGAAAAATTTTTCCTTGTATATATCTATCTTGTTTCGCAGCTAATAAATATCTTATAATTTTGCCCACTATTATTGCGCAAATCAATTAAATGTAATTACAAATTCAATTGCAAAATACAATGATTATTTCATCAGAATCCGCAAAATTATCATTTTTCCTTGTTTATATATCTTTTTTTTGCAACTAATAAATATTTTATATTTTTTTCCGGTTGCGGTTACAAATTCCATTGCAAAATACCCTAATTACTTCTTCAGACGAATTATCAGACGATAACGATGAATGTTGACTGCAGTATCTCGAATAGCCTGTGACCCGAATGCTGATTGCTGAAGCTTTTGGCTAATCATTTCGGTAGGTACGGCGTTCCTTGATATCACGGAACAACTCTCCGTTGTGTTAAATTGCGACAAATTAAGATTTCTGATAATCTCAATCATACTGATCAAACATTTCCAGAAGAGTTATGTATCATTGCTCTCTACAAACCTAATGAAAAGTTTAATAAACATCAAATAAAATGAGTATTGGTACGTTCATATGCACAGAGCCGAACCTTGGGCTGTTTGCCTAAGGCGCACACGACTGTTAAGCAAGTCACAACGAACTTTGACAAGAAAATCGCTATTTCCTTGGAAAATCAATTACCCATAGAAATTTGCCCGTCTACATAATCTTGTTTATTTCCGCATAGTTGACAACACTCAAGCAACATATTCGTTACCATTTGCATCCTGCGAGCTTTGCAGAGCTTTTACAAAATACATTTTGCAGTAAGCGGTGAGAGCGACTGTAGATAATATTCTTTAATCTTTAATCAACGGTCAGTACAGAATATTTATTGACCCACAGTATGACGGTAAAGACGCACCATCAGACGATTTCATCTCACAAATTATTTTTCAGTAGAAACCGCAGGCTGGTAAATTAGCGACGAGTCCTTGCCACCGCGTGCCCACTGCTTGCGGCAAAAGTAGTTCACGAATTCACAGGATCATAGAGGCGCCACCTCCTGGTCCATGTCGTAGCATCATTTATCAGAAAAGTTTGATATCACAAGATCGGCATGCAGGTTACAAAAAAAAGGGTGTTACTAGTGAATAAACCAATTGCCTTTTATCTTTGCATTTAATCGAAGGTAAATTTGTCACATCATCTTCGGCTTATCAAAATAACTACCCTGTTCGGAACGCTTAAGCATTTCCCATATGGGCCGCTAAATTAAGGATTCATGCAACCAGTTCTCTTCACCATAGGAACTCTACTCTTAACCAATTGGTAATGCTATTTGTCGGTTCGATTAGAAACTGTGATAAGGGTGCAAGGCTTACGGATTGTATATAATAACGTTTCAAGTATCGCTTTCGAGTTCATGCGGAGGAATATTTCTAATCCACGAAAGTCGACAGGAAAATGAATATATTGTCTCTTGTAGGATTACGCGAGCTGCGTTAAATCCGAAAATAGTATTACAAAATGAATAAAAAATAGAGATTTATTTATCGAATCATCGAACTTGACGAGCCTATTTTTAGTTAGGTGTAAAAGCTCATATCCTTTCGATTCACCGACACTATCGTAATATTTTAACACAATGGATAATTTAAGGCGATATGTAGGTAACTAGGAATTACTTAAGGGTAACAACTGATCCTGATTTGCGCAACATAACGAACCCTCGAGAGTTATGGTGGGTCCCAAGCAGAAATATACGCACTTCTATAATATACCGTGCGTACCCTGCAGCCTCCTCCGTATTCTTTAGGAGATTAGAACGCATTAAGTTAGTAAATTATTCATGGCCGAGACGAATGGGTTAATAAGCTGTAGTATAAGCCTATTCGGCTCTACTCCCACACTGTAGAGAGATTCGTATACTCCTCGGAAAGCACAGATGAATGATCGTAAATGTAAATCAGGGAAGCTCACTTGGTTCGAGTTTCGGTTGGCTGACAGATGCGCGTTTCGTGTAAAGGCGGATCTCGTTTTCCCAGCCAGGCAATCTCTGGAAAGCCTCAAATCGATCCTGGCGTTAAATATACATATACATATGTAGGTGGCTAAAAATATTTCAAAATACGTTACACGAACCGAAGTACATCAAACGATCCATTTCCTCCATCATCTGCACCACCGATTTATTTAATCTTCAGGTAAGTTATGATAAAATCAATTAACAAATTTTCCTCTGGATTGAAAGTTGATAAAAAGATGATCACAATCGATGAGAATCAGCCGTCGTACATCACGGCTATATTTCTTCGATAGACATCCATCTTTTATCTGGTTTCTTACTCTACGGATTTTGGATTGACAAATGAGAATCGGGCAAAGGGCACAGATGCACGTATAGCTGTCTGCGATTATAGACGTCGTTTTACGAGTGCTACGTATGTAATACAAGTTTAGGATACGTGTCATTGAAAATTTATGATTTCCATTCGTATACACTCCCCTGCTTACCCTTCGTCAACAGAAACAGATTTCGTTCGTCATTTCAATATAGTAAATTTTTTGCACTAACAAGTATCTCGTTATGGATATAGATACGCTTTTACAAGTTGTAAATCGACGAATCTGATTACAATTCACAGTTCAAACAAATCGATATGTTAAGACGGATAGATACCTCAAATTACGACAGTAATAGCAACGGGTAAATGGGGTAATAAAAGGTCCCAAGATCCTAACATCGAGCCTCTGAGTAGACCGTAGGGATGAAGTGAAAACAATAACAGTTAGTTGTGCGTAGATAAAGGCCTGGTCGATCGTTGAAGGGAGGGGAAAAAGGAAGGAAGAAAAGAGACAGAGAGAGAGAGAAAGAGAAAAAAAAAATAAAGAAAAACTAATATAAGCTGGAAATAGCAAAGAAGTAGCAAAGGACCACCTACGAAGGTGTGTTAAACAATTATCTCTGTATGGTCTTCACGGTTTGCTGGCCAGCCTCAGTCAAGGATATAACGCCATTTCCTGCTGCCTAGAGGTCTCAGGAGCCTTAAGAACGGACCTTCCCTCAGGATTCACGTTCTACTTCTCCTCTTCACTGTCGACAAAGTATACGAACAACCCCTGCAGCCTTGTAAACTCTCGTAACGAAGGTATAGTATATCTACGATGTAGTACATCTACACATGATTTGCAGCCTTTAGACCTTAGTCAATCGTATATGTGTTTGTGTTTCTATGTGCAGGTTCGTCACGTCGTCTGACCTGGGTAGGCATACCGAGGCGACTAAAAGTTCGTGATTTACATAAAAAATCGTTGGTTACGTTCACCGAGGCTCCCCGTTGTATCTTTACATCGTATTTTCTTACCCCTGCAGTTCTCCACCCTCGGTTAACCTTTCGTTTTACGCACCCTTTCTCTATTCGGCAACTGTTATTATGCAGGGGGAAAAAAAAAAAAACTCACTTTTCCTCACCACTTTCAAAACGGGAATTGGAATACTTAGAAAAATATCTTCTTATTTTTTCGATGTCATAGATCGATTCCAAATTCTACGGTATAAAGAAAAAATTAGACAGAATATGTGTAGCAGTTGATATCAAAATTTCAAATTGCTTTCTACGGTTGGTATTAACTTTTTAATTAGATATTTTATAGTAGGATACGTTAGGATTAAACAAGATTTATATTTTTCAACTAAAACAAGAGTTTCCATTACGTTTCTACGTTACTTCGACAATAAACGAACCGTATCGTCATCACCCTCAAAAGCAGCTGGTTAAGCCGGGACTAGTGTACGTATAATGGAGGCCGACAACGATCCATTCTATCTTAGCAACAAAGCCAATTACCCGAAGTTTCGACTTTCAGACGTCGCTTAAAGTTTCAGTTGATATTAAACTGACGATGAGAGGCGTTTGTGTTACATCGTAGAAATACAGTGGAAACTATTCACTCCGGTGCATCACGGATCTTCTCCAATAATTGGCTAATCAATATAATTGTCTATTAATTAATACGATAAATAAATGAATAATAACTAACGAACCCTCCGTCCAAGATTATCCAGAATTCTTAAGCTACAACTAGACACATGAGACATTTCCTGCTTCTTAGAGAACGGTACATGGACATTTATGCTTTCATTACGAGCCAAGAAACCGCAACATTTGTAGTTGAGAAAGTTTTTCTGGTTTTTATTTGCTTGTTAGCCAACTGCAGGCGTAAACTTTGCAGAATCTTAAACTGAGCTCAGACTTTGTTAAAGTTAGAAATCGTGGCTAGTTTCAAGACTGTTCTAAAAATTATAATCTCATACACATCATCAAGGAGCGCTATATCCGTCGTCCAATGTATCCTGAGAAGAAAAATTTTTTCTTCTTTCAAACAGCAACTAAAATATCTAAGAATAAGAACGCCGTTTGGTTCTAAGATTTTTTTCTATACGTTGAACAGTCCGAAGAGTCTCGATACACTGGCGGATAGATACCTACTCGATACAGTTCTGCTGCTCCAAAAATCTACGCAAGGACATCGTCAAGGGAAAGAGTTCCAGAATGTGTCATGATTTATTAACCTTACTGTTACTTATTCACCCCAAAGCTAGCTAACCCCGATCTAGTAGAGTGTCGCACGTCGTGTATTAATGTCTGATGTGGATAGAAACCGATTTTATTTCAAGTTCGTTCCGTGCCGAAATAGATACTGGCCAAAATAGCATGTAGTTCCTGTTGGTTCAAGGTAATCGCAGAATTCATGAACGGCAAAGTTTCTATATCGAGTATTGAAAAGTTTCATATATTTATTTATTTGTTCTTCACCATTTTGGCGTCTATATGGATCTCAGATATGTTTCTGTGGTGGAAAAATCTGAGGTTTCTTTGGTTTCATATTGGAAAAGTAGGACAGTCTATATGAGAAACTTTTCAGTTTATGAAAACAGAAGACTCCAACTTTAAGTAGTAGATTTTGGTTCTTGCTACAGGACTACAGTTACCTCTTGGCTTATTACGGTTTATTCGGTACCTTGAAATAATTTCACTGCCAGCTGCCAACTGCCAGGAAGTTAGCAAACTAGTTTGCCACTTCGACTAATAAACGTATAGTGCTAATCGTATATCAGGAAAGCAAGTTTGGTCGTACGTTTCAATTTATAACCCAACAGCTGGCCTTATCCCTCTTTCTTAAATGCACAACAAATAAGGCGCTGAATAGGTAATTCGGTTATTGTTTCAGGTGGGTTATAAAGATCTAAAGTCCTTCGGGAACAAAGACTAGCATGCAACCTTATTATAATAGTAAAAGACTTCGTAGCTTGCGGAAATGTGATCGCGATTCAAGAGGTAAAATTTTGCTATATTTAAAAGGTATAAACTTTTATCATATAAACTGTTGAGTGAGGTGAGATGTATTTACGGAACAAGTTCACAATGAATCCCCTGCTTCGGTCATAAAATAATATTAAATATGAAATTCACAGTTTCTTACTTCATTCTCTCTCAGTACTCTCACGCCTTGGCCCAGCTGCATGATTTATATCAACAGATAACACTTTAACATGGGAACCCTCAGACCTGGTACAAAGTGGTGGAGCTTTCGTAAGACGAGTTCGTGTAACGACTCTCTGACAGTGCGATCAATTATAACTCAGATTCTACATTTCTATTTTCAGATTAAATGAAACAACAGCCTGGAGTCTTTGCTCTTCAATTTCATTATCTCACTCTAAATATAATACGAAGAGTTTTTTTTTTTTTTACAGATTATCAACCTCAGATCGACGGTGAATAATTTTTTCTACCTTCTATCGCTAAATTAGGGTGGAGATTGAGTAAAGAGAGTATCTAGTACGTGGATCTTTGGTTCATCAATAAGGGTGAAAATGGCGTGTAACAATTTTGATTTCATTGCAGTTTAGTTGTTGAAAAACCCGTTCAAAGATTGAGAAATAATTTTGATTCCTTACCCCATGGTCTAGGGTTCTGGAGTAGAATTAAATTTATCTACCTGTTTTCAAAAATTGTTTATTGATAGGGGAACAGAGAAAAAAAAACAGTGGAATACCCCTAAATTTTGAGATTTCGAGCCCATAGAAAGAATAATGTTTCTTAACGGTCCAGGAGTTAAATTATTTATTATCCCACAGGATACGGAGTCCCTCAGGGGTGACGCGTCCCCGGAAGGAAAGCATTATGTGTCAGCGAGTTACGCTTGCGGGCATGTATAATATTTTGTACAGGCGTAGTTTGGCGTATATATATATATATACGTATAGGTATGTTTTCCTGAGAAGCGTACCTACCTACCTACCTACCTACCCACACCATTCCCGGGAAACCATTAACCGAACAACCTGCTCGCGTATTTCGTGGTCCGTTGTTAACCGTTTTAGGTGTTATCTACGAATGATTAATCGTCGGGGAATTGAGAAAGTCTCTTAGAATACCCCGAGGGACAACAATCTAATTTGTGGACGTCGTATATATAGCTAGCAACGATAGTCTGAAACAAAGCATACCTATAACACGATGTATAAACTAACCATTTGTCCAAAGAATTGGTGTGTATCAAAGATAAAGAAAGAACGGCCCTTATATTCAATAAATCTTCATGGATCAAGACCCGGCTTTTTCCGAGTGTTTTACTTCCCTCTCCATATTCTATCGGTTTATTTAATTCTTCACATGTATCCCTAAGGATAAATTTTCCCCACTGGTCTTTCCTTAATATTTGATACCTACTTCGGATAGCTGCAGGGGGTGAAGAGAGGTAAAAAAAAAAAATATTGTCGAGCCTCGTTAACCCTGTGCTCTATGTTCGTACTGCGTGACAAGCTGCGAGTGTTTCTTTTTCCAACATTCTGATCACGTAGTAGGATAGTGCAGAGACGCGAAGTGACCGTACTTTAGAAGTTATAGCTTAAGGAAGCCAGCAAGCCTTTTTTGTTTTTCTTTTTTTTCCATCTGGTTGTTTTTTTCTATTCCTCTTTTTTTTTTTTTTCTTTTTTTATCAAACTCACATTCCGGCGTCAATGGGATACGAATACATCTTCTTCCGTAGGCAGTTGTTGTCCGAAAATAGGATACTGAATATCCTATACCACCTACGCAGGACATCTTTGGTGCCGGTGATCCGGGTAGCCGTCCGGAGAAGTGGAAGTGTAGCGAGATACTGTTTGGGGAAAGGGTTGAAGGGATCCTGGTAATTACTTTTGTTTCAAAGGACACGCCGAGGCAAGAGACCGTACGCTTTCATTCTCCAGAATTTTAATTAGCAGCAGGACGAGAATACGAGAATACGAGAATACGGAAAGACAGAACCACCACGGAAGTACGTACCTACCTACAGCAACGCCCTGTTTCACTTCCCCAGATGCTCTAGCCACGAAATTAAAAATTCCTTTCGGTGACGTAGCCTCTGCCTTGTGGAAACTAAAAACAGAAGGTCAGATGTGAAAAAAAAAAAAAATGAGCTAGTGTCCGATACAGCGCGTGTCTTTGGCACATCTTGACTCCGGGTCTAACGTCATAAAAACCTGAATCATTTACATTTCTTTCTTTTTCTGGACACTGTCGTCTCATCGCTTCAAAATGTTTTTTTCTCAAATATATCACGACGTCATTTCGACATATTTTATAATAAAAAAAAAAAATAAAAATTTCTAGCTCGTATATATTTCTACTTCAAAGCAGCAGAAAATAAATGAATAGGAATCTCGACCGAGGGTAAAACTTTTATTAGAAATAACAAAAAAAAAAAAAGAGATGATTTTATTTCTGAATCTCGCGAGCATTCGAAACGGTGAATTTAATTCGATCAGCCTTTTCGAAAAGATTCGAATATTCGTCGCTCAGTAATAGTATCGACGACAGATCGACTTACATCCTGCGCTTTTGACGGATTTGAATTTTTCGCTGTCCAATTTCTTTGCCTGAATCATCCCATCGCCTTTTCCACATTTTTTATTTTTTTTTTTTCTCTTTTTTACTTTTTCGAAGGAAAACCTGCCTATATATCTCTCGGCAAAAGACCCTCGTATTCGATATATAGAAGGGATTATTAGGAGCATAGTAGTAGAGTAGCCTTGTAGTGTAGGGGTGGATTTCTCTATTACTGGGGTGACTTTTATTGCTACTCAAGTCTGGCTATCCGGGTGGTCTCGATACTCGCTCTCCCTTTTCCTCCCTCCTTCCCTCTCTCTCTCTTGGTGCTGAGCATCCGATATTATTATATTTCCGTCTTCCCTCCAGGTCTCAGCTTCAATATTGGCCTTGCGAAGAGCTTGGGAACCCGTAAGTTATACTCCTGACTTATAAACTGCGACTAACCACGATAGTCGAAGTTTCGCATGCATAAAAGGGTCTGACGACAAGCCGTGTACATGGATAAAGCTTTGACTTATTTTACGAAAAATTTGTCGTGAAAACATGATCCCCAAAAGTATTACGGTCCAGAAAAATTCACCAAAAATAGTGACAGTAGTTTACTTGTATAATTATTTTTTCAGGATTATTAATCGTGGTTAATTATACTGGGAAGATCGTGTCCCTCATATCCCACTGACATTTCTCAATGCTTGATACTTTATTTCTAATTCCCGTACCGAAAACTCACAGCAATATCCGTCTACCGTATGATTTTAATGAACTTTTGACTTTTTTCGGAAATCCCACGATGATTGCCAAAAAGAAACTGTTGTGAATAAAATTCTGATTAAATCTGTATCGAATCCGTGAGGAGCTTATTAAACTTTAGTGAAAACCCAGTGACATATATATTTGTGAAATCCTTCAAAGTTTCATCGAAATCCCGGCAACACTTGAAAAATTTATTAAATCTTATATTTCAAATCTGAGTAAAATTCGTGGAACGTTGCAGCTGCATAAGAAACATTCACGAACTTTTAGTCAAATTTTTTTAAAAATCACAAAAAAATATGACTCCGATTATTAAATTTAATGTAAGAGCTGAACTACGAACGTACATTTCGTTTCTGACCTAGTCTAGTAAATATCATATTTTCTGATAACTCCAACGTACGGACCTCTTTACGAATTTAGAGCCTGCAGGATCCCTAGTGGTCAAACAAGTGTAATCATTTTCTTTTCTATTTTCATTTTTTCTCTTTGTTTTATTCATTTTATTTTATTTTTCTTTAAAATGGAATTACGATCCAGTAGGGACTCTGAGAGAATCTGTTGGCGACCTCTCTTTGGCCTGTCCCTTGAGAGGTAGTTCCTCCTTATTTAAACACGTCCCAGTACTCCCGCAGGACTTTCTACATCCCGATTCTACGTCTCTAACTCATTTTTTTATATTTTTATTTTTTTATTTTAGTCATAGTCTAAAGAAATTCTCAAGCATAAAATTCTCCGCCTTCCGGCTGTCGCGCGTCTCGAAAGACAACTAAGTGCCATTATACACAGGTATACCTGCCTATCCTATACGCCATGCCGTATATACTGCTAAAAGTATCATCTTTTAAGAATCTTTATCAAACATAATTCTCACTCTAATCCAACATTTATAAGCAGTCCTGAGTGTGAATAAACACAATAAATTTTTTATACGACAAAAAAAAGGACGAATTTCATCACTACAAATGATAATTCTCTATTATATTGTATAAAAAGGCCAGTAAATGGACGTGACTAACTCGTGATAGACGGAGTGAAAATAACAGATTCAAAGCACATTCTATACACGTTGGGCAGCAATATAAACTAAAATTCATGGGTAAAGCTACATGTATCTTAGAGCTCAGCAGGGAGCACCCTGTATGTGTCTAGTGTCTAGCGTCCAATATCTTGGCCATGTCATCTAGTGTATTATGCATGTAGCCATGTAAGACTAGGCACATACGTATATGTATCTAAGATATATATATATATATATATATATATATATATATATATATATATATATATATATATATATATATATATATATATATATATATATATATATATATATATATGTATGTATGTATGTATGTATATATGTATATACATATATAGCTGGGAATATACGGTGTGTAGGACTCCCCAGGGAGCAGTGCTCTCCCAGAGGACCTCGGGCTACGCTTTCCTCTCTGTATATTATAATACGGATTCCCAGCTTTCATATCCTGAGAGTCCTGCCCGGGCACCACTCTTAGCTTAGCCTTTGTACATTGGATTTCAATATTTGAAATGATGGCGTCAAGATTCTCTAGGAAGTATTTATACATCGCGGCATGTCAAATGAATATATTTTCAGTAAGCTTTTATCGATGGTTTTTTTTTTTTTAAATATCGAATAACTTTTCTATGTATAGATAAATGTCTATATTAAATTTGAAAATCTTATTAAAGATCAAAGGGTGTATAGCTGGTACATGCACACTATGTCCTGTAAGTAGCTATTGCAAAGAAATAACTTCAGGGGTGAGTATCGATCCGTGAAATTCAAGGGTTGTAAAGTCGTACCTATACAATTCATACAGCGAAATCTTTTTCGTTTTAACGGTTTGACCTGAACGAAACTCTCCCATCTCTGGTCTAGAGCTGTAAAACGAATCTCAATGATAACTTTTTACAATTCTCAAATCCCATAGGATGTGCTTCGCCACGTATGTGTGTATCTACATCATCTCCTTATTTCGATTCTACACCACTGAGACTACCTTGGCACGATGGGGAATTTGAAGCTGAATAGCTATCTCAAAAATTATTCATAAGAGGATGTGGCTAGTAGTGTACCTCGATATTCATAGCGGGGGAAACGCTCGTGAGGAGTTTAAGTAAACCGCAAAGAAGTTATCAAGAATTATCTTTACATTTGTTCAGTTTCAACGTAGCTTGAAATTTTTCAGTGAATAATATTCTGAAAATCTAAAAACTCATTACAACGATAATTTATTTTCAAACAAAGCTCTAATTAAATCTGTATACTTCAAAGATTCAATATTTATAAGTTTGAAAAAAAAAAAAAATTCGAAACCGAGTCCCTCATAGTACGTTTCGGGAGATAAGTTTGCGCCACATCGCGTCGCTGGTCGTATAGTTGAAAGTTTATTTTCTGGAAAAGATAATAGCACAGCTCTCCGTTGGGAACTGCAAACCAAACCTACCTCAGTATCCAACATTTTTTTTGTTTTTGCTTTTTTTTTTGCTTTGCCTTTATTTTTTGAAAGGATTTTCAGCCTCTCTCATGTGCTAGTCGTAGTGCGATATTATATGTAGTTTTCGATGGTGAGAGAAATTTTCCAAATATAGTATTATCTTTATCTCGATTATCGCAGTTATTAAACTTAAAATTGAATCATAGTCAAGCAGAGGTGAAACGTGAATGAAAGAAATAGACGTAATTTTATGGTTTTATTGCAACGAGTGCAAGCGTTGAATTAGCGCCGTGAGTTTGAACGTCTGGTAATTAAATAATTGGATTTATCATCGTCGAAATGCAGGGGATATAACTCGAACGATATTTTAATTACTCGAGGAATTTTCCTTTATTGAACAAACAATTATACCTACTTTTAATCTCTTTCGCAGATCTGTTTCCCTAGAAAGTGATTAAATTAAAGCTCATAATAGTGATATTCAAAATTTGAACTTGGGCCACAGTTATATCAAAGCAATTATCAAAGATTATTTCCTTCGAGATGGAATAATACTATCTGGCAAAAATAAGGGGACAGTGTGAAAAAAAGTCATCACAGACAGGGCTCAGTGTTCCAATCGACTAAACTTTTCGTCGCTTTTTTCCAAACTATCCCCAGTCCCAATTGACCATACTTTCCTCTATTTTCCTCAGCCATTAAAATAGAGAAAAATAATATGAGTTTCGGAGAAAATGCACATGTGTGGAGTAGGCCTAAAATCAAAATAATTCCAAGTTTTGTGAACTAAATTATCTGGCGACTGGACTATACAGCCAAATAAATTAGCCAACGATTTACAAAAGGCGATTTTTGCTGAGTGATGATGGTGAACGTTGAGACGTGACGAGAACAACAACATCAAATGTTTACCCACAGCTCATCTTTGCCATCGTTCTATAATCTTGACCCCAGCAATATATCCTGAGAATATCGCGGCGTGGCCTAAACAAACTGGACATCAAGGATGAAAGGTATAGGGATAGAAGGATGACCAGGACAGCAGGGAGTGTCCTAACTGCGGGGCTAGACGACGACAGGAAATTTGATGAAGGCTGAGCGAAACAAAAGAATACATATATGTAGGTATTTGGGTTGGAGTTTTCGTCTTTGTAAATAGGTATATATGAGACCCTTACAACCATGTGCATGCAATAGAAAAATTGAAGAAAATCCTCCGCGAAGGTATAGACCGAGATCTTAGACAAAAATGTCAGCACTTATTCAAGCTTGTTTCAGCAGTGTAGACACGAGCGTCAGTCGTCCAACGAATAAAGTTTTCCTTGTAAGAAAATGCCTTGATAAAGACGAGGTTGGAATACAAGAATTTCTTTTCCTAAGATATTTACCCTCCAAGAATTGGACGCTGTCCAGCGACTGTGTTTTCGAATGTTTTTGATGCCAAAGACAGATCCAACAGCCCGCATTTGTCGAGCATTGACAAAAGTGAAAAGAAAGTTTCATGTACTCGTTTTATTTTTTTGTTTTTTAGTGTTTTTTATTTTTTTTTTTTTTTTGTACATTCATTTTCACAGTTCATCGATAAGTGATTGAATATTACTTTCTCTCACTCCAAATGACCGATTATAAAAGTGCTGTTTTACCCCCTGTCTATAACCTCCGACCAATTCTATCCCAGTAGAATTTCGCCCTCAATCTCAAGAGGTTAAGTCTAGCTAGGCACTATGTCGGTAATAACAGTTTTATTCCCTCTTGCAGCGTAGTTTTCTTGGGGTTTTTATTTCATCTTCAGAAAGAAAGAGGGAAAAGCTTACAGGCAACAGTAGCGGTAGTTCTCATCCCCGTTTCACCCCCTTTTTAGCACAGCTTCAACCACGTGGCTCGTTTATTGCAATGCTAATTGCAATAGTCCGAAACAATAGAGCAAAACGAGCCTTGAAATACAAGAGCACCACCAGGACGACCCTCGCTTCTAGTCCATGCAGCAATCGCCAAAGAGGTATAAAGGATATGGGTAGGTAGCCCATTGTCCAATTAAATCTATTTTAATCGCTATTTGCTCAGGCGGATTTCGCTTACCTTTATCGCTAATGCTTTAACGGCTCATAGTTCTGGTCAAGAATTAAACTTTTTTTTTTTTTTATGAAACCACCATTTTCAATATTGTTTTTTCTTTAATTTTTAGCAACGTAACGTTACTTGATTAAGTCCGACCAGAGAGTCAATCTTTTTTTCCCTGACTCTGTATATTCCTTCTGTTAAATAAATCCGGGGGTAGATTTGGGGTGATTTTTTTGATTTTTCTTTTTGTGGTGAGATTTATCAAAGAGGGCATTCGGAATTGCTATCTTCGGAGGTCGTTCGAATATTTCGAATCGACATATCAAGTGCGTTTTGATTCCCCTCTTGGGACTTGCCAGCCGCGAAATTGGACACTTGTCATGACGTGGCAGCGTCAAACTAGAAGGTACGAGGGCTGGAGGGTGGAAGGAAGCGTAAAATTAAAGAGGGACGGTTGCGGGGTTGAAGCAACGGCGTTGGGAACGGCGACGGGTGAAGATTGTTACGGCAACCCATCAAATCGTTTCTCGCTTTTGCTCCATGGCTTCATCCCAGTTCATCTTCTTCCTCAGTTTCATTCCTCTTTTCTCACCTTCATTCTACGCTCTAACCTAACTTCAAAGCAAGTCTCCTTCGTCTTCATCTTCTTCTTCTTCTTCTTCTTCTTCTTCTTTGTCTTCGCCATCGCTATTTCTCACCTCATTATAATTCTGACAATAACTGAATTTCGCAAATGTTCCACTCGGTGAAGCAATGAGAAGAACATGAGGACCTTGCGGCGAGATGTGGGTGAACAGTTTAGAGTAAGAATTAACCAGTTTACGTCGGTAACTTCCACCTCTATACACTAGAACGTAAAACTTATCGTTATACAAGTTCGCTCGATCGTGTTCAACAGTTAAATAGATTGTTCTGCAGGTTCTGAACCACGAGGTACCATACTACGAAGCATTGTTCAACTCTCTATCTATACTATCTGCAGCGAATTCAATTCTATTTTAAAGAGTCACGTGCGCATCAGAGAAACTGTGCAGCAACAGTAACTAGATAATGAGTTATCGCATGGTGAATTGAGTCGACGCAATATTGACGTGTATCTACTCGCTACAATGAAACAATGATGAACAATGAAGCCACGAACCTATAGAAAAATCTCGATATTTTTAAATCGAATAATACCGCGCTTCAGACTAAACGATAATAAAGTATCGTAAGCCAGGTTTCTGTCTGATGCTATAAAGAATAGGATACATCCAATAACTGATTGGAATTAGAAGGCTATTGTGTCCACAATAGTTCAAGATTTGAAAAGAGGTGGTCAAAAGACTCAGACTACTTGATCTGCACTCAGCCGCCTCCGCATGGATAGAGAGCTGTTTCAGTTCCATTGAGGTGAAATTGTGTGTGAATCCAGTTGTCTGCATTCAGGTTCAACCCACATCGTAGTCGGAAAAGAAAGCGCGGAGAGTTAAAACGGTGAAAAACGATGAAAATAAATAAATAAATAAATAAGATAAAAAATGGGGAACGTACGTGGTTATATGCATTAAGGGTAGGTGTAGGTAGATGAGAGGGAAATACAAGACAAACAGAGTTTGGCAGGTGTGTATCAGGAACTTTCCTTTTCATGGTATTATAGAAGGGATCTAATTTCTCAATATATTTTGGAGAGATACTTCACGTATAGTAGTTTAATTTTGAAATACCGTATAGACATGACAAAAGTTGTATATATTGATCGTCTTGTTGATAATGCAACACACTGTTTACTGAGCTCAAGATAGTTTCATATAGGATATCTACTCTATACTCGAGATGGTTTTCTCTACGTTATGATGATAAAAAGCATCAAACAATATTTAAATTTGTATACCTACCTCCGCACGCGTGATTATTTTTCATATTTATATGGAAATTAAGTAATTTCGTTTATTATATCTAATTTGTCTTTGTCTTTGTAGTAAAGAGGCAACGCTACGTCTTCCTGTTCCATTTTTATTAAAAAAAAAAAAAAAAAAAGAAGAGGAAAATGGAAAAATATAAAAAGGCCAACAGAAAAGGGAATTATTATTTCCGTTTTATTCCTGCAGTCAAGGCTGTGCGGTACTTCCGGTAACAATCCTTTTAAGATCTGTGTGAAATTGTGCGCTTTCGTAGCGTAACAATACGATGCAAAAATAAGGACGTTAATGGCAGCTGGTAGTGAGAAATTTTTTACAACCTGGAACTGTAGAGCCATTTAATCCTGACCCCAGCCTAACTATTCCGGTATGTATGTGTACGTGTACAGTGTACACACACCTCATCCACACAAGAGTGCACGAAACTGTGAGAACGACCAGCGCCATGTTTAAGGCGCGCAAGTCATCCGTCTCCTTCATAGCTGCTATTTCCGTGCGGCTTTTGTTTCACGCAAATGGCCGTGCAAATGTCTCTTGTTTATATAACGGAGTGTAGGTGCGCTTCGTGCCTTCTGAATTTGGCTAACTCTCGTCAACCTTCGCTAAACGGTGATAAAACCTGCCTATTATTCAACCTTTATCCAAATCCGTGAGTTTCCACGTTTCACTAAATTCTGAATTGTGGCTCTGAAACTGACGTATTATGCACCCACCGAGCCCAGGGGGTATACTGTTTTACATTTACTTTCTACACATACACATCATACGATATCCTTCGAATTTTACTGACAGAGATTGCTCGCCTTGCCATTCGGCAACGCCACACATTTTCACCAAGCAGGTAGGTATATATTTGCATGATATTACGCCATTTCGTATGAAAAAAATACCCGAAAGTTTATTTCTTCCTTTAGATGCGATGACGTTATTTCAACGATGGTTAAACGTCTCTCACACCCTTGTTCAACTTCATTGCTCGTTGTACCTCGCACTCTTGAGGGAATACTGATTCATGATGAGGAAGAGGGTATAAGAAGCATGTACAGAAATTGTCCCGATCCTACCAAAGTGACAACTATTTCTGGTAACAATGGTCATTTATCAAAAGATGTAATTAATCGCTTGTAATAAGCGGCTCGCTTTTTGGAGCACCTCGGTCGAGTTGAAATATTGAGGAGGATCCGCGTTTTTCTTCTCACTTTAATAGTAGCTGATGTATAGGTCCTGAATTCACGGTTTCTAAACGATGAATTTTAGGCCAAATACTATCGACGAATGGTGAATCCAGAATCAGAAAAGTAGGATTATCGTAACCCGGTCTGGTTTATGTTCTTTTGTTTAACGTACCGTTTTAAACGGGGGTAAACGATTCTCTCAAAATGAGTTCCGAGTTTAGAATATATTAAATGGAATCTCTGGTGACGAAGATAGAGTAGTATATTCTAGAGGGGTAAAGGTATAGTACAGGATGAGCTGCTAGCTGAAGGTTTCCACCTCAGTCAAGAGCCATCTTATTATTCCTTTGGTTTGACTTCCGGTAAACCTTCTCATAGGCTCATAAGCACGTTCTCACCACAAACAACCCGCCGTGCCTTATACCTTAAACCTTCTACTTTGCAAATCTATGCGATATTATCGGTAGGTATATCATATGAGTGTTGTACATACATATCACTATTCGATTACTCTCTTACTAAATCATTTACTCCACAGAATTTAACTTGCATTTCATGAATACATATTTTGTTTTGCTCCTTATTGGTTAAGTTCAACGTGCCACATACCTATATATGAGGTTTTAGGTATATAATATTGTAAGAAATTCTCGGAGATGCTGTTTCGGCTATATAACCATGAGCTTCGAGGTTGGTGAGCAAAACAGAGTACTGGAGTACGGGAAAGCTTTGAAACTCTCTGCAAGTGTGCTCAAAACGGTATGAAATATTTGCAAACTTTGGTCATTTCGGAGGACTGATGTAGTTCCGAGTGTTTTCAGCTACTTCCGATCTGTTTCGCAAACTGTTATTAATGCAATGCAGCTTTCGAAGTAGGTGTGTATGTACAGACATGGGCTCTATTTTAAACGATTTTACTATTTTTATTTTTTTTATTTTCCGTTTTTTCAAGCTTTGGCAATACCGTTAGCGCTATTTTCTCATTCCAACTTTGATACCGTGATCGAAACTCCGAGCTTGCTTTAAGCAGGTGAATCATATAACTGCAAAGCTCTGATACTTTAAAGCTGATATAATACTTTTTCGTCATCCCAGTCACGTGGTTTGTGTCAATTTAGTGACGAAATTGGCGTAATTTTGACTTTGAAATTACAGAATTTCTTCACTGTAACTGCTATTTTTCTCACCAAAGTATAGAGGAAGTGTTATCACTATCTACTTTTACCTATATCTTTTGTTCGGCTGCGTGCTTCGAGAGAACAAACAGCTCTTGTTCGATTCTGAGATGAAAAATGTCGGAAAATGTATCCTCCACTGGTGTGTGTAACAAAGTTGAGTAAGTAATGGCGATGACTGAAATGTTGGGAGTAAATATCTCGATTTTTAAGGTAAACTATTTTTCGTAGTGTTTACTTGGTACTGCGTGTAATCTCAAAGCTTGATCACGTCTGTTCGTAGTTTCTTAGTCCGATCAAGAACGTTGTCAAAGGTTAAGGCTTTGTGTTTGTATCAAGGTACATAAATCGGTTTGGAATCTATCGAGGAGTGGAGTAAAACTAAGATAAGTCGAGAAAGAGAACTAAGAATGGTCTGGTAGACAGTCAGAGCGGAAAAGTAATTTCTTTTTATCTCCATCTCCTTCGGATTCGAAATTCCGGTTTCCGTTCAAGGAAAAATAACGTTCTTCCGGGACTTCCTGGAGTAGGTAGGTATGGTATATGGTATAGGTAGGTACGTTTCGCGCAAAATACAACCCGGCAAAAGAGGGGAGACGAAATTTGGTTTCACGAAGTTGGCGGGCTGCAGTAGCTATAGCGAAAAAGTGTAGGTAGCGGAAAGCAGAAGGGAGGTAGAGGCATTGTAAAAACTAGTAATTCGCATGGGGTCCATAAAAATGTTTATCACAACCAATAAAAACGCTCTTTCTACCAGCCTGCCCGACACCCTCGCAAAGCCGCGTACGTAGGTACCCCAAGCCCACGCTGTTGGGAAAGAGGACTCTAATCTTAACGACGCCACGTTGATAAAGTCCCTCGCTGATTCTATTGTTTTACTTTTAAGTAGAATTTTTAGTTAGGGACGAGGTCAAATTTTCTTCTCGGTGAAGTTCAACGAAATTTGACGTGGTCTAAGTAGAGGTATGATATGATGATTAATTTTCTCTTCATTATAGAAAGAAGAAGAATAAGTAGAAGACAAAGAATAGGAATAAGAAGAAGATGTAAAAAGTCAGCTAACTCTAAGTTTCTACTTTGAGAGAAACGTCGCCGTCGCCGTCGCCGTCGACGTCGAAGAATACAATAGAATTTTTTTTTCTTTTCGTATAATATATAAGGAATGATAAGCCTAGCAAGTCTTTTATTTTCTTGCTTTTTAACGTGATTTCACATCTCATTGTCTCGCGACGCACACCGTCACGACGCCCTGAAAAGGTAAAACGGTGTTGAATTTTAATACGATCTAACTCAGTAGCAACGTTAAGTCTCTCTTTCGCAGGTAGGCACGGTGTATATGTATAAGTATACTACCCGACAAACTTGCTACGGAGACTTTATTTTTGAATTTTGATCCCCCTACTTTCTGACTTTTTCTTTTTCTTTGTTTTCACGGTTAACTTTACTTTTCTGCTTTTTATTTTCGTTCTGAAAA
Organism: Macrophya annulata; assembly: GCA_963924015.1. Lineage (NCBI taxonomy): Eukaryota > Metazoa > Arthropoda > Insecta > Hymenoptera > Tenthredinidae > Macrophya > Macrophya annulata. The sequence goes on along the minus strand of OZ001261.1, from coordinate 3,589,485 downwards.
GAGATCTCTTGAGTACGATACATGCTCCGTTTCCGAAAGTTCCTTCTATTAAGCTGATCAAAGTCCACTTCTTTTCGAGAAAGCTCGCCTAATCCTCTTCGTACAGGACTTTATTTTCCTTTCTCGTTCATTCTACGTATATATTATTACCGACGAATAAGCTTAAAGCGATAATGAATCATTTGAATTAAATCCGATATGAACGAAGTGATTAAATTTTATGAAAATAAATTAGTACATCTTTGAATAATTTAGAACATCATTTTTTTTTTTTTTTCAATCCAACGACAAACTGGATCAATTGCTCTCTGTCAAATCAACTGTTGAATCTATTGATGAGCTCTGTTGTGTACTTTTCAAAAGTTCAGGTGCATAAATTAGGGGAAACTTTATGGGAAACGTGAATATACAAGGTTACTTACCGAAGAGTTGGCAAATTTATTTAAACACTGCATACTTTGATAAAGTACCTTAAATTTTGCGAATAAATATTACCTGTCGAAACTGAAAAGGACAAGATGAAAAAGACGGGCCAACACGGGACTTTTCATCTTTTGAAAAACCCATGTGATTACGGGACTTACTTTCAAACACGATCAGAATTTTTTTTTCTTTTAAAAGCCCTAAAAAGTGAAGACTCGTTTAAATCAGCGAGTCATTTTTCCACCGGAACCAATACTCGTCTTACATCACCAACGGTGCTGAAAAGTAAAAAACAAGGGATGGAGAGAGAAAACGAAAATCAAAAACTGTTCTATTCACACTGATGTCAAAAAGTACAGGATAGTTCTTAACATCCTACTTAAATTCTGTGGAAAACAAACGACACAAACGATAAGCGAACCCTACGTTTCCGAGTCCTCAATTTTTACGATTTACCATTAAGGGTGTAATTCCCGTAGTTTTCGGCTGACTCATTGTCGGTTTGCATACATGGTTGCTGTTGAAACGTCGAAACGGACAACGGTAAGCGTGTAATCTGTTATAAGTACTCTAGAACTTTCAGTTTTCCATGTTTACTCTGGTTGACGGGTTCGTAGAGCAAATATACCAAAAGACAAAGCCATTGTAGAGGTCAGTTTGAAATAATTCAGAGCTTCATTTTTACGTCATGAACATATAATTTTCAAATTTATCTTTCCTTAAAATGAAGTTATTCAACGAATTTGACGGTTCTGAATTCGCACCAGAGTGGAAATTATCGACACATTTTTCGATACGATGTCAGACCGAAATGAAGAATGGATGCTTATCGCAAAAAAAAAGCTGTTATTAGAAAATGTTTTATAAAATATTTTCACTTTTCATAACCGCGCGTTCATGATATAAGAAAATTTTTTAGAAAAATAAGTTTTTTGAGAGATTTCTATCTGTATGAATATTGTTTATTAATTTCACGCTCGTATTGAGCTCAGAGAAGTAAGCACCATCATGGTGGGTATACACGAGTATTGATCAATGCCGAGATGAGTCTGATTGAGAAGATCTACTCTCGAGCTTTGATAAGTGTAGATCTTGAGTTGATTTTCGTCAGAAACAAGCAACAATCCTCAAAAGAATATGAGAATAGTATTGAAGCATTGAAAGCCGTATTTACGAGGAATTCTTTCGAGGAGCTTTTAGCTTTTTTGGTAAAGTGGAGAGCGGTTTTACGAATTATAAGAACTTCAGACCAACGCTGATCGTAGTATCGGTACACAAATTTAAAAATGGGGCGATATGAATGTTGAAGAAGCAGTAAACTCGAAAACAACAATTGCCGTATCGGTAGACGAATAAAATATCAAACTTTTATTTCAAAACAGAAAATATTGACACAAAAGCAGCCCACACCAAGGCGAGAAAAATCTAAACGTATATATGTATAGTGGGATAACCTACCGGGGTATAGGACTACGCGCATCCCGTTCATGGACCAATCGTAGCCCTTTCAATATCAAAAATTGATTCTTTAGATGCGACGCCGGAAAATCGAGATATTGGACTGCTTTGAGTCTGAGATACGTTGAAAGTACGAATCAGCCACCTTTTTAGATCTACGAACTTCAATGCGTTCCGGTTCAGCCGGATTGAACAAATTAGATTCTAAAATAATCGTTACACTACACAGTGCCGTTGCAAAATTTGTAATATAAAACCTATTCGTACCTACTTGTAAAATTTTTCAATGCTACTTTTCAACGTAGGTACCTATGTAAATCTTCGCGCGTGTATATTCTTCCTTTATACAGTCTGAAAGATGTTATTGAAAAACCGCTTTATTATGCTGTTGTACAAGAGCACAGGTGTACTTTCGGCAGGGTATTTTATCAAGAAGCGTATGTATCGAGTGTCAAAATTCGTAATCAATTTTCACGCTACGTGTTCTTGCCTCCTCATTGTTTATGGTTACCCCGAAAAGTTGGCGAACCGCCTACACAACGAACTCGCATAAAACGCCTGGTTACATCTAGGTGTCATGGGTTAGGGGCGCCCGCCGTTATACCTCCGCGGCTTCTCTTATACCGGGCAAATGCCATGATTGATGGGGATGGTAGACACACAACCCTTAAATCGTTTCCTCTCAAGATATAGTATACCTACCCATTGCAGAGTGAGCTTTACATGAAGTTACAATGGCCTTCTGATTCTCTACTAGATCCCTATTGTTGCATTGTTTGAACATTCAATGGGATCTATGGCTACCACACTCAGCTATCTCACCCTAATCCACACACTACTACTTAAGATTTCACCGATTTCTTAAAGCAGCAGATAGAACCAACCCACAAATTTTAAAGTATAATTAATAAGTTTTGTATTTTTTCTTCATATTTTGTATTTTTTTTTTTTTTTTTTGGTATCAGCATTAACACCGTTAACATCGTCAAAGAGGAAGCAAAGTTACGGAGATTGCTCTGTGGCCATCTATCTCTATAAATTTGCACATCAATGAGCTCCCGGCTTGAGTCCGTAGACATAGGAAGGCTTACGTCGGTTTAATTGAAGTTCAAGTAAGTTCGAGTTTCTCCGTAGAAGTTTGCGATTTCGAGGAATATCGCGCCACAGCAATCTCTGGAGCGTGAGATGATTCTTGTTAGCATTGTTGTATGTTAGTCTTTGCGTTGTCGATCACTTCCCTTAATTAGGATAGGTACTGCGCTGCTTTCATCGCCAACGCCCGATCCTCGTTATTAACAACATATTTCGCTCCAATATTCACAAGACAAAAGTAAACTCTAAAGATTCGATGATAATAAACCAAAAAATATAATCAAGAAAGAATCTTAGACCCGGATTCGTATCGTCGACTGTGCTCATGGGCTCCACGATTTAGTTTACTTTATCCTCAGTTTAATTCTATGATAATTCGATCGCGGAATTAGAGGGAGCGCAGAGCCACCTAGGAATATAGATAACTCGGAGTACCTACTTAGCCAGTCAGCTAGCTTGGCAGAGTCCTTTAACGTTCCTTTGGGTGGCTATTATGCTATATTAAGTCCCTTACGCATCCCTTACTCTCCAATTTACGCCCACCCCCTTGTCTCGCGAACCTTACTCGGATCTAGTCCTGAAATTCAAAGCTGCGGCTTAGCAAAAGCGTTTCAATAAAACGTGGTAGAATCCAGCCTGGGCTGTACAGGGATACAATCAAGGACAATAAATTAAAAGTGTAAGATAATAGAAGAATATAGGATCTCGGAAATGAAAACGGGAAAGAAAAAAAAAATTGTAGTTGACGATAGGTACTGGAAATTGTAATGGTAGGTAGGTATACCTACTACAAGTCACCCATTGTACTATTTTCTACAGTGTAAACGAATTACCACTTTACCAGGCAATTCCTATCTCTTCTCTTAGAGAAATAAAAGGATATAAAATATCCCACTAGACGTGCACCAGCTAGATGTACACTTTAGCTGCGCGGTATTGCATACATATAAAACGCAGTTTACTTACGTATATTCGATGTTGGAGACTAATTTGATACTAGCCTGAGGGAACATCCTCGGAATAAAATAGCGGAGTTGTTCCTCATTGGTTTGTTGGATTTTACTTATTTGTTAAAAACCGTATGCGGTACGTATGCATTCGTCTTCACATGTGGGGGTGAATGTTTGGACGTGTACCTAGTACGTCATACATGTTTCAATTTCATCCCCATGACGAGCAGAGTGTGGGATATACAAATGTACAGATATATAGGCAGTAGGTACATACAGTGTATACACGTATGTATGAAGTAGGTAAATTCGATACATTCTGGGACAGATATCTCTCCGAGACTGGAATGTAACCATCTCCAATGCCACTTCGCTTCCATATCGAAACCCCGGGAACTTCTGAACCCGCAAACCACCTTTCGGCCTACTATATACCGCCATACTTCGAGCACCAAGAAACCTACAATACACGTGATATCTTCGGATATATCCACCTCGCATTTCAACCTCTTCGTCTACACCCTTCACCCTTCATACTTCGCCCTTTACCCAACGCACCTCTATCTCCATCATCCAATACTTTGGAGGAGGGCGTCCGCGTGCTCAATGGAGCGAGATATTCATCTCGTATATATGACGTCACTATATCTAAATTGGGAATTGATTGAACTTATATACGGTTGGATATGCTGAGGTTTTAGTGTCCGTGTGAGCGACGAGAGAAAAATGACGAAGTAGCAAACCGCGGTAAGTTTATGGAGTTTCTTCGCCTAACGCTTTACGAATATATCCAATACGTACGTACGTGTTAAGAATACGAGTAGTTTTCCTGACCAAATATCTAACCATATACATACCTATACACATCATCTTCTCAATTTTATATGGTTTTAAAATCCTGGATTTGTTCTGTCGTCGTCACGTTTAATTGGCAATCAAGTTTCTCGAAGGTACGTGAATAGCTTTAAGCTCGACGTCTATATTTTCTTTCAACCGATCACTCCTTATACTTTCTCATCGGCTAAGGTGCGAATAGGAAAAGAAATCTCATGCTGGGAATTCGATTTGCCAATTTTCTTTTTCAGGAAATGCGAAATTTATTCAATCCAATTTCCCCAGACGCTTTTACTCTTCATTATCGGACTATAATTCTAGTATTTAAGTTAGAAGCGGTGAAAATATGGCCGGAAATTTTCTTTACTATACATGTATATATATATCTATATAATATGTATATACAGGTATGAATAATCTAGTATATTTGAAACTCTTCTACGTCACTTATTCTAAAACCGTTTAGAACTATTATACCAAAAATATTCAGACTTAAGAAAGACTTTATTTCGCGAGGTCAAACCTTTACATAATTTAATTTTTTTTTTTTGTTTACTGGATTATCAGCAATGGGCAAAGAAATGATAAACAGCCGATGAATAAACCGGGCATAATATTCACTTCCAAAAAGTTCAATCTGTTCAATGAATTATGTGCCATTGAATGATCAATTAACTGGATTGAATGAAGAATAAATAATCCCCAGAAAACGAGCACTTCACTGAAACGGTACAAAGCAGCCTCATTAAACGCCAATTAGTAGGATTACATCGTTTCCTTTGTAAAACGATATCCATAAGGAAGTGATGGCTTTGTGGTTGGTTGTGAATTTTCGGTTGATTATATTATAAAGCATTGAATTTATTTTCACGAAAATATTTTCTGAATGACTGAAAGAGTTATGAATTGTATGTATGTATGTACATACATACTTACACGGTCAAAACGTCGTCAGACCCTGACACGTTCGCAGAACGTTAATATATTGTTCGTAGTAATAAGGAAAAATGGATGTCCGGGAATATTGGAAGTGGCTTTTAGTATCTGGATAGGAAAATCACGTAGAGATAGTAACTCAGTATCTGTGCTCGTGGGCCATAAAGGTTATCGTTATTACGCCACATACCTTATACCATATTATACACTTTGTGCAAACGTACAACCTATGGTTAGAGCGCGGTTAGGACAATTCTAAACCCGTGTTTCTCTACTGGGTAGAAGTCAGGGATAAAATAGGAACTGATTTGGGTAACGTCAAGACAGCGACGAATACTCATACCGCGAACCCGAACGGTTCGAGCATTACTGAACCCAGCCAAACTCAACTCGACCTAATGTTACGTACGTTACCCAACCCTGACCCTTATACGGAATCTAGCGATACTGCAGTCATAAGCGAAAACTACGGACTCCACATTTGCCACACCCCAATGATCTGGAATAAAAGTTCACATCGCTGCAAGACCACCGCCGTGGGTTTGACAGTATGAGAAGAGCTTTGTCAAAAATGGTAGAATTCCAAGATTTTCTATACCTATTTCTTGATTTCTTTGAATTATTTCAGAGATTTGGTTCCGAAAGTTTGAAGAGTGGGTGGCTGGTGTAAACGTCAATAAATAATTACCCAAAGAAGTCAAGCAGTGCTGGTAGTCGGATTAATAAACAATCGAGATATATTTGTCTGAAAATGTTTTCAAAGTTCGTAAATTTTTATTGTTTGATTAAAGTTTCAGGTGGTTAACGACATCTGGGCCAACTTTTCGCGACTTGAAAAACAGGTTCAAATAATTTCGCGAGAATAAAGTAAAGTCGATAAAATTTTATGAATTTTACAAAGGTGTAAGAAGAAACAGTTTGCTGAAATCCGTAGCTCTGTTAGTAGTAGCTGACGAAAAGCGAGAGAAGACTTACTGGCAAAAACACTGCAGACGCAGGGTTTCCCGCGCGAATGAACAAGTAATTGGTGCGCGCCAAGTGGTTAAAGGTGGGTCTTGCTTTGAAGCCAGAAATGTCACTGTACTCATTTATACCTGCAGACCTTTTTTCGCTACTCTATATTTATTTCTTATTTTTCTTTCTTTGAACTTTTTCAAACCACGCGTGTTATCCTTTCGAGAATGAATTTCCGTTAGTCATTCATCGAGTCAGAAAACCTGTGATAAAGTTCCAACTAGTATCTATTCCAGCTCTAAAAACCGATAAAAATCCAAGACCTCAAAACGTTAGGTCGTTAAAAATGAACCCAAGTCACCTTATATCGACACACGTCGCTCCCAGATGATAATACTTCGTCATATCGTTCGTCTAATCTGCCAAAAAGTTTCCAGACTCCTTACAGATACCCGTTCAAACTTTAAAGTATCAACATTACACCCATTCAGGGTGATACGGGGGACTTGCGAGTAATTTGTAAAGCAAGATAGCAAACATTTGCGTGCAGAAAATTTCTGCCTGCAGTTTAGCCAATGATATTACCTAACATTGACAATGTGACGGTGGTATAGTCGGAACTATATACCAGCGCCGATTCTGACCCTAGTGAAACGAGAGGGATCCGAAATACATCCGCTTTGTTGTTGTCCTTCCTATGAGAACGGTTTACGACCATATGCCCACGTTCATATACAATACGTGAATTTATCAATCGATTTTACGTAGGGTATGTGTGTATTTTATGTACGTACATACATACATACAAGTCTGTATAGCGTCAAATATATTTCTCCTCGTATTTTTATGAGATATGAATTGACCGCGAGTAGTTATATTTAAACTGCAATCATTGAAGTATAAATTGTATAATTGGGTTTTAAATGACGCGCATCACCTTTTTTCGTACATTAGTTGTTTTTTATTTTTTCTTTTTATGTTATTTTTTTATTTTCTATCGAAAATCAATGACCAACAACAAGCTGAACTTTGTCGAGAATTTAATTACCACTAGTACCACCCTATCCAACATTGGATAAATTTGAACCACGTAATATGTAGATTGAAGTACGTACGTATGTACATACATACATATCTACATACATGGATGAAAGGACGTTAGACGACACGTATTATAAAGGACATTTACCGCGGTGCAGCACCCCGCTGACAATCGCCACTGTTACTGAACTAAACCGAACTAAACTAAGCTGAACTACGGTTAAACTACTGTTAAACTACACGGCAAACGAGAGACGAACTCTGGCCATCCACCGACCTAATGAGCCAGGCGCTTCGTTGTTGCCTTGGCTGTATGACTCGGTGACTGAACTGTGATACAGAATCCGAATTGTAACACCGTGGCTTTCGTTTTACACACCCATTTCAGCTTATGCATATAACTTAAAGGTGGATATTGATTTACTTGCTTTTTTAACAAACCCATGAATTTTTTGTACAAATCTTACGGTGGTTTAGTTCTCGTGGAGAATTAGTGAAAAATTTTTCCAATCAATTTGTCAAAGGGTTTTAATAATGGAATAATGTGTTTGCCGGAGGACCCGGACCAAACCGTGTCCAGAGTAGTCGAGAGGGTGATAAGGATGCGGCTGGAAAACCGGAGATCATTACTAAGCAACCCAACGCAAAGCATACCTCTTGCTATTATGATCATCGCACTTGCAATTGACCCTGAAAGATGAGGAATTTTGGGCGGAAGATATTTTGAGGAAAATTTAAGCCACGCTGAATGAGTGACCGCTACTTTTTAATACATGGAATTGAAGTCTGCATCAGGCTGAGCCTTTGATCATCGATTAGTCCGATGTTCGTTTTTTTTTTTTTTTGTTTTTTTTTTCAGAGAGAGAGTAAAAAGGCGTTTAATAATTCCGAATTACCTCACCTCACAATTCCTCCAACTCTTCTTCTTCTTCACGCTACTGACTGCCGCAGGAGTTTGGAATTAAATTCAGCTTCCTGTCAGACGCAGTAAGCGATCAGATAAACAGAAATACATTACTTATTCATTTCTTCTCTTTTCCTTTTACATTTTATTTTCTTCGTCTTTTCTTCTCGACATTGTGCGTCTCTCTATCTCCAACGATCCAGGCCTTTAATGCTTGAGGCCGTAAAATCTGATCAAATTTGTGAAAAAAAAAAATTTATTCAGTGATAACAGCTGCCGGCTGAAGTTGTACGTACGCGTGATTTTCGTTTAGCAAATAATGGCCTTTACAGGGTTTCCACGACGGAGGGGTAAAGGGGCTACGATGGTTTCCCAATTTAACGGACCAGCACCTGCAATACCTATTATAACATAATTATATAGAACGCTATACGGGGTGTATATGTGTCCCTGGCGTGCAGCGGCGTCGGTAGCGTCGGTGGCGTCTACGGAGGGGTAGGTTTTGCCCATGGTTATGAACGGACGAAGCGGAGATCGAGGGGGGTGAATTTTAGTTCACCGTTTCGTCGGTAGAGAGAGATCTCTTTCCCCAACAGGGGTGCGCGTGCTGAGAGCAGACAGTTCGCTTCTGGCTGTCGCGTACGGTTAACTGCAGTATTTCGTTTTCACTTCTAATTAAAAAACGGATTCAAAATAACGGCGGGAAGAGAATATTGTATCACCCATAACGTTAAACGTGTGCAATAAATTTTAAATTACATTTGTCAATCAGAATAAAAAAAAAAAAAAAAAACGTTATTCATTTATCAAAAATGTGAACTCACGATAATAAACGCCGCAATGTTTCGGGGCGAATAATAAATATCAACGCTTTAGTTTTCCTGAAAATTTTTGTTTAGTTTTTTTTTTACATTTTTTGTTTTATCTCAACTTATTTTCAAAGGTGTGATGATATCCTAATTTTTATACAGATCGAGGCCCTCGATCTAAACAATCTTCATTCACTTTTATCATTATTTTAATTTTATAATCCGAATGTAACATGCAGTATTCGTCACACGGTGTGAGAGTATTTAATGGGATTAAATCTTACGCGTGCAGTTTAGAGTTGAATCTTAATCTCGGGGTGAAAGAGAGAGAAGAAGAGAGAGAGAAGGGGTAGTTTCGCTCGTTGGTGTGATTAAAATTCAGCCCATTTCATCGCGTTCAGTTTGCGCGGTAAAACGGTGTATTATAATTTGGATACGTGAGATAATATATAAACTACCATTTAAAGTATGAAAACTGTCTTGAATAAGTTTTTTTTAAAACATCACTGATTGGTCTGGTCAATTAACTTGTTTCAATTTACTCATTTTTTCCGACTCTGAAGCAAACCAATAAAAAAAAATCAAAAAATTAAAACTACGAAGAGATTGAATGGAGCTGCAGGTGGATATCGAGAGAAATTGATATACTGCAAATAAAAATAGTAACAAATTCCGTTCAAAGAACAGAAAATTTTGAATAGAACCCCGCGGCTGCAGATGATAAAAAAAAAAAAAATCCAATGCACATAGGTTTTCCAATAAAATTAAAAAAAAAAAACCAAAGTTATTTTAATCGTCATGAAAGATCAAAAGGCGATAATTATTGCTTGAATAAAATACAATAGCTCATGTTTATCCCAAATAGATGGGAAACTTGAATACGAGGTATATAGGGTGGGAGAAAAGCTATGTTAACAGTCGACGCGTCCCATTTTGAAAGGACCTCATTCACCAGGACGCGAGTTTGGGTACATCGAATACAGACAACCTAATATCAATTTCTAAACGTTAAGTATAAGTTCACGAATAGGATCGTGAACTGTCTTGTATTTACAGAAGATGAAATTAGTAAAGTAGATCTCATTCGTAAATTTTTGTGGGTATTTAAAAAATTAATAGTTCATGAAAAAATTTTTACCAGTAAATTTTTTTTCGACCTTTAAATATCGGAGCTTTAATTGTACGTCCTGATATGCTTTTGGATATTTGATCACGATTTTTGTTCAGACGTTTTCTGGTAGGTGATCAATTTCAATAGTTCCAGTCGATTTATTTCCGAATCAATGGTGTTACGAAACATTTCTTCCAAAAAAAGTTTTACGGATCGTCGATGTCAGCTATCTAATATGCCATATAAACTTTTCAAGCTAATCTCTGTTTCCGATTATTTGAGCGGACTGTGATTTCCATAATAAATATTTAACGGATTGGAACCGAATCGCAAAATCACCGTGGAACTTCAGGCTGGACCAATAATTAAATAAACATAAAAAACAAAAAAATTACTGGCTAAAGTTTTAAGGAATAAAAATCAAAACGACCAGATTTTATTCCAAATCGTATTTCGCCGTAAGAATTGAGCTTCGAATGAAGATAAAAAAAAAATATATATATACCGATATAAAGCTGCTCTATATTCGCTGGCCGTTGTTCGTTGATGCTAAATAATCGGCTACTGGTCTACCGCGATTTTTTGTAATCCTTGTCTCGTTTTCTTGCAGCAATTAACACCTTTTTCCTTTTATCTTGGAGTTTTTTTTTTTTTTTTCTCGCAATTCTTTACCCGAGCTCGGCATACGTGAGGTTGATTTTATACGGGCCGATTCCGATCAAGATAAAGACGGTGATCTTTCATCCCCTTAAAATCGAGGCTAGAACTTTTCCGTGGGTAATAATTTTCCTCCATAATGACGTCAGTCAACCTAAACAAAAGAGCACCGGGGGAATAAACTGAAAAAGTTAGCAAACAGAAATAAAGCCACGAGTAGGTAGGTAGGATGGGGTAGTTAGGTACAGCCATCCTACAAGGATGTACATAATACATACCTAAATATATACCTATATATATATATATATGTATATATTTATGTAATATACATACACTTATACTGAGGAGGGGGCTAGTTCCTTCGGGCGTGAAACGTGGTCGAGCTCAACTTTTAATTAGCACTTAAAAAGAGGGGTGAGAGTCCCCTCGTTCGACGTGGGACAAAAAGAGATAGGTATAGAGTGAAGGAATACTAAAAGAAGAAATGGGACTGAATATCGTGTTTTACTTTTTGGTTTCTGAAATAAAAAATGAAAAAATTGTTTAATTGCAAACGGAATAAAAGAATCAGTAAATCTCTTGAAAACTTTAATCGCGTTTGACAATTTGAAAATTCTCAATCCGGATGTAAAGCAGCTGAGAAATTTCTGTGACTTTACTTTTTCAGTTTTTGAAATTCAAAAATTGTTTAATTGAAAACAGAATGAAAAAAATCGTTTAATCTCTCAAAAACTAACGATTTTTCTACGATTTGAAAATCTTCGATCCGGATATAGATAAGCTAAGGAATATCTGTCTGGCCGAAAGAGTGTTACTACTAATAAATTTTTTAACGAGGGTCATTTCGGCCTGGAGTTTTTAAGAAGATTGAAAGTGCACCTGGTCAAAGTTAGGAAAAGAAGTAGGTATAGTGGGGTAGGTAGGTAGGTAGGTAGGTGGACGATTAAAGTAACGAGGAGATTCTTTTTACTACCTCCAAGTCGTTGAGATTACCGGGGGTCTATTTTTATTAACTCGGCAGCAATCAGCTACCAGCTATAAAATCGCGCCAGTTGAAATTTGACATGATGTGTCGAGAGTTATATACCTACACTCACTCTTTTACTCATTTTTTATTTCTTTATTTTTTTTTTTTTTTATTTGCTTCTTTTTTGCTTTTTTTTATTTAAGTTGCATACGACAGACCCAGACAGTTCCCTTTCACTCGCTCAAGCTCGAGCTTTACTAGAAAAAGCTTTTCTTCCGAATTCCTCGCGAATGATACGCACGCGGTTCTTTTTATCTTTGGTATTTACTCGCGTCAAATCGTTGCGAGAATCATGGAAGAACCTTTTTTCAGTGTCGCTCTCGTGTCACAGGCTGTTTGAAATGTCTTCTCTGCGTCCCGTTTTATCCCACGCGCTTTTATAACTATAACAAAATCTCCTACTCCGTGCACGGGCTTACTCGGAGAATGTCAAATCCAACTTCTTTTCTTCTCATACGGTTTGTCACGTCGTACAAAATTTAGCCCTATAAAATTTTCCGAATTCTTATAAGTTTTTCACTAAATTTTCTCGCCGATAATAGAATAAAAAAAGAATTAAAAAAAAAAAAAAAGATAAACGTTAACAGGGTTAAACAGTTTTACCTGCGGGGTAAATACTTGGCGCACTCCCAGGCACATCCAGCTTGGAAAAGGGCGAATGAAATTTGAAACGAATTAGCTAACGAGAACGATGTAGGGATCAAAGGGCATCCTGGTTTTCAACATCCAAACGTTTTAGGGACGTGACTATAACCAGCGGGTTTCAACAGATGCCTGCCTCCTCTTTCCCAGATTTTTGAGAACACTAAAATCAATTAGTTTTTCTAAAATTCTAATGGATGATCATAAAAAGGATTATGAATGACATTATGATATTTATATCAAGGTTTTTGAGCGAAGTTCTTTTACCTTGATTGCGGAATTCTGTGAAATTTAATAACCGTTTAATGGCTTCAGGAGTAAATGAGTTCGCGGTGTTTTGATTAATTCCAACGAAACCTGAAATTAAATGGAAGCAATTTTACGACTCGCACAATTCTCATCGACGCTATCGCGTTGCTGTAGACTATTCGTTGCTGTAAAATTAAAAATCTATAAATACGCTATTGATACTTTAGCCAAAATCGTTATATTCGATTAGTGAATCTCACCTATATGCGGTATAACATACAAACTTACACCTTCGTATTTGCCGACTCATCTTTCTCCGATTTCAGTCTTCTCTTTAACTTTTCTCACCAGAGTTCATCTGACCAAAAATAAGAAAGAAAAGCTTAGATCGTAGCGATGAATCACCCATCCGAACCCAAAAGCACAGTTCCCACTTTATGTCGTATAACGTCGTCGCCTCGCTGTAGGCAAGGAAAAAGTAAGTATGAGGGTACCGCGAGCTGATAAAACTATTTTCAAATCTTATCGAACATTTGAAATAACAGTTTTTAACATCTGATTGTACCTAAACTAAGCTCACTTCTTGTCTCTACGTATAGTATACCCTCGTAAATTATCGAGCTTTTCTCTTACTAATGCTTCACGGTTGTTAGGGTCGTTGTCGCTTGCGCACCCCTGCAGTAGCTGGTGTCTCATCCATCTATCTAAGTCGGAACAACAGGTGAAACCTGTATAAAAGCTCGTAGATATAAAAAAAAGCTTATAGATATGAAAAAAAGAATTTCTAAATTAATTAATCGGTCGATTATTTGGGGAGGGGGGTTCGAAAGCTCTGATAGAAAAATTCTCCCCTTATTGTTATCAGCAATGAATCTGAAAACTATAAGAAAAAAAAAAAAAAAAAAACGGAGCTTTTAATTGACGGAATCTTACAACCGCTTACACTTACCTACCTGCCTTTCACCTCTTTTGTTTCAGCTATATTCACTGCGGCGATGGAGAAAATAGAGTGTGATACAAGCTCCGCATACCTGTGTACGTATATATGTACAACAATCGCCCCATGTGGGGTGCTGTTTCGTTGGGTGGGTAGTTGTTGCCGCGAGAGTAAAGTAGCGAGGGGTGGTTTTAGCACTCAATGGGCTAAGTGCCGGTAGTTATATCGTCACTGCGCATTTATAATGTCGATAATCTCCGGCGTGGGATAATCCGTTTCATCAAGACAGCAATTTGTAACGGGTACATTTTATAACAGCTTTTCCGTTCTTTTTTTTTTGGTCCTTCTTTCCATTCTTTATTTTTTTTTTTTTTTTTCCACCGAAGCAACATCCTTCCTACGAGATGAAAAAATTTTGTTCAAATATCATCCATTGTACTTTTTTTGTTCGCGTTTTAATTGCATTCACTACCCTTGCGCAGATTCGAATTTCTCCGATTTTCTCTTGGTCAGACATATGCGGTAGTTTGGAAAAGCTTCAGACACAATGGGGTGTGATAATAAGCCATCGAGCCATCCTGCCACCGCGACGTACTGTTCCGAACGAATTGGCGAGTGATCCGGTTCGATTAATTGGCTATAATTATCCAATCAATGACGAACTTTACCTGTAGTACAACGATATTACGGATTTTCTCTATTAAAGTTGGAATGATTTAAGGTCTCGTGTGGTTTTATTCACAGCTGTATTAGACCATAAGCGTATTAATTGGCCGTAAAACTTGACAATTCTGTTGTAAATCGTTAACCGTAAGTCGCGTGAGAATGCGAACAATGTTGGCTCGCGGTAAAAACAGATAATCCGATTCACGTAATCAAGTTATCGAGTTTTATTGAGTTTGACCAGCCACCTCCACGTGTTGCCTCTGCCTGCAGGAGTTTAGTTCAGTTGGATTTACACTTCCGTTACATTCAAGGTTTGAAATAACATAAAAAAAAAAACAAAAAAAAAAAAATAAAAGGTTCGTTGTTTTGTACCTGGTTACAATTCGAAGTGTATACATACGTATATAAAGTAATTGCAACGGTTTATCGTCAGATAAATTTATTATCTTCCTTTTTTTAAGGTATTATTAAACGAATATGATTTTTTCCATTTACTGTATGAATGCAAATACAGAAAATCGGTTATATTCCTACCTCCCCCTCCCCCGCCCCGGGGGAAATTGCAGCCGATGTTAACACCCGACACGTGACTTCGAACTACCCCGAGTTGCATGATGAGTAAATCGGAATACAATTACCAGTTCAAATGGGGCGAATAGAATGCAAAATGAGCTAGTTTTAATATTAAATAATTCACTCTTGTAGCCAATAGTTGAATTACGGAAAATCGAGTCCTCTAACCTTCCTTTTACGGTTTCATGTGTCGAACGAAATCAGTGATATTTTGATAGCCGATTTGAAAAAAGAACAAAGAGTAAAAAATCTTTAACCGTACGCTGTTCAGTCCAGCTTATAAAAATAAAATCAACGAAATGTAAAAACGAACCTGAGGCATAAGCAAATAAACGAATTTTATAAACATTCCCATGTATAACCGATTCGATTACCATTATATGTTTAGCTAATTAAATTCTAAATTGGTATTCGCTACCCTTGCCATACCAGAGTCGCAGACTTTTGGTCTGACGTTGACGCGAAGGGGTAGTCGTTCGTTAGCAAAGGGTCAAAATGGAACAGAGGGCTTCAGAGATGGGGTAAAGGATATGGGAAATGAGAGAACCAAAAGAGAGGCAAAGCACGCACGAAGAACTCTGAACGATTGACCCAATTCTAACCACGAATTCTTGCCTTCCTGTTGCTTGTACGCTTTGTAATTAAAAAAAGAAATAGCAATTAGCATGATCACCTCAGAAAATATTTGATTAAAGTAATAAAAATTCAAGACAGCAGCACACTTTCGCGTGCCTTTTTCTATATATCCTTTAAATATTTCCCTCCGCTTCTTTATCGCAATAACTCACGTGTACTTGTTCAATTACTTTCAACGAGCTTCAAGTCAGAAATTAGGTACTTTCCTATCCATTTTTCAAAAGTTTAAGATTGATGAGTCTTTAAATTGACTTTGTCTCAAAGTCAGTACGAAAAAAGCTTCTAAATCGAATCCCTTGATCATTGACGTTGATGGAAGTTCATTTCCGCGATCGTTCTCGACTCGGGATATAACCGTAAAAAATTTTTCGGCAAATATTCCGCACTGTGTGACGTTGTGTAAGCTACATGACCCGCAAACGAGATTACAATGAAATTGAATGCTTTTATAGAATCGATATGGTCCTCGATCTGCATTAACCCAGTACTGGCTTTATGCTATTATCAGAAACCGAAGCAGTCAAGTTTAAACGTAAACGAGTGAACGACTGAGTGTTAAAAGCGGAGGTAGTCAGTTGTGGTTGGTGAAATAAAGATAAAAAGTCATTAAAAGCACTTCCGTGAGGTGCAAGTAAGCCCGGAATTTAACTCCCAGTATGAGATAGGAAGAGAGAGATTAAAGTTGCAGGGTCAGAAGTTCGAGGAAAGTTTAGTGAAAAAAAAAAACCAAAAAAAACCGAAAAAATAAAAAAAAAAACGGAAAGCCCAGGCATCCACATTAAACGATGACCAGTGTACCGCCTAGGGGTACGTTTTGAGATGTTTTGCTTACACGACAGATACGAAACGATGAAAAAAAAAACTGCGGGACCTGGCAGTTTGCTCGTCTAAGAAGTTATATTTCCGACTCGTTTTTATAGACCGTTAAATCTTAACGGTCGGAATAAATTCCTCCTCAAGGAAGTGAAAAATACAGGAGCTGGTTATTGTGACTTTTCAACCTTATACTTAACTGCAGATATCTCTTTCTCTCTTTCTTGTTCTCTCCTTTTTCTGAGAGTAAAACAAAAAAAAAAAAAAAAATTTCAAGAGAGAAGGAACATCATGTGAAATGACAGGCGGTGACTCTAAAATACTGTCAGACAAAAAATATCCGGTTAGGATTTGCAAGCACGGTTGAAAACGAAAAAAAGAAGAAACGAAAAGAAAAACAGAAAAAGAAAAAGGAAAAGCTCAAATATAGAGACGCAAGTCAAGATCCATTATGACAAAAAACGTGGCCACTATACCCGAGACCTAGGAAAAAGTCCCAAGGGGAGAAAGCTCGTCGGGGCAGTAATACAAATAAAGAGAAACGAGATCCAAACCAAGAGGAATACGAAGACCAACAAGAGACCCAGTCCTGAATTTAAGCATAAGAAATGTGCTGTTCTAGCGAAGGGCCCGGCGGGTCCGGAGGATCAAACATGACCCGATGTGGGGTGGTTTGTGGCTTGGCTGCTCTAGCAGCACTGACAACCGCGCTGCTTGGTCCAGCTTGGCTTCATACTGAAGAACGTCTGTCCATTACTGACTTACCACAGACGCTTGCTGCTTCAGTTACCGTTCGCTTCAAACTTGGTTTATTCAGGGCTTGTCCTCGGATCATGAAACCAGCTAATATTACGAAGTGTAAGTAACCATTTTTCGCAATACAATACCATCGCATGAATATAGCTACAGGGAAGATCGAGGCAAAGTAGGCACCTCAGTTCAAAATTAATAGAATTCTTATGTTTTCTTAAAAAATTTTTACCTTCAAAAATTTGGGCTGGCTTGAAGTTCCAAATTTTAAAAGGCCTTGAAATTGAAAATCTCCGAAAATTCCAAATTCTGAGAGCTTTCATATTTATGAAAATTCAAAATCGTCTCAAATTTATTCACGTAATTTTAAAAAACTTCAACCCAGTCAGAAGATATAATTCAGGAAAAGAAAAAAAAAATCTTCATCAACAGCTGAGACCCCCACTTTGCCCTGGTCTCACCTACATGTCTAACATTATTTTTGTCTCTTGTTTTAAGGATTGTGAATCAAAAGGATCACAAACCGAATTAGTAGTCGATCAAAATCTTTACAATAACCAATTTTTTTTTTTAATCCCCGTAAATTTCAGATGTGACAACTTATTCAAGTTCTGACTTATACGTGAATGTAAAGATCTCTTTTGTAAATGAATCAGGTCCTTTTGATGGCCGCAAATACGTCACCTTAATAAAAGCTCATTCCTCTGCAAGACAACGTGGCGTCGTCCATCTATAATCGTTTGCATAAATTGTCCTGAAAAATATTCTGCGCGTAGAATAGATGTGGTGTAGATATATAAATAGATAGTGATACATGACGTATTTCCACCAAGTAACGAGCTCCCTTGTTATTTCAGTTGTACAGTGATGTAATTTAAAACACAAAGCAGTCACAGACGAAGTTGCAACAATATGTTGTGATCTGGATCCAGATATTTCTGTTACTTGTTTATCGTGTAGTCAAAGGAAGTTGGAAATTCGTGAAACGTGGTACTGTGACACAAGCGTCTAGTTCCCTAAACTAAATCCGATTATCTTGACATATAATTAATTAACGACACTCCTCATTAGAAGTATCCAACTTTATGCGAATATTTCATTTGTAAGCAGTCAACAGCAGATGAAAAAAACCGATGACTTCTATTTTCTACATTTTTTCTTTTATTTTTGTTCAAATTGTAATTCTGAAATATTCGAAGGATGAAAAGTATGCCTGAAAAATCTCTGCTAAATTCCTCTACAAACGGTACAAAACTTTTTGCAAAAAGAATATAATATTTTTTTTGTATTTTTTGTCTCTTTTTTTTTTTCAAACAGCAGCTGAACGATGATACGTTTTGTGTAACTGCTCACACTCGTATAACCAAGGGCTAATCCCTTCTGTTTCTGTTTTGTGTTTGTTTTTGTTACCGAGCCAAGCGTATAGCGGTTAAGGGGATTTTTGCGGCATGAGGTAGGAAGAAGGTATGGAGGAGGTAAAAGGTAAAAATACAGAAATGACAAGAGACGTAAAAACGAATGACGACAGCAAACCAAGATGGGGATTCACTCTAGGTCCTTTTATGTATAAAGAAACGCATGCCTATAACAAGAGGTGCACCAGCTCCCAAGACGATGACAATATGTGTTTTTCTGTTTCCGTTTTTCCACCTTCTTTAAATCCTCGAGCGTTTCTCTTCTACCTGTTATCCCATTTTCTTCTCTTATTCGTCTCGAGAAACTTGGAAGGCTAAGCAGCTTGCCTCTGCTACATCCTTCCGGTTCACCATCTATTTTCGTTCGTCTACCGTTCCACTAAGTATAAAGATATCTTCTGATCAACTGGAGTAGCAATCTTTTCTTTATATTTCTTACCTTACTCTGCTCACTTATTGCTATACTTATCTGAACTGGCAAGGTACTTCGCAGTACCAAGTCTGGCCTTTTATTTTCTATACGGCAATCTCATTTCTCTAAATAGAGACCGAGATCTTAACGAAATCGCACCCATTTTTCACTACACATACAGGTACCAGCTGTAATGTAAACTGTACGTACTAATAAACGGTGAATAACGCGACAATTAGCTCATCTAACTAGAAATAGAATTCAGTCTTACAGACGTCAATTCCATTCGAATTCGGTTCTTATCTTACCCGAGCTTAGGTAGGCTGAGATGATCGCGAGCGGGAGCTTATAACTTTTCTTCAGGGCAAGTTCCGATCGGCTAAAGTAGCAATCTTTTGTTTCTTTTATTCGTAAACTTTCCCATCTCTGTTTAGTCGTTTTTTTTTTTTTTTTTTTTATTCTTTCATTTTGTTTTTTCTTCTTGAAGAAGAAACTCCGCTTATTCGTTTCTCGACATCTTTTTACAAAGCTCGAATTGTCGTACAGCTTTAGACGTGGTAAAGGTGAAAGTCTATATTCCAAAGCCAGGAGTAAAAACTATGTTTTCCAAAGCAGGTGGAATAAATTATTGAACAGTGACCGAGATGGGATTGATTTTTTGTTTTTCTTTAACCTCTCGAGAGAGCAAGAAGAATTCTAGTTTTCCATTCCGCACAGAACTTCAGATCAACGGCGTATTTGAACCACAGAGATTCGCGCTTTTCAACGAAACGTCGTAATTATCAAAACCTTTCGTGACGTCATAGCAGAGGAGAGCACAGCACAGTACAGTACAGGAGCCGTCGCGACGCTCATTAGTAACCGCGTGTCGCGAAGTATTTTAGTCTAATTGGGTGATGCGGTTACCGTAATTAACACGAAAAAGAACACTTCTACATTGCTGCAATAAGGTTAACAAGCAAAAGCTTAATACCAAGGCTATACTGTATACGTAGATCTCTCTCGCTTTATATTTTAATATCTATGTATGGTGTTCTTTTAACTTTGTACAGATAAACTAGTACCTATGTATCTAAAGCATATTATTAACATGGACAAAAGTAAAGAAAATGACTACCTAAAGTCTGACGAAAAAATTAAGTCCCACTTTACCCGATTTTACTCACGAAATTCATACTCTATGCTAAAACCAAGTTTCTTATTCAGTCTCTCGGTTCTTCATCGGGGGAGTACGAAGGAATGGTGAGCTTTGTTGATCTTAGCGTTATTTCCCCGGGGCAAAGTGGTTTTACACTACCTTTAGCGTGACCTAAGAAATCTGCGAGAATACGCAGAGAGGCGGAAAATAAATGACGAATCACTGCCGAATCTATGCCAAGCTAAAAGTAACTGTGATTTTAAAAATTCAACAGTCAAATCTGGGTCACCTTATATCCATCTACCTAGCTACCAGTCCCCAAGAAGAACATATACTAAGCTTAGAAAGTTCTGAAAACGGACGGTGTTTTACTCCCTCAAGATTCCTGGGAGACTTCCTGTTCCCGATGTTCGGGATTCCCGGACTCTTGGGACATGTTTCTTTCGGCTGTCGAAAGACGAAAACTTTATTCGATCCAAAGTTTTTTTTTTTCTTTTCGTTTTCGTTTTTTTCTTTTTTTCTTTTTTTTTTCTTTTTCTTCTTTTACGCGGTCAGGTGCTGAAGAAATCGCGGACAATTAGATTAGGGTAAAATCACTCTCGAGAGCTACGCAATCCTGTCTTTTACAATCGGGTCTTTATACTTTGAATTTTGAACTCGCTATTGAGAAACGTGATCCCATTCTTCCGAGTTGTATTTCTATAAAATGACCGATTCTAACCACGCACTTTGAAATTCGTCGTTGGTTTATTACTTATTTTTCATAACCCACACTACCGACCCTTTCCACGTGTTATTCAGGCTGCAAACGACAAAACCATCAATCTCTCTCACCCCTTGTATGTATGTACGGTAGAAGAAACAATTTATTTGTTACTCATAATTTCTTCCTGACCGTGACAATTTGACAGCGTAACTAATTTTTTTTTTCTTTTTTCTTTCTATTTGTTATAATTTGTTTGAAAAATCTGGAAGATCTTTGGATATGTAGTTTCCGTGATTGAAGCTGAATTATTATATCCTGCTGCAAGGTTGTGGAATAAATGAGAAGCTTAACAAAATACACGGCCAATTAATTGTTTTTTTGTTTTTTCTTTGAATTTATTTATAGATTTTTTTGATTTTTTTTATTCATCCCTGAATCGGTTTCATGAAATAAAAAAGATCCGTTAATCCGACGATCCATTCCCGTCTAATCCCGAACGATGTCAAACGCGATAAAGTAAAACAATTGAATCTAGACAGCGGGGTTAGTTTGAAAACAACCGCAGGGCACGAGAGAAACACGAGGAGATCGAAGTAATGGCCGCTAAGCCTTTCAGACTTCTCGTCTTTCCGTCTTCTCTTATACTTACGTTTTTCCTTTTTCTCAATCCTATTTTTCCCGATCCTACCACTGTACCTTCCTTTCGTCCTTCATTCCTTCCTTCCTTTCTTCCTGCCTTTACCGGTAGGTATTCTTTTTATTTTTATTTTTTCGACGCCCTCAAGCGTCGTCTTCTGCTCTAATCAGCTAGGACTTAAGCCAATTAAACCTAGTCTCAGGATATCCTTCCCAGTAGTTATTAAGAAGGACATTCTTTGCTCCCCCAGCAAAAAGTATTCGATAAATTTTATTCTTCGTATATAAATAGAATTATATTAGAAAACTTACCGATCTGGGTGTAATTTTTATAATCGATTAAACCCATTTATTACATTTTTATAAAATTTGATGATATATATATATGTACATGATTATCATCCAAAAGGTGTAATGCGAATGGCTTAGCATCAGCGACGTTATAATATAAAATATTCAGAATTAACCAACGGAGTAAAAGTTTTGTTAGAAAATGGTGATGTTCATAAAGGAGAGAAGGACTTGTCCCGGGCAACTGAGCGTCTAAACTAAATGAAATTTCAAACTTTTGAGAAGCGGTATAGTGCGCGTGTAGGTGTAAGAAAACAGTGCCAAAGTGTACGACCCTCACACAATTCGGGAAGTTATATTTCCTGAAATAAGGGGTGAAAACAACAGAAAAATATTTTTAAACAAGAAAGAAAACTGCGTCTCTTATTCTCCTTGTCTTTTTTTTTTTTTCTCACCGTGAAATGTCGGAGAATGGGATACGAATGAAAGAAGAAAATGCTGTTTGTGGTTGTCGGAGATGCTTCGTGGGTTAGTTGTTTCTTGGTTAGCTACTTGCTACTTGATTCTTCTCAGAAACCAACAACGGAAAAATTGCTTTTCTTATCTAACATTAAATTCGACTTACTCGATCCTCGTGCTGTTTCCTGCAGCGACCATCGATCTCCTCTCTCTTATCACACTGGACTACAGATTTGTCGAAAGATGAGATTACACGAATTGAAGATACTGAAGGAAAGGATTCATGGTTTGCAATAATCCGCAACCTTCATTAGCTAGATTTCGCCTTTTTATTACTTGAATAAAATATTTTCTACTATAATTAGAAAAATTGACGATAAAGAAGTGTCGCCCTATTGTCACAGTCGAGAAATGGGTAAAAGTGATTCGGGGATAAGGATCGAGTGATAAAAAACGTTTCTGCGAGATTGACTCGTAATTTTTCCTTCTATTTTTTTTTTTTTTTTTTTCTCCTTTTTATTAGTCAACTCTCGTCAAATTAAATTCATTAGCACGTCGCTAACGTCTCACATTTAGTGACACTCGTATATAATTTAACTGGTGAAATAATTCGCTGACAATTTAACGCGTTAGAAATTATTATTATTATTATTATTATTATTATTATTTTTTTTTCTTTCTTTTATATTTCTCAACAGCTAAACGTCCCGGTTTCAGGAAACACGAAGTCCTCAAAAGGATGAAAAGCGGCTGTAAAAATCTCAACCGTTAAAATTATATCCCCCTTTTGACTATCGTCACAAATTTCAACAGACGGAAATCACCGTGCATAAAACATGATTTTTAGCTCTTTTTATCTCTCGCAATTTTACTTCAAGCATTATGATCGGCTTAATAATAATAATAATAACAATGATAATAATGATAATGATACCAATAATAATCGGAAACTACTGCTTCTATTCGATGTTTTATGGGTCTGCTCGATCAGCAAGGTCTTCTCACTAACGGATTGGCTTGGCTTGGCGGATGTCTCAGTCCTAGGGAAGGATAATCCGTTAGAAGTTTGTTTTAACGCTTGGAGGGCTATCAAGACGATGGAAAGTTTTTATTGAGAGAATGCCTTCCTCCTGATCGCAGATCTCGAATACTGTTTAAGAAAAAGGTTATCAGAAAAGGAATAGTAGTACAATCTGTTCGTTAATTCGAAATCGTACTTTATACTGAGTATAACACTAACACCTATTTTACTTTGTGTATATATGTATATGTATATATGTAGGTATATATAGATTTGCAAAAGTCACGTTCACGCCGGATGTCGTAGCGTAGAATAGCCCGAGATTTTATTCGCTCGATTTGCAAGCACAGGACTTCCCTTCTTTTCCCTTTCCTCTTACCCTTACCTTCGCCCTTACCCTTCGCTCTTACCCTTCCATTCCCTTTACCTCGCTTTTCGCAACGCGAGCGATTAACATTAAATTTCATTGGCTGGCTTTTAGCAGTTAGCAAAACGAGCTTACCGCCGGGATTATTCAAATTTTTATTTGTCCAACATAGGCAGCGTGCTCGTTCGACTAGCTGGAAGGCCTTGCCTCCCCCCCCCGTTAACCCCTCGGCTCTTGCTCAATCTCTCTCTCTGTCTCTCTCTACCACCATGCTTCTGTCTCGAATCCAAATAAAATCCGAGCCAGAAAGCCGCATTCAAATGGCCCTCTTAGTAGAGCCAAGGAGTGGCACACTCCGAAACAAAGGGCGATTCGGGGGGCGCGATAAGGGATCATCGCAAAACTAAGGGATGGTGGAAGGAGATGAGACTTGGTCGTTTTATACGGCATAGCAACATTCAACGAAAACTTAAAGTGGCCAGTCAAATAATTGTATACTAGAACGTTTTCCACTAGCTGGCGCCAAGAATTGTTATACGTATATGTATATTAGTTTCACAATTGTATTGCCTAAACCATATTTATATTTTATATTTAAGTAAAAAATTTTTCAACAGCTTTCAAGTACCCATAGTAATATACATTTCTTATCCTCTTATTTAACTGCCTTTAGCCGTTTGGAACTTGCCGGAATATTACTACTATATAAGCTATACATTTTTTTTATTTTTTATTTTTTCCCTGTAACAGCTGGGATTATTTTCAATTTTTCAAGCCGTTTTTGGTCGATTAACATAAATGTACCTTTCCCCTCCTGTTATATTATTATTATTTTTTTCCACCACATTCACCGATATTGCTTACACAGTGTGTAGAAAGGGTTGCGCATCAGCTATGTCCATTTTCTTATCTTGGATACCGGTTTATTCAGTTCTTCCTATATGTAACGTGCAAATTTTCATTTCAAGCTTTCGATCCGTTTTTTTTTTTTTTTTATTTTAATTTTTTTTTTTTTCAAATAGGCATACTTGTGACTTTTTTTTTTTTTTTGAGTTTTTGAATTTTTCAGTAGGTGTAAGAGGGGGTGGTGTTACGGCATTACTTAGCTCTGCTCACGTAGGTCGTTTGGCGAATGGTTTTCTGCGATCCGTTCTTAAAGCAATTTTGTTTTCTGATTGATATTCCGAGCAGATGTCCTGTCTTTCTTAGAATTTATTCGGAATTAATACTGTTCTTGCGTGTTTAACATTTAGCCCCAAACTCGTCTTCGACGATCGCGTGGAACGTAGAATTTTAAGTGGGCGATTTCGGAAATTACGAAGATTTGATCAGCCGCTAGAATTACAAATAACCTCATTACGATTTGGGGGGTGCTTTGCTTAATTTACTATTCGAATTTCCGTTCTGTTTGGACTGGTAACGTCACTTTCTCAAAGTCTCGAATCAGAAGAAAAGAAATTTATATCTTTCGGAAACTGGGCGAAAACGATTCATTGCTTTCACCTTTTATGTTAGACCAAGTGCAACCCCCTAAATAAAACTTTATGATCTTTTGCTGAACAGAAATCAGAAGAGCACATCCCTAACTGTTTCTTTTAAATCTTGACTGTGAAACAAATCGAGATAATTGCCATTCTCCAATTCTCTTTTTTTTCTTGAGTTTTTTTTTTTTTTTTTTTTTTACGAAGCAAAATTTTTCTAATCCAGGATTTACTGAACCTCTGAATCCGACTGTTTTTATATCGGTGAACGTACGACGATGCAAATACTGCGGTAGTCGATTTAATTTTCCAGCTCATTCAGCGCTTCGTATATCCGTGTCTATACTGAGACCCGAGTACCGGTTAACATGGAGATTATTCTGTACTGTATTTACGTTTCCCCGTCCCTCAGACTCCGCCTACCAACGAAGCATTAACATAACATTAGCTGTTTGCATTAATCTGGAATACATCAACCACCAGAGCTGAGCGAGCACTACCTCGTTGGCTGGCTGGCTGGCTGGCATGGCGCTGTTCTTTTTCCTCAAAAAAAAAAAAAAAAAATCAACCAAAACGACGACATTACCGCAAAAACAGAAGAGCACACCGCACTCTCGTAATATCTATTCACCCTCTTTCCTCACCCAAAGTCATTTGCACCACATAACCCCATACGACCATCGTTGCTTATGTGAAGCGGACTTTAAACAAGGTTTGAAATCCCCAAACCGTCTAATTGTTTTTGGGATAAGAATTAACGAATGGAATTTCGATATTTCAAACTTTTGTTTGTTCAATTTAGTCTATTGTAGATATCTCCCGTTTTCACAGTTCAAGGAAGACCGATACGCTGTTCAATCAGCCTTAGTCAATAAAAACTATCCTATGCTGGAAATTCTGCTTCAGCATTGCACATACACCGTTTTTTATTGCTCGCTAGCAATTCAGTACCGTAGTAGCAGAGATAGGTAGAAATGATTGCTATTTGAAGCGGAAGGTATAAAAGTATGGTAAAAGATTTTTATTTTATGTACTTTTTAGTTTAGGAAGATGGTTTAATTACTTTTCGATTTTAATGGAGATATAATAAAGGACAGAATTAAGAATGTACCACTTTTTAATCAGCTTTTGATTTTCATCAGCTTTGTTATATTTCCGGAGTTTCAGTAATCCGCGCGTTCTCTGCAATAGCAGGGTAAGCGATAAACTCCTTTCCCAATCTCACAAGCGACTTCGAAGGGATGCTGGATCTCGCCCTCAAGCAATTCGCGGACTGGTTGGACGGAGCAGCTCTGCAATAAGCAGGTTATCGCGTAACGACCTCCCGTCGTGCCACTTCTGTCCTCTTCTGCGGGAGTCGAACCCCGTGTAATAAGACAGGAGCAAAAACAACGCCGGATAATGGAGAAGTAGAAAACTGACTGCAATATGGCTGGGAACTACCATATACCATAAAAGAATTTGAAAAATTGACTTTCAAGTATGAGAAAAAGATATTGAATCTAATTATCGCAAACCTGACACTGTGCATGGGGTTCAAAATTTTGCTAACCAGTTCCGCGTTCAGTAATATGACGGAAAAGTCACGTAGGTCGGAGTTTGTCTTTCCTTTTTCTTCCCCTTACGGATTGAGAAATTCGTAGGCTTTCGTGCGCGCGTGAATATGTTCCGTGTGAAATGGACCAGCCGTTTCTTATCGCTACCTTCACCCCCGGGTCGAGTTCATCTTGATCATTTTACTACTCTCCAGGGTTTTTTCTCACTCCCAGGACTATTATGTTATATTAGACTATCGACCGCATGCGTACCTACATTCAAAAAAAGAACACCAAATCAACCTAAAAAATTGTGCAAAAAGTGATGTAGCTGAACGTTGTCATCGTGTTTTTTTTTTATTTTCATTTTAATTTTTTTTTTTAACGAATGTACATACATTTTATGTTCAAATTGGATGAAGTGAGTGATACTTGATCACTGCTGCGATTAATTTAACCCATATCACGAATATTAGTCAGAGTACATCGGTGATCGTTAAAATATCCGCTGAATTCCAATTCGATATCGATTTCGGTTTGGAGTAATAAAAGATGAGCATAACTTGGTATACAATAGTTTATATGATGAAACTCGTGAACCGACGTGTCGTACGATACACCCATCGAACGAGGGTAGTTTAGATTTTGAACAACAAATAAAAAAAATTAAACGAGCTTTGAAATCTATATTAACGCCGCAAGCTATCTTTCACACAGCTTATAGGCGCATACCGCGTAAAGTACGCCATAAAATATGCTGCTAAAAATAACGGTCATCGTTGAAAATTTAGTTTCAAGTTTACATTGCTTTTTACTAATAAAAAGATGAAAAAAAAAAAAAAAAAAAAAAAAATACAAAAATTGTCCTATAACGAATTTAAAAGAATTTTTTTACTTTTTGTTCCGACTGGATAATCCTGAGCTTAAAAATTACCCCTAATTGTATAAAGTGTTTTGCATAGTATTATTTTTTTAACAACGACTCACACTGTTTATATCTTTTTCCCATTTACCGTAATACGTATATATACATAAATGCACATCTACTGCATGTGTTGAGTTTGGAATAGCGTTGGTTTCATAGAGGGTTGTAGAGCACCCTGGTTTCTGATAGCTGGAGCAACGCTGTTCGCTGTGTTCATTGCAATCCGCAATCATACTGAACCTTGTCGAGTCCAGACGACCGCGATGAGGCAGATGCTGCGGCTAGCAACCTGGCGTGTTTGTGACTACATTTACAGTTCACGTATGTAGAGGCTTATCGTACGTGTAGAGCTGTAGGTACTGTTTGTTTATTTGGTCTACAATATTTCGGGATATGCATTGCACGTAATACACGTTCACACCTTCGTAGTCTACGTACAAATATTCTCAAAAGTAAGTCATTGATTCAAATAATAAAAAATTACTGACCTTATCTCGAGATTGAGTAACTCAATATCCTACTAAAAGCATCCTCAGACAAATGTTATAGCTGAGATCGATGTTCTCATAGATGTCGAACTCCTAGCGATGTTCTATATAGGAGTAAGTCAAATACACAAACGCGTACGATCTTTGCACATGCTAGAAACCCACCCTTACGTAGCTATTCACTACTCAAAGTCACGCAGAGAGAGAATATGTGGTTTGAAACTCCTACACCGCGGAGGTTTAATAATATGCCAAAAATTTGTATCCTTTGATGTTTCAGATAGCAACAGCGGCAGGTTTCTTGCTTTATTTAGATAAATATGTTCCTGCGGTTTAGATATTAAACATACACATCTATCCATATTTTCAGTATTTCATTTTTTCACCGTATAGCTCTCTTGACCTCCCTTTTTTCAATCACGGATTTTATACGACCCAAGTCAGCAAGCGAACTACCCGTGCTACATATGAAAGGATAATTTTTTTGACAAGCGGACGCTCGGGCAAGCTCACATATTAAAAGCTTTAATATATCTCGGGGGTGAATAGTAGTAGCTGGTTGTAGGGTGGCGTTATGGAGGATAGGATGAGGACGAGGATGAAGAGGAGGAGGAGGTGCAGTAGGGGGTGATAATTTTATTAGAAAACGGAAATTACGAGGAACCCTGTTGGTCTTCGGTCGTCTGTCTAGTATAGTATAGAGCCCTGTATGAGGGAGAATTTTTATGCCTCTTTTACGACTAATAAAAGCCCTGTTATCTGCTCCCAGTGTTTTTGGAGGACAAGGAAAGATGCGGATAGATATATTTCTTCAGATCAGCACACGTCAGACGGCATCATTCCCAGTTGGCAGTTGGTACTTTTCATAAAGACGATCGGTTTATACAAATTTCTTCAACATCTTTTCTTGACCCACGTTGAGGACCAGCAAGACCGAGCTTTCAGAGCCGTAGAAGTTCCCTTCGTCCTTGTTGCTTTGGAAAATCACGTTTTATCGTTCCCTCGCGCACCACTTTTCTCGGCAGCTCTGGACGCCGGACGTGTCCTCGAATACAACCACCGTTTCGTTCCCTTCAAGTAGAAGACTGATTTTTGGAGTCTTAAATCCGAAAATCTCTAGAATAGGGATTCGGTCCCAGCAGTCCCTGAGGCAGAAACATCTTAATTATTAAGACCAGGTGTTGAAATGTTGAAGAACGTTCCATCGCATGTCTGATTCAATTCCTGACGTGCCTTGACTCACATTAACAAGCAGAATAAAAGCCTGAGTTTGCCAGGGGTAAAAAAAAAAAGGAGAAAACATGCAAAAATAACAAACCGTACCGGGAAAAGTTTGACTACTTAGTTTTTCGTTTAGTCAAGAACAATCGAATGGGAGAAGAAAATAATAATAATAAAAAAAAAAAAAAACAATTCAATATTTGTAGATGGCGGGTCTCACGCTTTGTTCTATATCAGCTGAAGAAAGCAGCACGCCGATAGAACTTTCTGTGGGAACAAATAACTGTCCGAAAAAAACCCCTACAGTATGTCAGTCAGCAAAGGTTGCAATATATTTTCACCACCGTTAGTTTATTTGTGTCGGTGTTTTATACACACATTTTATACACGTATAGATGGATATATTTCGGGTAGAGGCATAGGGGATGCTAGAGCAATATGGTCGGTTAACTGTCAGGTATCGTCAGGTGGAACCGGAAGAACCAATAAAGATCGAATTCCGATATACGCATCCACTGATTGGCAGGCTGAAAGCGTCAAGAGCGTAGAGTAATGAAATTCCAGACGCTTTGCAGGATTCAGTCAGCAGCTTGGTTGTTTTGAAGAGCTTTAACGGAAGTCATGAAAGACCGGGAAGCTTATAGCTTGGGGTAGTACAATAGCAGACTTTAGTCGTACACTTTTTTTTGGTTTGGTTTTTTTTTTTTTTTTTTTTTTTCGCATAGGAACCACTCAACGAGTTTGAAATAACAATTAAAGGTAAAATTTATTCGAATCGGTTTAATTCAGCGAGCTTTCACACAGAACAGAACAGCCTTTGCACCTTTTGCCCCGTAATACGAGCTAGTGCGCGGTAAAATTAATCGAAATCTGTTTTTTGCGAGTATACATATAGCGAGTAAAATTTCACATACATTGACTCGCCCGGCCGAAAAGGTGGAGAAATAGAAATCGAGATATAGAGATAGAGAGGGATGGAAAGAGAGCTAGAGCTAGAGATTACTGGCTCAACGTTTTTGGAGGGATCGGCTTAATTTGATTGAATCACTTTTTTTTTTCTTCTATCTTATTTTATTCTCTTTTAACCAATTACTGTAGAGTTCAAGTCCTGTTCAATCCCAGAAACGGACGAGTACAGCAAAACTATGTCAAGTATGAATCTATATAAATTGTCCATTATTTTTATTATTATTATTATTATTAATATTATTACCTATATCCGGTCAAGGGAAAAAGCGTTGAAATGGACTAAAAACTTAATTACAAAGCTTTGATATCGGTCAATAATTATTAATCGTTAGTTGATGTTTCGAGTTCACGCGGCGTGGAGAGAATGGCAGCGTGAGTTTGCCATATTTTAACTTTTTAGGTACAATTAAAAGAGTTTTGACGCTAAGTACCGGCGTTGGTGGTTTCTCCCTACAGAGTGGGAATGAGAGCTCGGTGAATCAATTTCAGCTCAAAAGCGTGAAAAATTATCAAGTTGTACAAAAAAGTAGAAAGTATAAAGTTCGGGGCAAGGTATATAGAGAGGACCAACAGCGTGGGTGAGTAAAAACGAAGAATAAAAAAAAAGAAAGAAAGAAAAAACCCGGAGAAAAATAAAACAAAAAAAAAAAAAAATGAGAGGCTTAAATTGATTGTGCCTTTTCCGTGCGAAAGTTTCTACCATGCGTCATCTTAATTGGCTTAACGCCGACAAGTTACAGCGTGCGACATACTTTTTTAAGTGCGAAGTTGGAATTATTAGAAAATTTTTCATCCCCGCATAACATCGGGAAGTGACATGGTATAAGATTTTTTTATTTTTTTCAAACTTTACCAACGGCCTAGAATAAAATACAGTGTTCGACATTTTTATCGTAAAAATTGACTAAACGGTCAATCGTAAATCTGAATCCACTATTTCGTCGGGAAAAATTCGTGAGAAAAACCTCTGTGGTAGTTTTCTGGTAGGTCTTGTGACCCTCCATCTCTAAGAAAAGGATTTCTCTGTTTTATTGGCTCGCCTTACGATTTAAAAAAGTTTTTTTTCGCGGTTATCAAGCTTGTCTTGCAAGTGTCAAAACTTTTGCTCTGTAACATCCTCTCAGATTCACCTCCATCTACAGTCGCTATTCCATTCCATCCTCTGAAACTCACCACCCTCATCCCGGCCATCCCCACCCTCTTGCCACATCTTTTCCCTCGATTCCCCAAGGAGAGTTTCCCCTTTTTTGTTGGAACCCGTCGAAATAGTTCCTTCTTTGATTCGTCTCACCGAACGAGCTCTCGAACATCTTCGAATTCCCAAACTCAAGGATTGCAGGGTCAAGGCTTCACAGACACTGAATTCCACCCTAATTATCTTCGACTCAATCCACCTCGGTACCAAAATTCTACATCACGGCCTTAGTCCTAAAAGCTTAAAAGCCTTGCGTACAACCCACGTGACGTCTATTGTCAGCACAGTTCTTCGAGTAGGCTTTTCCGAAGTTGTATATACTCTTCGAGAGGAAACCAGCGCAGTTCGTCAGTGAAGTCATTAATACGGCTGAAGTGAGAGGGCGAGGTATTGTTTGAAGTTAGTCTATTAGTTTGGCTGTGTAATTAGGGCTGTCAGGTTCGTGGCGGGGTTGAGTTCTGGGAAGAGGGAATAGGGAATAGGGAATAGGGAAGAGGGTAGAGGGTAGAGGGAAGATGGAGGCAGCGCCTCTGTCCTCTTGGGTTCAACTCGGTCCACTGATTGATGATCCAGGGAACGCGTGACAACCTTACAAGCCCCGGAGGTACGAGACGCCACCGGGCGTTCCGTCCAAGCGTCACCAGAAATTCAGCCAATCTTTGGCGTTTAAGCGTCGTTATTAATTGACGGCTTACTAATTGCGCACTTTCAGACCGTTAACTTTACTTTTCAATGGGAATACCTTGGTCATTCTCGATTTATAAGCTGCACCAAAGTTATATACCTACCTACTCTCGTTAAATATTACCGTCTTTTTCATCTTCGTTCAGTTTTACAATTCGC
Source organism: Macrophya annulata (assembly GCA_963924015.1). Taxonomy (NCBI): domain Eukaryota; kingdom Metazoa; phylum Arthropoda; class Insecta; order Hymenoptera; family Tenthredinidae; genus Macrophya; species Macrophya annulata. The sequence continues at coordinate 3,556,921 of OZ001261.1, read as the reverse complement.
TAACCTCACCGTTCAGACAGGACAGTTTAATTAATTGACCTTCTATGTACGTCATGCGATTTTTAATATCCGTATTCAAAAGCAAAAATCGATTGAAAATAGAAATTCATATACGATATTATTTATTTAATGAATAACCAGAATAGCTCCCTGTCAATTTGAGATGATCCGGGATTTTGTATTATACATACATTCACTTTAATATATCTTTGTTAGAGCCGAGGATATACAAGGTACGACATGTGTGCAGAGCTTAGTGGTAAAATTAATATAGCTTATCGACCAAACTGGCACACACGCTGCCCCCAGGCTTCTGTAAGAATTTATGTTTCTCCTAATTGAGATAAATGTATAATGTTTCCTCTTTTTTTTTAATTTTTTTTTGTCCTTTTTTGTTCTTCTTCTTTTTTTTTTTGTCTTTTTTTCATACAATTCTTTGTTAGCATCAGTTGAATTAAAGCTAATCCTAAAAGGCAATTAGCCGTTATAACAAATATTAAAAAGTTTAAGTAAATTTTAAATTTCTACAATTATATAACGCGCACCTTGTATATCTGTACCCTATCCTTTATCTGTACTCGGAGGGAAATTACACTTTGACGGAATTTCGCCTTATCTTAGCCTTAGCTTGGATGATGAAACTTTTGTATTTTCACCAAATTGAACTTTACGAGTGAATTTTAAAGTTTCTAGAGAACACTGCCACACGAAGTGTCGTTCTTTCTCGGTAAGAAGGGAAGATACTATCCTGAATCCAGACTAACGTAGATGAAAATATATATATATACATGTAGTATGCGTATGTGCACACACACATATAGTATACCTACATATAGTTAAATGAAATCTTACCGTACACATCTAGTCGATTGTCTTGATCTAACCTTTCCTTTAACCAAAAGGTTTCAAAAGTTAAATAATTTCCATAACCGTAACGATCAAGAAAAAGAAACTTATGCAAAATTCATAACCGGCTAGATAAGTTATCTCACTTGATCACTTCTTCGCTATAAACATATAATAAAAATATAAAGACTTTGAATGAAGTAAGATTACTTTCATTTCAATTCTCAGTTAGCTTTCCAACATTGCGAAGTAAGCTCTTAAGCTACCCTCAAATTTGTTTTGTTTGTCTTTTACGCTTCTCTGTAGGAGTAAAGCACGGAACGATGGTAGACAGAATGCAAACTGTCTCGTAGCAAACCGTCATTCCAGCTGAATCTGTTCATCTCCAAAGTCTCCCCGTCGCGTTGCCAATTATAAACTTTGTCTTTGAGCACTGGGCGTGTCCATTCATCGAACAAGCGTAATTAGTAGGTACTTTAACAACGTCTCTATGATGCACCGAGTGTTACAGTAGGTATTGCCCTCCCTATAATGTAGTCACAGCGAGTTTCATATCTATATACCATGTCAGGTATACGACAACAAACTTCATACTTTGCTGGAGGAGCTTTCCTCTAACAGCTTATGATTAAAGCACTTTATAAAATTTCAAATATGAGGTATGTTTCCTTAAGGGTTAATTCGGGGATATCCTATTTGGTAGAATTATTAAACTGTACCCGAATACCACTATAATCTATCCGCTTCACGGCTCGATGCTTAGTGGTAACTTTGAACTCGCTTGGTCTACACCATCGGTGTGAGTGTGATTAATTGAGATGTGGGATTAATTACTTAGGATCGAAGGTGACCCAAGTTTAACACGACCATTTCGGGGTGGCTGATCAAACTTTTATCGCACCATTCTATACCTACAGGTTCACATGTGCTTACAGATATGTCTAAATTCGTTTTCTCTGTAAATTATGAAGTGTACTTGAAGTTTTCTCTTATTTTTTTGTTTTCTTTGAACTTCTTATATCCTTGAAAGAGTTGATGCAGAAAAGCACGAAAAAATAAACGTAAAAAGAAATAAGATGTAGCGAGTAACTGCAGAGGACCATGAAGATACCGAGGGTGACTACGAGAGGGAGCAGGGACGAGGCGGCAATGTCGTTTCGTAACGACAGTTTAAAAGTTTCCCAATGTCTTAGCGCTATAAAGAAATGCCAGCGTTGTCTTATGTACCGTCCTTGCCTCACCTCACCTTACCTTACCTTACCTTACCGAACCAGAACTCTGCTACTTCCACGTCCCTCTCGTCTCCAAATTTGCATTTTATGTAGTAGCCAGTGTTATGTAGGGAAACTTTACGCGAAAGAATTTTCGTTTGCTCTAAGTATACAGAGTACATAGACCTCCATGTTGGGATGAAGCTAAATCCTTCTGGATATCCGGAACAATGTGTTCTGTTTCATGTAAATTTCTACCTTTATACATATAGTGATTTGTCCATGAATTTCGATAATGGGAACCATCCTGACAACCGGGAAGGAAAGAAAGAAGAAGAAAAAAAACATTAACAAAAGCTCAGTTTTTCTTCTTGTATAATAATGATCCGTCATTTGTTCTGAGTGGGTGCCTATAGTATTCAAAACTTCAGTCATCTTTATTCTTCTTCTTCTTATTATTATTATTATTATATGACTTTTGTCAGAGGGCGAAAAGAGGAGGCGTACGACCGAGTAAATAGGTGACCGTTAAGAACCCGGAGGGTGAAAAGTTTCTCGAAGGAAGGAATGGTCCACCTTCATGGATCCAGTGACTGGCGGTGGGTTGAATTTCAAAAAGTCAAAAGCTCCTTTGAAGCTGCCGGCCGGCATGCAAATCAAATTCCAAAGAAGCGGAGATTCAAAGAGCTCTGGGAGCGAACGGAGCTAACTTTTCAGTACAGCCAGCTCACTTCTTCCTTGACACGACCGTAAACGAATACGTATAATACATACCTGAATTCCGTCTCTAAAACTGTCGATATTTCCTTAAGTTCTCAACGTGGGATTCAAGAGCACAAAAATAAAGAACCATTTCACGCATAACAGTGAACAAAAAAGTAAAATAAAAAATCATGAATCTTCCCTATAATTCTATTATAAAGGTTTGTAAATCCTTTACAGAACTCACATCGAGCATATTCTTAGCGCTTTATCGATCAGCCCAACTTTAGCCATTCAAGATCAAGATTCAGTCAAAATTGAATAGCAGAGGTCAACACACATAGCTAGGATGAGATAGCCAGTTGCATTGCATAATGCATGTAGCCAAGATTTCAACCAAGCCTTTGCCAGTGCTCGAGCCAACGTCTTTACAAAGGTGATCAAAAGATCGACCCACAATCCATGCTCAACCATCTGACCATAGCTGCATTCAGCTAAAAGCTCGCTTAGTTCTCTTAGTGCAGCAAATTGGAGTTTCACATTGATTCGTATCAAGAGTTCTAATGGAATGATCAGATGAAAGAAAAAAGAAATTTTTTTGAACGCTGCAAAGTTGCTCGGAAGTTTCCTTGGATATATTGGACAATCTTTATAATTTCTGCATCGTAATTCCATTGCCAATTCTGGATTATCGTTATTACCCATTTCGTGATGAGACTTGATATATATCGAGGTTCGAATTTTATCGTGAAACGAACAGCCCGCGAATAAGATCCACTTGCATTGGATGTAGGATTGCGAGTGGTCATGCACTGGGCAAATATATATCGGCTACACTTAGCGCACTTCCGTTTCCCCCGAAACCTTTCGTATAAGATATTTCCTGTTGCTTATATTGAACCTTGCACGATCCTAGCGTAACCAATAAAAAAAAAAAAAAAAAAAGTAGATCAATGGTGAAAACAGTTGAAAAAAAATCAATAGCTGCAGTTTTTTTTTTTTTTTTTGTAACAAAGAGAAAATAAAAAATAATACATAAAATAAAAAATTCTGTTAACCATAAAAAAATTATTTTGGTTTTACAAAGAAGTTTCAAACCGGACTATTCAGTCTGAGAATGTTAATCCTAATCATTTATTTATTCTTAGTAATGTGGGTACGATGTGTCTCAGGAGAGAAATTCAAAAGTTTCATCATTTGAAAGTTGTAGGATGGTGGTGTTGCCTCTACGTTTTTGTATATTCTCGTTCCTTATCCATCGTCGGTAGTAGCCACCTGCCTGTTCTTCGTACCCTCTAAAATCTTCATGGGTATAATAAATGATTGGGAAAGCCGCGTAACTGTCCAATATAAAAGTATGAAAATGTGAAAATATGAAAGGGAAGCAGCCCCTTAATACAGCTCGCTCTCCGACGATACAAAAAATGAATCATAATAAACAAGGTATATAAATTTCAATACATTTGCCCCGTCATCAATTTCCATCTCCCCTCAAGTTCCTCAAGTCTCCCCTATTCCCTTCTCACTCTCTCTCTCACTCTCTTTCGCTCTCTCTCTCTCTCTCTCTCTTTTCTATCTCCTTTACGTTCGCCAGGCTTCCTTGGCATTTTTCCTAAAATTCCTCCTCAGCCTTTCAGCTATATTCTAATAAAATTCCACAAGGCAATTGTTGAAAAAAAGTGCTTAAACAAGGTAGACAATGTCTGTTGTCGTTGTCAAAGTAAGGCGACTGGCAACCAGCTGTTTACCCCAAAGTGCCTGAGGACACGTATTATGGGCTCGAGTTCCCCGCGGATTATATGAACAGAAAAGCTAATAGGTGATAATCGTCTTCACAATATGCCGATCATATTTTACCTCATCATCGTCACATGAGCAAAAACTAAACAGTAATTAAATAAAGAAAAAGTTTGGTGGTAGTTATAAGGTATAAAAAATATTCAGTACATGATAGATTCGAGTTTTTTGTTCAATTTTCATCAGCAAGTATATCACCGTAGTCCATTTTCATTCAGGAAATTTTCAATCATTTTCAATCCATCTTCCGTTGGTTAAAATTTTCTGCTATGTGGTTAACCGAGCGTAAAGTAGTGCAATACAAAATCGAGGAGAAATTAGTGAAAAAAGGTTGATTGGTCATCCCCGCGTACGTTTGAGGGGCGTCTGTCTGTCTGCAGTTCTTTCAATGTGAGTCGGTAGCGTTGGACGATGGCTGATCGGTTCAAAGTCCACAAAAAATATGTATATATATATATTGAAATTTTTTGGTATAATAAGACGAGGGTCTATCGCCCTATCCGTTTCTTATGATCGAAGAATTTATTACAGTGATACAATGCGGAGATAAAGTGAGTTGGAACATAGAGACGGATCTTGTCATTTCCTTTCAAGCTCCTTTAATATCGTGCAAAATACATTTCGCACCGTCGTCGTCGTAGCACCGTTGCGAGAACGAGGCGAAGTGATGCGGGTGTTTTTCCTTAATGCAGTTTTCTTGTTGACTAAAAATGGCCCTCTATCATCCAACTTTTGTGTGCATTACTGGATATCTTGCACCAAAGTGCTGCTACCAAGGCTTGTGTCTAACCCTCAGGACTTTAACAGCGTAAACAACCAGCGATGATTATTCTATAGATTCGATGAAATGAAAGATTGAAATCGTAAGATCTGATCATTGACGAAATAATTGAATTTAAAAATGTATAGTAGTTCCATTTCCATTTTTGGATAATCGAAAGTCTGTGTGCATCTAACACTGGGGTAAGACTGGAGTAAAACTAAAGTGAAACGAGTCACTGGAAGCTAGGAATGCGAAAGACGAGGGGTCTTGGTAGAATGGAGACGGGGGAGGGTGGTACTGAGGGGGTATTGATTTTGCAGCAACAACCAGCAGAGGCATTTCATAGCGGCCTAGCCAGCCTAGGGCCGGGTTCGATGGCTTGATTAGAAGCTAGCGAGGTGTGCGAACGCGATTTGCCACGAGCGACGTTTTACGATCAAGAATAACCACCACGTGGAGTTAGAGTCGCGTGGCAGCCAAGTAGTTGCAGTTCATTATCCCGTGCCAGACTTTTTTATCCAAGAATTTTTTCCCATCAAACTAAAGATCTCCTTTCTTTCTCTTCATAAAATAACTTAGAATACGAATTTTTTGTGATATCGTCAACTCCTCCTCCTCTTCATCCTCGCAAAGTCAAATTGACGTAAAAATCATCCAGTTATCGAACTGATCATGACTTTCGGATTGTTTGCCAAGTGGACTGTGTACGTTTGTTCAAATCTATCCCTAGGCACGAACCTGGTAGGTACGACAAGGCTGAGAGAAATATGATCGGTAATATATGTGAATGGGGTAGAGAGTGAGAGAGGGAGAGGGGGATAGAGTTAGGCGAAAGCGGAAGGTGAAAACGGGTTAGGGAATTCGAGGCTAATAAGGAGATTATATTAAGCGCGATTTCCTGAGGTTTAAGTCACGCCAGGCAGAATAGTTCGTTATTAGCGTTAGTCTTAGTTAGCAAGAGGCCGGCTTTAATTACAATAGGATTTTGTGCACGGTTAGGTAAGACATACGTATGACGTCGCAAGTCTGGTTCATCGGCTCCCAATATAATCGAATCAGATTTCATTCTTTAAACGGATGGTTAACCTCAAGTTGATAAGTCGACGCTAATCAGAAGAAAATAAAGAGCTTTACGGTAGGGACTTTCAGCCAAGATAAGATATAGGGGAGCGCATCTGTCTGTGTCCATCCAGCATCCATCATCTTGTATAATACAGTGGTATAACCCCGAGGCTATCTCTCGTGAGTCTTAATTCAAGAAAAGAATCTCCGTATATCCAAAACGTTGATAAAAAATTTATGTAAAGACTTAACATCTCGCTTGGTTTACCGCAAGGCAATTTAGTTCATCTGATTGCAATCTGTACTGCAAATAACTTCTGCATTTTTCAAAAAGATATGTCACAGAAGTATTTAAATTGTAAATCGATGTTAATTACTATATGTAGATCTCATTTCCGAGAACGGAGTAATTATTCAGTTGCAAAACAGAGCAGAGAACGGAAAAGAGATAAAGAGAGAGAGAGAGGGAGAGAGAGACAGAGGGGAAAGGAGAGTGTGTGTTTTACCTCGATGTTCTAAATTGATCAAACATTATTGTTGGATTTTCTGATTGTGTTAAAAAGTTTTGATCTAAAGTGTAACTAGAAATGTTCGTTGATAGGAAGTCCGGGAGTGTAATTTAAGTTAAAGTTTAGTTGAAGTGAAAACTTTGATGGGGTTCATACTTTCACATTATTTTCAGGTAAATGGAAGAAAAAAAAAAAAACTGAGAAAATCTAAAGATTTTTTCATCCCCCTCACATATGTCGTCGTATATTTATCTCCAAGTATATAACGGTTTGAAACGTGGTTAATAACAGTCTCGGGATACTCTACATAACATATATATATACATATATATATATATAACTCGGTTCTGTCTTACGGGAGCGATTTCTCTCAGGGAGTATTAAATATAGATAATAAAGCCGTCTTTAGGACGAGGATAAGCTAAGAGTTGATGCAGATTAGGTTAAGCCATGAAGCCCTTGGTAAACAAGAAAGGCAATTGCGAACGATTAAGTTTCAAAATTTCATAACACAGCTTTCGGTGAATACCCTGGCATAACGAGGATCCCCTCGAAGATAGGTACCCACCTACCCACCACAGGGTGAGGCATATCATATCAGGATATATAGTTTCCCATGCAAGGATCTGTAGGAAGGAGTCCTTAAGGGCGCCGTTAACAAGGAGCAGGCAGGTCTGGGTTTACCCTTACGAGTTTCCGAGGATGACAAAGGGGCCCAGAGAAACGACGGGGGTTTAGAATAGACGAAGAGGAGCACCAGTGAGACCAAACCCACCATCTTCTACCGCATTGTCTTGCATAATTGGCTTAACCAAGCTGCCCCGTTGCCCCGTACTCGACAACCTTAACCCCTGCAACTACAACATCCAGTATCCATTTCTAACTTTTTTATTCAAATCTCGAAGGATCGTTGAAACGTCTTGCTTCATCATTGTTTCATGAACTACCAGAATTATTGATTCTCGTTACCATCCGCTTTGCTCAAGTTATTCAAGTTGATCGTTTGCAGTAGTAAATTGCGATCATTTAATGTTCAGATTGTGTTTCAAAGCTGCATATAAAGGGCATGAAACTCCCGGAGCTCATTAGCAACGTAGGAACGTTGGCAAGCTTTGGAAGACTGCGCAGTAACTAACCACAAAACTGCGTTGTTCTTGCCACAAATGTACGTTGGTATAGCTACCTATATCTACATGTGTACCTACTCGTGTGTCGTCTGTCGTAACTAATACCAACAATTTAATCATGAACAACAAACGCAAGTGTATACAGCCTTGCACTGGTTATTTGAACAACCGAAAATCAAATATCAATCTCTATCGCCCTTTCCCTGTTCTATCATGTTACTCATGATTTAGTATTCGCCAAAGTTATCAACGAAAAATGTAGAACGTTGATCAATTTTTCAGTAGTTAAAGCCCTAAGAAAAGGTGAAAGGAATCTAGGGGGTGGTTTCAGTTGATTAAAATCAGTTGATTATTGAGGTTATTAATAACTCGTAACACAATGGATCTCGTTCTACAGTCATGGGCAAATAAGTGATTATACTGGTTGCTAGACTGGGCAGAAGACGCGGTAAACCCTTCAAGGGTGAATATGCCTTATGTAATAAGCAGCGTTTCGCAAACTACAGTTCTCTGGGCGTGTTTGATCTTGCAGAATTGGTTGGAGTGACTAAACATGAATAGTATCTCTCCCAACGTGTATGATATGTAATGATAATTGTTGTACAATAGTGCAATACCCCAGACGATGAACTGAAATGGAGCGAGATTATTTGTTTCGAGGAAATATCCGTGGTTTGTAAATCGCAATAAATTTCAAAAAATATATCAAATGGTCAATGCGGTACTGATAAACCGAATCGAACACCCGATCAAGAGTTTTTGAATAAAATCTACCGTTTCTATGGTACTAGCATCATCCTCGTGAATTTTTACATTTTTCATCTGCAGTTCCCACAGTATTAATAATCCTGCAGAGCTGAAATTTCACGGTTTTATACCGAACCTCATCGGCTATATTTGAAATGAAAAATTAAGGGACCATTGCTCGTGTTTCGCAAGAGAATAAAATATCTACAGCCTATAATATCGGTACACAATGGTATTCAATGCGAGTAGGTATAAAAATTCTACAGCCCCTGGTATTTCTGATATTATATATATATATCATTGAACTAAACTAGTTAATTAAGGTATGTCCGTGAGTTTTTATTTTATTTTCATTTTTCTTGTTTTTTTTTTTCCTTTTTTTTTACCTTTTGCTTTTTTTATCTTTTCGTTTTTACCGAAGAGAAATAGGTACGTCACGTGCAGCGTGGTTTAATATAACGAGGCAAATATGCTGCAGCGACGATATTACCCCCCAGTTTTTAATCAGAATCGCTGATCGAATATCTCGACGACTTTTATAATCTAAAATCCGCGATTAAGCGATCCCAGGATTCATAAGATCGTATATTTCCTGACTCGAATCACTCATGTGTTAAGTTTACTGCTTGATTTTCAATTCATGATATGTTTATTAAACCTTCAAACAAAGTTCAAAAAAATTATTCACGATGCGTGGGCTCTGCTCTCTTCTCATTTTTTTATTTTTTTTGATACTGTTTGGCCGACAAAAAATTTTTCTGCCTTGAAATTATAGAAATATAAAAGTTCATTCTGAAGATTGGCTTTCACCGGAGGCGAAAAGTTTACGCGCAAGGTCTTATATATATAGAAGTTCAACTTTGATTAGTCTTCTTCCAAGTCTTGTCAGGTATTTTCGTCGGCTTTGATTATTTGTTTACAGCCTCATTTTTTCGCCACGATTAGTTCCAAAAGTTATTTTATTATTCTTAACGAACGGGAGAGCTACTAGGGGGCGATGAACGCCGTCGTTAACGAACTTTTTATTACTTCGATAGCCACGATGTTTCAAAATGTGAATAAAACGACGCTGTGTGCAGGGGATGTAGAAAAAAAAAAAAAAAAAAAAAATTCTCTTAAAAATACACAATTTTAAGACGGCAACGATATTCCCATAGACCCGACTGCGAAAAACTGATTTCTGAAAGCTACATAATCCTGCAGTCTCGTTAGCGCCAAGCTCACAATCAGATTTACAACTGAAAAGGCTGCGCGTGAAATTTATTCTCTAACTTTCGCCATTGACTATGTATAGGAGCACTTTTTCTCCCCTAAAAATTTCTTTCCGTTTTTGTTATTTTTGTTTTTTTTTTTGTTCAATTTTTTTCTTCTCATCCACACATAGCGTCTCCGGTTCTTTTCTGTTTTTACGAAAAGGTAAAAAAATTAGACAAATATAAATTAGAAACATTTTCCAAATCTTGTAATGCATGTTGATATTTTTTTTCGTTTCCCAAGTTCGTAATTCCGGACGCTTAAAACCCGGACATGGAAAAGCGAGGACTGAGAGCGTCGCAGCAATAAAGTGTTGAATTTGAAAAAGAATATAAAAAGAATGAAAAAAAAAAAAAAAACTTAGGTACAGCAAAAACAGAATGAATAAAAATGCAACGCATCTGCATAATCTCCGGTGATTCCTCATCGTTGTAATAAACGGCCTGGTTCTAAGGCTTCCAAGACGCGCGATTATATACTGAAATTGTTATTATCATGGCTCGGAACAAAACGGTATAAAATGGCAGAAAAAGTCGAGCAAGAATCACCGTCTTAAATCATTTCACCGCTTTTATCCTCTGCAATTATCATAAAACCCTTTTGCCTGCCGTTCACTCGTTGTTAAGTATCTCTATACCACCACATACATACGTACACCTACTCATACCTAGGCTTCTCCCACTCCTTACCCTCAGGTTTTGTACTCTCCTATTTTTTAACAAAAAGCTTTTTAATCAGACTTATATAAATCATAATTTTTCTTTTACCTTTTATCGGACATACGAACGTTATCAATTCTTTCTATTTTATCCGGAAATAATTAGTCTGTGAATTTATAGATTCCTATAAAATCTGTTTTGATCAAACTTTTACCATTTTATAGCCTTCATACTTGTCCATTTGTAAAAAGTAGATTCCGATTAGTCGTTTTTCGAAACGTACGTACTTTCCATTAAGCACACTACACCATCTCCTCATCTCTATGACGTATTCGCTTAATGAGCTAACAACAATTTTTTTAGCTAATAAAACCATCCCCTAGTCACATTTATGGTTTACATTAAGACCAGGGTGAGATCAGCGCTGTTTCAATTCTCAAAGATGTTATGAAGTAGCAGCTATTTTTTTCAAGCGAAACTGTCAAAGAAGTTCCAGAATCATCTGTCGCTATTCAAAATAAGAATATTAAAATGTTATAAAACGTAGCTTTTATCAGCTTCATCAGCACGGAGTGCGATAGTACTCTCTAGTTAACTTTAAACAATGAATATTGAGTGACGTTTAAGCTTGGCCAGCTTTTTGAGACTTTTGTTTGACGGGGCAAAGCGATATTCGATATTAAGTCGCGCCTCTCTCTATCGACAGTCGATAAATATTTATCGAAGTTTGAAAGAGTGTGTCCAGTAAAGTGAAGTATAGATATCTAATCCATAACTTTTAAGAAGCTTTCCCAAGTTCTTTGTAGTTTCTTTCATTTTATCGGTGCCCCGTATGAGAGTAGGTAGATATATACTTAAATACGAATTCCCAGAAGAGATGCTGACAATAAGACGATCCCGACTGCCATTCCGCTTATACTCTTGGCTTCGAGTAGGATTATATCAACAATGTGAGAGTACCCGGAAACAGGAGAGAAGACAAGAGATCGCTCTGCGAAATTCCCACTCAATGTGATTTTCATCAAAGATTATACTCTTTGTCTGATGCACTGCACGAATTAAGCTCCTCTACAAGTTCTCTAATACTGACGTTAATAACCGGCTATATTTGTTATCCTCACGCGGAGGTTAATACTGCACATACAATTCTTGTTTACTTCAAACTGTTATCAACCTTTCTAACTCTGGCAAATACGTTAATTTTAATTGATAGTCTATTGTCACGGTATTTGTAGTACATTTGAAACGGTATACTTGAAGCATTCCAAACGTATCGCAATCAGCGTTCGTGCTCGATAAAACAGACCAAAAACTTCGTAACATACTCGACCAGAAAGCAAAATTTTTTTTTTTTTTTTGGTCAACAAAACTTTTTACAACTTTTTTCAAATTTTTTTATTTCCATCACAAAATCATTGTCATTAATCTTAGCGAAAGAAAAAAAAGTTTTTTCATAGTGTAATAAATGTTACTGTTTCTCTTTGTCCTCACACCGTTTTAATTATTTTCATACCCCTCCCATCGTACTTTCAGTTTCTAGTATGAGCTTAATTATGATTTGGCGTATCAAGATAATGCCTAATTCTGTTCGTAATCCGACGGTGGATCTAATAGAAGAAAAATAATGAACGTATCTATGCGTTTGATAAGCCGTGGCTATTACTGGATGGCAATAACCATACCACAGCGGCATCAACGAGGATCAATTCATCTGTGGAAGGCCATATCCAATATGGTGAAACTCGGGCTCATGTACTCGAACAGATGAATCGTTGCTGCAGTTATAATCAACAGCCATTCGCGATAAATGAACGTGCAGACTTATAAGCCTGTGATGGAATTGAAATGAGAATAGCTGCAATTAAGCAGGCAGACACATTGCTGACAGTTTTGTTTATTTATATATATATTTTTTTTGTTTTGAGGTTTTTTTTTTTCTTTTTTTTTTCGGTAAATTTATATAGAACTGTGGGATTTAGATAGCGTAGATTATTTGACGCGTTAAGATAATGAAAATTCGCTAATTGTCATTTAAATATTAAAATTCGTTACTTCAGTCGGAGCTGTACAGTCGTGGACTAACGAAAGCGAATATAAATTTAAGAAGCTTATATAAGAAGATTCTGACAGAGACTGTGGTATAATTTGAAACACCACCGTGAGCTGAGCCTGAGTCTGAGCCTGAGCTTTTTGACGTGGAATTAATTAACTCGAAAGAATTAATTAGTATTGCTTATCGCACTGCGGTATTTTTTTTTTTTTTTTTTTTTCTTTTTTTTTATGGTAGAATTTAGTCAGACGTATAATTTTATCATAATCTAAAAGCAGATCTGTCGCTATATTGTATAATATTCTCTTTATAAAATCTTGGTGAAAAAAAAACCAAAAAAAAAATAAAAAATAAAGATAAAAGTAAAAAACCGTAACACGATTTAATTCTTCCTCACGTTGTGTGAAAGCTTGAATTTTCGTCAGATAATAACCACGTAAAAAATAAAAAAAGAAAGTCTACACGAATTACTCGATAAAACTTCAAAAAGTACAAGGTAATATCTGACTCTATATTATATACAAACGTGTGTGCCTGGCTACTGGGCCAAAGCGTTTTATATCCCAAAATTACGCCTCAGTGCTTAGCAGAAGTTCAATGCGTTATTTCCAAAAGATTAGGCACGACCCTCTACCGAGTCCCGAAATTATATTTAAACTTTGCCACGTAAACGATTCAACCGAAACCCTAAGAACGCGATTCACACGCCTAAGAATGTCTATCATTGTACAATTCTACTAAATTTTTCAGGACAAAATTATCATCAACAAATTCGTATATACCTACTTTGCTATATTATAAAAAAATATTTTTCCAATTACTTTCAACTACAGAGTCTAAATAGTAATACTAAAAAATGAATGAAAAATTGCAACAAGTACTTCACAGATTCATTAAAATTACTGCAGTACTGAAATTTATGAATTTACATTTTTATTCAAGGTCTTTCTTTGCCCAAAGTCCTCATTACTACGTTATTCAATTACAATTTATAGCCGTACCTACCGCTTTTCGAAAGGGGGATGAAACTGCTGTAACCGTTAAGAATTAGAGTTGGAATTTTGATGAGAGTTTGGTTCTGGGAGGATTGTTTAAATTCTTTACTTTATCTTATATATACGAAAATGATTCTTTCCTCCCGATCTAATTTAAGGTTAAGGGTCTACACCGCAATAATCCGTGCACACAGTTTACGATTTGGAATTGGCTAGAGAATTGTTGCTTTTTGGATTATGGTAACAATGTCTCTCATCGAGTTAGGGCACATCGGTATTTGGCGTGACATAATTGACTTTAGGTAAAGCAATTCGCGAATCATTCTATGCCACGTTCGTAGCAAGTATTACTCTACTAATACGTCATTCTCAGGAGGTTTCTATGACCCAAGATGCAAGCTAGGGGAATGTTATATGATATTCATCCGGCAATATTGCAGCTCTAGTGGTACCATCATATCATATCAGCTTACGAGCAATTTCGGTTTATTCGTAGTACAGTGAGTCGTTTCTCATAGATAGACGATTAGAGTATATACTTGAAATATCGAGTTTCTCTACTGTACTATAGAACTTGAAGTGTCTAGATCCTAAACTGGCTATACGGGGGTTTAATCTAATGCTTAGCGACGTACGGTGAACCGGATGACCGACCAAGTGTGACTTGAAAAAATATTTTGCCTCCTGACGTGATCCTGAGTGTCCTGCACCGACGTTTTTAGTCTCTGCTTCTCCTTCTCATTCTTCGTCTTTTTATTTTCTTGAGAAAAGTTTTAGTATTCAAGAACCGTTTTCGCGGGTTCAATCCTCACCCTTCTGAACTAGGATCCCTCTGGATCTTTTGCCGCGTCTCGCGTGCCTCGGCGAACGCCGTTATATCTACCGTTCTTATAAAGCTTCCACAAGACGTCGTATTAATACCTCTTTCACCTTCCGCATGACGAGGAACTAGGAACGAGGAAGAAAGAACGAAACAAAGCGACTCATCGATCTCGGAATAGCTTGCAAATGATGAAAAAAGTGTTTAACTTTTCCGCAAGTTCAAATATTCGAAAACCAAAAAATTTGGGATGAACAAAAATTGATTAAATATATTTAATAAAGATCCAAAATCGTCGAACACGTCACTCTAACACAACCGCTGTCACTAAGATACGGCTCTAATCGTGTTGGCCTTCGAAAGCGACGGAAAGAGAACCGATAAAAGCTTTCGGGTGGGAAGCTTCGCGTAGAACCAGGGAGCCTCGAACGTTCGGTGACAATTTAAAAGCAGTTCGCAATTACGTGAAATACAATTTACCGTCCTGGTTCCTGCAGGAAATGCGAGGCCTCTGCGATATTCTGAAATTCCCGTTTCTCCTCTGGAGTCGAGTCGAGTTGGCTTGGTTCTTTCGCGTTCCTAGGTATAGCCAGCCATTTCACGCGCCAAAATTGACGCCTATTTTCTTCCTCCCCTCGCGATTCTTCCCCATTTTCGCCGTCTAATGGTAACGAAGAATTCTCATCTCCACAGAAACGGCTATACATGTGTCAGCGTGGTTGCTGCCATGATTTCGCGTATCTAACATAAGCTTTTTCACACCATTTTGATTCGTAGGTATCTATATTTTTATATAATTAATTTTTTTCCCTGTGGCAATGAACATTTTTTAATTATCCAATTATTTCTCTTTCCCTTTTTATTTTATTGTCTATTTTAATTTCTCGCAGGATTTCACGTCGAGGATTGAAAGTTACGTGCAATAATATTCCATGTGATAAAAAAAGCCGAGCTATGTTCCAGTTATATTAATTCCATAGTAAAATGAGAACTTTTTTTATTTTTGTATTTTTTAATCACGGTAAAACGATGGAACATTTTAGTCTACACATGTGGCTCATACATATACCTATAACTATATGTATCAGAGCTGGATAATTTCGGGCTCTAACAATTTCCAATCACACGATACTACTGCAGTATTGCGCAGCTTGCACAAGCCGACAAATGGAATAATTAATTACCTACCCCCGATTCGATTAGATGATGAAATTTGCTTTGACGCGTCTGGAGTCTGGAGACCAGAGACTCGCAGTGTCGGCAGGCTAGCCTAATTTCATTGTCAGACATTACAGAATCACGAATCAAATTGTATGATCACGTGCTTCGTGAAATGGATGCAGATCTCTAATTAACCAGACTTATTTGGCTAAATTTTAGGGCAAAGATCAGAGAATTTTGAAGCTTAGAAATTTCGTTGCTTGGCTTTCAGGAATATATGTAAGTTATAACTAACTGAAGACTTCAAAGTAGCTGACATCGAATCATATTACGCTTCAGGGTTTACTCATTGTCGCTCGACGATGTACATCATCTTATATTCCCTTGGAGCGTAGCTGTTCTTGCGGGCTTAAAATGAACTATGTTTGTTCATCGTTTTTAGTGCTTTTAAGTCAGCTCTTTAACTTTCCACTTCTGAGAGCGCCAGTTCCAAAATGATGAAGATTTTCAACAGTATTTTCTCTAAAGACTTTCAACAAACTTGGAGTACATCGTGCAGAATCATATTTTTGAATACGTATGTAGGAGAGACCGGAGAAAAATTATTAAATTTTGTTGTTTGTTTCCTTGAAAATTTTTTTTTATTAAAAATTTACGGGCTTGGGTTGAAATTCCGAATTTTACAGATTCCGTAAGGTATGAATTCCGAGATTTATTATCGCTGATTCACAGTTTTTAGAAACGGGTATATAGTCGATTCAAAAAACTTCAAATCAGAAGGTACCGGAGGGTCGAAATTCCAAAAGCTAAAGATCTGGAAGGCCAAAACTCCGAAACTTGAAATTCACGCATCGAGCGTCGTGCCCCTGTAATAAATTTTCGGATTCTTGAACTTTCCGAGTTTTGGACTTTCTGACTTCTTAGCTGTCTGCATTCCAATATTTACTAATTTTAATATTCTGAATTTTGACCTTTCTAAAAATTCAATCTCGTCTCAAATAATTTCGTTATTTTGAACATTCGAAACTTTCAAAAGTCCGAAATTTTTTTCAACCAGAAATCGAAGAGAAAAGATTTCAGAGAATCCAAAAAAAAAAATCTCCACTTTCCTCGATCTCTCCAAAATATTTTAATCCGCCAATTTATACACATAAACCATAGCGTAGGTAATGCTTAAAGTAGATCTAGGTCTCCACATAGATAACATAGAGTGAAAACGAGAAAAGAAGATGGTGACGTGGACAACGTGGATGGAAACTCGCTGAGTGAAATCTGATACAAAAGAATATCAGCTACAACTGGCTGGCTGAACAAGGTGGGTGACGACGCGTCGCGTCGCGACGCGACAGGACGGCAAGGGGGATGCACCATGGCCACTGCTACGGGGAAAGAGGAAAAGTAATTTTCTATTCTTTTGTTTTCGTCGCCGAGTCCTGCGATTGACTTTCTCACTAGCTCTGGATTTTCCACAGTCCATATACCATGGCTGCCAGACTAGTTTCCAGTTCTATAAAATGTTTTTTTTTTTTTTGTATTTTCAATTTTGAAGCCCGACGTAGCTACGGGGAACCCAAAGCTACCACCTAAGTTACCCATGTCATAAGATCGAGTCACGATACTTGAAGAAAAGTAATTCACAAGGTAACTGCTTCAAGTTGAAAGTTTGGATAGTTGTAGCTTCTAACGTCGAATATTTCGAGTTCTGAATAGTTCTTAGCATATAATTGACCGATGCCTAAATTCCTTGGCTCTAAATCAGGAAAGCTCGTAGAGTAGTTTGGACTTTGGAGTTGGAGACTAGAGCCAGGTCAAAGTGGTCCAAGAATCCATATAGATGCACAAATAATTTCCTAAACAATTATTAGGTCGATTCTGAATAGTTGGATGGAAGATTAAGCTCTATGTGGAATTAGTAGCTATGTTATATCGTAACACTTACGTTTACAGTTATTGTTATTAATATTGTTTTATAATTAACAAAATTATCGATTCTTTTCCACAACGCAAATGTTGACGAACCAACATCCGCGCTGTTCCATTAAATTTGAGATAGATTATTTTAGCTCAATATTATATATATGCCTATAATGTAGACCTGAGAGTGATTCTGGGAAAGATTCATATTAAAATTCATTGGCTTTAAGAACAATTTTTTTTTATTGATATGCATATTCCCTGTTTCTTGGATTTTGCGAAATTTGACTTTCCGGAGAAAAACGTTACGTGGAATCTCATTTTATTAATATGAAAAAATTTGATTATTCTCCGATACAACGATGATATTAGGTATTGATCAAAATTTCTGTTGTGATGTGTTCGTTTGTCATTTTGGTTTAATGGATTGACGGTTCGTGAGCATGTCTGCAATTCTCGATTATTCAAATATGTCAGTCTCAATTTTGGACTGTGGCATATCTACTCCGAAAGGCTGTTTCGATATATGAATGTATTAAATAAACGAAACAGAAAAAAAAAAAAATGAAAAAAAAATATATATGTATATGTGTATATAACGCCGCGTGTACCTTCGTCAGATTCGAAATCCAGGAAAAACGGGTTTTTCCATTTCCTTAGATATAAATTTGCACCTCTGACATAATCGTTAACCCGATCTTCAAGCCATACGTGATGGAAGCTCGTCTCATCTTCCTACCCATCGCGAATCTCCCTTATACATATATAAAACATGTATATATATTTCTACAGATATTATATATCCATCCGCAATATATATGTATGTATATATATATATATATGTGTGTGTAAATATTTGACGTAGTATGTGACTTCAATACAAGCTCACATACAATCTGTCTGCCTCGCCTATAGTATCTCCCTCCATATCCAATATGAACCTTTTTTACCCCAAGGTTTTGCTCTATATATAACTTTTTGCATCCCTGCTGGGTAAATAGATTACAGGGACGTCGCATATTACATATCAAGTCTTGCGTGGGCAAATACTATATCTAGATATACCTAATGTATTGCTGGTAAGTTTGCATTCCTACAGGTGAAGAATCTGCGCATGGAAAGAACTGAAGTGCAGTTATTATTTTCTGTATTTTAGATTTGGATTTTTTTTTTTTTTTTTTTGAGCGAATAGGATTGATTTTATCGAATTATACCTACCTATGTGTATAATAATAGTGGGATTTTTATAATGTGGTAAACGATCAATTTTCACTTATTGTTATACCTACCCCTGAACAAAGCAGGGTGTCAAATACTTGATATTAACGGAGCCAGCTTTGGGACAATTTATTGCAAAATTTCTGCGTATATGAACGAAATTACGGCGTATATTAATTAAATTCTGTTTGCGGGACTGACGCAGTATTAATGGGGCTAATTATTAATAAATAACGAGCTACGAGGCGTTACCCCATGTGTCGAATTCAGATAATGGATCTCAAGCAAGTTAACAAGCCTACAGCTTGAGAAAATTTCTTAATCATATAGAACAACCGAACATTTTACTAATCTATTTTAATAATTTTCAATAATTCAAACTACATACATCCACAAAATTCAAATACATACAATGAAAATTTCTTAATTACAGACATACCATCGCCGGGCTGTAGCAACGTCAGATATAACAGCACCGAGGATATCAAGGCACAAGAATTGGGTTTTAAGCAGCTGGATTTTACGCCAATAGTAGTCTCCAAAATAAGGTAAGCACTCATTAATATTACTCGCATTTAATGAAAGTTCAATGAAAAAAAATTTGATCATTTATTTAATTTCTGCTCTAAGAATTTTGTCCTTATTTTTTTTTTTTCTTCTTTTTGTTTTCATCCGCTTTAATTATAACTGAGATTGAACCAGACAGTTGGACAGACAGTGAGGTATAGTTACGCATGAAAGGGTTGCCGTTATTGTTGGTTTAAATTAGTAGCTAGAACAGTATTGTCCCTGCCTCACTCTGTTCTGAGCTTTTATTCCTCTCTCAGTATCCCACTTGGTCTTGTTAGCTCGGTTTTAACGTGAATATTTCATAAGTATCAAATCTCTAATCTCAAAACAATAGAAAATCTTGAAATGAAACTTTAGTCTTATAATGTGGCAGGACAACTTGCGGGGTAGTTTAATCTTATATTCTTAGCTCTATGAAATCTCCGACTCTGTACGGTAAATCACTCGGTTAATAAAAGTGAATTTTCTAATCTATTCGTGAATCCTACCCTTTGTCTTTTTCCTTTTTTTTGTTTTTTTGATTCGGTGAAATGTACTCGTATATTTTTATCCCACAATGCAATATCTTCCCTTTGGCTTCACGTCTATACATATATGTATACCTATACGTACATACATACCTATACTTATGAAAAGAGAATGGGAGAAAAAGAAAGCCAGGACCAAAGAGTGGGATGGAAGCTAGGGCATTAAAGGATAAAAGGATTTAGGTAGGACGTATTTTGGGTGCAACTTCGAACCCTCTGATTCGCTGGGGAGGAAAAAAATTTAAGTAGAAAAAACTTTCTAGTGGATCGCCAAGACCTAGCTGCGGCGCGGGACCGTAGAATATGGTTTGCACGCATCTTGGATGTGGAAACACTCGAAGATAAGAAAGTTGCGATTTAAGGAGTGGAAATCTGACTAGACGTATCAAATCCGTAAAAATTGTAAATGCAAAACTCTTAACACCGCTTACCTTTTCCTGCATCTTTCAGTCAAATTACTTTCCGATTAATTTTCCTTCTTCAAAGTCTACGAATTAAGGACGAAAAGAATGCAGGTAGAGAAGGAGAGAGTTTGACTGTTGGTGGTGAAATATGTGGACAGCGGTCGAAGATGTATAGTTACCCTCACCTCTGGACCTCAATGATTTGTACCTCATACGGGTGGTTAAGGGTAGCCTGGTAAGAAATATGTTTGGATATATATATATATTTTATTTTTTTTATTTTGTGGCCAAGAGATTTCCAGGAGTGAGAGTGAAATATTAGTATACGCTACGGGACGTGAGTGTTTGCGGAAAGACAAGAAGAAGACGAGAAGAAAATTTCGTGGCGTACGTAGTGGGTCGATTAAATATTCGAGAAAGATTGTTGATTTTAACAGAGAGAGTAAATTCGAAATTTTTCACATCCCTTCATAATACTCCATGGTCCTAATATCTCGGAGTACCAAATACTTGTATCTTGATGATATTGTATTCCGTAATGTATTTTTTCCATAACCATTTCGGAACCGTTATATATATATATATACTTTTTTTTTTCCTCTTCTTCGTTTATCGTCTCACCCAATCCTCTATATTTCGTTCTTACTTTAGTAAAGCTTTCAGAAAGATAAGAATGATATAATACAACGAACACATGGCTTTTCTTGATCTTAAGATAACCTTTTGTGTGCCATCTGCTGATAAAACACAAGCCCTGACCGAGATCGTAAAGGCGAATACTATATCAAAATGAATAAACGCTATACACTGCCTAGACTGATCATTTTATCTATAGCAAAAAATATTACTGGATTAGAAATCGATCGATTTACATTTCCTGAAAAAAAAAAAAAAAAATGGCAAAATTACCCAAAGATTTCTTTGCCAATTTAAGCTATAGATATCCGCTTATGAAGTAATATAATACTGCAGTCATCTTGATGTAAATATAATATTGAATTTCTGAACCTGTTGCACCGCGTGATACTTTTCTTTAAAATCCACGTTTATACACTTGAGCCATTTCAATTTCTCTAAAAATTTGTATCGCATTTTTTTTCGACTTTTATTTTCTTTTCTTTTTTATTACGTTTTCTTTCAATTCTCTACGTTTCAAATCTCGAGCTCCTGATCATAGCGGGACAGAAATTTTTCCCACTTCATTCAACTTTTCATCCCCCTTGGGGCAGACTTTGCAAGTGAATCGTGGGAGGAGGGGGGGGTTCGGAGATTAGCTTGGTCGAGCTTGTGCTACGTTATGAATAATCCTAAAGGAATATTTATGGGATAAAGAAAGAACGAAAGAAAAAGGGATATATATATATATATATATACTGAAAGAATGTTAAAAAGAAATTCGATTTTGATTATAATTATTGTATTATAGCCTTTCGCGGATATAGATTTGTAACTTGATTTTCTTCATCCCGGGGGAAATGAAAATAAAAAATAAAATAAAAAATAAAATAAATTCCCTATACTCCAATAGTGTCACTTACAAATAACGAAGAAAAATATCTAACCATCGCTCAAGCCCTGGTTGCGTTATAGTTTGCCCGTGTAGTTCGTCCTTTTGTCACGTTAAGCTGCCGACTGATTTATGTCGGGAGGGGATTTCAAAGAACCTGAAGACATCCCACGATGTGGACGTACGTACGTTGCTTTGGCCTCGATCGTTTTCGGGGGATGAAAAAGGATCGCAGGATATCGCGGTGCTTTTATACCCCGTGCGAAACAAAACGCAGACGAACGCATCGCGTGTCTTGACAAATTCCAACGATTCTTAGATATTTCCCCACCTTTCAGTCCTTCCGTCTTTTCAAAGCTGTAGGCGAAAGCTACGTCCGTTTCTTCCCCCTTTGTCCCTCCGGCGTAAAGTTCGGCGGCAGACTTCTACAGGAGAAATATTGAAGTCGACGTGGAATCGATTCCCAAGCGGTGCGTCTGACGGTTATGTATTTTTTTTCCAGTTTTTTATTTTTTTTTTATTTTTTTTACTCTCCTTTTCGCTCCTCTATTTTTTTTTTCTCCCTTCCTTTACGTCAGATGACAGCCAATTTTTATCTCTTGATTGCATTTGCAATTCTGATTCCACTCACGTATGTTTCTCGCCCTCTTACGCGACAGGGATCTCGAAATCTCGCCATCTCCTTCGCAAGCTTAACTTACTTCAACACTTTGTTGATCCGTTAGCCTACTGCAGTTTCTACTTCTACTTCACGATCCGTCATTCATATTCTCTCCTATTCTCATTTTCACCGCGAAGTTATTATCTTTATCAAACAAAAAATGATCCTTCAATTATTTGTAACTGTTATACGAATTAATCGAAAAAGGAATCCCTGGTCGAGAATTTTTATTTCCTGTGTCACGTTTTACGGTGAAAATAATAATAATACTAATAATAATAATCATCGGCTTCCGCAGTCGGTATCTTCGTTAAAATTATAACCGTAGACTTAAAACTCTGCATTTGACAAAAAATTGGAGACACAAGCAAAGAATTGGAAAAAAAACACACACAATCTGCAAAAGATATTAGCGTACACTACTTAGATAGCCCGAAGTTATTGCCTGTACTACTTTATTGTTTTTAAGAGTATACCGTAAGCATTAAAATGACAAAGAGCAAGGACAGAGACTCTTAAAAATATAATTCCACTTCCTTAAGAAGCAATTAATTTCGTCCTCGAAGGAACAATAAAGGGCGAATAGGGGTTGGCTTCGCCGGGGTGGAAGTAGAGCATTTAAATTAAGTGGCTTCCTTCGAAATTACATTGGGAAGAATGCACTAGACCAACTCTCAAGGTATTCATTTAATTGCAATTTTTTTTTATTACTGCAATAAAACGAAGTAAAACAAAAAGAAGAAAAGAAAAAAACGAAAAGAACATTATAATTCTCGCAAGGGTAGATTTTCAAGAGTTATTATTTGCCACGATTAAAAAAAAAAAAATTAAACAATTTGAAATTTTTGTTTTGCTTTTTTTTCATGATTATAGTAAAGTTAATACATAACATACATACGTCAGAGTTCAAAGAATGGAAAGTAAAGAGGGTTACTGCGTTTAAAAGAATCATACAGGGGGAGGAGAAGAAAAAAAATGAAAAAAAAAATACAACAAAAATAATAATAATAATGATAATAATAATAATAATAATAATAATAAAAAACAAAAGAAAAAACGATGAAGAATTGCTTGGAAATGAGGAAACATAAAGAAAAGACTGAGAATGTGAGAGCATATTTCGAAGCGTTCCATAAAGCACCCGTTTTCCAGCACCGCCTGCACACCTGCTTTTCTCTTTTCGCTTGGTTTATTTTTTAATCAGGTTCCCTCGTGGCTTTACTAAGGGCACCGAGGTGGGCGCACCCCCAACATACATTTGTGTAGAGTGTGATACTCGGTAGTGCAAGTAACCGCGTTATGCATACCCATATACCTACACACACGTATATGTATTGTACGTGTACACAGATACAAGTAGTTGATATGAGGATATAGTATATAAGGACTCGAAAGCTCCATTTCGGAGTCCCGTCTGGCCATGTATCAACTCCCGTGGTTCGTGGCCGGCAAATATGTTGAAAAGTTGAATTTTATGCTCTGCCACAGTGCACCGACCAACGCCCTTACATAACCGTCTATATGTGTCTGTGTCTCGAAAATGCATTACACAGCTAACGGGTTCATGTGCGTCTGCTAACTGCAGTCGCGTTTTAATGCAATTAAACGCTGTTTACGGCTCGACGAACAATTGTTATGAATACCACCCCTCGGTTACACCGAAGAGCACTAAATTAATTAACGAATCGCTCAGGTGATACGAATCGCATCAAAATCCATCAGAATTTTTTTCTAAAAATCGGTAAAACAAATAAATTTCAAAAATATAAAAAGAAAAAAAAAAAAAAGAAAAAAAAAAAACAGATCAAAAGCGCTTTATTTTACTCTCCAAAAGTTCAGGCGTGACAATGGAAGGGCTTGGAGATAATCGAAGAGGGTCTGTTTATACGGGGGTATCGTTTAAATAGATCGCGAAATATCCGATCGGTTTGTGTATCGGCTTGTGTGGCAATAACTCTTGTTATATGGCGGTCGAGGTTCGCAGAGGGGTGAACCTGTTCGAGGCAGAAAAGAGGGGTAGGTAGGTATAAACGAAAATTGTTTTTCGTTTCGGGCAGTTGGTTCGGGTAGGTATATAAGGGTGGGTGGGTAAGCTTCTCGCATCTATTTTATGTTCTCTAAGCGATTTATAACGATACTACCTCTTAACTTTCACCGGAAGTGAGTCTTTGAATTTTTTATTATTCGCACCCCACGTTCTTCTTTTTCAAAACTTTATCTACAATCCAGGTTCTCAATCTCCGGGATCTTCTACTTCATGGATTAGACCAGGTATATATACTTAGCTATTTACGATTATACGATACTACGAATTTCACCTACAACTTTACGTCACATATTCAATAAAACTGAAAATTCTTTAACAAATTTTATTCAACGATTTTTTACCATGTCAAATATTTCGAAAACGAATATATTAAACGTCGTTCAACCCTCTGGACGCTACTTAACCATCTCACATCTAAACCTCACGTAAAAATTATGGAAATAAGGTTAAAAGATAATAATTAGAAAAATAAATTCATTTTCATTACAGTACCTCACGTTGAAATTAAACTTTTAATCCTGTTCTCACAAAGGTTCTAACAAGTGCGATTTTCTCTTCATCCTTTCACTTTTTTTGGGGGAATTTGTGTCACTCAAAAAATGAAAAGGGATACTTTTATGCAAAAAAATATTTACCAAAATCGAGGAAAAAAAAAAAAACAGGCTATCCTGTTCTTCCTATTCAGTTTTCTTCCTTTATGACATACTTGTGTCTAGCTGCAGAGACTTTCTAGGCGATTCACTGTACGTCTATATGGGTACCCATAACATTGCACTGTGTCACAGATTACAGTATCATCAAAGCGTTGCATATGCTGTGAGTATTCGCGTCCGTGACCGTTAAATCGCACGAGCTGGTGCGTAGTATGTATGTATGTAGATAGATACGTATAACAACGTGCAGAAATGCAGCTTGAAGCGGAATGCGAATCATGATATTACCCCACACGTTTGCATTACATTTACTACAAATTCAGGGTATATGGAGTTGCCGTAGGTTAGTATTAAGCGTTTATAATTTAAACTTTTTCACCCATCAGCTTGCAACGTTAGTGAACACGATGGTTAAGGACGAATGTTTTTTTCAACAGAAACACGAAGAGAATTTCCAAAATTTTCTGGCAATTTTTGATGCTTTTTTTCTTTTCGTTTCATAATACATGTATCGTAAATATTGACGGAATCCTGATCGCTGTTTTTTAATCATAAACGCAGACCCACATTGTACCTACCATGAAAATATTTCGCAGCTGACGCACACCCACGCAGTATCGAGAATTTTTTTTAAAATAATATTGATTTTGAAGATAAAATTGTTGGAGATTCAATCGCGTCATTAGAAATCAATGAAAATGTGATACTAATATGGGAAAATCAGTTGGACAACAATGTGAGGAGTTTTATCGAAGTGTTCATTATTCACTTTTTTTAATTAACAAGAAGTACATCGTGAATCATAATGAAGAAGTGCTTAACACTGAATAAACTTTTAAACTTGGAAAATAGTCACTTTTATATAAACAAATAGCACCGAAAAACTCCCTCGGGTATCACCTCAACGTGCTACTATAATACGGGTAAGTACGATTAATTGAATGATAATTAAATATTCCTGGCGAGCGCTGGTAATTATTATACAACGTATACGTTATAACGAAACGCGATGTGACTTTGTAAAGAGCAATGAATAACAATGATTTTTGTCAACGTTAGGGTATATATAATACAAATCAATTAATTATCAATGTTGAAAAAAAAAATTTTTATTTATTTTTTTTTTTGGGACGTTTTTAGTCAGTCCCAAACCACGTAGGGGACGGAGATATATATATAAACCAAGCAGCGAAATATTTCATCAAGCAAAACAAGGAACCAGTAAAGTTCCATACTCGTAATTTTACCCATAGCACATCGTTTTTGAAGCGCAACAGCTGCGACAATTCACCGCGTGGTCCTTACTCTAAATCAATATAGACGGGTATTATTTTATAGTCAACCGTTGACCTGGTTCTCGCTACTGTTGTACTATATATGTACGATATAATACTACCTATATTTATCTATCGGAAGGTGAAAATGCATGACTTATCGTTAGTGGGAAGACTCGGTGCTCTACATTAACTGAATCCATTTTAGAATGTAGCTAAGAATTGTACAGCATCCGGGTCGAAAGAGCATAAAAGTTATTTAAAAAATTAGCCCAGTATATCTTAAGGATAATTCACATAATCGCGTCAAAGGATATCAAAAGCTCGTTTTTTTTAATTTGAAGACAGAGAGTGAGGTGAGAATAATTTTGGTCTAGACCCTAGGGAATAGAAAAAAATATCTCGTTGAAAAGACCACGCGATGAATTTATGGCCTTGAGGAGGTGGGAGCTTTGCGATCATGAAATGAAAGAAAAAAAAAAAATAAAAAAAATAACGAAAAAATTGTTGAAATATGAAACGCATCCCTAGTTTCATGCCCTGATTGGAGTCTTACCGCCAGTTTTACGCCCGGGTAGGTTGTTTGAATTAAACACAGTATATCTACGTAGTTATGTACAGCTGAGAGTAGGACATTCCATCTCCTAGTTTCCATTCACGTGGCGATCATACCGCGCCGTGCCTAGGCTTCCGAGACAATGAAGTCGACGAGACAATGCCTAGAAGAGAATCATACCAGCACTGCGACTGGGCCATGGATGCAGTCAACTTGCTTCAGGTCGATGATGAGTCTCGTCGCGCAATAATCTAGCCCTACCCTAGCAGAGTATAAATGTAAATGTAAATGTAGATGTGGATGTGGATCTGGATACCCGGTGCTAGAATAGAGCAGATATGCCCGAGGGAATATCCTGGTTCTTTGGCACTCTTTAAAGGAGGATCCCGGGAATGATGGAGTGTGATAAAAAGTCCTTAATAAGTACATGTACCTACCTAACCATTTACCTCGACTCTTAGGTACAGCTATCGCATGTAGCGCAGGATATTCGAGGTTGGTTCAAAACGGGACTGACCATAACCTGTAGAGTTAGGTAGGTAGGTAAGTACATTGCAACGTAGATAGGGCGCCTTTATGGTATGACCATCAACTAGCGGAGGTGAGGAAAGGGCCTGGAAACTGTGGATTCGTGGAAGCCTCGTAACTCAACTAATTAAGCCACTACGCCGCGAGTACCTACCTACTACGGACCAGCAGCGTCGTCGCGCTACTTTACGCAGTTCTGAAAACGCCTGTTAGACCGTGAATAGCATACGGAATCCACCCTTGCAAACAATCTCAACATTAAACTCACGCGTGCCGGTAGGCAACTTGCGAACTCTTGTTCCTGTTCAAATTTCACAAAAGGGGGGATCAAGTTGGGCGAAAGTAAAAAGAAGAGGGAAACAAAAAAATAACATGAATAGTTTAGAATCGACTCGAACATGAGTAAAGTTATAGAGAAAGAGAAAGAGAAAGAGAAAGAAAATTATTTTGTGTACATATATTTTTGACATTTAGCGGTAGGTATCACCAAACTCGCAATTGTCACCTGCACGAGTTTAATCGTGTGTCTAATTGTCGACGCGATGCGAGAGACCGTGACGAACCGATTGCCCAATAATTTGCTAATCCGGGACACGTAATTGATTCGTTTATTGTCAATTATCCGTAAGCGATGCTGCAGGGAATTACCATCTACCTGGTAAACGATGTCATTATATATTATCATCGGAAGAGTTTTCTATCAAGTAAAAATTAAAACTTATAAAAAAAAAGAAAAAAAACTCCAACAGCTATTACCGTAAAACACAAATGCCACACATTTAAGGGTTTAGTTTCACCTGGATGGACAAAAATTCTAATCCTTTAGTCCCATATTCTAGAAATGTAGAAGATTCGAGGCAGGGTTTGCACCAGCCGCCGAGTTAGGGTGTGATGTTTTGGGTCACGGTGCTGGGACGCTAAGTGGAAGGTCAGGAAAGGTTAGTTGACAACAAGGACACTTGGGAGTGTTCCACTATTTGAGCCTCACCCTTCTCTCTGATCCCTTTATACTATATACACCTTTGGATGTTGATCCCTCTGTGCAACGCTCTTGATCCAGGATTCGGTGTTCAGCGTGTGATGATGACCACATTGCAGCAGCATGTATCCTGGCACTAATTGCATCAGAGCTATTCCACGTTTCGTTTCATTCGAAAAGTAGAACTGTAAATACGATGATTTGAACGTTAGCAAAAAATAGAGGGAAAAAATCCCGCTTTGAACTGGCTCCAAATATCGAATTACACGACTAATTCCCAGTTTCCATCATTAGAAATAACGTCTACACGGGTCCAGTAACCTTCCTTCAACTTTTTAGCTTCGAAATAGAGATAATGTGAAAGTTAAAAATTTTTCCTTCGTTCAGGGATGGAAGGAAGAACGTAAATGATGTTCTGCATGGAATTAATCATTGTCTATTAATCTTTTACACCCTCTGAAAATGCTGACCTAGGACCTTATCGCTCCTCGTTAGAACTCCCAAGAAACTGATGCACATAAGAGACTGGTGCAGGAAATAGGGAGTGGGGGGCCACGAGCGAATGTTACATAAATGAACTCATCTTTGTTTTATCAAATATAAGAGGTTACAAATGGTTCTCGGGAGAAATACCTTCCGCTTCTTTCATTTATTTTCACGGAAAAATAAGCGAGAAGTGGTGGAGTCGGTGAAGGTGGAGGAGGTGGAGATGCAGATGGAGATGGAGGTGGAAGTGGAGGTGGAGATGAATACGATTTTTGAGCTCTGAAAGGCTCCGTGTTCCGTTGGGAGCTCAGAAATCTCTACCTAAACAATAAGCAGAAAGGAAGTATGAAAAATACTGGGCAAAAGAAAGTTCAATAAATGAATGGGCCCCTCGAAATACGTTCTGAAGCCTATTTTTTTCCCTCTCTCATATCTCTCTCTCTCTCTCTCTCTCTCTCTCTCTCTCTCTCTCTCTCTTTCTCTCTCTCTCTCTATCCCCAAGGGCTACAATTATTTCTTGATGGAAACACTTTTGTTCTGTATCTTCTTCTGCATTGTTTACACTCGTTCAAAGAATACGAGCTTACAACAGTCCCAGAGTTCACTGCCCATTATAGCATCTCATCTCCGAATACTCCCAGGAATCGATTCCCGAAAGATCGCACATTTCGATTGTCGGCTACTCAAATACTTCCCCAATGATTAATAGGCCGAATATACGCCCTCCGGACTCTATAGCACACGCGAAATCGCCTACGAGACTAAAGACGGTACCTATACACGCCTCTTTCCAAGTCCTAAGTTCCGGTTGATGATTCACGATTTCCGATATGCGATTTACAATCTGATAAAACGGAAGTAAGGCCGGAAACCGTTGGCAAATACTTGTTGATGAACGTGTTTAATCAGAGATTATTTCTAAACAGGAAACATATACCGTGTATGTGCAATTTAAGCGATTAATTTGAATGCCTTGTATGCCTTGTATACCATAGTGGGTTATGATTCATGTGTTTATTCTGCGCCGTTGATCCACGAACAATGTTTTACATTTCAAGTTGAAATTAAAGTACGAGAGAATTCGAGCTTTTTTTTCCCCTCTCCAACGCCGTAACACGTTGAAGTAAAGGAAATTAAAAGTACTTTAACTTTAACGAGTACGTTTTTAATCACCATTATCCTGACGACTTTGTGACAGTAACAAAGCCTTGACACTTTGAGTAAACAATTAGGCACGTTTAACGATAGCTAGCTGCTCAATTTTCATCTCACGTTCTTTCTTTTGAACTTTTTTTTTTCATTTTTTTTCCATTTTTTATGTTTTTTTTTTTCAAGTCAAATCTCACTGCACTGCAGTTAATTATTCATGTTCATGAAGATTCCATGCACAGGTACTTCACAGTCAATTTTACCAACCGAATGGTGGAACAAAGCATTGAATACGGGAAGGGTTCATACCCCGCAGCAAGGAAGCATCATCTTCCGTCCTATCTACGTAGTTGTTACATGATTATGGGGTTCGCGTGTGATATCCGTTACCATAAATACGCCCTTTACCTCCTCATCGAATACCGTTGAGATAACTCTCAAAGGTATCTCGCTACTTCATAGACGACTGATTTTGTAGTCAAATTAACCAAGCGCAAAAATAAATGTTTACTCAAGGTAGGTATAAACGCAGAATATTTCATAGACAATATTTGCAGATATAATTTCACTGTTTATTTTCGTTGTAAATTACTACTCGAATGAATTAATATCAACGTTCATATTTTTTGAACCGCAAAACTTCTCATTTTCTATTATTTTATGCAGAAATTTCGTCGTTTTTTTTCGATCTAGAGCAACGATACGGTCAACAAATTTTCAGGCCTAGAAAAGCTTGGAAAAAATATTCTCCATTCGTTTACCCCCGCATTTTTAGTCTTTTACTAGTGGTAACAAAGGAAGACAAGAATTGCGACGTTAATCACCCTTATCTCTGAAAAGCTTAGCGCTAGGGTAGTGACGAAGGAAAGATCAAACTGACGAGGTGATAACCGAAAAAAGATTCACGAACCGTTGTGACATATGAGAGGGAAAATTTTCAGATTAATTTTATGAAAATTGTTATTATGCGTTTAATCACGGACAGCTAATAATATGACGCAAAATTTCTACATAAATACTACGTTGAGTGAAAACAGGAATTATTGAGGTAGAGATGAATAAGATATCAGTAGGTTAACGAGAGTGAGAAACGTTGATTATAATTGGAAGTGAGAGGAATGGGTAATTGATTGGTATATTGTGATCGAGAGGGCGACCGAAAGTATAATTTTCTCTCAATTATTAATTAACCATTTTGGCAGAAATCATTTTCTCTATAGGAGAGTTTGATTACGTCGCAATATGTAACAGTGACTAATTATATTCAAACCCCATGACCTGATAATTACCCTTCTGATATTATAAATATTGACCCGAAACTATTCGAGCATAATACAAAATTTGAATCCGTTATTAGTGAAATTGTTCTGGCAAATACTATGTCTGAAACTTTCGGAACTTAGTCCACTTTAAATCTTGGTTTCCAGATAAAGTTGAAAAATTATTTCTATCATTGAATCTCGTTCATTTTCATTCCTCCTTCTGATAGTGAGTCGTCGATCACATGACAAACAACCTGCAGCATTTCTCGAAAGAGAAATGATCTGCAAAGTTGCATTTGAAATCTCCTATAATTATTTATCCGAGACACAATGTATCCGCGATATTAATTAACAATATTGAATCTTACAAAGCAGTTGTTTTATCATTTGATCAGAAACCGCTGACTCCTACGGAGTTATTGGAAATTTCTATCATTCGATAACCATCGGGAGAGTTGTGGAAGTTTCTATAGTAGAAAAACAGTTTACTGTCAGCCTAAAAATTGAATTATTCCAAATAAATCAAGGGTCTATTTTTAGGAATATCGTAAGATTACTTTGTGGCATATATATTCATCGAATAAGTAAAAAGGAAGTAAATTGTATGAAAAGTTTTTTATTTTTTTTTGTTTTTATCTACTATATTCGGATTTTTTGAAATATCGTTATAGCAATGTATTTCAAATCAACTGACACAGTTCGTAATTGCTTGTTCATGCAAATAGATATTTAATCTGACACCGGCCGAATCCTGCAGGGGTTGAATATAAAACATAGCCAGTCTAAAAATCAGCGCAATCCGTTATGTCAATTAACAATTAGCAAATCAGTATGACGACCCGAATGCAGTTTACACGGCTGTAACGATTTTGATTTTATTAGCACATTAGCGTCGATGAATTCGTTCAATGCATACGCGTGGATGGCGAACTTCAATATTTGAAAAAAAGGTTCGGTAGCAAAAGCAAAAAAATTGAAAAAAAAAAAAAATGTTGGGAAAGTTTTGGGCTTAGTATGGTTCAGGCTTGCGTAAAACAGGGGATGGGCAAACGTCATCTTAAAATTATTAATAAATTCATCCCTTAATCGTTTCGCTTATCCCAGAGCATTTGAGATAAGCGTGTTGAATTTTCATAACATCCCTTCTGGCCAGCACACGCCGTTGCCGCTTTTCGACCCGGGTAAGCCAGCCCCGACTAACTCATCCCAATCCACCATTCAGGTTTTTCCCACGCCAACGTCCAGGGGTGAAAATATTAAACGATCCCCATTAGACGCAGGCGTAGGCCTCCTGTAGGTTCGTGTTTTTGCGGAACGAAATTGCTTTCGTTATTGGTGGAAATCGATTGCAATCGGTTGGGACGGGGGCTAATGACCTTGTAACAGGACACATTTCGTGCAATTAGATAAAAATCCTTGGCCGGATCGCTCTTGAAGGGAAAAGTTTGCCGGCGCGTCGTGCCACGCCACGCCGCTTCGCTCACTAACCCAAACCCCAACCCCCCAGCCCCCCCCCCCCCTTTAGCCCGATAATACGTTATTACCGGAGTGGAAATATTAAATTGCTTCTCTGTTATATTTTTGGAAGAAAATTTCCTTCTTCCACATCGTGCCTGCAGGGTAGATTCTCGTTGCATAAAATAAATTCATCACTTTTCGTTTCAGAAGATTTGATTTTCCGCAATAAATATACCTACGCGTATTACCTGTTGTTCCGCAGTCTTATGGTATATATCGTTTGATTTTTTTCTCTTTTGTGTTTTCATTTTCCTATAATAATAGAAAACTAACAAATGATTTTCACCCGATAACAAGCGAATAAAGTTGTCGCTGAAGGCCGTGTATGGGTAGTTTTAGCTGTTTTTCATCCTGTGTAACGCAAAAGAGGAAAATAATGTCCCGGCTGTACCGAACAGGAAAACAAAACAAGAGAAACTGAACGAGTTCCGTGGTTTGGTGTTGCTGCAGTGGGGTTTCCAGAGAAGGGAGGCAAAATATGCTAGGGAATAAATAAAATCCGTCCCTCGAATTAGTGCTCCGTGGCAAATGCACGGTTGCATAAATTTAATGTTGCTAACTTGTCGCCGTACTAAAATGCGTCTACGTCTCGTTGAGGGTGCTAAATATATTGTAAAATATATCGTCCCTTGTTTTATATATTGAGAATTATATCACCGCCTTGCTCCAATGGCTCGTTCAAATACTCGTAAAACCCCCAAAATATACAAAAAAATACAAAAATTATAGAAATCTCTTAGCCCCTGGCGAAACTTTACTCAAAATTTTGTTCAATTACTTTCGGCTATAATTTTTTTCCGTTTTTTTCCTCAACCCCGTGGGCTGAAGGCCAGCTCACTCATATTTGATTCAATTGCGAGGTCGTTATCATTTAGGCTGCCCATCGCGATACGAAAAAGGGGTGGCCACGTGTAACGTACCGTGTCCCGATTTCTCCCGAAATAACTACCCTTCCCATTTCTTCTCACCCTTCGATATCTCCATCTCTCTCTTCCCTCTTCCTCTCCTTCTCTTTCACTTTCCTTCTATGAATATGCGTGGGGATACGTCTGCAATAAGCCTTTGATTTTGTTTCAGAAATTGAATGACTCTTCTGTGAGCGATTTAAGGATAACAAATGACAAAAAAAAATTTCGAAATCTGTAATATCCAATTAGTTTGATGCTTGAAAACCGCCTGAATACGAGTATCGAGGTGTTATGCATGTTGAGTAGCAAGTCTTGTCGGCGTTCACGGCCTCGTTCGCAATTGTACATGTTCATACTCGAGATTGTAGCCAAGTGCAGCAGAGTTCTATGCATTTCAATCGGCTACTTAAGCGGTACCAGAGGAACGGACTTGCAGTACCGGTGAAATTCTATGATATTATTTCCGCTTTGCAAGAGACAATGGCTGTTTTCAAACTTGCTTCATCCTTATCGTTGTTACAGGAGAAGGGGTTAAAATTTCTACTCTAGAATATAATACATCGCTATGGATAATCTGGCTACTGCAATATATAATGTGACCAAATAATTGTCAGTGGGTCAGTTGAAAAATGAAAAAATGTTTTTGGTAAACGAAACTTGTTATTTGTCAGATTTTCTTCAATGTATTTAGACCCATTTGTGTATGACAACACTCTCGGTTTAACAGGGAGTTCTAAAGTAGCTATAGAAGGTAAAATCATCTCGTTCTTCTCTCTGAAATAGTCAAAATGGGGCTGTGCAAGTGCCGAGAAGCTTAGTCAGCAAGGTAGACAACTGTAAACTGTATACAGCGTACAGAGTCGTCTTGTATATAGCTGCTTTCATTTCCCGCGTACATTATTCATTGCCAGGAATTCTGAGCTACTACCAGGTCATTCTACGTCCTCCTCATTGTCGTTGCACAATGTGCACCATTCAACTTTTCAACCGATTGTTCTTTCGCTGGCTTTAAGTCTACATGAAATTTTCAAACTAATATTAAACCAGTCAAAGATCATTAATTAAGTCTTTGAGTATCGAGTGAAGAATGAAATCCAAAAAACTTTGTTTCTAATTTTAAAGACTGGAAAGTGGATCGAAAATCTCATAAATTTAATGCATCGACGATCTGAGGGAGATCACAGGTACCCGTTAAGGCGAGGGGTAGAATTTGAACGACTTTTTAAATCCGTAAAAGGAACTGCCAGCCTGCGGTTACAAGAGCCGAGGACATCCCTGCTCTACGGTTTCGTGGTCTCATACGTTTTTCAGCCCGACCAAAAGCGCGTGAATTATATCACAGCCGGATCAAAAGCTGTGCTCAATTCATTTATTTTGTTTTTTTTTTATTTGTTGTTTTTTCGTAAAAAAACGCGGCTAAAAGCACCTTCGTGCACTTTGTCATCGGAGCAGAGTTTCAGCAGCGTCTCTTAACGCGATAGTGTATTGATTATGTACACACATACATGGTTGGACTATTAATAATTCAAATAATATCGAGAGAGAAGGTTTTAACGAACTATAAATTTGTTTGTTTCGGGGGAATACCGCGTTGGTCAACGAACCAATTTCCGGTAAAACCGCATCCCCGCCAACCAACGATATTATTTACTAATTCAATGTTGGTACCAGAATTGAATTATGCACCAAACATGGCCGGCAGGCCAAAATTAATAGTTTTCACAAGCAAGGAACATAACTGAACGTCCATGCTGCGGTAGTTTCACAGTATGGATATTGGCCAGTGAGTACCACCGTGCTGGACGGCCTGGCAGTTCGAACGGCAATGCATCAGACCTGTCCAGTAGTAATATACCGCTTGGTCAGCCTGTTTAGTAGTAATAAACCGTGAATCCAGGCATACGTCTCTGCACAGAATCGGCGAATGTCAGTCACCAGTTTTCTTCAACTTCCTGGAGTATACTCGCTTCAATAATTTTCATCAGAGTGGTTCAATTTAAGACCTTCCAAAACCCATATACTACATTATCGACTAGGCCAGGATCTATACCTCGTATCTCTTTTTATCCGCTGTTTTATCTTCTACGGCAAGTTTTTCGCTGCGATTTGTTTCCTTTCGATTAGTATCGAATCCACGTGAAGCAATATTTATCGCAAGGCTCTGGTTGCACGGTCTTTTTCACGAGGATAAATTCCACCCTCGATTTGTTCCCTTGTCCCGTTTTTCCGATCGTTTTATTTCTCTTCTATTTGCATTGTATACGGATGTGAGAAAAAATTAGGGAAAAGTTTACTCATTTTTTTCATTTAATCTTCACTTTATTCTCGATTAAATCGACACGGATTGGTTCTCGAAGTTACTCAAGGCTAGATGCAGTACGTATACGTATGTACATACATACATACGTCACGGGTTAGATCAGAGGGAAACGAATTTTGCAGTTTGAAATTGCGGGGAGAAATATACCGTCGAGGTAAAAGTTGGTCGAACTACGATAATTCAACAATAGCCGTCTACCCATGCGTGCTTTGGTAATATGTAACCCCTGCATAACTGGTCTATGCATTACGTGGTTGGGTGTAGGAGTGCATTCACGTTTATATATGTATATTCTGTCAACGACTGCAGGGCAGAGCTAGTGGTATGTTTTTGGCTGCAATCCAACACTGGTAACTGTCCTATTAATGAAGTTTTATTATTATTTACTACGACGCCTTGTAATTAACGACAAAACTCCGTGAAATTGGTCACTGTAGCCCGCTTCGGGCTAAAAGTAAGTTGAGTTGAATGAAGCCATTGTGTGTACACAGTTGACTGCAGATTAAAAACTTTTAAATACCCATATATATGTTGGTAGATAGTTCAGATAAATACGTATACATATATATATATTTATATATACCTGTATATACGTTTCGTTATCAACGTGAAATTAATTATATCTCATATATAATTGAACAGCTAGTGAAAATAAACTTTTCATCAACTCCAGATAATAAACTTTTGTTAACTTTTAATCTAGATTCTATTTAGAAAGTAAATCTTTATTCTTTACCCGCATTATTATATGAGTAGATAATACTGCCTCTTCCTACAGAATAAAATCTGCTAACTAGGTAAAGTTATTCATAATTTCTTACATTTAAAGGTGTTTTATAAATTATGGTTTATTAATATTTCAGATTTTTTTGCAAACGTCACAAAGACGACTATTTCCGTTTCTTGCTACTGGTTAATACTATAATTACGAAAAGAAGTCGCGATCTTATCCTAATTCTTTTTATTTTATTTTACTTTTAATATTTAGAGTTTATAACGAAGCAAGTTATAGGATAAAGTAATTTAGAAATTAATTAACGAAATTATGATTAAAAAACAATTTTATCCGTAGAAATCTCAATCACTTTATTTATTATAACTTAATTCAGAACTTTTTGAACGTTATTTGAAGTTTCTCAAAATTTATCAAAATATAAAAAATCGATATCAACATGAATAAACGTTGGGGGTTCTTTTGCGTATTAAAAAAAAAAAAAGAAACCAAAAAAAAAATTCCTTCTTAAAAGATCGGTGTGTGTCACGATTAATCTCGAAGTCCATTGTCGTCGCTTGAGATCCATTCTGATTGGCTTTTGAGATCGTTACGCGGCGCACTTCGTGGATCAGAAACGGTCTGAAGGGAGCAATTCATGATTCAGAATTGAAAAAATTCTGATCGCGTATTATAGAGTGGCGATTATAAATCAATGTTCGATTTTATAAATTAATGTATTTGTTTGCAAATTGATCACTTAAAAAAAAATAGATAATCCGAAAGCTGGTTTCAGAAAACGCGCAAAGCGCGCGCTATGGTGAGCTAGTAAAATAAAAAAAAATATACTGTCTCTGTTTACGATTGACTTTAATCTCGCAATCAGCCGCTATTGTCGCGGGATCGATGGGTAAGTGCTTTGCTTCAATCTCTCGGAAAGAAGTAGACTTTGATGAGATTTTTTTTTTTTTTATATATATAGCCAAACAATTTCTCTCTCTCTCTCTCTAGATAGAAATAAGATAGAATCTTCGATATTCTTTCTACTGTACCTACCCTATACATAACTTTTCTTTTTTATTTTCTAAACTGCTTATCGATGTTACAAAACTTTTAACATAATCTTTATGGCCACTGTTTAGCTACTATACTTCTCAACGTTCTTATATATTTACCAGCACTTATATCCTCGACATCACAATTTCTGCTACATATAACCTCCAGAGTCTGAGAATTTGGCTAGATATATGGTAAATATAGTATATATGTATATAAATGTACACCGGCTTATGGAGTAGGTAGTAACATACATATATGTATAAGTGCTTATATATCTACGAATATATACATACATATGTATGTAAACGCGCGGCAGCAATGCAACGTGGCGTTCTTGCTTAATGTGGCGTGTCTAGTTTCTGTATATATGTATGTATGAACATATGTATATGTGTGTATATGTATATATATATATATATACATACCTACGATCTATGTACTACCATAGTACCCGGGCTCGCTTATACATCTATCTCTTCGCCTTGCAGCTAGGCAAGTTTTGATTTCATGGAAATCTTAATGCCATAAATCGCTAGGCCACGAATCACCCGCAACTTGACTTTATGCTTTTTAATAACCGGGTAATGGTGGTTCGACCGGATGATAAATACCGGCTATTATAACCAACCGCTCGAGTTTCTTGGTAGCAATGATAAAAACCATCCAAATGATATGGTTTTAGTATTATTCAACTGCTCCTTCGTTTTTTTTTTCTCATCTTTTTCTTACTCAATTACAGATGCTGCACAGAGAACGATCGATGTTACGTCGAACTCGACGTAAGCCTAATTTTCGAACCTTTAACGAATGTTATGTCGATATTTCGTGAAACAATCAGATAATTAGGGAGGCAATTACCTCGATTTCTAACATTCGATGTAATTATTTCAACAATTTCATGCTCTATTTAATACAGTAATTATTTACCTATCGCAATTGTTGGTTCTTCGAGTTTAGGAATTGGTAATTTGCGTGCTTTGATTCATGTTAATTTTAGAAACATATGTAAAACATGCAAATCAGAATATATCTACAACCGAAAATACAAGCCTGTGTCAAAGACACGTGTCCAAATTATATCCGTGATTTGCTTCACCGCAGGATACGCAAAAACAGCAACCCATTTCCTAGCTTCATTGTCCCCGTCCCCCCCCCCCCCCCCCCCCCCCCAAAAAAAAAAAAAGAAAAAACCCTACGAGGATAACGACGCCAAAATTATCTCCGACGTATACACAGAGCTTAGGTTTATTAGATACGTAATTGCTAAAAAAAAAAAAAAAAATCCCAAAGTGACAATATCCAATCAGATAAAAAGTTCCTGTAATGGCTTTTTGTTGTAAACTGAAATTCGAAATTTTGGTCATTTAATTAAAGACTCGGCTGTTCTTCTCTCTCTCTCTCTCTCTCTCTCTCTCTCTCTCTCTCTCGCGTATTTCTATTCTCTTCATCGTGCAATAATTATCTATTTCCCAAAGTACATTCGCTTTCATCCCTATAACCAACGTTCTCTCACCCTTTTCTATAAGTCCTCTGAAATCCCTCTGCAGAGATTCTCTTGGTAGTACGCCGAGGGCAGAGATGGTTAATCAAGATTTGTGAGGGCGACGACCGACGGTATGGTTGGCTCTGGGTTGACGTTGGCATAGGGTTGGGTTTTGGGGGTGAGAGGGCAGGACATACACGGCAGCTAAATTCTGATTGATCTTCTCTCTCCGGGCATCTGAATTGAGGAAAAACCTCAACCTCAACTGTTAGATTTTCGTCTCTTTTATAAGGTGTGCATGATGGTTTATAGAAGAGGGTAGGTAAAAAAACTGGGGGAAATGTCTAAGTTGAATTTATCACGATCTTACGTGCGCCGGTAAGCATGACGCGAGATGACGCGCTCGGTAGAGTTTTAAAATATGAAAACCCCCTGCAGAGAACCTAAGACTGGAAAATGGAAAATGGAAAATGAGAAAATGGGGGAATGAGAAGAAGCCGGATGGACTTGAGGCCAACGTGCAGGCGTTTATGGCTTATTGCTATTTCTTTTGTCCCTCGAGTACTTACTCTTCGCTCTTTAATAGCGGACGAAAAATTTATCACCTAAACGCATACGCTTGTCTCCCTGTTCAAGGGATGCAGATACATATAGTCGTATATTTTCCTACAAACAAATAAGAAAGTAGATGATAATAATTTTTAACATTGTTTTTTTTTTCCAGATTATCAGCACCTTTCCAAATTGTAGCAGTAGCGATGGTTTTGGCAGGAACTATCTTCGCCCTTATCGGACATTGCTACTCTGATCATCGAACGTTAATTGCCTGTGGCCTGTTTCTTCTTGGTGGTAAGTAGCAGAGAACACATTCTTATAGCGCGAATTTATTCTACGAATAGAATGAAACCAAACATCGATATCAATTGAAGAAAAGTTATTTTACTTTTTCAATTATATAGACTCTCGTTCGTAAATTAATCTACTTATTGACGGATCCTATCATATTTTTTTTTTTTTGATTAATGATATCCGACTCCGGATACGCTCTTCAATAATATCTCTCCGGTCTATATTCCTCGCAATTTCTTAACCGAGAATGAAACGGGAGGTGTATAGGTACAGAAACCGTAGTATTTCATCAGAGGCATCAGCCATAACGCAGCACCAACTCAAAAAATGAATAAAAATAAAAAAGAAAAGAAAAACTGCAAAAATCGAGTATTTCCGTTGGAGAAACGAAGTAGGTAAACTAAATATAAAGCGAAGTGAAAAGAAAAAAAAGTTAGCTCGTTGTTCTTCGGGTCACGTTTTTGCTAAAACCCAACCCACGTTAGCGATCCGCGTTGTATCAGCCTCACTTTCAGTTGTGGCCGCAACAATACAACACTTGATCTCGCACCTAGGTATAGGCTACTCTTTTGTATGCCATGTTGTGTCCGGGAGCGTGAAACGTCTGTGTGTATTTTACGACTATAGATGTGGAGGATACGTAGACCAAAGTCCAAGGAACAATACTTAATGGTCTTGCCCATACCCCCGCACAATAGATCCTAAGTTAACCCTCTGAAATAGTGCGGATCAGAATCAGTAGTCGAAACATTTATTCATCCCTTTAAATCCACGTTAAATAATGGTCAGTATAAATTTTTCTACAGTTTTAAATAAAGTTTTAATCGCGTCATAGCGTAGATATGTACTTACCGATGTGAGTTAATTAAGGATTTGGTTAATTATTGTTGTTATATGTGTGTAGTAGCGATGGGTTTAGGAAGACGTGACGTAGCGAAGCAATTGGCATTTTCACGGGTCTAAGCTGCTAATTGTGTTTAATTATTAATTGGAGAGGTTCGGAGGTTGTAGTGGGGGATTCAATTTGCTGCTCGCTCGGTATTTAACGATCTGGGATCACTTTATGTGTACGCGTGGATCTTACCTGTTCCGTTTAATTAGTAAAGCCACGAATCATCCGAGAGGAACCAAGTATAATTATGTACGCCGGTTAGTTAGAGCGATTAAAACCATGATGAGATAATAAGT
Organism: Macrophya annulata; assembly: GCA_963924015.1. NCBI lineage: Eukaryota > Metazoa > Arthropoda > Insecta > Hymenoptera > Tenthredinidae > Macrophya > Macrophya annulata. Next base: position 3,515,446 of record OZ001261.1, on the reverse strand, counting down.
GGGAATTGAAGATCTGTTAAATCGGAAATTTTTCACCCCCCGGAAGTGCACCCGCTTGACGTCTTCTTCATTCACTGCAATGAAATGATTAATGAGCTCTTTCGATCAGGTAATGTTCGCTTTCGTATTTCCTGAACCGTTGCCTTCTTGTTCCCATCGGGATACCAAACTCACTGAAGAATTTATCTCATCTCATTTATTCAAATCCCTAAGAATTTCAAGTACAAGAATCCTCGTACCCAAACCAGCTTGTATAACTTGTGACACAACTTACAGCAGTAGCGTAGCTGGTCAACATAAGTTTTTCTCAGCTTCCTCAGTTTCTTGGACCAGACAGAATCGTCGTTTGATAAAAAGTAACAAAAAAATAAAATAAAAAAAAAAAAACTTTTACCTCAGTCTGCGCGCTGTGTAGAGTCCGAAGAGGTTCTGTAAGGGTGGAGAGAAAGAGTCTGGGGGAGTGCCTACCTAACTCGATAAAGTTAATCCTCGGAATCCAAGAAATTCGGACACAATTCTTGCGGACGGGGGCAACGGGGCTAAGGGAGAATTCTGGGGAAAGAGCCACCCCTTAACTCGCCTCTATCCACCCCTTGGCGGGTGGTAAGCTTGATATAAATCAGACCGGCCGAAGCCCCGGCGTCTTATCCGAGTTGGGATACAGTCCAGTTGCCGTATCTTCGTTCTCGACAAGAGAAATAATTACGAAGACACCCTGCGGGGTTGTGATCGGAACTGTAGAAAAAATCTTAGAGTTGTAACGATCCGTTAATTGGACGGGGTATATTTGGTTCCTCAAGTTTTTAGATAAGGCAAAAAAAAAAAAAAAAACAACATTTCATACATAATATCAACAAGGTAAAATAAATAATTGTTTAATATTATGCGGCGAAAGTTTTGAAAATTAAACTGCGGCGTGAGTTTTAAATGAATATTTAATTCGTTTGGGATTTAGTTGTGGCAAAGTTTTTATAATTTTAATGAAAACCACTCCCGAAAATCAAAGATAACTGTACCTATGTACGTGTACGTTGTATAAATTACATTGTATCATAACTTCACATTACAATATATTTAGAAAACCATGCAGGAGGATTTTCTTCGTACATTTATATCCCCATGAAAACGTAGCTGAACTACCCCCTTTGGGCCATCCATTTGAGCTCATATATTTCAATGTGCAAATGTTCCAGACCAAAGATAAACGCGAACGTTTTCATTAATTCTTTTTCTCTTTCTCCCGCTGGTGTCTCTCCTCTCGTTATTCTATTTCTTTTTTTTTTTTTTTTTTTACTTTTTACTTCTTTCTATCGCTATTATATTTTTGTCTCTCTAATTTATTCCTCTCTTGCTCTTTCTAGTTATTATTTATATTCCTCATAGAATCTATCTGTGCAGTCCAGAAGAATTTTTTTCACTAAAATATATTCACTTTCGTATCGATTAAAGTCATATCGAAACAAAAAGAAAATAATTCAAGTCCCTTTTTTCTCTCTGTGCAGTTAGGGTAATCTTCTCGTTTAATCATCGGGCAAACTTGTACTCGACGAAACTTATAATATAGTCCTATAAGTGTATTTGAATGAGGTAGAATAAGACCGAGGCCGTGAAGTATTCTCTAGATTGTCAGCAATGAGAATTTCGAGAAGTGTGAAATTACCTAATCGAATTCCCTATCCGTGAGAAACCTTCTCAACGATTCCTGTGGGACATAGAATAACGAATTCGTCCTTGTTAAGTCGATTAGTATTTGATAAATGAATTATCAAATTAATTCTCTCGAAATACACAAAACGTATATATGTATACGTGTACTTATAGCAGTAGCGTAATTTCTTGAAATCAGTAAATCAGTTTTACCAAAACTTTTGGTCTAACGTCGTTAAAAACAATAGGCGGTTCCTTAACTTGACATCGTCTGTACCTACAGCTCGTCTCTTAGAAAGCTGAACCGAAAAGCAAACAAAATTTAAACGAATACTTGTTTATCCATTAATTCACCAAAACTTTGGAAAGACTTAATCGAAAGATGAAAAAAGGGATAGGAACGTATACCAAACGAAAAACAAATCGAACTAAGATAGAAATTTACGATTTCGAAAGAATTGGCGCAACGGTATAGATATAGGGTGCAACTTGGAAGTCAGTTTTATCTGCAGATAACTATAACTTTCCAGTTGACCTGTATACTATTTTGGTCTTTCTGGTCGTTGGATGCCAGCCTGTTCCTGGACACAATGCTACCGCGAACTCTTCGTTGTTGTACTACACCAGCGCACAATGTGGTCCAGCCGAATAGGATGAGTGCAGTCCACATCCGCACACGATGAAAGGGCACTCTACTCAATTGTACAACATATGTGCCAGCTCCCACATGTTTCATTCGGTTCTCAGTCAGTCTCGAGACTTACCGTCAAGTAAAGTCTTGATAAGACCGAGTCTTGATAGAACGAGCATTACGTACGCCGACTATAACATACCGTAAAATTATGTTCCCATCCTGAACACATTGTCACTATTAAATGCAATACTTATCGTGTGTTAAAACGATGTCTGCGGTACGTACTTTGCGCGGAATAAATTGGCAAGAAAATTTATACCATATAACTATAAGCTACATGCGAATTGCTGCAATAGAAGACCGTATGCTGTCCATACTATACGTCTGCATGTATGTATGGTAATAAGCTTATTCGTTAGTATGACGAGTACACGAGGCCATCGCACACCCTCGCTAAGCTCCGCACACGTACCGAGGGTAATAAACGCAAAGTACCTACACGTGTATGCGGAGCTTTTCAAGTTCCACGCTTAAGCGTCAAAGCTTGTATTAAAAAATTCAACTACAGACTCATTGTCGAGTGTGTAAACTGCGGAGCTAAGAGCTACGAGTTAGTAATTAATAATCTGCATCCCCCTTTCCCTTTCATTTTATCAAACAATTTTTTGCTTTAATCATTTTCTCACATTTTTAGTCAGAGATTTTTGAGTTTTTTTTTTTTGGTTTTTTCTTTCACAAATTGTTCACCAATTATTTTTCATCATTATTCAAAATCCAATGTTAATTAGTTAGCGAATAAGATAACGGCTATAGTTTTACAGTTTTTATTTACGTGCATGTTGTAGTGTATTGCTGAGAGAAACTCGAACAGCATAAACGAGCGGAATTATATCTACGGGGGTAAAGTAATAGCGCTTAGCCGGGCACCTCTCGAGTCAGGGTGGTGGTTGAGGCGTGGAATTATAAATTGTTTTAGCATAGTTGCAATTGTTTCTACTGAAGGGTGCGAAGGCGAATGTGGGTAAGGCGTTGTACGCCATTCGAGTCTCGCTGATTTCGCGCGAGAGTGCGGTCACGCCAAATTGATGTCTGTTTGCGTACTTCTAATAGCTAACCGTAATAATATTACTGAGGAAATTCAGACTGCGGTTTAACCGTGACGTACCTTGATAACAAATAGAAAATTATATACGGTATAAGATCCCAAAAGTTTCAGTCAACCATCTCACTTTATACGATCCTCCGTACATATCATAGAATCAGAAATTATTTCTCCGAAATCTGGTGTAATTCAAACAGATATTCGACAATTATTATCGCATATTTGTTATAGGGTCATTATCTGTTCCTCGAACTCGAATCAACATATTTGTTGGATAATAATCAGCTGGATATAAGCTAGGTCGAATTAAGCTGATATGTACAGGTCTGATTGACCACTCGGGACAAAGCTAGACTTCTGAATTGGCGGAATCAACGTATATGTAATCTTCATTCTTCATTTCCATCCCTTAATTTCGAGCAGAAGCTTAATCAATATGCAATCAGATCACATCAGCAGTCGAATTAGATGTGTGCTATATATCTTATAATTTTCGGATTCTCGATTACACCCAAAGGATTTGATGTTGCTTCGTTATTGATTGATTGATCGATTGATTTTTTTTTTTTTTTTTTTTTTTTTTCTATTTCACATACCCACATTTTTTTATAGAATGAAATTCCTGCACCGAAGTAGATCGGAAAATAGAAACAGCCAGCAATTCAATTACGGAGAGAAATTACGAGTACAGGTATACCCGTATATGTGACGCAAACTATACACATACACAATGACATGTACACATGAGTATATCGTTGTGTCTGAATTTTGAAAACGAATCCGTTCAGAACTGATGCGATCAAAAGCTTTTTAAATACGTTTAGCTACAATTTCAGGTCATTGTTACTACTTTATCGACTTATTCTGTGACTATTGCTGATTCGAAATGACTTTTTTTGTTATTTTGTTTTTTGTTTTTTGCTTTCTCTAGCACGTTTTTCATCCATTAGGATATATTGCGGCTGTTATTTTTCGCAAATCAATTTATACTTGACGGCTCTTCTATTTACTGTAATTAGTGATTTAATTTTCTGACATATGTTGCGTCGTCGTATTCGTAATTTACTAGCCGTTTGACGACTGTGCAGGTTTCCTGGAAGGTAAACAGCTCCGATTGAATGTCAACTTTGCATGTTTAACTTCGCAAAAATTATTAAGAATTTCACGGTACCAGATGGACACTTTAAAAAAGTTTATACATGCATACGAGTCGCCGTGAAATTTTACTTTGGAAATAAAGTAAAACAAAAGAAGTGTAGGTAGGTATACTTATTATAAACTTTCTTCCGGTTTTAGGTTCCTCACCGTGATTTTTCTCAAGGAAAAATTTTCTCGACCGTTATAATTCTTGATTACTTTGCCTTTCGCTGTCATTAAACCCGGCCCACGATCATTAACGATCACGGTCCATTAATTTTTAAAAACTCACTGAATCACTTCTCCTGCTCTCGCTTCTGCGATCGTAACAGCTGACCACAGCTACTTCACACATTACAAATAGATTCTCACAAATATTTTTTTGACGGGTATGTGAGACGTAAAAAATTAAAAATTAAAAAAAAAACGAATAGATAAATCCGTGACATGATTTTTTGGATTTTTTGAATCGTGATACAGCTAAAAGTGAATAGGTTAGCAATTTGGTGGCATCCTATGGGTAAGTTGCGCGCGGCTGGTGTCGACGAGAATCCTGGTGCGGTGTGGCGATCCTTATGCTGTGTAGATGCTCAAACAGACGGTGCAGACACCAGGAGTCCAGGTTTTCGAGTCTAGACTCGGTAGATAACTGCACGAAACCGCTTAGTCATGAGATACTAGAAATTATTACCTAGGTAGGTACAGTTGACCGGAAAAGCTTGGAAATTTTCAAATTTTATCCGAAGAAGAAATTCTTCAAGAAAATAATTGCCTCGAAAAATTGTTTGGTATCCGTAATTATTAGTGACTATGATTTTGTTTTTTTGATTTTGGAATATAAAATATCGAAAAAGCATCTTCTAAACGCGAGTAGGTATAAGAACGTCACGTTGTGGAGTTATCACGTGATTAAGTGACCAAAAACCAGAACTACAGACCATAAAAAGAAATTCGTTTGAGTCAGAGTATATACTGTGGATTTTCGGAGGGCTAAAACACGAGGAAAGGTAAAAGCTGAAATTGTAACCATAGAAACCACTGCGGTCCGATTCGTCCCTCGGATTTCTCTCCTTTATGCGATAATCCTTACCACTGGCATTATACGCTTCGTGCTTATAAATAATTTCTATACCCAACAACTTCCTTCTTCTTCCTGATACAATTTCTTTTCAATACGTATCATTTTCCACGTTTTTACTTCAAAAAAACAACAACAAAAAAATAATAATAAAAATTATCTGCAGATCTCAAAACTCCATTTCAAAGTAACTTTTTTAAATGATTCAGAAGAATTATGCTCATAAAGAGTCTCGAAGTGCAGTCTTGCTGTTTCAACAAAATCTACGAGCTTTCAGTGCACAGGGTTCTTCGATTTCACCCTTTTTCTTGCTATCCCGTTAATTTCCATTTAACAAAATTGAATACATGCAAGATTTTAACAATCCATAATAGATTTTGTGCGGTAAACTTTCTTGAGATTCGTTTGACCATGTATAATAAGCTAATTAGCGGAGTTGGAGAGTTGAAGAGTTGTCGTAATCCCGTTTCTGAATGTTCTACAGTATAAGGGGTATTGTATATACCTACGTATACATAACATAAGACCTGCGGTATCGATTTTCGAAAGGAATTGAAGTAGTTTCAAAAAATTTGTTTGCTGCAGTAAAGCTCTGCGGCGTGGTTACACCGCCCGTTTACTTGCTCATTAAACTGGAACCGTTTTTCACCCGAAAGCACAAGCTCTCACGTAGTTCGGTTAATCTTAGAGCGGAGTCATTACCAATTTTTTTCCTCACTTTTCACCCGCCCGTCCCTGTCATCCCCTATCCCCAACGTCCCTCCCATCCCTTCGCCCCATTCGTCTCGCACACTCTGCCCTCACGCTGAGCACTCTGGGTAATGCGCTTCTTGGTACATTAACCTCGGAGGCTACACACTCGCACATGTACAAGGGCGCGCCTCGAACTCCAGGGGGAAACGGCACCCCTCGAAACAATCGGGGTGCTTTCAGACCCGAGCAGGCCAACGTCGACCTGGTGTATCTAGACATGTATATATCATGTACTACGTGTGTATTACATGAGCGAGCACACACGGATGGGGAATACTTATTTCTGTTAACAGGTTTAATTGTTCGGCAAAAATGACTAGCCCGACTTGCGACCTAACGAATTCACCTAAATTTCGTTCACCATTAAACAGAGAAATGATAAATATTTTCTGTCCTCTATTATGCACGATTCATGTATGTATGTACATACATACAACGATCCATCGCTGAATTACAAATCTGGGGATTACATTTGCCATATACGGTTCATTTTGAAAACAAATTTTAAATTGATATCGTTATCAGTAATCGATTATCGATTATCGTTTATTTTTAAATGAGTGCGGGTAAATCTGGGTTGGATAAGCGCGTGATTTTAACATTAAACATTCGATTAATCTAGATTTTGACAAGTGAAATATGTGCTCTTGTTAATCACTTATATAGTACGCTAAATATATGTATATGCAGCCATTATATAATGATAATCGATAATCGATATAAATGTAGGACGACGATGTAATCGTCGAATATAATAAAAAAAAACTAAAAACTAAAATTTCTAGTTGTGTAAACGTAAAGATAAATCGTTTTGTTCAACGTTCGCGATGTAGTGTAACAGTGCGTGATATATCATCCGGTATAGGTACTCATTGTCAAAGCCAGATAAGAGTCTTCTCTTATACACTTTGAGCCAAGTCTTAAAAATATCGCTTGTTATTTACTACCAGTGTGGAGGAAAGACTCTTTTGGGAATCTCTAAAGCCGGAACATAACAATCCCGGTATATTTATTACACAACTTCATCGTCGTAAGCTAAACGCGGTGAATACTGTAATGTTAAAAGCGAGTCACTTATCTACCTACCAATCCACTTTTAGCAAAAAAATTTCTGCGCATGTTCATGTCAGAATCTGTAGACGAAAAATTTTTCAATTAAGAGAAGAAAGTGGTTTTGGCTATGTGGAATGTGTATGTGTATTTGTATGCGAGGATATACGTATACCTATATCAGCTCTCAGAAACCTCAAAGTCATTGTAATAAGCAAACCCAACTGGCAAACCCTTAATAAAGTCCCGCACCCTTTTTTATAGACCTCTTTGAACAGCGTAACTTTACCCTGCGACGTTTTGCGAGAGACAGTAATGCCTGCGATTTAACATCGCGAAGCTTATACCTACCACAGTCGCCTTTTTTTTCAGATAGGTAAATGTCTGATTGATTAACTCATCAATTATTAAGATTCAACATATCGAAAAGTTAGTCACTTGCGTTGAAGGTGAAAAAAAAAAAAAAAATGAAATGAATTAGAGTTCGTATTTTATTTCGGTCACATTTCTCATCAGAATCAAAAAATAAAAAAATAAAAAAATAAAAAATTCTCTCATGTAACATGGTACCGTGAAAAATTCTCTTCACTCGGAAAGTGCGCAGCTGAGGGTCGTCCGGAGGGTTGTCGATGTCTAAATCGTCGGTTTTGTCGTTTTCGTTGGTTGTGAGTCCCGAGTAGGTACCTACAAGAGGACCTGCTGAAGGACCTTGGGGCGAAATAACGCGGAGGGGTTCGAAGGTTTATTTTTTTACTCTTACACCCTGCAGTATAAGTGTTCACGTAGATGACGTTCGTTCCCTTTGCACAGTGGAGCCAAAGAAAAGCGGACAACGCGTTTCACGTAACGTCTTCGAGCCTGGAGGTGTGGAGGTAAGCTGTGGGGCTGGAGGGACCAAGGGAGTAATAGTAAGGGGTTTCAGTAGAAAAGGAAAGAAGGAGAATCTCTAAAAGCAACGTGCAGTGGACCAAAAGGGCTTCGCGTCTACGACGGCAAGATAAAGTAGGAAGAAAGCTAAAAAAGTCTGCCCTGAAGGAAGGAAAAAACTAGCTTCAACCTCCGGCAGTAGAATCGCGAGGGAGAAGTTTTCGGGCCGTGACTCTCGTTCCCCTTTCTTCATCTCGTCTCGTAGTTTTTTTCTTTTCCATCGAAGAGGTTAAGGCGTATGAAAAATTCTACGTTTGTCAATTACTGCCAGACGATAATTAGACCGGAGTGCAAAAGTTCGGTGTAATTATTGAAAAGAAGAAGAAAAAAAAAAAAAAAAAAAAAGTAGCAAAATAAAGAAAGAAACAATATTCTGAAGCCAAAAACTAAGAAAATTTTTATCTTTTATGAATTTATATTAAGCAGCGGTCTGTTCGAATGAAGTTACAAAAGATTAAGGATGGAAAAAAAAAACATAAAAAATAAATAAATAAAAAAAAAAAAACAAAAACAAAGTTTGGTATAAGAGCCGACTTCGAGGATCAATAATTAATTTTGGCCCCAAAAGAATTCCTCCGTTTGGTGTTGCTCGGCTGGCAATAATTCGAACAAAGTTTAAAATTGTATCGGAAAAATGTGGAGAAACGGTTGCTACCTGATTTACAATGTTTGGCGTTAAATATTAATCTAAAGTTCTCAACACACCGGCTAAGTCGACGCTTCGTTGCTTCCTAGGAAGTTCGGCTAAATCCTGCATAATTGAACATTCTTACTATACCGGGTTAAGTAATAAGAGGAAAGAAAGGAAAAAACGAAAAATGTTTGAAATAAAGAATTTCTTTTGCTCCATCCTTCTCCTCGAAGGATAAAAATCAACGGTATGGAGAAGACTTGATCAATGCGAATACCAATTCCATTTTTTTTCTTTTTTTTTTAATTCTCTTCATTTCTTTCATTTGTTTCAATTCAACTTTGGTATGACTTCGAAATCCGTGACTCGACTAAGTTGAAATCTTTTAATTACCCTCCTACACTTCGTTATTACGTGTAACTTTTAGCCAATTTTAAAGATTCTCAAGAATTGTTTGTCCCAAAATTTATATCACTTTTCTAAACTAAGTCCAAATAAATGCGTATTTTGTGAATGGGAAAGCCACGCGAACTGGCTTAGCAGATTTTTTTTTTTATCAAAAAATATTTTACCTCATTTGAAAAGATGATTTTTTTTTTTGTTGGATATTTTGTTTTTAATTACACGAAAGGCACATAGCCGTGGTACGAAGCGTACATAAAACATCAAAAGTAACTTTTTTACCTCATATAGCTGAAAATAATTACGCATAAATAATTGCCAAAAAAAAAATGAAAGAGAAAAACTTCAGACAGCGTGAGATGAGAGTCTTGATTTAATAAAAGTGTAAACGGAGCCGAAAAACCACATCAATCAAAGGAAGACTAGGCAAGAAGCCCTGCTTAGCATAGGGAGCTCATTTCCGTGAAAAGACGAGAGCACACGATGCCAAAGTTTCGGTAGTTTCCTGCCAACGAACCTAAACGTCGTGCGTGTCTTTGCCCAGTGTGCCACGGACCAAGACTGGGATTCCGCGGTCTGGTTCCCGGCGACAAAACTGGAACCTTTTATTAAAATGTTAAATCCAGGGGTTTTATATTGGCCCGGTACTCCCGACGAACCACCAATTGGTTTTGTCTTTCTCTCTCATACACGGCGTATATACATTTTTGTTTCAACTTTTCATTTTTTTTTTTTGTTTTTTTCATTTTTCGAATTTTGCGTATTGCGGTGTTTGCCAGCGGTAGGTATATCTTAACGATGATCGATAGACCGAAACTATACTATACACTGTCTCTACCAACCGCTCTGTGGTGTGTTAAATAAAAATGCAGGACCTGGGTTGAAATAAAACTACCCTTGAGGGGTGATATATATTATTTCAGAAACTGCTGGGCATGAGTTTATTATCACCTGAAAAGTAAAATGTTGGCTTTTCCAAAGAGGAAAGTAGATAAAAATAAAACAAGAACAGATTTAGCATCTAACAACACACCATACCCATGTGCCATGGGTAGGCTATTCAACCTATACAGAAAGCCCATTTCCTTAACTCTGTAGATGTCAGACACAGCTGTTCCTCTCACAGCCAAACAGCCCGTGAACTCGTACTAATCAATTTTCATTTTTCATTTCGTTTTCAACGTCAAACCATTACGCCATTTTCCTTGAAATAAAACCAGAATTTTTTTATTTTTTTTTTAATTTTTTTCTAAAAAGCACAAGACTGAACGATACTCTTTCTTCTATCTAATATTCAACAGTTTTGCGGTACTCACGTACAACAGAACTAATGTACATTACCTTTTGTGCTAAAGGGAAGCTTGTTAGGCAAATGGGTGGCTCATCGCTTGGTTACACACGTTATTATCCGCATTGGCACACTCGGATACCTCCTGAAGCATTCAGTCGTTTCCTTGCTCGTCCTCTGAACAAATGGTATTTGAGACTATATGAGAAGCTCAAATCTGGATCAGGGTACCACTTATTTTAAAAATATATAAATTTGTTCGCCAATAGGAAGTGATGAATGGTCGCCGAGTGGTTAGATTTTCTTTTTTATTTTTTTTCTTGCCGTTTCATTCGATATCTGACAATGTGAACGTAATTCTTCCAATATCTTGGATGTACGAAAATCGTTCACCGGAAAAAAGATATAGGTAACCGCATTTTAAAGAAAACGGAATCTGGGGGAAACCGATAAAGAGGAAAAAGCGAGAAAAAAAAAAAGAATGACAGTAAGAACTGCAGATGTTCAAGCGGTGGATCTATGGCCAAAAGTAGCTAAAGGTCGACTGGCTCATCTTGAGAGGGTGCAAAAGTTTGTTGACTAATTACAACCCGGATAGCGTAACACCGCCGGGCAAAGGAGTCTCCAATCCCGTGCCAAGAGACTTCGTTATTATTACTACCTACTTGCCTACTCTCCATGCGCCCGGGCAGAAGTAGAACTCTTGTATCGTTAGGGAAGGGCTGAAATGCCTCGTTAAGAATTGTAGCTAACTATTATGAGTCGTGAGTTACATGTTGCGAATTTTCTACCTGGTATAACGAGCTGACTCATAAATATCAACACAAATATTTCACCATGCAATACAAAAACCGAATTTTACGATTGTGGTGTTTACACATTTTTGAATTAGAACAAAAACGTACACTTTTTTTTTATTTAGTAGATTAACGTGAAAGATGAAATTGAACAAATTAGTCCTTCATTTGTAGAAAAATGGGGATTTAATGAGACAAGGAAATCTTTGAAATAATTTTTTTATTTAGGTATGTACCTCAAAAATTTGTCATTCTAATTACAGCCACTGCAAGCTCATAATCTAATAACAGTACTGCAGGAAACAGACTTTCCTTTGACGACAAGGAAATACTATACTCAATCTCGAATGCATCAGGAATTCGTAGCGCATGATCTCCGAAGATTAAAACGATATTTCAATAGTTTGCAGCATTCTCACGCACGAGAATATATCACGTTTCCGGAATATCAATTTCTACAATTTCAAAGCTAGGAATTTCCTGCCTCCGAGACATGAAGACTGAGATTCAAATAAGAAGATTCTTTGCAAGTAATAAAGAAATAGAAATCCATTTAAGATAATAATCTCCATTTTGATTTGAGAAAAGAAAAAAAAATTCAAGAATTTTTAAGCCTTTGAAAAATGAGATTCTCTATCGATCTTCTTATTCCATAAATCAATAACTCACACGTGTCAGCCATTGGATTTACCAAAGTCTTCAAGGGTAAATAATTATAAGTATATAAAGGTGAGATCTACTATAGGGGGTCCGTTTCACCCTCGCACTTTCCGCAATCGTACTCTTTGTCAAGCACCCTCTTGAAGAATCGCATTGAATCTTCCTCAAGTGTTTAACATGCCTAGCTAATTTATTGGCTTTTTTCCTACTCCCAAATGTTGAAAGAACATCGATTGCTGAATTTTTCGAGTAGAACAAAAAAAAAAGAAAAAGAAAAAGGACGGAATATCATTTGTAGATAAAACTGAAACTATCCGTAAAGTGAAATAAATCCAAAACGTTGGAGAATCGAGTCAAGTTTCCCGGGTCCATTTATCAGGTGTTCGATCGGACTTCGTAGGACACTTTAAATAGAAGATATACCCAGCCGGTTCTTAGTCAATGCATAAGAAACTGAACCGCCTGCAGCTTCCAAACGACCTTTGCGAAATTTACATGCTCGCGACTTGTTCATGAATTTCGTATGAGACTGCAGCAACTTTGAATCAGGTCTCGTGGATGAGCCTCGAGCGCGTGTGTGCGGGCATAAATTTCCCTACACTGGTATAGTTTATGGTCCACGGGTTAAATAACTTGACCCAGGAGCTACATATCACAGGCCTATAGGTACGCTGCCGCCTCTCATCTTTGCATACACCGCCTACGTAATTTATACCTCGGCTACCCGTAACCCACCAGACTCTTGTGTCCCGCGTATGTATGTTGTACCTACATACGTATGTACGTTCATCCGTCTGTTCCATTGCCGGTGCGCGATATTAGCCACCGGGTATTATGACCACCTATGCAAATCTGAATTCTCAACATTTTCAAGCAAACTTGACCACAAATTTTGGTCAAAACCATTTGAAACAGCAACGAAATACAGAATTTCGTCATTTTGGATACGTTGCAAAAAAAAAAATGAAGCGAATTCTTTTTGTCAAACGCACGAAGACACCTCAACAACAAAATGAATGATCGATACGAACCGTGAACGAAATTTTTAGATGTGAATAGAATTTTTTCGATCATTTTTTAAAGAACTTGGTATGGTATAGGAATAGTGAAGAATTTACCATTTTGCTATTACCTCAATTCCAAGATAAGACCAAGTTTTTCTGGCGTCAGTCCTCGGTTCAAGCTATAATGAAAAGCGAACGCGTGTAAGTTTTTTCTAAATCCTTGGTTTCATCCAATCTAAAAAACGTCAAATCCTTTACTGACAAAGGTGCGGTTGCTGTGCTAGACCCCTCCTCGAGTCTATCAAGGCTTAGAATTTTTCAAGGGATAAAATTGACAAAATCAATAACCCCAACGACTGGTCGAAGGACATTCGCGTTTTCTTAGTCCTGTAGTAGTCCTTACCCCATGTAGAAGGTTTTCCCTCCGGTGGGGTACCTATGTATACATATATATACTTATACAGCAGAGCTAGTTTTCACCCTGCGGTCTGGGGTAGAAGTAAGGCTCAGGAGGTACCCCCTGGGAGATATCTGTGGCTAGAGGGTAAGGAAAGTGGAGCCCAGGGCGTCAGCAAGAGGTACTGCACCAGAGACTCGGATGGAGGTCAAAAGCTATACGTCGCCCCAGAGTATAAAACTGACCGTGTGGTCTGCGGCCGTTGCGGTCTCCCGAGGTGCATGAAACCGGGGCATTACTTAGCGGAGACACTGACGACGGGTCCTAGAAGAAGTAAATCGAATCCAGACATGGGTGCAGATCTATAGCCTTACCCTTCTTTCCTTTAATTTACGCTTCATGGGATTTTCGCGACGGTTAAAAACTTGGCGAAAAATCAAGACAGGGATAAAACTGGAGACGACACCAGACGTATACAAGCGGGGTTCCCCACCCTCGCAAGTCGCAAGCTTGTTTTCTTGTTTTCTTCGTGATCTATTATGGGCTACCCTCCATCCTGCAGTGGCTCCACAAGTTTGATTAGGTAAGATTGCTGGCCACCCTGTCCCCAGAATACAGCAGCGACCCTCAATCTCCCTGTAGAGGGGCGGGGGAATCAAGTTTGTCAACTTTGATCATAGAAGATCACCTTTACGCAAGCTTTTCAATGAAGTGCGGTACTACCACCGTTCTACAATCTATGTGGTCCGTAGTCTGGTGAATGTGTAAGTCCCTTTACACACGTTGAACAGTCTTGTCCGAAGGATAATTTACCTGATAGTATTCTATATACCTGATAGTAACTATAGTTACATCCAGTTTCCAGTATCTTCTTTCGTGTTTAAGATCAAATGTCATTACTCCTAATGAAATTGATATTAACTTACTCAGCTATTAATTGATTGATTAAACTTAGGTACTCCTGAACTAACGGCCAAGCCATAAGTTTCGTGATACTTGATCGGGTTTCTATGACGTTATGAAACTTTTTGCTACAATGAAACTTGGAGACTGATCTAACGAAGATCAAAGCATCTTTAACGACAGATTTTAATTAACGTGATGCAGCTACTTGAGAAATTCATAAGCTCATCATGACGAACCCCCACACGACATATAATGTGTATCTTACTTGATACCGTGTGTAGTAGTGGATAAGGAGGGGATATAGACGGCAGCAACTCGCGTAGCTCAAGTCTTGATTAATTTCCGTTTGCCTAGCTTCGCACAGCTTTAGTAATCTCGGCTTGATTGATCCGGTGCAGGTTATCGCTAGATAAAACGAAAGTACTTTTGTTTTTTTGTTTGTTAAAGAGATAGTACTACAGTGGTGAAGATTTGAGGAATGAAAGTAGCAGAAAAAAGATGAAAAAAAAAAAAAAAAGAAGAATAAAAAATAAAAAAAAAAGTAAATTTTCAATTTCCTTAATCTACCTGGAAAGTATATCAACTGTATGATTGTGTAGGGGATAATGAAATCAAAAGTGAAAGCTCGGTAGGCGGGTTGAACAGATTGAAATTACCACGACGAACCTTATACGTACGTTGCCTCATACCGTAAAGCCTTTTCACGAACACCCTTAAACGTGCTACTCGACGCTACGATCTTCGCGTTTCAGAGAGTATCTATTAACGCTATCGCGGGCAGCAACCTGGAACGAAACATCCCATTGGTAGCCCTCGATTGAGCGAGACCGGAATAGGGGAGACAGCCTAACTCTACCGATCCTTAAGAGATCAAATTTACCTCACGCAACGGGGTTGCCGAAAATAAACTCTTCGACAAATAGGAGAACATTTGGCAAATCCACAACCGTAGTTATTGTAAAATTAGATGTTTATTTTCGAGAAAAATGTTTTTCAATATCTTATATATTTTGTATGAAGATACTTTAGTCATCGATTCAAAACCCTCCTATACATTCTGGAATTTTTTTTTTTTTTTTTTTTATATATCTATAAAGCCGTACAGAATTTTGAAGAGCGCATTTTCTGCGGTGAAAGCTTGCTGTCTATGAGAAGGGAGGGAGTGAAAGAAAAATCTAAAGAAGAGGATGAAGGGTAGTGAATTTGAATATAGTTCGAATGACTGGCGTGGCACTGGACGAGGTTGTAGAAAGGTGGCGGGCAGGGTGGTTATTCAAATTGAATGTGACACAGGCTGAAGGCCGAGGGCTGTGAGTTGAGGACCTAGGGCCGAGGGTTGAAAGCTGAATGCGACTGTCACCACGCTTGTCAACTTTCGACCTCACGCAATTTTTATCCACGTACATACATACATTCACACTTTTATTTAACTACAATTTTACTTATGTACATTCAGCGAATCTATATAAAATGAAATTTAGAATTTTTTGTGGCCTTTCCGTTATATATAGTGATCGAAATGAATACAGAATATCGGTAATTTATTTATTGTAACGTCTTTTGCTACATATTTTGATAATTAATTATTTTGCTGAACTCAGATTCAGGTTCTTAGTCAAAGATATGTTCCAATTAAATTCCGTTCATTGTATCCTAACAATTTTTCTTTTTCTTTTGTACCCATGATATTCTTTGATAAAAACCTCTGCCCGGATATAATATCTTATAAAAGATGTATGAATGATTTGAAAAGTCGATGTATATACCGTGAAAATTATATTGTTGATACATTATATCTATACACATGAACTGTTGCCGAAATTTTTTTATATTATATATTTGTATTTATCGAGGTTGAACATCGCGGTTATAAATGCACTGGGTAAACCGCGATCGGTTGATAGTGGCGAGAGGAGGCGTCGACTATACATATTTTGTAACAAATTGCATTGCCTACAAAAGATGCACCGGGGTAGAGCATGCAATTATTTGCCTGTCATAGCCCATACTCATAGAGTCGATATTCCCGTCGTTGAAGTTTATAGCGAAGTGCAGCAGCGAGTGTTTGTCGTTGAATATGCGGAAAATTGAAGAAGAAAATAAAAAGATATAAAGAAAAAAAAAAAAAAAATGAAATAACAAATAAAGAAAACAAGTATGTTTAAACGGAAAACATACATACGAGCACTTGTACGAATTGCAGTCGTCGACGATAATTGGCGAGACGGGGTCGCGGTTCTGGGGCATATTCAACTGAAATAATAATGACTGCCACAATTTACCCGCTCTTAACTTCCTTCCAATTTAACACACGGTGAAATACACAAATTTAATAATGTATATCAGGCTCCAGTGAGAAGAAACAAACCGGAATAATACGAAATGACAAAAAAGTAAATAAAAAAAAAAAGAAAAATATATCGGGATAAAATAACTTCAACCCAGATAATAATGCTTTACCTGTATACGACTATCCCATTCAATTTTATACCTTACTTAAATTTAATTTACATATTACGAAACCACGCTGACAAATCTTGATCGAGATCTTTCGCCAGTGGTCAGTCCCGACTTTCTTCTATATTGACAAAATTCACGATACAAATTCTCTCGGGGATCCGCGTGATCGTTGGAGCAAATTTCTGCATCGCATATCTGCCACGAGGAGGGTCCAATTAGTGGCTAATCTATTGGGGCAAGTTTTCGCCAATTAGGGTAGTGAACTATGTGCTCTAACTTATCCGTAAGAATTTCTTCACTTGGCGGATCAGAGATATGTAAATGCGTTGTAGTTCCAGTGTATGAAAATTAGTTTTTTACCATGGAAATAGTTAGATTTAAAATAAGTATAAATATTTAGAATAAAACGACGAAATATTAGACGAAACCGTGAGTGAGAAAAATGTTTTTCGAATCATTATTCATGACGATCTAACGTATCGAGCTGAAATATTTCACCAAGAAAAAGACCGCTTCTGCTCGCTCGCTCGCTAGATTCGCGAAAGTGGAAATGGATGAATTCTGTAAAAGCACCTAGTCAATATGTAAACTGCGCCGAGATGTATATCTAGTCGATACACAAATGCCCGTTATACATATATCATTCACGATAAGCCAACGCCGTTGGGATACATCGACTCTTTTTTTCCATTAATATTTAAACAACCTGCAAACATCTATCGTAAAAAATGTACGGGCTATTAGAGTGGCCTCGTAAAGAAAAAAAGAAAAAAACGATAAAAAATTAATAGCTGCAATAAAGCGACATGAACAAAAAGAAAAAAGGAGAAAAAAAAAAAAAAAAAAATTAAATACGGAAAAAAATTTCAAAATTGCATCAGCTACGTAAATTTATACGTACGTCTGTAACTACATAGATTTTTACAACCGTATCGTTGAAATAAATATACCAATGACGGTATAAATGCGAATGGTTTCCACCACACACTCCATCGGGAACAGAACTAATTCTCTGCGTAATTGAATTGCCTCACGTCTGACGGAACGACTATTTCTCTCGATCAGTTTCGTCAGTCTATTAAACTCTACACGGTGATAAATTGGGGGTAAAAATTGATAGCATATTTATTATTTTATTTTTTATTTTTATTTTTCTTATAAATTTGCACGTAAAGTTTCGATGTACAGAAAATCGAAAGACTGCAAACACGAGCAGAACTACGGGGTGAAAAGGGGAAGGTTAGGGCTGCAATATATGTAGGGCCGAGGGTATAAGTGTCGAGATATTGTGATTTAGGGGGTGAAACGTTCGGCTGGTAGGCCGCGGCGTTAGGCTCACCGTAGTACGAGGTGAAGATATAGATACCACCACCCGCCCGCACGCTGCTTGATATTCAAAACCACCCTTACCAAGTAATACGCGTAAATCTTACCCCTATTTACCGCAGAGAAGGACACCGTTAACAGGGCACCTGCATATCGTGTCAAAGGTTCAACTCAAGCATACTGGAAAATTTCAGTGATAATCTCGTTATCGGTGAAGATAAAATCAAACAACAAAATCCAGTGCATCGAAAGTGGTTCGATTTGACGAAAATTTTAATTCATTTATACCTAAAACTGAATTTTTAGGATTTTCGATTCATTATATTCGGTCGACAGCTTGTCAAAACTCATTTTTATATATAGTAATGGTTCCGCGAGAAATCAATGCGATGAAATCCGATGTCATAATATTGATGTACCCCAAGGCCATAAGGGAACGATATAATGTTGAATGATTTGTTTTTCTAAAACCTTAACATGCATGTACCCCTTGTTTGTGAAAATATCTCTGCATATACAGAGGTTCATTCAAGTTTCAGAAAAGGGTAGGTATATACGTACGTCTTTTATACCGGGAATATAAATTCTCTTCCAACTCTTTTATGCCCTTAACATACTTGACTCGTGTCCCGAAACTCAACGAGTATACAAAATCTGACTGTGTCATAAAAAAAAAAGAAAAAAAAAAAACAAAAATACCGCAACTTCATGTAAGCTGGCGTTTATCTGTAAGAATAAATCTCAAAATATCTAAAATTTCTGATTTATTCCCAACTGAAAATAATTTTTTTTACTAATTTTGTACACTAAGACAGATAAAATTTTCCAAAAATTCTTCTGTCAATTCATCAAAACGAAAAAATTTATGCTAATAATTCGCGTTGGTCATTAAACCGCGTTTTTATTACGGCTGACTCGATATTGAGCTTTACTACTAGACCGTGATACAGACGCTTATTGTGACGTGCTAAAAATTAATCTGCTGAACGAATAGACACGTGATAAGCTTTGCATAAAGCGAATATAGGTGTATGGAAAAGTTTAGTAAACGTAGAAGATAAACATGGATAAGTTGTTCCCCTGCCACGGGATGAGACGGATTTCAACAGTGGAAAAAGTTTGGGATGAGAGATAAGAACCAATTCGAGGCGACGTGACTCATAGTCAGATTCGACATGCGAAGGGATTGTGAGAACGGAAATATATTATTACAATTTATAAATATATACGTCGGATATTTAACATTTTTGATTTCATTTGTGTGCTAAAAGAACGCGTCAGCATTCTGTGACATCCACTGTCGCTTTTTATGATTATTATTATTATTATTATTTTTTTTTTTTTGTTACGATTTTTCCACTCGAAATGACCGAATTATTTTCCTTTTTTTGTTACACTACGTTATAGCGTCATGGATTTAGAGCGGACGAATTCTGGGTTCGAAAAAATTTAACGAGCTGGTATTCCGGGAATTCTTTCAACCCCTCAGACTACCCATGATGTTTCTTTTTGATCATGAAACACTCGCGCTGTTAGGCTGAAGTGTAAAAATGAAAGATAAAAGTCGTGATTACAAAATGCCGCTAATGTGATTATGAACTTTGTTCGAAAGAAAGTTTCAAAAAAAATTATATATTCGAACTGACAGATATTACGAACAAAAAAAAAAGGAAATTTGCCAAGTGGTACGAAATGAATGAAAAGACTGAAAAATTGATATTATTACATTATATTACATACCGCGTGCTTTAACTCGTCATTTTATTTCGAGGATAACGAGTCGAGTTAGAGCATTTTTTAATGCACTTTAAAAGCTTCAATAAAAACAAATTCATATATTTCAAAATTTATGTTCACTTTGATACAAGCTTATGTATAACAAACATATTTTCAGGGATCAATCGGTTGAATATATTCGGTATATTTTTGTTACATCCATTTGCTGTCTTTGTTTGTATTTGAAATTGATGCCTTTTCACATGAGTTATTTAACAATTTTTACCACCATTTTTCTGATTAATAACAGTACTGGATTCCGGCTAAATTTCATTTAATCCAATTTACTTGTATGTCATACAATTTAAATGCATAGAATTTTACATTCAACGCTGCAATTTTACCACCCCATTGTTAATTATTGCATCAAAATCATCGGTGTTATGCTGCAAAAAGGTTTTAATTTTCATCATTAATTTACTCAGTCTGTACCAATCCGCCTGGGATATTACATTGCACTGAAATTTCGCAGGTTATTCGACAAAAATTTTCTAACTTTTTAAAGCTTGCTGAATAATACACGACCGAAAAATTTTGAATAAAGGGTTTTTGGCAGAATACAATTCGCTGTAATGAAAATGAATAAAAAATACCTATCGAGGCATGAACTTACAAACTTCAATCGCGCATGTAATTACACATGCTAATCAATTTCTATAAATCAATCCAATGCCAATGGTGATTACGTGAAATCGAGCTAATCAAATGTTTCTATAATAACTCAGATTACTAACGGACATTAGATATAGAAATAATATTAATGAACTAGTCACTGAGGGATACGTGAACGAATTATGTAAAGCCAGGAATTAATATGATCCTGTTAATTAATTCAAAATGCCCAAAGCATTAATTAATGCTGTTTATATACTTCCAATAATACTAACAATGAGATCGATCCTGCAGTGCCGATACGAAAAGAAAAGAGAACAAAAAAATAAAAAATTCATAAACAAAAGTCTGAAACTTCTCTTCAGATTTTTGAGAAAATTTTATTCAGAATTTAGATGAACTGATAAATAATTGGAGAATACTTTCTATGTCGTGAAAATATTACTTGTTAAACTAGCACCGGACATTACATGAACAATAATGTTGTGTCTATTAAATAGGACAAGCCAAAGTGTACACACATATATTTCCATATTTATGAATTCACCGAAGAGAAACTCTCTCCCTCGAACAGTATGATAATGTTTATCGTGGTATCGACGAGGCCGCTAATTACTTTGGTGACCTGACTAGGATACAGTATGCACCTAATTATTCATGTTCATAATTAAAACCACACCAACCACTATCAATTAATAAAGGATGGCTCTGTGCAGCTTTGATTGCTTAATTCATTAATGAATTCGAATATTCTGATGCTATTGAATCGACAGTCTCAATCAACCTGGGATTAAAAATCTCGATTTTTATATCCGGATGAACTCGTTCTTTGCCAATCTTTACAAGTTTTAAAAATTCTGCAATGACAGTGGCTGCTTCAACCAAGACAAAAGTTAGCTAGAATTTTTCTCACGCCTCCAGGCTTCCATCTTCAGTCTGGTACGACCTCTGTTTCTACTATTCACAAGTCAACCTCTTCTTAACTCGTGGACAAGAGTGGCTTTGCGAACAGCATGATAAAACTGAATGACAAAATTTTTTTCTTATACAGCCTCAGGAAGTCTTAGTCCAATTTTATTCCACGATTCGATCTCGTATAGCTTGAGAAACCGCGGAGAAAAATGGCATTAGGTAATCCAATTGCCCACGGGAAATGCCTGCAGAGTTCTTCTTAACCTGATATTAAAATCCGGTATGACGCAGACGATAATTCTCACGTTTTGATCAACAGAGAATACAATTAGATAAAAATAGTAAACTGAAACTAATCGCTCTGTTTAATTGCCATCTAGCCAGCTCAGTGTTTCAACTTGTACCGCAAATTAGCCAGGGTTGACATCTGTGGCGACAAACTGCAGGCGCCGGAGCATCCCTCTTCGCACCACATTCAGACGTCGGGATATGCTTGTTGCAAGTTAGGTTGTCAGTTGTAGACATCGATCAAGAATCTGCCAGTTGAATGGCGTTTTTGAATTTATACAGTGGAAAACTTTACAGGAGATTTTTCACGCTTGTTTAAAACTTTGAGATTATTTTTTTGGACTTTGGAAACGGAGAAACACAATGTCTACAGAAGTTGGTTTATTAGCTGCGATGTCTGGTCCTCGATCTAGGGTGAGACTTGGAACTGAACTTGAACCAGTTATCAGTTAATTGACAGTAACTCTCATTGACCGTGCGGCTAATTAGTCGATAATTTACTTAGGACTTGACTCAGGAAATCCCCGTCCTGTTCTACCAAAGATAGATATTAAAGAGGGAGGTAGTTGAGATCATTAGAAAAGTTTCTAAGAGATAGAAATTTTTCTTGACGTTAAAACATCGAGGTAAGCAATCGATGATGGAGTACTACAGGTTGTTATGCATTGAAATATAATTAACGGCATTGATATGGAATTGAAAGTCTTATAACGCGGAATTTTGAAGGCCGTTTACAGTCAATTCTTCTTCTTCCTCTTCTTCTTCTTCTTCTGGTTTTCGTTCTCCTCGTCTTTCTGGGCAAGTTTTTACACGTTGGTAAAAAGATGTAGGGTGTACAAATTGAAACTTGAATCCAGTTCTCGTTTGAAAAGTGATCGATCATTCTCAAGAGCCTTAGAAACGAACAAAGTTTGTTGTAAGAACCCTTGAACGAGACTTAGCGAGATATACTATCTACATTCTATAGTACCTACGCGGAATAGCAGCTATGGTAGGTTATATAACAAATACAGTCACCCATACCCTAGCGTTTCGTCGCAAGTGCTCAATTCTGAAGCTGGCAGTTGACTTGCAAAAAAAGTTATTTACTCTTAGCGAAGAGGGGTTGGAGTTGGGTTGGGTCGAGGGGTTTGCCACCCTTGCAAATATTTGCCGTAAGATTGGGGAGGAAACGGGTTGGGGATGGCAACGAACAAATAAAATGGAATATACGAAACGTGTGAAGAAAATAAACAGTGCAAAGATAAAAGGGAATCGAGATATGTCAGGCCGTATATATACTTTCAATAAAGGAAGCTTTTTCCACGAGTCGACAAAAAAAAAAAAAAAAAAAACGTAATAAACACCTATACCCACCTACCACCTCCATATTTCATTATTTCGTTTACTTTTACTCACTCTAGTCGCGTCGGTCCCTTGTCGACGTTTCTTCCTCATCCATAATATATATCCTTCATCGTTTCTTGATCTCTGTATACCATGTGGATATATCTCACATTCCGAATAATGTATAACAACATTAATTAAGCGTGTTATATATGTAATTAAATATTTTCATTCCTTCTATAAACTGTGGGACGATGTACATACATTCACATACGTATACCTTTTCCTTGTTACATTCGCTAACAAGCTCCTTCATTTCTTCTCGTACAATCAACAAGAATCAACGAAACTGTTTTACTGACCACAGAAACGAGATTTACCCTCATCCTCTTAGCTGCTATCCGAGCTGGGCGTTTCTTGTCGACTAACGTCGTCGTTGTGTAACCCTACCAGGGTCCTCAGGATGTATGCAACCAACGTTGGTTCTCATCAGTAACCACAGACACGTGTAACACTAACTAGAACTAATTGGTAAACAGTATGAGAATCACACACTATACACGTGTGTAATTCATCTCAAATTAAACCTCAAGATGTGTGGGAATATATTTGTTAATTATTAATTGATAATAGAAAGGAGATGATCATGGGCTCGGAATTCCCGTGCAAATTCATTTCAAAATGTATATCTAACAAAATTTTCTTCAACTTTTATTGAATATCGATGATTTTTCTTTTTTTTTTTTTTGGAGGAAAGAAATATCTTTCACGCATTCGA
Organism: Macrophya annulata; assembly: GCA_963924015.1. Taxonomy (NCBI): domain Eukaryota; kingdom Metazoa; phylum Arthropoda; class Insecta; order Hymenoptera; family Tenthredinidae; genus Macrophya; species Macrophya annulata. Next base: position 3,491,555 of record OZ001261.1, on the reverse strand, counting down.
CGTCCCAAGACTTTTAGCAATTGGGAACCGCTGAGATCCTTGTCCAAAGGATCGTTTGCTAAGGGGACCTTTATCGCGAACGAGCGGCACCCGTTGCCCTCTGGCAAAATGATCAAATAACGAGGTCAAATTGACTGGCGACACCCTGAAACACTTTAATCAGCTTTACACGCCGTCGTTATTTGTCACTTGGGACTTTCCATGTGCTAATATTAACATGAATTATAATATCCAATTATTCATGAATTTCACATTCGCCAAAGTGATTCGCAAGATTCGTTTTTATTCAGGTTTTAGAATCACCAAAAATTCCTGTACTCAAAATTTTGGAAACCTTTTCAAGTTTATTGATTCAAAAAATTGAATCATTGAAATTGCACGCCAAAATAACGCGATAGATAGTAGTTCGTTCGACTAACTACCATCACGATTTCCATAAAACACTGAGTCTAGCTTCTTGGGTTACCAAAAGCACAGTAGTAGCGCAGAGAGGTTGAGCATCTCCTTTTGTTTTCTTGCCGATCTAAAAGTTAGCGTTTTCCGGTTCAGTTGGTGCGTTTCCGTTTGCGAGTTGAGATAAAAGCTTCGGTTTTATTGAAACTGCAAATTCCTCCCCATATTTATACCGCGGTGGTTCGTACGAAGCTACAGATCCCCGCGAGCCACGGGAGCACCGCAGTTGTTATTTGTTTTTCAGTGACGGATGTGTTTCCCAAAAGTTTACCGTTCCCGAAGCGCTTGTCACCGGTAAAGTGCCCGCCATTTTCTTGATTGCAAAAAATCAACGGAAAAATTTCACACCGCCAGACAAAAATCCACCACTGCGATCAGAAAAACATACCTACCTACCCAGAAAATCGTTCTCGATATCACCCTAAACTCCTGGCTTCACAGCTCCCAGGGTTTTGTTACTTTTACAGAAATTCCCTTTTGTCAGCTTTATAACTCACCCTCGCTTTATACCAATTCTAATTTAATTTTACCACTACCGAAAAGAACTCACTTCCTCTTTCGAACCGGAAGTTCAATAGGTAAATCATACAACGTATAGCAGTCCAAACTTTTATCTGAAAATGTAAGACCCCTGTGAACAAAAAAAAAAAAAAAAAACAAAAAGAAAAAAAAAAGAAAGAAAGAAAGCTCAGACTTTGACGGTTGAGCTTGAATACGTTAGATCCAAATAATGCAAATGAACGACTCGGTTGAAAAAAGTAAAGTATATGATATCTGGAGGAGATCGATTTCTAGCTACGATCATTCCGAAACGGTGATTCGGTCGTAAGCTTCGTTTTACGCCTATGCAAATTTCGAGTTTACCTTCACCTTCTTTATGCGTCAGTTGCTTCGTCGACTAGTCATGGTTGGCTACGAAGTTCTTGGTGACTACGACGGGGTGGGAATCAAGTTGCTAGTAAGCGAGCGGTTTTTCTTTATTTTTTATTTTTTTATTTTTTTTTATCTTTTTATTTGTTGCCCTCGATATTTTATTGGATCGTTTCGAACGGAATTAAAATTGCAACAACAATTTATATTCAGCTCACACAACTACAAGCTGATGACTGATTCGATAGATTGATACGAATGTAGGAAGGATTTCGTTGAAAAATTTATCGGAAATTACTTAGCCCCGACAGAGTCAGGTTTACGATACCAATTTTGTATACAAAAAAAAAAATTCGATTTTGCACGATTACAATACAATTTTTAATTAATTTATTTTTTTTTTCACAAAACCTTACTTCGTACGATTTATTGAATTATCTATTCCTTTTTTATTTACTTCCGGTTTGTTTCAAGAAATTCAACTATAATTTACAAGTTGTAAATCCAAGTGCAAAGCTCAGACTTCTACTCGACGTAAACTCCTAGGTACAAATATTAAGCATTAAACTAAGTTGCGCTTGTTAAAAGGGGTCTTAACTATCTGTCGTCTGAAACATGTAGTACTCTCTCGTCTAGTAACTCTGCCGCAAATCTAGTAATCGGCGCTCCTTGCGGTTGCCACTTTATACTAAGAGGTAAATTTCGTGTGGGACTTAAATTGAAAGCTACATTACGTGTCTGATATTATAGCTAAGCTTTGCTATAATTTAAGCTGCTTATCTGCGCTATCTAACCCCTTGATTTAAAGAGCAAGGAATTATTAATCTCAGTTTAATTTATGGACCTATATATATCTGCACCATCGATTCCCAAGAATTCAGCTCCGAATAGATTCGCATTCTGTTTTTTAGTCGCAATTTGTTATTAGATAGTAACCGCGAAAGCTGGCTGGCGATAACGGGCTTATACCACGATATTCGATTGCCAATTAAGAAAGTACTTAACGGGGTAGGAAAAGCAGGGAGGGACAAATAAACACCTGCAGTTTTTATTATTATTTTTTTTTTTTTATTGTTTTTTTACAATTTTATTTTTGCACCATGCATGGTCTTGGCTGAATTACATACATGGTAAATGTAGAGTGAAACAAGCGAAGGTCGGAAACAGCCCTTATAGGGGAACCAAAAAAGAATAATTAATAACAGAAACGAAAAAAAGAAATTCTGGATTACTTTGGAAGAGAAAATTGGCAATAGTGTTACTTCCATATTCACACGCTTTGGTACTGTACATACATACGTGTCAGTTTTACTCATTTACTGTTTTAGTCAAAAATTTTCGATTTATTATTTACTTCAGCATTTGAAATTCGGAAATGAGAATGAAAATAGGTCAAAAGTATTATCAGAAATAAAATAACATCCTGTTCACTGCTTGATGAATGACGACACGTTTCAATAATAAATAAATTTATCGACTTCCAATCCTCCCATATACCTACCCCTATATTCAACTAACCTATACCGATGTATCAATATTATTTTTCTGAACAACGGAATAGTTTTGGTATATAAAAACAAATTTTTCTGAACGTATTAATATTGGGGGAGTATAATAGTTCTCCGATATACCTATATATATATACCATACTTCCCTAAACTCTGATAAATAGCCTCGAGGGTTATAAATATCTACGAGATAATTACGAACACGAGCAATAAAATACTAAACAATGTTTTTTTATTTATTTATTTATTTTTATTTTTTCTTTCTTTTCTTTGCCCAAGGACTGTATTAATAATGTAGCGAACAGATTTACATCGTGGTATAGCAAAAAATAGGTCTCCTACGGGCCAAGATGGATAGCAGTTTCCTCCCTCGTGCTTCTCTCCGTCTATTCCCGAATCCGTCTCTCATCTCCGGTTCTCCCCTATGGTTCATCCAGCTACTACCACCAACCCATGTCCCATGCTTTTCGTCTCTCCAACGTCTCTCACCCTCCGAACCAGAGACCTGTATTATATTGTAAGTCCATTAGAGTTTTTGTCATATCTACCCGTCTTTTTATTCCAACGAGCGAAATACCACTCTCGGTTACTGTGATACAGATGCTAACGGAGGAAGACCTCTGGTATTTTCTAAAATGAAACCCAAATTAAACTCAATTTTTATAATTGACTACAGGGTTGATGAGAAATGATAAAAATTCTTGAAAGAAATATCTCAAAAGATCCATTTTTGTTTTCTTTTTTTTTTTACTTTAATTTATAATCCAAACTTTATTCGATTTCAGGACTTTCCCTTGGCGGTGGTCTCTTCGTTCTTGCATCAGCCCTGTCAGACGCCTCTCTAGAACTGCCCCGGAAGTATGTTTTCCCATCAATACCCGGGATGCAGTACGAGGAAAATGGTCTTCCACAGTATCAATATGGCTGGTGTCTTCAGCTGTCAGGACTGGCCTTGATCCTAGCAGAAGTTGCTGCTTTACTTACTGTCTCGGGTTACATGGCGCGGTTTCCTACGGTCGAGGACATGGTGAGACGCTTTTCTCATCTTAGATCAATGCTTTATCATTTTTCTAAGCTATGATACGGAGATTAAAGCTCAACCAGAAACGTAATTGAACTGTTAAAGTCTCTCTAAATGTGTATCTGCTCTGTTTCACAAATATCGATTATCATTAAAGTTCAGCTCGTCTTTATCGCCAATGCATCGATTTAATTTCCCACCTTAATAAACCGCTCTTTACTAATCACTGGGTGTAATAGGAAGTAAAAGTCCTGCTGTCATTATGTTGCTATATGCTGGCTGAAGAGTTGTAGCATTTGAAATCCTCCTACGAACTTTACCTTAAGTAATATCCACACGAAATTAAATATTGTCCTTTTGGTACAGGTAAGGGTTATGGTCCCAGGAGCTGAAAGGAAACTGCGTGAGCAGAGAGGCCTTAGCTCCGAATACCTCGTTAGAGCGCATCAAAAATCTCCCGGACCACCACAAAGCCGGGGATTCCATCCGGCAACAAAAGGTAAGTTTTGATAAAAGTTTTGCGTTATAGTAAATCATTTTTGTGATTAAAAAAATTTCGTTTCCTATCCCTTTTGGATTGATGAAAATTATTAATGAAGAAGATTTATGGATAAAATTTTCATTGTGTTTCAGGACCACAAAGATTGCCCGAAGAAGGGACTTCTCTACTTTGCAAAACGGCACCTGATATTTGCGCCTCAAATCCTCAGGCTATAAGTTACGTTGATAAAACGGATCTCTCTAACATGTTGCCTGCCTATGCTGACAACAAAAATGTTGACCCGCGTTTCACGTTCGTCGACAAACCAGAACAGAGTATCATCGACTCAAGGCTAAGCGGATTTGCCGATAAAGAGAGCCTCATGGATTCGAGAATTTTGTCTGGCTCAAGGCAGAACATGATCGCTTTTACCGACAGCAAAGAACACAATTTGGGATCCGAACCAAGGTACACAGAATTTTCAGGTCGGACTGAACAAAGTATCGTAGATTCTAGACTCAGCGGTTTTGCCGACAAGGAAGGACTCCTGGACTCTCGACTCGGCGGATATTCCGAAAAGGGTGAATCCCTCCTGGACACATCATTCGGGTTTGATACCCAGTACAATAGTCTGGCTGGTCAGACTGTACCGATAACATTAAAGCACCAAAACTCAACTGTATCAGCTATTCAGTCGCAGTTTATCTACCAAAATTTTGGTACCATTCATTCTGGTATATTGGGAGTTTCGGAACCGGGAACAAGTTCAAGTTCTAACTCAAGCCAGCGGAGTATGACGCTACAAAATCCAAAGAGGAAATCACAGATTGCTCAGAACACATTCAGCACTTTAGAATGCGAGAAGAGGAAACGAGGTCCTGGTGTTACTGGTAAAGGAAGTTACTATGCCGGAAGTGCAGTATGACCACCACCGCCTCCCTCCACGCCTAGGTAACTTCGCGAAGATGAAACGCCACTCTAGTCTTGCACTTGCAATGACTACATTGGGTCAAGGCTGAGGGACGCTTCACTTCGGACATTGAAAGCTCGAGTTTTGAGAGCTAAAGTACCAAATATGGAGGGATTTATAAAGGGTTGAGCCCAGGAAGAGGATTTGCCTATATTTTTTATTTATTTATGTTATTAATTATTTTTATTTTTGGTTTATTTTATTTTTTATTTTATATAAGACGAGAATGAAAATGCAAAATTTTTATCTGTATAGGCGTTGCGGTCGACAATCGCTTGTATGCTTTTAAGCTCACCTGTAAATCCGCACGCGATTATTAAGGAATTGGAAAATATATAAAAGTTTCACTTAAAATCCTAAGAAAGTTTCTTCGAAACGATATAATGTGATAATTTAAGTATAACGAAATATGCAGTCGAGGTTAGGCCGTTTTTCGTTTTTTATTAACGCGATATTATATCTCGCGAAGGTTTTATTATATAAATATATAATATATAGAGTATATAGAGTGATTGAGTCAATTGTAAATAATTATATTATATGGGGATGGAAGTATGATTTATTTATCGCCCAAAATCACCGGCGTCATAAGTACATATATACATACATATATTTTTATTTATTTTTTATTATTTTTTTGTTTTTTCTCTTCTTTTTCTACTGAAATGTGAATATAGGGAACATTGGTAGAGTTTATCGAATGAATATAATATATCGAATAGTTAAGTTATACCCGGTAGAATATCCCGATATTTGGACGATGACCTAACTCTATAACTCTATCTAAGGTCAAAGGTAACGGAAAACTTACGTCCTCGAAGGTGATAATGATAGCCTATACATGTATACATACATACCTATTATAAAAATATTGATAAATTATTTAAAGTATAAAAAATTGATGCAATATGTATGAAAGGCTCAAATAGCGTCTCATTTATAGATATTCGAATTAGTAAAGTTATTTAAAAAAGACACGAATCGATTAAAATACATACCCTAAATTGATAACCTTAATTAACGATGAGATTTAAAATTAATATATAATAATCAAAAAATTTCAATTGTATAGATAATACTAATCGAATAAAATCTTTAATGATATATAATTAATATAAATAAATATATACTATTGAGTAACGATATTATTGTCGATAAATCATATATAATATAGAATGTATAAAAATTTGTTTAAATATTTTGAAACAATTAGAAATTTAAGGGGTATAATCTGTTATTAAGTAAATACTATATATATATATAATAGGTATAATATAAGATGTAATCTATTTGTTCACTAACCATTAACATATCAATTTTCATGGATGAAATTAACAATCTTCTGTTTAAATATTAATTAAACGCGTGCATAAGATACGAATTAAAATAACCTTTTCATTTTATCATCTTCATTTTTTTTTGTTTCTTTTTCATCTCGAGTAGCCTTTCGTGTTTTATCGTTCTCAGTGGCATGGAGGATCTCCGAAGGACAAACTCGTTTCGTATTCCACCCCAGTCTTGCTAGAAGGACGTTAAAGAATTTCAACTAGTTTCATGGTAATAGCATTCTTTACCGAAATATTTTTAAAACCCCTTTTGAGCAGGACTCAGAACGATGCGACCGCGACTACGACCACGAATGCGACGCGTCGTGACGTTCTGGGTTGTCGTGGATGGATAGGAGTGCAAGGCTGTTAAAAATATGTTAACACAATGTTCGTAGATCAATGTAATAAAATGTTTTTTATAACAAAATATTAACAAATTATTAACCTCTTTACATTTTATCTCGTATTTTAAAACTACGTTAAATATGACTATAGTTATATTCTAAAGCTCTTGGAAAGCTGCCATGCAGTATGCCATTAGCTCAAATTTCTATTATTTTACTTAAAAAAAAGGCAGGAGGTATGTTAGTTACTGTACCTGTAAGGTGTAAGGCTGATTTTTTTTCTCAATTTTCGATTCTCAGTCTTTTTTTGTTTGTTGGTTTTTGTCTAATTTCTTTGTCCACTTGAACGACTATAATAGTACCTTATACGGTCCATATAGATACGTGACTAGGATTGAGGTGATGGTTTTAGATGAAATAAGAAATTTCTCACGTTTTAACGTAGCTAATTCCAATATCTCGCCTGCAGAGAAACGTACGGGATCAATGTTATTTGTTTTTCGTAAGCGCAGGCGTCGAGCTTTTTTTTTTTCTATTCTTATTTTGTGATGAAATTTCAACGTGGGCCACGCAACCCTCTTGGAGTACTATCCAAGGTCGGACGCACGTGCGTAAAGCTGTCTCGATCACGTTGAATTATCGAGAAAAACAGTTTCGTTAAATCATACGGGCATAGGAACGACTTCCGCGAACATAGAACTGATCAATAAATAAAACCAGACTTTGTCACAGATATAGAGACGATTATTTTAGGTTAATAATAAAACTATCAAATCGTGAATAATACAAATTTCAATTTGATTAGTTTTTGACCTCAAACAAAAAGTTGATGTAATTATTTGTTTTTCCTTACACCAACATTCGCATCATTCGATGAACCGTTTCGATTTTCACATTTATTTTTATCAGATTTTGAAATCCGCCGAAGACAAAGAAGACAATAAAACTTTTACTACCTATCACACCGTGCAAGCTCGAGCTTAGAATTGTATTGGTAAACTACCGTTGCCAAATTTATGGTGATCGTATTCCGAAAGCTACTATTTTTATTTATTTTATACGTATTCCTTTTTTCTGACAATACTTACTCACGTCTAAGTATACGCCAAACAATTTCAAAATAATATTAACAACGTATAGAGTCTATTAATCAACCACGAACTACACCTAGAGAAAATTTTTAATCGAGATTCGTTTCTTCCGATATTCATTTACAGTTTTAAAATCCAATGAATGGTGTAACGTCTCACCTGCTGATCTATCCTATAATCAAATTTCCATCAACTATAGGTAATTTGAAACTGTGATATCGTTTGTTATATTCAATATCATAAAAGCGAAGGGAATAAAGCGAAAACGTGAAATATTTGATAGAAATCCGGCTGTGTCACGATTGTACTATTTGTTATATCAATTCCTCAAAGGGTAGGTACCGAGGATTTGTGAAAGTCACTTCTGCAGGGGGATGAAACTGATCGAATCCTACTCGTTATTCATACTTTTATAATTATCTCCAGCGATCTTTTCCGATACTAAAACGCCGGGAAAGGAAACTCATGAAAAATCATCAAATATGTACATTTTTTGCACATGGGTCCATGATTTTCGACCATATTTTTTTTAACAAGTCAACTGAATGCGGTACTCAATTCGCGAAACGGATACAGGATTTGCGTCCACAAAATGTGAGGAATGACAATATAACAACACAAATTCAGGCAGCTTCTTTAACGTATTGGGGTCTCGGGATAGATTTTGTGTAGTTAAGCAATAATTCAATCGCTATCCTGCCCATCGAATGGCATGATTAATGATCGTCTCAAGAGCGTGCTCCCATCCTGAGGAGACCATCTGGTTTAAAGTATGGAAGCAACAAGCCGTGTAATAATTAATATCGGTATCTATTCGCTCTTCGGTAAACGAGCCAAATATATTAAACTTTATTTTTCAACTTAGTTTCTTTTCTAAAATTCCGTGGCGCCGCCTGTACAAAATAGATGCCAATTTTTCGAACTTAGTTTGTGCGAAATTTTGCCTACACTTTGGCTCAACAGGTTTTACTTATACCTATATACCTTTATAGGATCTATGTGTACATATACGTGTCCACATTGCGAATCTTTAAATATATTTGTGGCAGATATTTGCCCTCGTAATTTTATTCCATTTGGCTCGTTTCCTCGAGACATCCAGATCTTAATCTTCACTGTTATTTTCGAATTATGACCTCTTTTGCAATTAACAAACTCGCTATTTTATTGCTTCATCACCGAAACGTTAGCTCTACGGAATCTTATTTGACGTTAACGAATGATTCGCTAGAATTTTTTGTAGTGAAATAATTTGCCGAAAATTAAGCAATGAATCAAGAGCTTCTAGATCGTTTTTAACAAGGGTTATACAAGGCCGTAAAAACCATAAAAACAACGTCGTCTTAAGTCATCGATCTTTCACGAAAGTTTAACGGTACTTTATCATAACGAATTACAGTGTTCCTTTAAACTCAAAATTTCGGCATGACTTTTTGTGGACGGTAATTGATTGTGGAATAAACGATAGTAAACGAAGTTCGTGTTGACCCGAGTGAATATTAGAATTTAAAATCTCTAGGGGATTATATCCGCCATTAAATTTCGCTAACTCAATTATATGCTGGCTGATAGTTCGAATTACTAGACGTGTCCATTATTTCAAAAAATTAAAGAAGGGTTGAGATTGACTCGTGATTGATTTTGTGTTGTTCGTTTAATCGCTCGTGTTTTTTTTTTGTATTGTTTCAGGAATTTTTGAAAATCTTTACATGGCAGTTCTTCCTTTTTCGAAATGAAGTGAGTATTCATCGATACCCTGAAGCTTGCATTCATAATTTTATCACTTTCAATCAAACACTGTTTCCGGCATTAGATCCCGCGTCATATTTCGAATGATTCACCGAGTTGGTAGAACAGTAAACTATTGATTTTCTACTCTAGTATAACAAAGGGCGTGAGCGGAACAGTAGTCGAGATAAGCGCCTCAATCGTAGCTTCCATAGGCCACACAGAATTATTTCCTGAAGTAAGAGTGCGTCTGCTGCAAAACCTACAGCACAACCATGTAATTTTACCTTTTGCACCAATTTATGTGTTCACTGTACAATTAGGAACTATTTTTATATAACGCGGATCATGTGCCAGATGCTATTTGGATGAGCAATTATAACCAGGAAATTAAAAGCAAAATTTTCGGTCTAGATTGATGTAACAATAAGCCGAAGAAAGGTCGTCGATATTATATTAGCGGATGAGAAATTTAGAATTTATCTCATGAAAAGCGTATCGTATCTCGTTACTAGTTGAGTTTACGAAGTTATATAGGTATAGGTACCGCGTATCGCACGTTTATTTTAATAACAGGAATCTGCGGTAATGAGGGATGCGGTGTAGTTACCATTTTCCTGTTTCCTTAGCTATGTGGTATAATAAAAAATGAGTAAATCCGTAATAAATATATTCATTGTCTTCGAATATATTAGATTTGGGGATTTTCGACAGAAATCATAATACTGTTATTATTCGTATACGAGACTAGAAAGCGACTTTGTATTGATTCAGATTTTTTATTTTTTTCTTCCTTCGTTTTTCTCCTTTTTATTTTTCGTGACCGAACGATCAGACGCGGATAAACGACGGTCATAAATTCGTCAACCGCACTTTGTCAAACTCCCTAAACTTCGAGAAATCCCAAAGGAGTTCGAGAGGTTCGGAATCAGAGGAACTTTCGGGAGTCAATTAGGTCGTTAAAAACAAAATAAAAAAAAGCTCTCACTTCAAAATTTTTTCGTCTCATAGTTTCTGTATCAATTATTAATGTCCAAGCATGTTACACTTTGGTTCTTGTCTGAAAGTCTGAAAGCAGTGAAATTACAATCGCAGACTGACCAGTGGCCACTACACACGTGTTTAAATACGCTCGAAAAAGTTCTTCCGAATTTTTCTCGAGAACGAAAAAAAAAAAAAAAATATACACACAAAAGAAAAAATAAAAACGGAGAGGTTGAAAAAATCTGGGCCAAGTTACCGTTCCAGAGGCGTCACAACAACTACTTGTTGCTCGGGTATTTTCGGTCTGAATATTCCTGGTGCCACGCGGACCAAACAGTCGAGTTAAACTTCGGCCTCGTATTTTTTAACTACCTTAAAATCATCCCCTTTCTTATTTTTCTTTTCCTTATATCACGCATATATCTCATTTTGTATTTTTCGTCTACCTTTATCGTATTCACTTCTAGAAAGAAGATCATCGGATATCGCCAGTGAGATTCAAGAATGAATTGAAGCCGAAAATTTCTCATCATTTTCAAAGAGAGAGAAAAAAAGAAAGACATTCTCCTTTCCAATCATACATCGATCTTCATCCGTATATAGAATATATAGAATCCCGGAAAGATATACAGAAACGCACTTCTTCAAGCTACAAGTGTCGCCTGGAAGTGGTAAAAATTCATGAAACGAGCCAAAGCGCGTTATACGCATCGGTACACGCGAAAGTTGAGCAAATTTAGTAGGTATACCTATTCGTTCACAAGGGTTGTGGATGGTGTGCGTGTACACACGCCTATGATGTTTGTGTACTGTAATGGTAGGTACGAAAGCTCGGGCGTGCGTGCGGTGGCGCCCGGCGCGACACGGCGCGCCTCTCGGCGGCCTCACGGTAAGTGATGCCAGCGACAAGTAGTTAGTGTGCGTTTAGAGTCAGACGGATTCACCACGGACGTAGCCTCTGCCGCCTTAGCTGACGCCAACGCCAAGACAGACCTGGCGCTGTTACCCTGTTCGAGAATTCGGTCGACCAGCAGTTTGTCAACGCACGTTCTCATAGAAGGCAAGACGATAAAAAATCAAAAATTTTCTTTTTTCTTTTAAATATTGCCTTTATTTTGTTTTTTTCTACTTTTAGTGTAGACCGTGTTTTTCGGTTTATACGCACTTCTGAAAACTACCTCATGACGAGATGCTTAACTGCTAAAAAGACAACTACGATTTATCAATAAATTTGACAGATATTGCGAACTCTTAGTTCACACAGCTCTACACTTTGCGCGAACTCCAAAATTCGAGTAGTTTCATCTTTCAACTATCCTTTGAAATAATGACGCTGAAAAATGTATCATATTTTATTTTTTGCGAATTTTCATCAACATCTTTCTTGAACTGACCATTTCCATCGTGTAATTTGACAGCTGTGAATGTCTGTATTCGCAAATACAGTCCCAGAATATATAGAGTATATATTCTCACCCACTTTACAATGTACGTCGCATGAGTTATTATACGTAGTAATAAATATTTCAGAGTGAACTTGATTCGCAGATGGCAAATTGCGACCAGCTTTACTTAGATTTTCTTATTTTTATTTCCAAACTCAAGGTACTCCATATATACAACTAAAGAGCCTTTGTACATAAAATTATTCTGCCAACGATACGATTATTTACTAACTCAATATCAGTTTAATTAATAGTACTATACATACAACCGAATCAAAGCTCGGATCTAATGCTGTTTATTTATCAAGATATAGTCCGATAAATCTATCACATCATTCCAACAAAGAAAACTTCGTTGTTTTTGTAAAACCAGAATTAGTTAACCAGGTAGTCTGCTTTGATTATTTTTATAACGAAATTTTATTGTCTCAAAGTGAAAGCTCACTTGCTCCGTTTTGCTTATCTGATTCATTAAAAAATTAAGTGAAGCTATTTCCAAAAAATTATTTAATCCAAAATTTGATCACCGAAGATAAGTTAAGTTCCGAAAGAATAATGGCCGAATTTTTCACCCTGGGAAACGGAGTAACTATTGTCGGACGCCTAACGGAAACTCAAAGGCTACAGACTAAAGTCTAAAGAAAATTCTTTCAAATTACAAAAATAAAAATCAGTTTAAAAAATGATCAGTTTTTTGTGAAAATAAAATTCTGTTATCATGCATATATGGATGAATGATATGTTCGTGACGTATCGAAGTGAGTGTCTTCGATTTTGTACTATGGATTCATAGTATTTTATTATACTTCCAATTCCGTTTGCCATGTTTTTCACCCGTCCTTATCATGGGGTGAATGGGCAAACTTACTGGCGCCTTTTATAGTCATGAAATTGTGAATATGATGCTGTTATATCAGCGATAAAATTCTCCATAGTGTGCGTATAGATATTAAAGACACATACTTGGGTTAGGTAATGAAACTTCCATCCGCTTCATAGAAATGTTACCATAAATAAAATTTAGCTATAATATGAGATTTTTGATAGTTTAATTAACCGATGCTGTAACTTTAGCCGTAGACTTATAAAATTTTCATGTTTTTTTTTTCATTTATCTACGAAAAAACCTTCAGGCGAGAGGATTAATCAATTTTCAATGTGTTACGCGAAGGTATCGAAACCGATCCGTCACACATTTGACGTGTGAGAGATTCGTCACAAGGGTAGGTAATTTAGGCTGGGATAATCCTGATGGAATAATTACGTCGTTGTATACATACACCGAAGGGAAAGTAATTATTCATTAGATGAAAATCGAGACTCACTGTTTGTTTAGGATGGTTATGTGTATTCAGGAATGAAAATTTCTTTATCATATCCAGCTCTCGTTTTTTTGTTGTTACGTTATCTGCTTTACATTTCCTGCATTACGTGGATACGCAATTCTCGGGAAAACGTAAATGGTTGTACATCTATCCACTCATCGTCCCTCTACTTTGTTGCCACCGTCTCCGGTACTTTAAAGTATCTATGAAACGTGTCAGAAAAAGTTTTAATTAGCTAATTAGCGTTGAACATCGAGGGACGAATAGTCTGGCGTTGAACGTGTCACTTAAGTTAATTAAAGCGAAACTGCATCACTGTTTCTCTCTTTTTATCTCTCAGGTTGTTTTACTTCAGCTCTTAATTTTTTAGTCGTAACTCAGAAGTCGTGACAAATTTTGAAAATCGTTGGTCTTACTTTGACGTGTTGGGATTTTAAGAAGGTCTGAATAAAACGAAATGTAAATTTGGAATCTAATAAACTGCTTTAATAGATCGATAGATAAAACCAATTTACTGCTATGGGTATAAACAATATCTCCAAAAATTTACCCATCTGAATAATATATTGAAAATCTATCGTCATAATATTTAAATCTTCTGGAAATAACATACCTACAGTTTATACACGATTCTCAAGGATAATTTATGCAATCCATCTGTTTTACCAAAGTGGTGTAAATACAATTGTTGAAATTCTGTCGAATTGTTGAATAAACATAATGTTTTCTTAAACAACCATCGTCATCAGCCTTACCTTGTTCACGGTTTACCTTTCGCACATCAGAGACGAGGTGTTTAGTTACTTCACGAATAGGTTTTGCCTTACCTCATACCACGTTTTACCACGTAATTGACACGGAATCGAGAAGCCTCTAAGCCACCCTCAATTATAAGGGCCATCGCAATTAACTCGTATGAAAATAGTTTGCGGAGAACTTGAAATGGCAATTAATTCGTTCCTGAATAATAATTTAGAATTCACATTCGCCAAATTTACAACACAGGTAAAATTTGATGGTAATGTAATTAAAGTTTATTTTAATAATGAAAGAACGACACAATTAAGTACTTTTTTATTCATCGATATGTTTTTAACCTGAGCAAAAAATATCAATGAACGAATTTCATACTGATAAAAAAATACCCCAGATAAACTCGGAAAAAAATGAATAAAATTTGAAGAAAAAAAAAAAAAAATTTCAATAAAAAAAACACCGTAAAACAGAAAGAAACAATACCCCTGGCCTTTCATTTCATGGTATACATATCCTCTACTGCGAAACGACAAAGTGACTTTCTCTCCAGAATTTCTTAGGTCGCTTCTCAACCCGCATAGCTTCGGGGTGAAAGAGGGTTTCTAACCACTAAAGCTTCCTGCTCTGACGTCATTACTTCCATTTTTGATGGTCGGATTTCAGGTATTACGTATTGCATATTTATTTTTATAGACTGTAGTCAATTCCTTACTTGATGAATTTATCGATTATTTTTTATCGAATTATATACGCGGCTGATGAATCGATGGTTATTTCAATTGGTGTTCCAGTTGATAAATATGATCTAATAATTATTTTGAGACGGATACATAGCCCCATCACACATTGTATAATTGGTTTGTAAATATTTTTGCTATTTGAAGATTGATACAGCGTTCGAAGGAAAATAAATCCCACTCAGCAGAGACACTGTATTTGTTATTACATGTCACTGGACTAAGAGGTACACATGGTCATTGATGGGAAGATACTTGGTCCGGAGATTAACCATCTGACTAATCACAAAACGATCTCATTCCCCCAATTTTCTATCCATAAATGATGTTAATCTTTGCATCTTAATTCGCATTATTTTTCAAAGATTCAGAAAGTAAGTTCAAACTCATTTCCAGGCTTTGGATAATATCAATTGTTTTGGATTCACTAAATTTCATTAAAAGACGAAAAAAGGGATCCACGTACTGTTATTTGGTGGGTAGAAATGAAACGAAATTTCAAGACCATCATCGCGTTACTTCGATGGCTCAATTTTGCGAAGTATTTGCAGTTACACCCTAAATCAATATTTCCGTTAATACCAGCTTGCTTTTAGGCTCAGTCAACCCCGTAATGTTGGGCAGCAAGCCAACGAATAGATCCTAATAAAATGTAATAAATATTAATTGCGAAAGTCTGACACGTGAGATGTTGGGAAACAAAAAATATAAAGTACAAATCTGCTGCTCGCATTTAATTTTCTCGAATACTTTCAACTTCTCGTATATAGGTACAATATTCCCTTTGCCATTTTACGTCGCTTAAACTTTCTCTCTGTTCCTTTATTCGGAAAGAATTCTCAATAAAGTTCGAAATTTTTTTCTTCGAAGGAAGTTAGGGGATCGAGAATAAGAAGCCTCGTCAAATCACACTCTGACTTTCAGACTGCTTTTGACGTAACTTAAACAAAGCTTTGTCAATTGTACATATCTTTTCATTTACTCATTAGTTTATTTATTTACTTGCCTTCTTAGCCTCGAAATTTTAACTTTTTTACTGAATTAATTGACAAAGCTATAAGAAAGTAAAAAGCTCTTGCTGGTTGGCCGATCGATTCAAACCCTCGGCAAACATCCAATCGCTTTAAAACTGTCACTGCCTCGAGGAGGAACCGCTTACGAAAGAGAGCAGAGTAGGAAAAGCTCTTTCTCATTTTACCATGGAATTCGCCTGACCTTGCTCACATTCTTCCCTTTTTTGTACAAACCCTTTGCCTTCATGGTCTGCGTAACTTTTTGTCCTTTCAACTGAAACGAAATTCAATTTTCCAGATAGCCATTCCGAATCTAATCTAGGCTTTACTCGTCCTGTCCATCATGTTTCTATAAGAATACGGAATAGTGAAAACAGATGATAATAATTTCGATTTGAAAGTATAGAAATTTTTTCATTTTTCAACCTTTTTCAAACGACCTGAAATTGATTTTCGTTTTCAAAGAGCCAGTCCACAATGTAAAATTGTTTCATCAGAAGCCCCCAAAGTTTCAAGCAGACGATTTCACGAGTCATCAAATAACAAGTATCTAAGAAGACTCCGTGATCAGGTGCGTATACGACCCTTTTTCGATAGGGTGAAGAAGATGATATATTTTCATTAGACAGCGGTAGAAATTTTATTAGAAATTTTATATTAAAAATCTAAGCAGTAATTACTGTATCAAAATTTGCCACGGTCTAATTTTCTGCTCAGAAAATAGCTTCGTCGTTCATATCAGTCAATTTATTTAATAAAATTATTTTTCACACCTCCCCACAGCGATGATTAAACAAAATAAAACTCTGACCCACTCCGTCATTCGGCTTGTTGATCTTGGCATAAGTGTTCTAGCCCATAGAAATACGATTTGAAAATAGTTTGCAACTTTTCTTGTTCTATGGCCCGTAAAAATAACTGTGAGATCTGATTGACATTGGCCCACGATCATTTTCGGAAGATAAAAATTTCGATCAAGATATTTCCGGACCATAACTCCGGTACATTTTCATTTTTATCTCATTCAAGCTCAACTTCCAAAGCACTGGATTCAATGAAACTGTTCAAACTGATCAATTCTGTTGCATTAGAAATTCTGAAACGTCATTAAATATCGAGGGTATATATTGCCTGACCAAATAAAGCGAGGAATTCCTATCATCATTAAGTTGCATTCGAGCTTTGCATTGTACCCTGTCGTTTGGCAGTAGTTGTCGTCTCAGATGCCAAGAGAAATTTTTAAAGTTCCATAAGTATATACAATTTAAAGAATAATTGGCAATCGGTATCCTGTCATGTCAATAGCTGACCGTTACACAAGACACCAATGAAAACAACACCGAAAAGAATAAATTAACTAAGATCGATTCAGCAAGTTGTTTTATTGATTCAGCGATTGATGAATTTTCTTCAAACTTTAGCCGATGATCTTTCCTTTTATCTCCCGATTTATTTGATCCTTCTCTTATTCGGTGTGGCGTACGGAAATCAATCTTAGCGAGACAAATAAGAGTTACGTTAATCAAGATTAGTGTAAAATCTAGGGGTTCGCGTCGATCGGATAAGCCGATCATGTAAAATTTAATAAATCCAGATGATTAATTACAGAATAATCACGTGTCCCTAGAAACGTGTCCATGCTTTAGCTGTGTGACAACAACTCAATTGCAGACTGATATTCGTCACAGAATTTCCATCGCGTACATCTGTCGCTGGCGTTAATCTAATTCGTTGCAACTGTTAGAGACGAGAAGTGATGAGATTGGCACGAATTGCGGGTAATATATTGAAGTTAAAATTGCCGAAGTATTAAGCTCTTGACAAATAATCGTAATTCGCGTAACTACGTTAATCTTGCTTCAAACTTGTTACATGTATGTACGTTACATACTTATACGATAGTGATAATAGTAACAGCGATTTATGGCAATGAACAGTAATTAATAATAGTAATCTGTTTCGCAGATCTTACAAATGCAAATTATAACGGCTTGTTTTTTCTTTTATTTTTATTTATTTTTTTTCTTCTAGGGCTCACGCGAACACGCGATCTTAAAGAATCTTCAAAGTAACTAAAGATGAACGATATAGCGTTACAAAAGTGATCAAAAGCAAAACGATTTATAATGTGTAGAAAGCTTCGTATTCTCGCTGTCAATGCATCATGAAAATTTCTACACGAGTTTTGCACGTTTAAGTTTTTAGAAAATCGGTATAACGTGAGGTAGGTGTGAAATATACTGTAAAACAATTAATTACGATAAGTTAGACTGAATTTTCACTTATAACATGCACGAAACTTCCCCCATTGAAAATAAACATGGGATTTTTAGTAGCCTCCAGAGGCAGTATAACCGTAAATATATTTTAAACATGGTAGGTAAGTCTACCTTATACATTGAACACCCACATTTCAATCTGATAATTTTATTCTATTTATTTGAATATTTATAATTCATCTTCTCTTTTGAGATAATATACAATCCTATAAATTATTTTATACATAGTATTACTCAGTATTGAACTATTCCGTTATTTACTCGCTATGGCATTGACTCACAGTATATAGTTATCCATCTTAATTATATATACAAAAAAAAAAAAAAAAATTCTTTCATTTACCACTCAGCAGACCGTACTCTCCTATATTCCGCAAAATGATATAAAAAAGACGTGCTGCAAGCTCTGTGCAAAGTAATGCGATGGGAATAAGCCGGTCTTAGAATAGGGTTCACTTGGTAACAGATCAAGTAGCGGTATCAGCCTCAGGGTGGGTTTAATATCTGAGAAATCTGTTGCCCAACTATGAAACGGTTCGTTACTGATGATGAGATTATTTACTAACATGTAGGTAGGCAGATTTTACTTTATTAATTGGACCAGAGTTAAGTCAAGCTTCCACTGATGATGAGCGATGGTAAAGTTAACTTTGCTTTAATATGTGTATATATAATTCTGAGTGTGAGTTCCTTCAACCGCTGATCACTGAAAACGTGAGAAATTTTATACATTCAAGCAAGCTATTAACTGGAATTTTCGTGCGCCAAAATTATGAAGCCTTATAGGATTTGAGCTTATAAAAAACGGCTTTAAAGCACTCGGAGAGAATTTTGACAGCGTAAAACAGATCTACGGTATTTGAATTCCAGAAATATATGAGTTGTGGTAAAAATCTACGCGATTTTTTGGGGTTCCTTCTCTTTTTTTTATATGAACTAATTTTTTCAGATCTAATCAATCATCGCTGCAAAAATTTGTAACGCAGACTTATTAATCAAAGTGTCGATGTCTAATGAGGGTATTTAAAAATTCTGATCGAGATTTCCCAGCTGGTTATTAAATCGAAATTTATTACGAACGTGATAATGATGACGTGAACGCGAAGGGTCTTATACCGACGCGTTACGGAGCTCACGTCACATCTGTGGAATTTAATATAACTTTAGGATCGTGGTCGATTCAGGAGGGCACAACCACACGGAGATTTTCGTACTAACGTAGGTACCTATTACATACATATGTCTCGTTCTCTTTCGTGCCTTGGAATATCAATAAAGTATTTTTCTCTACGAAGTGAAAATCCACGTTTGTAATTTCACAGTTATTAAATAGAAAGTCACAAAATGATAAAATATCAATTCCAATCGATGAAGAACCAACATGTCACCTGAGACTGTGATATTAAACTTTCCTGAAGACATAGTGCTTCTTGCAGAGCTGCTTGACTCGAGCTTTATACCAACAAACGCGAAAGCTAATATAATAACGTGACAGAGTTAATCCCTGTGGATATGAAGAAGAATAAGAAGTAGAATAAGAAAAATATGAAAACACTAAAGACATACAAATTGGCAAAGTAACATACAAAGGAATTCTTTGATTGGGTTAGTCTCGTAGCTGAGATGCCTACCAACTTAACTACAGGGAATATTGCGTTAGTAATAAATATTTGGCGACAGTTGGTTGGCGAATATATTTAATGGCGAAAACTGTTGTCAAGTTTCGCAAGTATGAGTAAAGCAATAATCCCCGTTTTGTTTATCGTTGATGTCTCTCTAGCCAAGAAGTGGTTGTCTTCAAAGTCGATTCCCCGACCGCGATTTAGAAGGAAAGGTAGAGGTATATTTCCTCGTTATATGTATAATGTTCGGAATCCCTGTTTGCTGGGTAGTCATAAATCATCGCTCAGTTTCTCTATCTGGATTCGTGGTCTCGAGATAATTGCTGTTTGTTTTGGATGCTTTAACGTTTTCGTTTAAACCTCTTCGTCGGATCGCCTACAAACGCCGATGCCTAGTTTTTCTTTACTAAAAAACCTAAGACTTTAAAACAATAAAAATAAAAAAAAAAAAAAATAAAAATTCTCTACTCAACTGATTGTAAAGGTCGAGCAATTTCCGTGGAATTCGTAATTCAAACAATCCGCTTATTCAAATTTAGACAACAATTTACTTCATTGTTAAACAAATTTATCGAACGAATTGTAACCCCGTTGTCATCTCAGCTTACCAATTGCAATTCACAAGCTTGACTACAACAAGTCATATAACATGACGTCAAACCAGCCAAGCAGAATATCATCCCATTGTACTTTCTACCCACGGTAGATCACGGCATGCATTATTGGTTCAAGACATCTATTCAAACTCCTTTCAAACAGAGACGCTGGACTTTTATTTTTTACTGCTCTTTTACAGCCGAGATTTCGACCAATTATTAGAAATTTTTATCGAAATTTGATTTTCCGACAAAGCATTGTACGTTTCTTTACATTTACTGACCGATGATAACTCGATACCAATTTCCGAATGCAAGTTAACCAGGGACAAGCCTGCAGTTGAATGTGGTTTAAGCAAACTGCATAAGACAGCATATCTGTTAAACCAGTGTGATTGACGTGTTTACATCAATGGATGAGTTAAATCGGGTCGAATGGATACAGAATTAAGTCGGTGCACTGGTTGGGGATTATTATTAGCTTGTGAAGTAGTGGAAATAGGAAGGCAGCGTGGTGTAAAAACGGTAAGAAAAAAAGGCTGACGGTTTTAAATAGCCCTGCACCCGAATAGTCGGGACTATCGCAAGGTGGTGTATCGCGGACTAGGGCATATCGACTATAATTATAGGCAAAGTTTTCGTGTATATGCATGCGTTTTCTTAACCGTTGGTTACACTCGAGTTTTGGAGGGTGTTAGAGCCGCTGTGAACGTCGTTGAGTAAAACAGCTGCGTTCATAAATAAACCCCAACCAACTGTACCAACTCCAAAATGTTCTCGTTTACTCTAAACGATTTAAACAATAGTTAGTCGATTGACGTCAAGCAACCGGTTACGGTTACGGTTACGACGTCGAAAAATCATCTCCCATAGATCGTCTATAGCATATCTAACCAAGAAGAGTAGGTAATTATAAACTGAACCGAAAATTTCTTGCCAAAAATTATCTTCAGCTCATCACCAATAAAGAAACAACTTTGTGGCATCAGGCAATAACATCGATGTATGTACCTAACGACAAGTGGCTCATGAAGTAAAGTGGCTATACTGATATATGAAATATTAAACTGTTCATGAGAGCTCGAACGAGATTCGTGATGTCCGTGAAAGCTCGAGAAGAGCCACTTGTCGGGTTGTTTATTATTTCCAAGATCGTGTAACGGTATTAAAAATAAAACGTTCACAGGTCATGAAAACATTGTGCTGCAGTTCTTCTCTTCATCTCTAGGTATACGTTATTTTCTTTTACTTATTTTCTGTTTCTACTTTCACACTTATCCGTCTGGTATAGGAACTTGTTCGATATTTATCTACCCGACACGTGGTCAAAGCGAGTCACGTAGCCTTGACTTTCAATTGGTTTCCTCTACACGTTACATACGCGTCCACTCAAGGGTCGCTCATCGGATTCCAATAGCGATAAATCTTATTGCCAGTAGTCACATACCGTTCCCTGAAGATCGGTACTGCGAATGAATGAAAAAAAAATTAGAGTTTTATAAAATCGAATATTGTTAAGCCACTCGTGGATCGGTATGATTTCGGGTTGAGGTTTAAACTGGCTAACTATTTCTAAGCAGACATCATGTCAGACCAGTAAATATATTTACATTGGAGCTAGTAGTCTCCTGGCTCGAACGTAGCAAACGAGACGCAAAAATAGTGGCATCGTTCGCAAGCGAAGTAAGGCTCGAGAGAATACTCGCTATCATCGTAGAACCCGTGGGTCAGCTGTCTGACTGCTCTACAAATCCGTGTAGCTGACCAGACTAGGCATTGTTTGAGAGTTTGGCAGATGTCCCATCCGAAGACAACAACAGAGTAGAATTTTCGGCATTCGGCGGGGCTCAGTCAGGGCGTTTTGAGCTGATCTGTGCCAGTATTGAAATAGGAAAAGGATAGAATGAAACAAATATACAAGAAGAAGAAGAAGAAGAAGAGGAAAAAAAAAAAATGAAGATAAAATATTTACGAAATTCTGTTTCATTATTTGTCCATCTAAATTGTTATCAAATTCTTTACATCAAGCAAAGGAGTCTACGTCACGCAAACATGTCTAATTGAATTTCATCCGCTTATTTTTTTTCTCTCGACATTTCTTTTCCCGTTATAATAAATTACTCTAAGCTTCATTCCATGGGGAAATTGTACATCTTCATATCTTTTACTTTACTTTATTGTATTGTTACTTTTATGTAATTTTTATATTTTTCTTTTTATTTATTTATTTATTATTTTTTTTTTTTTTATCGATAACGATAACGAAACGGAATGTTCAGATTTCAGAGCAGTCTAATGACCAGCGAAATGTTACGTCATCTATATAGCTGATGATCGATTACGTAGATGTGAGTATCGATGGACCAGTTAGTATGTGTGCACTTTCATCTATAGAACTCTTCGGTTAGTGACGTCATAACTTAAAATATTGGATCACAGCTGGTAATTTTCGTAGACATTTGGCGCCTCACGCTGATGTATACAAGAAGTAGAAGTAGAAAAAGAAGAATAATAATAAGAATATGATGATGACGATGATCAGATGTGCAGTTAGAAGTGTGGCGTGCGTTAACCCGAGTAATAAGTTTTCCACGAATAATCTAAGAGTTGGCATCGCTATGTACCCTGTACCATCGTCTCTTGGCGCCTCTTCGTACTCTATATAGATATAATTTACTTATACGTACGTATTGATATTGTAGGATCTCTGACAAGAGATCTTTAGTGGATTAACGCTCTCGGATTACTGTCAATTCCAGCGACCCTCAATCGCAAGGATCTCTCTTCATATCAACAAATAAACTCACGGTATACTACTTTGAGTAATACGCGAATGTATGGGATCTGGCAAAAATATGAAAAGAATATTTTTATAGTCAGGAAAAATTTCACGGAGGTGTGAAAAATATTTGAAAATTTAAGAATCATACTCATCGATGAAGAATACAGTTAAAAAAAAAAAATAAGAAAAAAATTGAAACGATGAATAGCGAATAAAAATTTGACTGTTGAAAAACTTCCAGGTTTCATTTTTTTTTTTTTTTTTTTAACTGCATGATAAGCCAAATGTTCGTTTATTATACTTTTCTCTTCTTCTTTTTTTTTCTTTTTTCTCTAAAGTTACTTTTCGTGCTTCCGGCTCTTCGCGTGACAAGGTCGCATGTTGTCGCAGTATGTTTACTCATCTGCACGTGTGCCTTTGGTAAAAGGTAAAAGAAACTAGGTATACATATAATACTAATGCCGGAAGTGACGTCATATGGTTAGTTAACGGCGTTTGTTCCGTAGGTATTGTTTAGTTTCCTGACGTAAGAAGAATACTGTAACAATGTCTGAAGATCAATCGCTTCACTTTATACTTTATTTCCGATATTTCTGATTGCAGATCGCTGCGAATGCATAAGCTGCAAGCCTCGGAGACAAAGTTTTGGACCGGAAGTAGACGTGGCCAACTGTTGCGTCGGTCGAATATCGTCGAAACGGTTAATCGAAGCTGAAAGTAAAATCGACGGAGGATAGCGTTCGAGTAAAAAATATATTAAAAGTTTACGCGTAAGGTTTGAGCGCAATCGAATTCTGCATTAAACAAAAATGTAAACTTTTAACGAATGAGGACAAGTAGTGGCTTAGTTACAATGATAAGAATCAAAGAATAGCAGCTGCAAGCTCGTAAAAGTTATCGAAACTTTAGAAGTAACTAAAAAGGTAAGAGCTTTTTTTATGACACAACAGTTTTATTCTAAATCGTTATGTTCTTAGATTGAACTTATTTCATTTGAATAAAAATGACAACTTAGCTTCAATTAAAAAACCGAAGTTTTTGAAACACGGCGTTTTTGGCCCCTCCCTGCATTCCGTACCAAAATTTATTGTCTTCTATTTGACGCTCACGCGGCGACAATGTCTGTAGCACTTACAGCGACAGCTTGAATACGAAATACATAAAAAACATAAATTTAGATGGTCTAGAAGTAGAATCACGCGGCTCTACTTCGAGCGCTTGAATTAAAAAGAAAAAGAAAGAAAAAAAAAAACTGCGGAAATGAACACTCCGATTTGTTAATTTATTTACAAGTTTGTTAATTTGCAAAACCGTAGGCTGTACCAATGTCGTTTGATTAAAAGCTCGACCTTGACTGAGATCCCGGTGACAACTTGTCCTTCTCGATCCGCCAACATCTGGCTTTGGAATTCAAGAACTTCAAAGCTCTCCTTGACGTGATTGAATGTAGAGAGGAGCGTATTGTTGTATCAGTAACCCACCATATCCAGAGGATTCGATTTCCGATATCACGTGGCAATTTTCTTGGCTGGGAGGGGAATAAAAAAATTCCGTTCGTTTTCTTGACTGATAGTTGACAACTGTTATTCCTCTGCACCGACTCCCTCACAAATATATTTTTTTTTTTTCTTTTTTTTTTTTATTTACCTTCCTCTTCCTCTTTTCTTACTCCCCAACATTTCTCGTGAACCGATTTTATGTTCTGTCTTAAAATTGGCTCGTTAGACTAAAGATAAATGAACCAATGAAAGATTAACTTGCCCACACATATTTATACCTAAAGTTGTAAAAAGAGAAAAAAAAAGAAAAAAAATTAAGCTCTGTTATTGATACAGTTTTTTTTTTTTTTTTTTTTTCTTAAGAAGTTTAGTGTATATCGTGGGCAGTGGCACTAAGATTCCCCAGTGATCTTGTGTATAATCTTATTGTTAGAAGTAAATTATGGCTCTCTGCTGTCTCTGCATACTCGTATTTCGTCGCTCGATCTACTAGAATACGAAGACAGAGATATGTCTCGTGTTTTAGTTTTAGTTTTAGCTTCTAGAATACGACGTTTGAAAACTTCTCTGTTTCAGAGCCAAGGAGGTAGACTCGTGCCCACGTGAGATCAACAAGAATTCTGGTGAAAATATTTCGGCTGTTAATCCGAATTCCACAAAATTTTCTACCACTGGTATTGCTGTTGTTGCACGATCTTAGGGGCGGACGTAAGAACGATGCTCGTAAATTAGTAATTCAGTTATTAAAACCGTTACGTAAATTTTTTAACCACGGTCTGAAAAATTCGTGAGTACCGCTTTTATTCCCGGGGGGGTCAAAAGCAGCCGACTGTCCGAGATTTTTCGACGTCTGAATACATTTCGGAGATCAGGGCGCGGGAGCGAACAGTCCGTTCTAAATTTGAAATCCTCATAGCCACGAGTTGGCTTTACGCACACGTCATCAGTGTCTTACGAAGTTGAAACAAACCTGAAAATTAAAATTCGGGTTTAACTTGTTAAACGAGATCAAAAGGAACTTGGAAATCTCAGGGCATCGACATTCAGATACGATAATAGTATAAAATTGAAAAAATATCATCGCTTATGACACATCAACATACCTGACATTTATCAAACTTATGGACCAACCGAAGTGAATACAAATATCGTTTGTGTATAATCTGTCTTCTATTTTTGAGTGGGGGGGGGGGGAGGGGGGAGGCCAAGGGGCGACTAGAACCACGGAGGCGGGAAATAAAATATCCGTTTAAATTTGCTGTAATAATTGGAATAATAAACCTGTTACGTAAACCGTTCAAACATTCGCTACATATCAGCTACGCTTATAACATGTGATTCAATGTAGTTGAAAAGAAAAAAAATATTTAAAAAAAAAAAAAAAAATCGCTTTAATATTTTCTGGCAAAAATAATATTTGAACAAGAAAAATAAAATAAAAAAAAGATTCTCGGACCAGCCTGATATCATACAAACCACTTTTCGAAATAATTGGACAACTATCCCCTGGTCTGATACGACATTATGGCAAGCAGAATGAAGTCCCTTTACAATCAGGTAAGAAATTTTCATATTAAGGTATAATTATTGATCAGACTTTTTTTTTTATCACTTATACATCGTATGGTCGTTAATAATGTGAAATATCGAGTTTTGAGTTGTTTATTATCTCTGGGTTATGAATCGCTTAATATCTTTGAGCTTATTGATTCTGATTCAAGAGTTTCCATGAATTTATACTGAGCTTTCCGGGACGTCTGGAGCTTCAATTTACATAATTCCTTTAGTTTCCGATCTACATAGGTATCTGTATATACATTATACAGCAATTGTTTGAGAAAGGGGTGAAGTGAAAAATTAATCCTTATAATAACGGTAGGGCCAAAACGTCACAGGTCGAGCGAATGGTCTCCCGAAAGTCATAAATTCGTCATAGAAAGCTTATCCCGTTCGTTCTTTTTTTTTTTCTTTTTTCTATTTTTTTTTTTTTTGTTCTTTTGTTTTTTGAATCGAAAATAAAACAAGTACACTACTGCCACACCTGGGTTTTACGATTTGTACACCCGGGTGGTGATTCTGGCATAATCCTTAATAGCCTGTCGTTCACGTTATACGGCTCTAAAAATTCAAGCGACTACCCGTTAGCCACACCCTGTACGTTTGCCTGTCAGGTTAAACCAAACAAATGAATACATGGATTAGAATACAGACGATAAATGGATGATCCGTGGGGTTCAATTATTGTATTACAAAGAAATATTTTCGACAAAAATTTCCCCCATATTTTTACCCAAAATCAATATATTCAATCGAAATAAAAAAAATATCGAAACTTGATGCAAGTATAGAAACAGTTATCCCCGTGTCGTACGGATTACAATAAAACTGCAAGCACGTCGTAGCGTTTCAAAAATAGAAAATCTGTACCAGCTGACGCGCGTTGTTAGGTTTCTGTCCGTCCGACGATCATCTCACATTTCTTTTTCCAATTATAAATATGTTATATCTATGTATAGAATTACTTTGATATTTTTATACTAGGTATAAGAATACATAATTTTATATATCGAATTGTTATATTTTCATATATTTATCGATAAAATTCGTGAGTCGAATTTATATATGGTCGACCTATATTAAATATCAACGTGAACTTTTACTCGAACTTTAAATATCTTTTTAACATTGAAAAGAAACTTGATTTTTAAACGCTGTAAGATATCGATCCTTGAATATATATCCTTCGTATATAAAATATACCCGAGCTTTTTCACGATGCTACAAAGAACCCACTTTATGGTTCAGCGGGTAACACGAGGAGTGCAAATATTGGCTTCTGTACTTTTTATTTTCTTTTTTTTTTCGCACGGTTTTCTTTGCCACTGATGTGAGCTTTTCCCATACTCATACCTTGCCGTAGAAATAAAACTGACGCAAACAGAAAAAGGGAAAATCGAATCTGGCTGCGGGTATAATTGTAACCATATTTTCTTTGGAAGGTTCGAAAAGCTACAGGTTTCGAATTCAACTTAGTTTTTTTTTTTTGCTTTCTAAATTCCATATAGAATTCAGTAGAAAGTTTATAAAAAAAAGTTTTACTGTCTTACTTTCGTCTAGCTATTATTATTCTTACAATAAATTTTCCACCCCCGTGTCTATCAGGAGTATAAGTAACCCCTCAACTCCAGATGTCTATGAAAAAAGCTTGCGTCTATATTCCGTGAAAAATCTCTCTGAAGAACACAGTGAAGCATTCAAGCGCACTCGACTGCACTAAATGGCTTGTCAGTAGAAATAAGTGACAGATAGGTACAGAGTTATTTTCAATAACATAAAATGCTTCAATATACCTGAGCCTTCGTTACTACGTTATCGTATAAATTTATATAAAATGAAGAAAAAAAAAAAAAAAAATCATGAAGAACAAAGTTGAAGCATTAAATATCGAAGATTTTATAACTTGGAGGGTGATTAAACGTCAAATGAAAATGTAGGTGGCAAGTGAAATTGAAAATCAGCAGTCACGTGATACCAGCCGCATATGTCAGCCAAGAAAAGTTCGGGGCCACTAGCCAAATAGCTTAGCAGTGCCAAATTCTATTTTTCTTTATCATCGAACAACAATTCTAACACACGTAGTGTATATTGTTGTCGAGCGATATATATAAGCGAGATGCTCAATATGCGGTAGCCAATTCCGCCATAATACTTTCGAAGCTCGAAAGTGCGAATAATAAAAATAATAGTAAAATAAGAAACGAGATAGAAAAAGCTCGTTCTTATTATTTTTTCTTCTGATACAATTCTCGAGAACTTTTAAAGCTGAAAAATTAATACAAATATCAAATTCTGCGCAGATTATTTTCGAAAGAAGAGTCCTCCTCGGCTGCACATGTCTAGTAGGACTTTCGGTCTGCATTTGGGCAATCGCCATCGGTACTGACCACTGGTTTGCAATCGACGCAAGAAGCCATAGCGGTGGACTTCCTCTAGGATCAAGTAGTGACAAATCTGGCATGACACTCCTTTACAGACATCAGGGTCTCTGGGGGGCATGTACATCTGGCTTAAAACCCTCCAAAGACAACGCCACCCAGATGATTCCTTACAGTAAGTATAAAAAGGGAATCAACATTTTTTGTAAGCACCTTAACTCGCAATTTAGAGGCTGGTCATAAACTCTTAATACTCAGTCTTGCTTATTGCAATGCTAATGAGTTTCTAAAGTGGAGAGACTGTATAGATTATACGTCAGATACTGAAAACGTGTAGATTGATGCGACCGCGAATGAGGTGTAAAGCGATTCTGAGTTTGGTCGTAAAGACCGTGATTGTTGAGGATTTTCATTGGCTTGTTTTAACTGGGAGTCTAACCAAAAGTAAAGGTATGAGATTTTCTAAAAATAGCGTTGAAGTTGGATATTGATGAGTCCACACCCGACCGGCAGCTGGATTGTGTTAAAAAGGGCCGTTCGACTGAGAGCTTAGTGGCCTTTAACCTCAAGTCTGAAATTCAATAAACACATACGATGCGGTGGAATGATTGGTTAATTTTTTATCATTTTTAATTTTTAGTACCAGAAGATCGCCCAACCAACAAATGAACAATTTAAAATTACCTGATAAATTTACGACCAGTTCGATCCGTTTGAAAAAATAAACTCGTATAGTCAAAATAACCGCCCAGAGGGCATGGGAAGAGAATCTTTTGCGTTTTACACCCCCTGCGGTCAGGGCGTAGTGAAAGGGGGAGAAATATTTTTAATGAAAATAAAAACGGGAAAGAAAAAAGCTTCCGGCTGATGTTTTATTCATCGTATTTTTTTTTTTTTTTATTTTTATTTTAATTTATTTTTAGATTTTTTTTTTTTTTTTTTGAATTTCAAACAGAATCAAGAGATTTTACAGCAAGATAGAACCACGGTTTATATTTGTTTTAATTAAATAAACAACCGAGTTTAAATGGCTGACCTTTGGGCTGGCTGATAAATGAAGCCTGACTTTTACGCGGTCTATAATATTTCTTCCCAATTTACGAGTTTCGGTTTAAACATAGTAGAGTAGGAAAAAAAACGCTTAAACCTGTAATAAACTTGAACTAAACTATTTAATTTACCGAAGGGATCATAAATCTATCAATATTTTAATTAAAATTTATTCTTTTCAGGGCATTGCCAGTATCCGGAAATGTTTCCTGCTGATGGTCGATCAAAACACAGCGATTTAAACAAGACTATGCTCAGTTAGTAACACCTGATCAATACAACTTGTATATAATGTACATATAAACTAATATAATTCAGAGAATTTATTGATCATTAACCTTGTTTTCAGACTATTCCAGAACGCAGGTATCTTTCGCTATCATTAGCATATGCGTTATGCTCATGGGATTTGGATTCTCTATATACACATTTCGTAATCCACGATACATGTTCAAGAGGCTTGCTGGTGGAATACATTTCATAACCGGTAAATATAATCAGAAAAAAACCTATAAGGCAATTTCAGAACTTGAATTTATAACACAAAAAAAAAAAAAAAAAATTAGTTTTTTTCTGGAAAGCTTTTCAATTTTCTTATGATTATTTGTTATTTTATTTTTTTTTTTTTTTCCAATTTAACGTATGGTAGTCATTTATCTGGACATATTTAAATTTCAGGTGCCTGTGTGATTGTCGTCATACAAGTAGCTCAGTCGGCTATAGAGTTCGAGAGGCTCAATATGCTTGAATCCTTTCCAGCCAAAGCCGAAAAGAAAATTGATTATTCATTGGTCTTAGCGTGGCTCGTATTCTTAGGAAACTTAGTTTCTGGCTGTGCTTTTATGCTGTTCTCGAGGAAACGAAAACGCGACAAAGCACCTACGGAGGAAATAGCTATGGCTGATGAGCCGACGATAATTGGCCGTTGATTTAACAAAAATTAAATAATTTTATATCTAAGTATCTGACATCCGTAGGCAGTGCACCTCGATCAACATTAATCTGCTTATACTCATTCGATTTTCGAAATTTTTATATTTATTTATTTATATTTTCTTTTTAGTTGAAAGCTGAAAGCTTCGGGAGTATTTTTTAATAGAATCATAATAATCAAAAAATTATTCTACATTTTAAGACAAAATAGTCTACCTAAAGCTTGGATTCTCGAATTCCCGCAAGCTCTGATTTAGTACTCGTCGATGTAACAGAGACCTGACACAGTCCAATTTACCGGGATAAGTTCTACCGAGCTTTTATTTTTCACTCAGTATATTCATCGTCGGTAATGTAAAGCTCTGGAAAAATTCTCTGTCTGTTTAACAGTTTACCGTTTACCGGAAAGACTTTAACAGACGTTGTTCGTGTCGATACGTAAATGAAATGATATAAAAACTAAATAAATGTATGTATATAAATATAAGCTAGATAATTTCGGGGTTAAAAAATAAATAAGGGTCTGTCTGAATTTTTTAGAAAAAAAAAAAAATAACTAAATTTTTATTTTTCTTTCGAAAACTTAAAAGCTCGATGAAAAGCGAGAACTTACACCAAAATATACTCATTGGTTATTCTGAAGGGATTACAATTAAGGTAAAATAATTATTGCTATATAATATTTAAAATAATAATAATAATAATAATAATAATAATTTCGTTAAAATATATACGTATGTATTACAGCGATGTAAGTATATAGGTATACGTATAAAAATTGACGAATGCCTGTTTATACTAAATATTTGATACTCAAAAGGAAGAAGCACTTAGGTGAAAGCAGGTCGTAGGACAATAAAGTTTCGGTGCGATGACTTGAAATAAATATACATACATATATAATATGTATATATGTATGTAGCTTTGATATTAAAATTGCTTTTGGCTTAAAGCCATCGCACATAATTGATGGTCTATACGTAAGAAATAAGTCCGATTTTGTTTCGTGGTGTAACTACATGTTTGCCTAAGCTCTAAATCTACTAGTCACACTAGTATATTATATATTAATTTATTTATTTATTTATTTATATGTACCTTGAAACAAAAAAAAAAAAACGAAAAAAAAACGAAAAAAATGGAAATATCATAGTTGTTTATAGGTTAACGAATAAATATAGAATTAATATTTTGTCGTCGCTTTATATATAAGTATAAAGTGTCACACATAACAACTCTGTTGTTTATAAAAAAGACATATTTACTGTAAATATAATTCTAAATAACGGAAATAAACTGAAAAAAGATAAGTGAAAAAAAGAAAACGAAAAAGGAAAAAAAGAACAAGAAGTTTAGACGTTGATATGAATTCATTTTGGTTTTTTTTTTTTTTTTATTATTCATTATTAATGATTATTTGATAACTTGTTTGCTGCTTTTTTTTTTCTTTTTATATTTCTTTTCCCGTCGTATAGTATAATAGTCATTTTTGACAAAATTTGCTTGCAAAATTACGAACGAATAATATAATGATAAACATATATATTATATATATATATAGACAATAGAAAATATTTAACAATATTATATTAACCGATTTCGGTCATTGTAGGTAATAAACTGTAAAATTATGTGAATAATTATGCAAGCAATTAGAAATACCACTATATGCAGTATACAATATTGAGCAGAAACTCGTCTGACGTCCATCGTATGATTAATTATTTATTTATTATCAATTTATATTAGTCTCTGGCATCTTGTAAAAATTGTTAAATGCGATATACCTGGGTATAGATACGCTAGACAAATGACATATTTAAAACATTTTAGTTGCTAATTGGAATAAGAAAATCCACATTATACGAGAAATAATTTTGAATTATGAATTTTTTCTTTTTTTTTTTTCTTGGTTTTTTTCTTTTTTTCTTTCAAGGGATTTTCTTAACCAGTAAGCAATTTATTAACAATTTGATGAGTTATATTAATTATTTCACGATTTTATCGGAGCTTTATTTTAATATTTATACAATAACATTTAGGTATTATTATTATTATTATTATTATTATTATTATTATTATTTTTACGATTTCGAGTTATATTTTATTTTATTTATTGATTATTGGCACGGATCTTTAATAATATAGGTAATATGTGCGATACTCAGTAATCGAATGTCAATCAGCGATATTAATATCTTTCTTTGAAGTGAATACTTCTTTTACGACAACAGATAGGCATTACAGTCGCAAGTATACCTACCTTACCTCCCTTACCTCAAGTCTTAAGTCTTGAGTCTTGAGTTTCGAGTCTTAAGTCTCAAGATTTAAGGCCTAAGTCTTAGATCTTAAAACTTAAGACTTAAGACTTGAACACAAGTATTCACTTCAGACGTGTGTACCCGCCCACACATACATACTTTTCTTTTTGTGTTTGATTTTTAATGAAGAAAATTTCTAAACTTTTAATCTACGTGACACTTAAATTTTATAATTTTTTTTTTTTTTTTTATCGAGTCTATTTGCATCTTGTGCAATTACACTTATTTAATTGTCATTTAAAATTTACAAATAATTATTGACATATCACTTTTAGAAATGGCGCTTATTTGCATCTCTTTAATTCGATATACAGTGTTAATTTAATAAACGTTTACATATCTACTTATATATACGCGTATTCAAATTCCACAAGGGAGTAGGTACGTCAAGTCTTTTTATTCTTATTTTCTATTTAAATATTTTATTAGCTATTATTATATTCGGCAGTCAATTAATTAACAAATTCAATTTCGTGGTTCAACTCAACGAAATATATTTATATAAAATTCATTTTTAATATGTTCAATGCGTTTCACTTCGTGCAAGTTCCAACGCCGTACATATATTCATCCCGTTAATACTCTTCGGTCGTAGTATTATAGTTTTGCAAATTTTTCAATAAAATTTCATCATTTATTAGCATCACAATTTCATTAAATTCGAACTTTTAATCAACTTTTCTCTCCTTATTTTTTTTTTTTCCTTTTTTTCACACCCTTCACAATAATCATATTATTCACTAATCTTTTAAAATCCGTTCCGTGTCGTTAGAAGTCTTGATCTCATCCAAGTCATCATCACTTTCGGTTTCATCATCATCCCCATCTTCATCTTCATCCGCATCCTCTCCATCATCCGATTGAAATTCGTGTACCAGTTTTGTGTACCTATAAAAACACAATATTTTAATAAAAAAAATTACTCAACTCTACTTTCGAGCTTGGCACGATTGATCGACTTTTTTGTTTCAATGCATTCAATTAGACTATAATTTTTCAAAATTTCCTTCAGCAAAAATTCATCATCTTAGTAATTTCGCTTGAGGAAGATTTAGTCTCTCTCATCAATAAGATCAATGATCTTTATTAATTTTCGATAAATACCTGACGCTGTATCAGACAGGAGTTGTTCGTCTAAGTGTATCTAGTGCCCATTCGCTTCCCCTAACAGGAGGTGGTGGCGGAAGTGGTTCCTCGAGGTCAAACGTAACAAACTCGTGCTGAGCACTGGGGCTGTACTCTTCTTGAAGTACATCTGCAGTAGTGCTGACCTTAAAAAGTGTTTGAAAAAATTTGGTTCAAAATTTGTCTGAAAGAATTTGAGATTTTCTGTAGATTTTATAAAAATTGCAGAGATTTATTTCTCGTACCGTTTGCGCGGTTAGATCCCGTGGGAATTGTCTAGGATATTCTATGTAGTCCAAACTCGGTGGTGGTGGTAAAAATTCATCAAAATCTACATCTACGGAATCTCTGCCAAAAAAGTATCGCTTTTGATGCCTCTCGCAGAGAAAACTACCGTGATTATGATGATTCACGTGATTCTGCTGATGCACGTGGTTCTCTAGATGATACACACCCTGAATAAAAAATACAAAAAAGAATATCGCATGAATTTGGATCAGATTTATTTAAACGGTTTAAGGTGCCCTCAGAAGTTTGAGGACACTAATCATTTATTTAAGTGATTTGGTGAGTTTTTCAAATTTAGATGAGCACGTGATGTGAAGATTAGATTAGAGTTTTTCAATTTGAGTAACTCAATTTTTAATGTAATGGGTTATTTTGCAAAAACGGCAAACCTTTGGTGTAGATACACACATTCAGCTATGAGAGGAAACATGGATTGAAGAGCATGGTAATGCAAATAAACCGTCATTCGCTGCAGTACCGTCTGAGTGCATTTGGCAAGTCAACATTCCAAGGTAAACAATAATGTCTCTACTCGTATACATTCACGTGTCAATTCGAAATTCAGTTTTACTACCCCACTTTACCCCACTTTACCCTCAATTTTTTCTTTTCTTTTTTTCTGTAAATAATATATCTTACAACGTTATCAATATTTGCATACGTATATGAATTTCAAAGGTCTATTTGCATTGGAAAAGCCTACGATTATCAAATCGCACTTGACCCTAGGATTAAAATTCATTGAAACGTAGGATAAACTTCGAAAATATTGAACAATAATCCGCAAAAGTAATCCGTAAAATATTTCAACGATTTTTTGATCATTAATAAATATGATGATGGCGAATTTACATCACGACGAAAATAATAGAGTCGTGGTTGAAATTGGAAGAGGATGAATCTCGCGTGGTCGTATCGATGAAAATCAGAAAAATAAAAGAAAAAAAAAAAAACGAATTGAGTCCAAACTCGATTCGTGGTCGCAAATTGGTTTGCCGTTCGATCATTCGCCTTCCCGTTGTATAACGGCCATCAGTATGGGCAGTTGTAACCGTTAGAACAAAATGGTCCATGTGGTAATACGAACCCCGTAATTTTTACGTCTAGAGTCCTTCCGGATCCACTCCTGCTGGTGCCAGGATATGTACAGAAATATTGCGGATGTACCAGCCACTTCAGTCGTGATGAAGCCACTAACGTACAGTAAAAACGAGAATCCATATCTGTACGTAAACTGTGGACCCTGAAAAGTGCAGAACAAATCAATATTAATTTACACACAAATTTTTTTATTGAAATTTGATACATGGCGAGGTACTTCCATTTCGTCGGGTGTTCTAAATGTGTTGAACAAATTTTTCAAAGTATTGTTCCAACCTCCGATATACAAATTTGTGGAAATTGGAATCATTCTATCCATTCATCATTTACTCACTTGAAATGACGATCTCGTCCTTAATTTACTTCCAACTTCCGCCTTGAACACCGATATGTACATAACCATGCCGACCAGCATTAGTAACCCTGAAAACAAGTCGGACATACGGTTTTTCACAATTGACATCCAAAAATGAAGATTCTAATTTTTTTGCTCGGATAAAAGCAGCCGTTCAAATTGATGATCATATAGAAAATTTTCATGCTTATTATTTTGAACGTAAAGTTTTTTGAATTTCAGACATTTTCATCGACTAGCATCTGTCTAAAAATCTGTTTTTCGGTTTGCTGAAAGCCCAGAACCGTAGATATTCATATTCGACCAAAACCAAAAAAATGAAACCTACAGGATGTCGTATAATTACTAGGTGGTAATTTTTATCACTGCAGTACGAATTTCAAACACTCCTATATTTATATTGCTTTCGCGGCGCGGCTGTAGCTGCCAAACGCAAATGCAATTTCTCCTCAGTTAATTAACTTGCAAAGTGCAGTCGGTACGCGTACAGATGTTAATTAGATTTCAACACAGATTGCGGATCCATTTCTACTCTAAAATCTTGTCTGTATTAACGACGAGTACGATTTAAGTTCCTTCGATGTATAGAAAAGTGATCCCTTTTCGCGATTATAAAATTGCTTACATCATTCCCCAACGTCGTATGTCGTTTCAGATAATACAGAATCGCAGTGAGACCGGTTAACAGCTTAACAAACCCCTTACGAGTTCTACAAAGAGTTGTAGATTGTTGTTTCAAAAGTAAAGAACCAGGAACTAACGGACTTGTAGATATCTTCAGACAGTAACTGTATCTGATCCAGTAAAACGTACGTATAAAAGAGACTCGAAACATATCCCGGGGATTGTTAAACCGCGTGAAATTCTATGGTTACTAAAAGTTTCTAAAGTTTTTTCCTGTAAAGTTTCTGAGATTGGTATACAAGACGGTGGAGACTAGTTCGAGGTTTTTTCTATGCACAACGATTGCCCCATGAATTTATATACCTATTCATATGCAAGTACGATTTTTATAATCACGCTGTCGTGCGTTTTTCGAAACAATATAATTTCTCCATCAAAAAAAAAAAAAAAGAAAAATTGGGATAAAATGTATGAAAATTTTTTTCAACTACTTACCGGAAACTATGAAGACTACACCGGCGATAAAAACACACAGTCTGTGTTTCGGGTGGGAAATATGTGCAGCAAAATAACAGACTTCCGCTGTGACCAGTAGGAGTGTAGCCGCTAAAAAAAACATCGTTGACTTTGTCACCGCGTCTGTAAAGAGTATAAAAACTAAAAAAAACGTTCATAGTAGAATTTTTACAGAGTTTAAAAAACAGGAATGAAAATACATTTTGCTGGAATATAAAAATCTTTAAACATGAAAAGCACTTCCTGGTTGTCCCTGCTACTATACTGCAGCTTGCCAATTCAAAGTTATTTTATATTTTATCGTCAAATACGGATATGGGTCTCATATTGCCAATCTATTGCACTCGTCCACCCGCGTAGTACCTCGGGTCATACATATTTTTTCTCGCGTATTGTTCTAGGCTTTTATGAAAGACAAAAAAGTGAAAGAAAAAAAAAAAAAAATTCCCCCTATGTAAAAATATTTCCTTTGTTTTTTTTACAAATTATCCTCCTCAAAATCATAATACAACCGTGTAATCCGCGACCCACAATATATATGTGCGGAGTAGACTGCCCGTAATAGACTGCCTCTATTCTTTCGAGCTTTTGAGATAAAAAAAAAAATTAAAAAAAAAAAAAAAAAAAACATTGCTTCCAGAACCGGCAATATCGATCCTTCGATATTCCATCGACCACGTATTGCTGAAAGGTCAGTGGAGTTCGGTGTTAAAAACAAAAAAAAAAAAAAATAAAAAAACTGCATTTTAGAACCGATCGTGGGTATCTATACCCACACTTTAAGTTAACTTCTTTATTACGTTATGCGAACTTTGGAAATGATCGGACAAAATTTTGGATTGTAATTTTTATCGTGGTTGTCAAATCGTCAAGTTGATTAAAGTCAACGGCGAGAGCTTTATGTTATTAATGCAATTGTTGTAACTAATTTCCTTGAACAAATGTTTATTTAATCAAATTTTCATCACAAGCCTGCAATTCTGTAGCAAACAATGAGCTTTTAACTATATATATATGTAGTGTAATTACTGCATGTACATTATCGTCAATATTTTAACAACGTTGAAACAAACCCAGTATCGTTTTACTCAGCATATGTCAATTAGTTTTGGACAAATATAACAATGTGTAACAGATCATGCGTGAAAAATTGTAAAATTTTTTAATTTGAATAAAAACGGTCACTGGAAATAGACTGAAAAACGAAAGAAAAAAAGAAATAAGAGAGGGGAAACGAAGTATGCGATTGAAACAAGTGGTAAAAATTGAAAGATTGAAATCAAATTTGCCTTGGAAATGGGAAGTCCTCTCGCCCGTGTCCCTTTGATAAATATGCGGGAAAAATCGGGATTGACACGTTCTTTTATTTTTTGCTGATGGTGAGGCAAAAAGCAAACTGGCATTGTGTCATGGTAGCTGTTCTATGTGGTGCTCTTTGATCTACGGTAAATTAACTTTATTGCGATGCCAGTGATTGCCGTATGAGAGCACTCGTGTTCGAAGAGAAAAGCTTCGTTTTGTAGTAGCGGATTGTAAACAGTTCAAAAGTCTCCTCGACTAGAAAACAAATACGAAATTTCGTTGGAAACAATATCGGCTTTAATTATCTCAAGTATCATTTCAACGATGATACAAGAATTTCATCAATAAATCAAATCGTATTTCACATATTGAAAACTTCGTCAAGAAATTTTCCTAATCACGCTACGAAAAATAATCTAATCTCTTCGTTACAAGGTGGAAAATGTTACCGTGTATAAGGTAAATCTGCAGTAGCTAGAAAGCAGCTTGCACAGTACCACGTCTCATCCTCTTCTTCTTAGAAGAAGAACGAACAGAACCAGACAAAATGGCATTACCTTCAACTAGATCTTAGGTTTTACTTGAAATTACATTTTCACCGAGTGCTCCGTGCCCTGTGGATTATTAACATTGCTTGTCTCTAGTACGTGATCAGCAATTGCAACTAACGAGAATTACGCAAGACTCTACTCACGATCAAGTTGCAAAAAAAAATTATATATATATACATTGCAGGTAATTAAAGGAATTCCATCGATTCAGATCCGATATTCTATTTTCAATCCTCAATGTGTAATTACTAATTCCTCTTATCTCCAAGATACCTTATACAGTCGGAATTTCATCCAGGTTAGTGAAACGGTTAAGCAGGTGGTGTAAATTTCCGAAAGTTTCAACCTACTTATAGATATGTAATCCTTGAGGAATTTAATAGACGAAAACTAGACTTATACATATATGGATTTATGAATATATATATACTGTTGTATATACTGAAGGTCGTTCGACCCATGTATAACCTCGTTAGAATCTTTACAGCTCACCGCCTCCATTCGTTCCTTTATTGGCGTCTCTATATTCGCGCTTCTATACGCTCACCTTTATACACCAAAGCTATGCCATTATTGCATTATCCCTTGGTTCAAGCTCTGACTGACAGGGTGTAAGGAAATTGTTTTACGAAGACAACTTTTACGCGTGAACAATACCTGCAACTCTCTGGACTTCTAATAATTCATCAAACACATAAGTATCAGGGTGTTCCTTTTTCATTATTTTTATTTTTATTTTTTTCATGTTTTATGACAATGTTAATGACTTTCTCTAAACATGTTGGCTGTTAATTCATTTAAACAATTTCCTTGTGCAATTACGTTAACTAATTAGGAGGAACAGTCTAATTAATCTGGTGAATTTACACAATTTACGCACACCAGAGGGTCTGTGTAATGACACACGCGTACTACCGTTCCAACATCCCCTAGGCTATAGTCGCTCACACCGGCCGGGGTCCTGCGTAGCTCTCAGATTCAACCCCTGGATACATAAAGCATTTCCGACCGTGAACACCGAAATACTATAACATTCGACGTATACCGGTGTTGCGGTAGTGGTGATTCGGCACAGTAAATTTACCCGGAAGTTCGAAAGTGCTGCGCCCCAGGAGGATATAGTAGCTGGTACACGTCTAACAGCTTACTAAATTCAATTTTACCACTATCCTACGCATATTAATTGCAAATCTTGAGGGCCCCCTCTCCAAAGCGACGTTAGTCCCTATTTATGAATTGTTCATTATTTCTTGTATACACTTCTCTCTAATTGTTTAGAGCCGGTTAAACATCGGGAATAATTGACTCTCCATTATGAATAAAACAATATATATATATATATATATATATATATATATATATATATATACACCTACAGCTGACAACTAATTATACAAACTTCGCAAACCACGAACTTAAATTACAATTCAAACTGTATTAAACTGTGAACATTGAAATCAACTGAATCGTTACTTCAAATTTCACAATATCACCTTTTGATATTAAAAATAGTAGTATCCTCGGCAACAGGCGGAGTAAAGTAGGTATTATTACCCAGCTAGTCGTGGAAACTAGACTGCGTTTTGCTAAAGGGTTGCAAAGTGGTGGTGCTGCTGCTCAACTATAAGGCTTCGACCGTGTTCACAAAGCATTTCAGCACCGGCTTTCTCTTAGCAGCGAT
This sequence comes from Macrophya annulata, assembly GCA_963924015.1. NCBI lineage: Eukaryota > Metazoa > Arthropoda > Insecta > Hymenoptera > Tenthredinidae > Macrophya > Macrophya annulata. The sequence goes on along the minus strand of OZ001261.1, from coordinate 3,450,941 downwards.
AATTTGACTCATACAATTCAAAAACTGAATAGTTGAAAAAGTTTTACAGTGCGGCAATTAACTTGTTTAATTATGCGAAATTATAAGAAGTCAAGAAAAATGAGTTGAATAATAATCACGAATGATTAAATTCCAAAAATTTCAAGTTATTTATTTTATTTTCGATGCATGATTGGTATTACTAATTCAAGTAAAATTCTCTCCGTATAGCATATAGAGCGGGACGACGCGGCGTAGCGAAGGAAAATGACTCTATATCAATCGGGTTGTCATCCCTTCTCGAACCCCAGGAAATACATGGTACGGATACGAGGTCGTCCTTTCACCGTTACGGCGGTTTGTTCCGGAAACAAACTTGGAACATCTCTGTTCCTTACCTAATATTGGAATTATCGTGTGATATATTATCGGAGGGGAGACTGAGCTTTTAGCCTCGCGTCGCACCTGTGGCGGGGATAAATTCAGTGCAGACATATAAGCGTAGGAGTTCTACCTCTTTAAGTATAGACTCTCGATCCGAATCCTTATTCTACTCATCGAAGAAGAATATGTATGTACATAAGCCGAAATGTTCATTTTTAAAAAGAAAAACGTTCCATTTCTATCCTATCATATATTAGAAGTTAATTCGATTAGCAAATATAAGCCGCTGAGAATCCCCAAGTCGAACATCATTTCGAATTATCCTCTTTACTACGACTCTTACCACGGGCTTTCACTCGCTGACATAATATTGGTTCTCTTTGATTAGGTGCTCGGCGTAGAGCTTATCGCGGAATTATGTCACGGTCAAGATGAAGTGTTTTTTTTTTTTTGCTTTTTTGATAGGTTAGAATGTTTCTTTGAAAAATTTTCTCTGCTATTGATTGATAGGTATATGCGTAAGTTCTGTAGAATCTTGAAAGCATGGGAATTAGTAACAAGCACTCTACTGTGAAAAGATACAATATGAGTAAATTGGCAAAGGGAAAAATTCGAGCCAAAGTGCGTGGGTACTCAGTGATGAAATGAATACGAAAAATGAAACAGTCATGCACGAATATTACGTTTAAATTTCACTTACACGGTATAGCCATTGTCGAGTCGTTTGGATCTGGGCTGTATTCCTCGCTGGGGAAGTAGTCGATGTTAAAGCATTCGTACTGCATGTGTGAAGCTGGAAAAGAAGATTTTTTTCTATCTCGTCATTTACTCCCAAAATGAATATATTTTATAATAACATATATGATTCCCTTTCTTTCTCTTTCTCTCTTCACGTCAATACTTTTGAAAATCTTTTCATGAATACATTTCGAATTTGATTATCTTCCAAGTAAAATAGACAATTTCATTGCCTCACATTCATATCCACAGAGTTATTCCCATAAAATAAATAACTGTTTGACGTGTATACAAAGAGATTAATGGAACTCACTGCTCTCACCAAAATTTGAAGATTTGTCAGACAACCTTCCTGCCCGTCTCAGTCTGCCATTAAGACAGTTACTGATGATCGACTCACGTGTTGTAAGACGAACATTTTCAAAATATGAAAAAGTACTCATATTATCTTCAAGAACCACCAATCACTCTTTCCAAGATCATATATATCCGCAATTACGTAATGATGAATTATCTCCTTCAAATTTTCAAATTACTGAGATACTCCAAACCATAATAAGTCATATGTCTGATAGACCAATTCGTAATATTGAAATGCTCATGATGTTTCGATCAATGCATATTACGAGTACAGCTTAATTAACTGAAAATTTTACTGGCTGATGGAATTCAGTTAAAAATCTTTGTTCAAAGTTACCGGAAATATCTGTCAATGGCCTCGACTCCATTTACTTCGTATATGTATATATGTATATAGTATATTTCCCGATCGAGATATATATTCCCTCAGAATTGTATGTACAGTGAGTTTGTGTGGGTGAAAACCTGGCCACTCAAGTTTGACCTCTGAGTAGGTACGCCACGGGTCTACGGGATACCAAAGCAGTACAAGAAACGATAAAACAGGATCAAAAATCGCTTACCGCGAATTGAACTGAACCGTGATAATCAAATGAAATTGGAGTCTCTACCCTGCAAAGCTTCGCTCTGTAAGGTCTTACAACTTCTCAGATCACTGCTGCTGGGTCCCGCTCAGTATCTTCCAATTTATGATATAAAAATTATCCGCTACATCCCTTGGCTCCTTTATACGTTTGTATGTATCTATATATCGCTATACTCTTCTCCAATACATATAAGTAGGTATAAGGGGATATAAAAAGCTCGAGGGTCTCTTTCTACAGACAGGAAGAGATACGATGTCTGCACTGTGCCATAGCTCGTGGTAACAAATACTGGTAAAGTCAATCGGGTGGAACTATTAGCCGAAATTTTTTCTATTTAGAACTTTAGGTAATAAAAATAAAGGGCTTTTGTAGTACGGAATGAGGGAATGGAAATACCTACTCTAACGGAGAATAAGACCGTGGAAGAACACGAGCGGAGTTTTAATACCGAAGTGATTGCCGCTTAATGGGAGAAGGGCACAGATGCGAAAGTCTTAGAAGATATTTTCTTCATCACTTTTACTTTCTCTACCCGATGAGGTTGGAGACGGTGAAGACAGTTAAGGATGCACTTTCGCGGAGTTTTAAGTCGAAATTATTTCGGTGTGTGTGTATTGTTCGTGTTATAATTAACCGCGCGCCAAATGGCACACCGTGGCACCGGGTGTGCTCTGACCAAAGTATGCCTGGGGTCGAGAAATTGTAACTTTTCATTGGGACGTCAGTCACGAACTCCAGTAACGACGGAGCTAAATCGACGGGCTAATAGGGACCGTTGAAAGCTGCGATAAACACCGCCAGGGGCAGAAGGGACAAAGGATCATGTATTTTTTATTATTATTTTTTTTTTTTTCGTTCTTTTTTTTCATTTTCATTTTCAACGCGCCACTTTTCATCTCCTCGTCGCCCCGACGCTTACCACCTTTGGTTTCATTATAAGAATTCATGTTTAAAAATATTACACTCTTCGCTTGTATTCGTTAGCGAGCTTCCCACATTTACCTTCATTACATATCTCTGAGCTTGAACTTGGTTGTAAATTTAACCTCAAGTCAATACCGGAAGTATTGTCCAGGCAGCAATCGAATTCCGAATAATAAATACGGATCGTAAATGGCACGGGCAAAATCTGTTTTCGAATTTGTTGTCATGGTAACCGTAAGATTGGCAATAAAGTTCTAGCACCTACCTTCCCTCTTTGGGACCGCCCAGGCAACCCTTGTAATAAAAATAAGCGAAAGAGCGCCTCCCGATAATTTGAAACGTTCGAAATTCAAGCGGTGACAAATGCCCCGGGTGTTCGAACGAGGACTTTGAGTGGCGGCGAATGTCACATGAAGAACTGGGGCACCCTGTACACCCGGTTGGGATCAGTTCGGTGAAGACCGAATATTCGGGCCAGAAATTTGGAGCTGCGAACTACAAGCTGAGAGGAGGCAAGGCGTTGGAAGGGAGATTGGAATAGGGCGGAGTAGGAAATGACGTCATTAATATAGGCGGAATGATTTATCGGGGCGAAGATGAGGGAAGAAAAGCTGTTTGTATTCAAATGTGCCTCAAGCCACTTTTACCAACCGTACCACAAACTTTTTGGTGGTTCTGGAAAATGAATGCTCTTAAATTATCCACCTCACATTTTTTTTTTCCCCCTTCTTTTTTTCTACTTTTTCTTTTCTACTTTTTACTTATTTTCACGACATCAGAGATTCTCACATTCCGATTTGTCACACTGTGTCATCTCCTGCACACATGAAATTCACATCTGAAAAGAATTCTGTCCATTCGATCCGCAGCCAATACTTCAACAGTTCACCAATTACAGTTCTATCGAGAATTCTCTCCGATTTTGTGAAAAAAAAAAAAATAAATAAATAAAAGAAAACTTCAGGCAACCCTGGTGGTACGCAACCGTATTGGCAAACTGATTTATTTTTCAGTAAAGTTTTTGGGTCTTGACAGCGCAAGAATTGCTGGTTAGCTCGAAAAATGTTGTAGTATAAAGTTCGTAGGCACAAAAATGTTCGAGTTCGGAGTACGAAGAAAGGAACTAAATAGCTGAGAGGGAAATATCAGTGGGATAAAAAGTGAAAAAAGGTACAAGTTCTGGTCCGGAAACTGGAATAAGTTTAATAAGTATTTGAAACTTTAGGAACTATAAAAATGATGGATTTTATCAAAAAAATGACCAGGTTCTCAGTTATATTTATCAAAACATAAAACAGAAGGGTGGTCCAAAATTCTTCATCCTTTAGTCCAGTCGCCAAAGCAAAACGAAAGGCAGTTGGCTAACCGAATTCAGAGAAATTTTGATTTTTGGATAAGAGAAGTAATTTGTGGCCGTGATTAATTCTTAGTAATTAGTGATTGATAATTCACGAAAATCCTTGGTAAAAACGAATATTTATAAAACTTCGTGAGATATTAACCGCGTCACGTCGCTGTAGATAAAAAACTATCCAACCTACAAAAAAAATCTTCTTACAAAAGTTATTGGAAATTATCTCTTCTACGCAATATTGATAATAACCATATCGGCCGTAGGACCATCCGGAAAGGAAAAATAGTGAAAAAAACCACTTTTTGACGCCATTGGTTCGCCAAGATTAAAAACTCAGAGAATTACTCAGGGTCGCAAAATACTTTGTCCTCTCCAAAAATCAAAACTCCTCTAAATTTTGTGTGCTAAAATTACTTGGCGACTGGACTTGTACTTTTTCAATACGGAGCCGTCTATATTTCCTATACAGCCATGCCACGAAGGACCTTCCCGTTTCACAAGCTTCAGAGATTTTCTTGAAAACCTTCGGCTTATGTATAAGCTCTATAGTGATTCTAATAACTGGAGACTTCGGGCGGAAAATTCACACAAGGCAAAACGCGATCCTATTATATCAAGATCGTTACCCATATCCCACGTGACTCCAGCTGCAGAAATAGAGACGGTGAATATTATACTCTCTTTATTTAGTGGTGCAGGTAGGTAGGTATACATACATATATGTATATTGTATATATTACCCGTGCTGGCTGGTTGAGGGTGAGTAAGGTACTTATGGACCAAAGAGGGTGCTCGCTTCCAAATACCTTCTGCATTGTATTTCTTGTACGGTTTACGCCATTCAGAGTGAATCTATACGACATTTTTGTGGGTACAACTTGCATGCCAAGTTTGATTGTTGATGGTAGGTTCAAAAATGGATTTATACATGAATTTTAGGACGTTCTAATTGTTTCTACGGCTTTACCAGAGTGTTCATTTTTCACGCAATTAATTTCACTGAACTGACTTCGTTTGTTAAAGACCTCGTTAAAACTTTTTACCTTCCTGGCAACGCTTTAAGAACATTGATTTTTCTTTTTCGTTTTTTTTTTTTCTGTTTTTTCTTTTTTTTCTTACTGCTTTGGGTATGCAGATTCTTGACGACTTGCAGCCCTCAATTTTAATATCGTTATATCGCGGTCAAATAATGTCCGAGCGTTGTGTTAAACTGCTGTAATTATTTCGCTATAAAAAAAAATGCTCAATCAAGATCAGTAAACATCAGAATTCCCTTGTAATAAACAGAAATTTCCTTTATTAAACAACATTTTTTTTTTTTCTTCTTTTTCGTATGGTACAAGTTACTCGGTACAGCTGTATGTAATTAGCTTTCTGAATCCGAATCATGTCGTGTTGATGATCAAACGCGGAGAATCTATATTCGAACATAATTTCAAACCAAAATTCCACAGATGTTTGAGGTAAATATGATCTGGTCCGGTGAATGACAGTCCCCGAGGTATATCAGACTTCATATTACCATCGGTGATATTCGGTATCTTTATACGCAGAATGAACGGAGCCAGGATACTGTGTCAGAATGATAAAATGCTTGAAATTCTTAACCTTCCAGAATTTAATATACCTGTAATTATGTTTTCCATACACATGCGTTACAGTGTTATGATCGTTATCAGCATTCTTTTTATTTCTTTTTTTTTTTTTTTGGAAAGACACAGGCGCAGTGAAAAGTTTAAACAAGTTAATGAGTTTCCGTAATAAATTACAATCGATACGATCTCCAGTACAGTTGTGTAAGTATATATCCCAGTAAGTTTTTGAGTTTGGAAACAATCAGTAAAGGATAAAGAGTGAGAAAGTTGTAGATGGTTTTTTTTTTTCCAGCTATTGTAAGAGTGTTATTTGGCGCTGATCCAGGATTATGGCTTGGCTCTGTACGACTCTGATACCCCCTTATTTTCTTCAAGATAGTAAGCTTCTTCTTTCTCAATGTTTCCAACAAGTAAGACACACGATTTTACCACTTTTATACAACAAATAAATAATTGGTATGCGTCTCGCGTTATACTTACACATAATTAGTTCGGACAAGATATTACTTCGACACTCTCATTACCTAACCTCATTCACATATAAGTATGCCGATAACAATCAGACAATTTCTCGTAAGTAAATCATTAGTTATCACACAGTTATCTGATTTATCAAACCATCCACGTGCGCAAAGGGTGTGTCATACCGTTTGCTGTTACAACCCACACTTCATATGATAGCGGGCTGTAACCCTTATACCATTAGAGTTAATGTAGCATAACTTAATCTCGCCTCGTCTGAGCTGAATCAAAAATTTCTTTTTATATTTAGTTCAAAAGCTCATCGACACGTACCTGGAATCTACAGAAGGCAAACAGCGCAAGTAAGATAAGAAAAATATATATGCTGTTAACAAAATTGCCGGTTTTTACTCCACTTCAATTCCCAGACTGATTGACAGACTGACGTGTTACGGTAGAAGGGGTTGATTAAGTGACCAAACGTGTGGTAATGAAATGTCGCATGGGTATATAGTGAAAACGGTAAAAGTTTTCCGTTGTCTGACGTGATTCACTATCCCTTTGATGACACTGGCAGATGACAAATCTGGTTCAGTTGAAAAAAGGGATCCTAGATTTGTCTTGATCCTGGAAGTTGACTGTGCTGCGATCGAAAGTGGGAGCCAAAAAACAGCAAAAAATAAAAAAATCAAAGAGAATAAAAAAAAAAAAATAAGAACCACAGTAAGAAAAACTGGGGCGCAAAAAAATACTGCTAACAAAAGAGTTATAAATGAAGTAGCTGCAGGGTGGAAATTAGGTCACGACTCGAATCTCATCTTCGGGCTTGGGGATTCCCCATTCCATTTCCCGTTCCATCCTGCAGGTTCGCTTTTGGTATCCTTTTATGCTATTAGTTACCCCTTTGCATGTTAAAATTCTACTACCGTGGGCCGCTAAGGGAACGATTTAAACTACCCATGGTACAGAATCGAGGCGTTCCTCCGCACTACAGGATAGTTTATTTGCATTTCCCTATAGTGCTATACCACGCAAGAGAAAAGGAAAAAAAAATAATCAACTGAATAAATGTGCCATGCTAAGACCGCTTTGCAGTTACCCCGTAACGGCACACACAATTCGTCGCGTACTAACCGCGCATTTAATGAAAAACTATTTCTTTCTTCTTTCGTTATTTCGCATATACATATACATATAGCTTGCAACATTAAAGACCGAAGCGCCATTTCCGTTCTTGTTTTACGTACTATTATTATCTCACACTGCAGTCGCTTTGCTGGCTTTGATTGTCAGTTAAAAAGGACTGTTCAGTAAGCTTGCAGAAATTCAAAGCCGCACCAGGCTCGTCAACCGTTGAAGATCAACGTGTCGTAGAACAGAACCAAGAAGTAAAGTATCCGTGAAAACTGACCGTAGATTCTTACGATCTTTCTAGTATCTCATGTTATTCGGTATTCAAGGTGGCCCTTCGCGATATGTTACAACCCCTGACAACTATCTTTCGTTTCATCGTCACCCTGCTCACACATAAGCCATAAGTCTGCCCTCCGTTAGCCATAGACTTCGGATCTATGCAGGAGCGTATTTGTCTTTGGCAGAACTTTGTCGGTTGTATTTTTGTATTTTTTATTGCGTTTTTTTTTTTCTTTCTTCTTTTTTCTTTCTTTCTTTTCTTGCTCCGACGGATAAATCGCATGTATGGGGATGTGAAAAAGGTGCAAAGGATGACAGAGTCTCGGTATAGATCATTCGCGAGCAAATGATATGTGAGAACGAACGCGGCAACGTCAGATAGTAGGGCATTGTCACGAGACTAAGTCAATCTCACGCGAAATTGAGTCTGTTACTTGAGGAGCGAATAGAACGCGGATAGATGATTCTCTCAATGAGCGAGCAAGAAAATTCTATTTTCCACTAAATTTAAGGCAAGTCTTCTCTCTCTCTCTCTTTATCTCTCGTCACAAAAGCACAAAGTACTTTCCTTCCCGTCGTAATGTGTAGACGAGAAAAGAAATAACGTCGAGAAAAAAAATGTCACTGTAAAATTTAGCGCACCAAATTTACCGAAAGCCTTTGGCTCTGCTTAGGTATATGTCTGACGACTGACAAGAAGAATCTATCACGATACTTTCATCTTCTATATACTCTAGCTTCCAACCCTTCAAGGAAACGGTCTTCGAAACGAAGAACGGACGAAGAACAGCCACCCGCCCCGATCGTAGGGGAGGCTAGCACGTTTCCCTTTAATTGTCTCACGTTTAGCTCGGAGACTGACTTGAATAATAATAACCGCCAAACCCATCTAACATCCCCGAGAAATGGGAAGGGGAAGTAACTTTTCCCAATGGAAACTGATGTAGATTAGTTGACGGTGCTAATTAGGATAAACTTTCTTAAAATTATATTTTCAAAGTGTTAAATTAGCCGAAAATAAAACCAAATCTTTACGGTTACTACGTATGTATGTACACATGTTTTGATTCGGCATCTAAACAGCACATAGTGGAATACATATAACGGGAAAAAGATACAGAGCTTTGAGAAGCACTTGTGTCTGCCAGTTCGTGCCATGCTCACCAATATTGCTGACGATAACATTAGGTGCTATTGGCAATCGCTCGCGGTGTTATACCACCGTAATATTTTGCGGCAGAGTATATGGTTATGAGACAGAAATTGTCCAATTTCGCGACAGATAAGAATAACCATCTGTGCTCAAGATCGTATTTCTCTTCTTTTCTCTTCTCGTCGCGTTATTTCACGGTTTTTCAATTTCACCCTCCGACCAAAGACTTGAGAGCTGATACTCGAGAACCTGTCTCTGTTCTGGAATACGTATAAATCTGTATAGGTAGTGAGGGGTTGACGTGAAAAGCGGCCTAATTTTCAATGCTATAAAATTGGTACCGTTCCTTTATTTCATTTTTTTTTTTTTTTTTTCCTTTTTTTCTTTTCTCTTTTTTAATCATCCTTTATTCTTTACGAGACAATTAAATCTAACAATAAGTTTTCTACTCGTCAGTGATTACTTGATTGAATCGATTTCGCATCAGCCCCTTTTTTCTCGTTAATCAAAAACGTCGATTGGGTCGCATCGATTCTTTCCTAATCAGATTCTTCCTGGTCTTCGATTCCAATCAGCGTACGGATGGACAGTTTGACCACGCATCTGTCATGGTCGATTTAAAAACAATGTACCAGAATCCTATTTTAGTCAGAAAAAAACGGAAAACTTGTGCTAGAATTTAATTAAATCACTAATTTTGTAACTCAAGAAACGTTAGTTCTCCTAATTGCCTCGCTTCTGCCAGGCAATTCTGCCCGAGTCCCCCACAGACGCATGTCTCAAGTGAAGAGGGTCTTGTTACGGCCCCACTTACTCCCTTCAAATCTCGTTTCCTCATTCTCCAAACAATTTTTTTCGAAACCCCGAAGGCAAATACCAAACATGCACTCATCAACGTACTTATAAGCAAATTATTGTGTAATTATTTCTTCCTCCGGTAGCTTCAGGTAAATTAGATATCGTAATATCCGTAGCTTTGCAAGGAACCCGAATAAGTATGTTCATGTATTTATTTTCAGAGACCGCTGTAGCTATTGATTGCTTAACTCTTCCCTTATAGAGAACCGCAAAGCCAGAGAAGTTCGCTGGTGTTTCCGTCAAATGCGGTAAACTGCAGAAGCTCTGCTTTCAGAGTTACATTGACTTGTTTGCACCCGGAATTGAGCTTAGTGCATTTCCAACGTCTGTGAATCATCTCACTCTTCATTTCCCGGCCGTTTCTCATTCTCCTAACAGCCTCTTCTCTCCGTCACAGTTTCGGAATATATGGACCTTCCACCTTCGCTCTTTAGCCTATGGTCTAGAGTCTGCGACTCAAAGTTTTCGGAAAAGCAGTTGCCACCAACAAGTTTTGACTTCCAAAGTTCCCATTTCCATCAAACTCTTTTAGGAAAATTTACCGTGTATGTTTTACGCTGTCGTGACTTTCGCCAACTGAGTTACCAAAAGCACTGGATATTCTGTACTGCATTATTTTCGGTTGTATTTTATGGGGGAGATGTATTCCATATAATCACCCTTATTTAATACGACAAGAAACCGCAGAGAAGAATCTTGTATACGGTGCTATCTCGTTCGAGTCGCTATAAATTTGAATTTCTTTAATATCTGGACTTGGTAGAATGACGCATAAAGATTCCTCGTTACAAAGTTTCCACGGTGAAGAAAAACTTTTCATTAGGGCAAGGGGCGTTTTGAAGAAGAAATTTATTATTATTTTTTTTCTTTTCATTTCTTCTTCTTTTTCTTTCGCACTTTGAAGTGAAACATGCAATGTATCACAGCGAGATGATGGCAGCATGAATGTCAAATGTGTAAATTATGAATTCAGCACTGTGGTAATCAAGACGCGACTGACGTCTCGTTTTACTCGATTTAAGAACCGAGTCTTATTTTAGAAACGGTTCAGAATTTTTCGGGAAGTTACTATGCTCTAGTCGTTATAAAGTTTTCGAACTATTTGACTGCTAGGTACCTTATATACCCACCCCGAAAATATATAACCTTGCAAATGTGACAAAATTTGAATAAATACGACATTTATTTTGCCCCAGCTTCATTAAGAGAAGAAAAAAGGAAAAAAAATTCAATTTTAGCTAGAAGGGTTGATACTGTGGTCGGAGTTTCGGCTGGATATGAAACATCACTGTGAAGGGTTGATAGCCGAGAAAACAAGGGATGAAAGAAAGTGAAAGTATAAAAAGTAGGGGGAAACTTTTGTTTTATTAAACAATTACCGAGGATTAGGGACCTCCGCGGGTGATATTCTTATTAGCAAATTAAAGAGTGGCGATTTTATACATTGGTAGTTTAATATAATATTTTTACTTTTTTGAATTCAGTCTAGTCACTGACTATGAGCGATGAACGGCAACGAACTCTCTAGCGCAGATCTTAGAATTGTCCTTCAAGCTATGAGATGTTATAAATGAAGATAAATTACGAGACAAGTTATTCAGCGAAGTGAAATAAGTATTTCGTTCTTATTTCTTCGTTTCAGATTACATAAAAGATTCCCCCCCGTTTAGCAATTGCAAGTTTTCAAAGAATATATATCTTTTACCTTGAAAGTTTGTCTGAATGAACGAACGTCTTCTCGGTTAAGAAACTTATTTTATACTTTAAGCTTTTATTTTACACATCTTTCACTCCACGTATCTTACAATCAGCGAAACTTCTATAAGTATGGGAATTTATTATATATTTTTTATTTTATTTTTATATAATCCGTGAATGAGAAGTTCAAATACAGAATTGTGACTTTCACAGACTCCGCACATGTATGGGATACGAATAGCCACGAAAAAGAAACGGCGAATGATCTTTGCCAGATTGGAACGTGGCCCAATCTTATCTTGAAATTTGTTGGGCGTGAGAGATCGGGGACAATCGGTTTGTCCAGGCCACAAGGAACGAAGAATTGCTTTTCCTTTGCAATTAACTTAATTCTAACGTCGAACGATGAATCCTTGCAATTCGCGTTCTCTTCTTATTCTACCTCTCATATATACCCCGGGATCCTTTTTTCTACAAACTCTTATCCCATACCTAAACGTACTTTTCCATTTTTTCCATTGGTAATTAAAGCAAGGTGAAATGTAATCCGAAAGATTCTTGAAGTCAATCTCTTTTTTCGAGTGAACATAAGGATCGTTGAAAAATTCTGTGCTCTTTCCGGATTTGTAATAAAATCTGCTCTTCATAATTCATCTCCAATTCTCATATACGTAACAACTACGTTCCAGAGTATGCTTTCCTGAATATTTCAAGACCACCGTGTATATATTTATACATATACATATCCTTGCTATAAAACAGCCATGACGAAAAATTAAATTTTCAATTCCTCAAGCGCATGGAAGAAATGAATGGATTCGGAACGTTGCTTCACTTTAATTAGAGGATTACGAAGCAAGCTAGAAATAAATCCGTAGAAATGAGATACGGGTAGGTAAAGAATTCAGATAAAGGTAGGCAATACTGAAATCGTGTATATGAATCTCAACGCGATGATACCTACTCGAATAATATTTAATCAAAAATTCCTTCCTTGATTAAAAATTGTTTCCTAATTAATTTATCAGTAACATCAAAGGATGATAATAATATTATACCGTAATATAGTTAGACGCTATTAGCACTACCGTCTACTTAATGGTTTTCTCTGTCCTTCTTCCTCTTCCTCTTCCTCTTCTTCTCTATCTCACTCTCTCTCTCTCTCTCTCTCTCTCTCTCTCTCTCTCTCTCTCTCTCTCTCTCTCTCTCTCTCTCTCTCTCTCTCCATTGTGTGCTCACATTTGCCTAAGATAGTCCCGGATTTACTTAATTTGTGCGTTATGTACCTTTGTCTGTCATCCCGTCGCTCAGTCTGTCTCTACTATACCCATCCGCCATAAGCTTGCTAATAGCACAAACCTAGAGAGACTCACGGCTTAGAGCTCAAGATCCATCTGCAACGTCTTGTTACTGAGAATTCGTAGGATTGTAGATTTTGAACAGCGAGTACAGGTACCGTGTATTTCTCAAGTGCTGCAGTAGAAATGTCGCAGATATAGGAGACCGTAATTGGCTGAATCTGTTGGATAGTCGAATGCACAATTGTCAGACATTTTCTGAACAATTTTAGTTGGTGAAAAAAAGCTAAGTTAGGAGTAACATTTCTGTCAAATTTGGTAGACAAGAATCTGGCAACAAAAAAGAAAAAAAAAAAGAAAGAAAGAAAGTTATCGACTCAGGGGTCGAATTTAAGACATTCGTCAGACCACGGTTACTAAACCACTGTACTAAATGACTAAAAGCATTTTAAATGAAGATGAATTTATCTCCGGCAGCGTTCTCCACTTCGTCTAAACCAGGGTGGAATTTTCCTCTCCACCTACTATACTGAGCTACCCCTCCACCCTCTGGCGCAACTTTCTTCCTCACTTTGAATAACAAAGAAGCCTTATAGATATTGATGCTCAGACGGTACGTGCAGCGACCCTGCTCTAGTGCCTTCATCCTTAATGTGGTTGCCTTCTTACGTTTTTTTTCTTCCATCCTTTCCTCACTCTTCCTCGCATCTCTTTGGATCGCATATATTTCAGCTTCTTCGAAAAAGCTCTTAACTCGAATATAGCCAAGCATATAGCACACAGCATATACAGCACGTGGTATAGATAATGGATATTAACTGTAAAATACAACAACGGGTTGCCATTGTTCAATGACATTTCGTAGTGAGAGTTGCTTTTTAGGTAACAAGATTTTGAATAATATATTAGTTCTTTGCACAGTTGAAAATACGAAATTTTCTATTCGTTAATTTTGCAAAGAAAAGTTATAATAACAAACTGAATACACTTTACAGTTTGAAACGCTAGTCAATTCTGACTAGCTCAAAAACGCTTTTCTCAGGATTACTCGAGCTTTACACTCTCCCAGTTTCCCCAGTCAGCTTGCTACCAGCTCCAGCATTTAGCCGGTAATATTCGAGGAGCTTTAGTGGTTCCGGTGAGGAATGGGGTCGAGGCTAGGACTGGCGATGATGGGGTGACGGGGCGACGAAGAGTTCGTACAGGGGGTTGAGGCAGAGAGGAAATGACTCGTTACCCTGCGTACCGGAAGTCGCTCTCCTTCAGCCGTCCCTTCACTTTCCAGGCTTAAGGCGGGGTCGCAGAGATAGCCTCTCGGGGAAGGAAGAAATCGAACGAATTTCTATATGAAGCCTTTCGCTCTGCTACACCTTTGGCATTATTAAAATTCATCGAAACGCGAATAAAAAAAAAATCTGTTTTTTGTTTTTGTTTTTTTTTTTTTTTTTTTTTTTTAAATTGCAGAGAATTATCGCTCACGCGAATTCTTATTTCCTGCATATTGTCGCGTCTCTTTTCTATTTTTCAGATTTATTTCTATACGAGATTGCAGTCAGGTGCGAGAATCAGCGAAGAAAATTGCTTCTTCGCGAGTTACTTCACCGCTAGATTCACAGCTCTATTCCATGCTCTATTGCCCTCAACGTCGTCTTTCTTATCCCTTAGGATCGAAAGAAAGCTATATCTAAAGAACAGGAATCTCTGGTACCGACAAGTGACTAGCGTCAATTCTGTGTATGACACCAAGAAATTCTCATATCAAAATATCAGTGGCGTCTTGAATATATACGTATGTCTGTACGTGTATGTACATACATACTTATATATACGAATACATACACATATCCATAGAGATTTGTCAAGGAGAGAATAAATCAGCGTACTGCAGATAGGTACACAACTTTGTACCAGTTTTATGTGCGATCGTTGCTTTATATATGTATCGCAATGCAACCCATAGAGTCGTATATCTTCACCGCGGTGACTGCGTCAGCGGACGTTAAATCTTTTCATGACTTGCCTCAACGTTACAGTTATACTTGGTACGTGCGATTCGTAAGATCTCACTGCTACAGTTTGCCAAGATCGTCGTCTTATTTTACTCTCTGAAGTCCGTGTTGTCCACTGTAATAAATTCGGCATCAATATTCCAATTTCGATACTGAAATCGACGAATACATATCACTAAATATTCCAATAGAAAAAAAATCATTCAATTTTCAACTGTCACAGATTTTTTTTTTTTTTTTGATCTTAATATTATGACGTCAAGAAACTTGACATTTTCACTCATTTTATTTATGATATTAAATTGCTCTTGTCCGATGATGAAGGTACGAAACGATGGCATTAATGTCAAATTTTGCGTCCCAGTTAATGGCAATATCGAAATAACTTTCCCAGACAGTTTCTGCATCGGCTTGATTACATGGCGCCACGTTATGCAGGATTTGTGGTCCATACACCTTGGAATCAGATATTTTTATTGACTGTCAATTAAACCGAGATTTTTAGATGATAGAATTAATTAGCCTGCAGTGAAAGCTTTGTGAAAATGTAAATCACGGCGAAAAGTACAATATTAATTACTACAAAGAGAATTTCTGCAAGTTACACGACGTTCATGGTGGGTAAATAATTGTGAAAAGGGTGTTTGACTTTTGTGCTTAACACAGTCTTTGAATTGATTTCTTTGAATGAGTAAAACTCACGAAAATATTCTAATAATGCAGATGCGTTGGTACAATACGATTGAAATTTTTACTCGAATAAAACTTGAAATAAAATATAATTCTTGTTGAGCATGAGCATTCGCATAGATGATCGCTCGTTTGATTCTCAAATATCGAAGCGAAGCAATGCGCCCGACTTCCGGCGTTATCCGGAAATGGCTGTTCCACGCTTGCCAACGTAATCCTATCTCGTATAACGTCGCCAGACTAGTTCTCATTCGTGTTCTCACCCGTGTTCTAACTCACGGTACAGAACCGGATGCCAATAACCTTCTCAGTCCAATAAAATATCTGAACCAATATCGTGAAAAATTTTTAAGCTTTATTGTAACGGCGACGCGATCGCCAATCTACATCTCGATCGAAAATATCCGTGTATAGATTTTTTTTGTTTCTTGTTTTTTCTTTTTTTCAGCTCTCAGATAGAATCTAACTATGAAAATTTACATTTGCGATTAGATTTTGTAATTGGTGAAAATTAAAACTGTGCTAAAACTAGCTGATGAAAAATGTGCAAACTACAAAACTCTTGAGTAGTGAGAGTGATAGGGTGGTTGATGAAAGGTAAGAGGGTAAGAATGTCACTTAGTTTCCATTAAGTCTAGAATTAATCAAATTGTCTCATTAACAAGTAGCCCCTTCGACCAACAACTTTTCCAACCGCTATGCCGTTCGTCGACTAAGGAAGTGACTAATTCTCCAACCACCATGTTCGCAAAACTTGATTTCATTTTTCGAAGCTTTAATTAGCTTTCTTTGCAACACCGAGCACTAAGGCTTTCAGTTTTCTTATGCAAATAGGTTTCTACCTATACACTCCGACGTTTCGTTGGTAAAACTGCTATTACATTAAGAAGTTTCTAGGAAAACGCTGAATGTGTATTATTATTATAACTCTAAACTTATCCGGTTCAGGATAAAATTATACCGAATATTTCGGGGTTTAACTTTTACTGGACTTCTCCCAATTTTCCGCGATCAAACTCCGCCACTCCTATTTCATATTTTTTTTTTTTTTTTTGTTAATTCCTTACCTCGCTACTATCACTAGCAATTAGCACCGATTTAAGATCTGCAGTTCGTCATGAATCTCTTGCAGGGATCGTAATACTGTTTAAATATAATCATGTATATCCGAGTGTATACATATAGGTATTTGCTTTCCGACACTTCAACTGTCAGAGGTAACGGGGAAACGTTAAATGCAAATATTTGTTTTATGGAAAACTCCTTGTCCCTTTCTCTATGTGGATGTAAAGTCAACCAACGCCTCCTCTTGGCACGGATTTTTCGATGTTATCTACGAGCGTGTTACACGCAAGTTTACGGTTCTCTGTGTATATATTACGTAAAAGGCTTGCATATATTAACCGAATTCAAGAGCCACCCTCACTTCAGGCTAAAGTAATTTCACAATTTTGTATTGAAGGGCTCAAAAGACGGTCCTTTCTCCAAAAGTCTAATTATTGTTATTGACTTGAATAACAAGCCTTTGATCTACATTTTGTGTGAACTCAAAAGTCTCGCTGCTTTCCTCTCTCTCTGTATCTCTCTTAAACTCCTTTCTCCATTAAGCTCAAACCAACCGAAGCTGCTCGACAGAACTTATATGTAATCAATTAGTAGGTAGAAGCAATCTTGATATATAACATGTATCGAAAGTACTTAGCAAATGGTTTAATTTGGTTGATGATCAATCGTTAATTGCAATTTGTATCAGGAGTATGTAATGTGCAAACCGAGACTTTGCATTGTGCAAACGTCAGATAATTTATTTAATTCTATAGATATTGCATCGGGATTAATCAGGGTGATGTACGTATACATCTAAATCCGAGGCTTAATATATGCATCGTTACTAAATACTGTGTATTATTATTGCCGTCAGTACAGATTTGCCATTTTCATTCCATAAATTATAATGAAATATTATAACGTGAGATAAAATCTGACCAAATACACGTACACGTTTATTTACGTAATTCCTAGTAACCTGGGTATTAGCCGACAAGTGACGAGGGTGAAGATGTAAAAATACGTTCAAATCCCGGTATCAATTTTTCAGGTTTATCCAGTTGCCTCTCTCCATGTGATTCTGGATGATGAAAAGTTATGAAACAGGAAAAAAATCCTTATCTGTTTGCCGCTTATGACGCCATATCAAACTCCACTGTATTTTTTCCCGCGTCCGATATTCTTCCTTGAAAAATTGTACGTGAGGCAAAAAAAAAAAAAAAAAATTGTCCGAACGTTTGTGCATGTACATACATAAAGATTTTTATTTGAAAATTTATGGGAAAAGGAAAGAAGTTGAAATTCTAAAATTCTGAATAATTGTCGAGGTTTTAACGGAGCTGAAAGCGTTCGCCCATATATAGTACAAACACCTCTTTATATGTAGTAGGGAAACTGCGTGAGAAAAGAGACATTTGGATGAGTCGCGGCGGATGTTCGGTCCGACAGAAGTGAGCTAAAACTCACTCATCCTCAAAGTCCGGTAGTCAACGTGCGTCGAGGAAAAAGCCTTCCTCCCTGTTTCCTCTTCATACCACTTCGTCCCTTTCTTCCGACCCTATCCTCCCCGCAACGGGGTTGTACCCTTTGTGCATATTTACATTGTCGCAGCGACCCGCACCACGTCGCGCGTCAGAAGCGCAAAAGGACCGCATCACCAATTTTGTTAGGAGTCCGTCCGTCTTCCTGCTTGCAAGAATTTCCACCGCTTTGGTCACACAGTTCGCAAACTGTTGGATTCTAGTTCGTTGAACACGCGGTCTCCAAAGGAGAGAAAGAGCCGGTGATATTATCATTTATACTAGATGTTACCTTACACTAACCAAGTAAGTATGTATTCATGTACATACATACATTGTATTGAAGATGGTCACCATTAAAAGCTCTATACCAAGTCAGGAGGCATTTTCTTTTGAATTGAGACAGTAATCCACACATAGAAAACATTCCATTGTCAGTTTATGTGAAATAACCTCCCTGCCATTTCATTCTCCTACATATTTTTCACCATTTCTATATTTCTATTACACCAAAGTGCTTTGGCGAGTGGATTTTGACGTAACAACACAATTTTATTCTCCTACAACTACTTTACTACAATAACAAAAATTCTACTATACATACGTATCTCCGATCATCAAGGATAAGCGACGTATGTCATTTTATCGAAAAAATTTACGCTGTTATAATCTGTCACGTTTTTTTTTTTTATTTTTATTATTAATTTTTTTCTACCCGTCATTCAATCAGTGTACAACGTTTAATCAACGCTATGTACCTGACCTGATTATTATATACTCTAAAACACCCTATCCGAAAAGGCTTCGTTAGCATCATCAATTTCCATAATGACTCAAAGTCTCACGTTAACAAAGGGCGTTCATGAGCCATAATTCAGTGTATAGACGTACACCAAGTCCCAGTTAATATCCATGGATACTAAACTTTATAAAGCGAGATAGGCGGATGAGCCATAAAGCTATGAAAACAATGAACGAATTAAATAACAGATACGAATTTTCATAAGATTCAGACGGTGGTTAATGGCTATGTCTTTTCCATAAGCCTATGGAAAGACACTGCAGAATCATAACAGAAAATGATTTTATATAACCTGCAGGCCCATCTTGCATCTATATGAAATAAAATTGGCTAGTTATCTCCATTGCATTTGTTACTTTTACACGAAATGACAATTAGGTTTGAATATCGTACTTTTTATTACCAAAACATTATTCAACTTTTAACCACAAGACATCCAATTACCTGTCGTTTAAATTACCCTAAACCCGTATAACTCGACGTAGTACAGTATAATAGGTATACCCACCTATACCTTGAACGAATATAATTAACAATCTCACAGAATTTCAATAACAATTCAATCTCTTCAGTGTAATGAGTACCGGCTTATACGGAAGAGGGACAAATTTATTCTGAATTTAAAATAGAGACTGTTAAATTTTTTTTTTTTTTATTTCACGCAATTAATTTTAGCCAAAAACTATAGGTACTTAAACCTGATGTAAAATTATTAAACAGAATAATTTCATCGCTGTTAAATTTACGTAAATTTCCACTTGAATTGCATAGAATTATGAATCGTGCATCTAGGTGACATGAGGCAGGAGCAAAGACACTTCTACCTCTTCCGAGTAAAGTTATAATCGCACTACCTACCAACCTCCCTATCAAACTTGCTTCGCTATAAACGAGGGATGGTGTCGCCTAAGCGCGTCAGACACTTTGAAAATTAATTATATAGTCGTTCCAAGCATCATAAGGCTCCCTTGTCGGAATGTAAGCACCAAGTATGGAGTAAGGTGGGTGATAGATGGAACCTGGAAGTGTACGCCGAAAATGAACCACCTCATACCACCCCCACGTCATATGATATACATATATAATATATATTCAGCCTTTGAAGTCTGGGACTGAAAGGAGAAGGCGGCGATCACTGTCACCTGGCAAAGCCCTGCTTTTACAAGTTCATATACACAGCGACTTGAGGAACGATCACATCCTTAGGACATTAATCTCATCGGCACATCCCTTGAAGGATCTTCATCTCTACGAATAATATGATGCTCGTATCATCAGGATCATATAAGTATGTAGCATATGTGTTGATACGTTGACTGCATAGTATTTATATGTATATGTAGGTATAGTTACTTAGCAGAAGTCAAACATCGTCAGAACGATTAACGACGAATTTCCTAATTACTAGTAAGGAACTCAATCTCACAACTGTGAATTGCTTTACTTGAACTTTGCTACCCACATACATATATACGTTCATGGTGAGAACTAACCGAAACTAATTACTGTTGCGTGGGTATAGGTAAGATGGATATACAACATTGCTATATTCTTTTCCCCAATTCCATTGCCCAGTAGTTTAATAATTTTCCTCGATCTGAACTTGGTATATGAAACTTTTTGAGTTTCAATATCTGTCAGTGTGAACAGAAATTCACGACGCCATTTGACGATGGATTGGAATTGTATTCTTCGTGTGAATTTGGGTTTTGTTATTTTTCGTTACCAGAGTATATATATGTGTGTATGTTTATTCCTATAAAGAATGAACACAGCGAAGCCGAGACTTATGTGTTCGCAATATTTCTATCATCCTTTTGATAATATTGAGGGACACTCGCTGTTGGTAGAAAGACCACTCGGAGTGTCAATCTTATTTCATCCGTTGTGAAAATTCTTTACGAAGAAAAATATCAGATGTACTTTGTCGAGAACGTGTTAAAACTTTTTCTGCGTAAACATCTGGCTGGTATTTTAAATTCTATTCAAAGAAATAACTCGTGCATGCGGTGAGAGGAAAAAAGTTTCTGAGAAAAAAAAAAGCGAAAAAAAAAATTTGCAATTTCTCATGATAGAAGATGGCAAAAAAATGAAATCAACTTTTTGTATACACCTTCGTGAAATATATTACATCTTACTACTATGCGAAGACCCTGTGTCAAAAACTCTTTGCTATTGTAAAAGCTTTTAGGATTTTGTTATTTAATGAGTCTTACAAAATTCATCTTACAATCATTCTAAATAATTGAAACACTATCTTGTTTTTGGAATAGGTACCTGTTGATTTCTATAGCACCTTACTTCCGTCGATGAGAAATTTTTTATGAACTCTTAGGAGCTACTCGACTTCTGACTAATTGAACCTGATTATTATTTATCGAACGGTAGGAAATTTTTGTTATTTCTTTTTTTGTTGATATTCTTTTGTGTTGTGTTTAAGATACTCGACATCGATCGCCTTTCTTGATTCTCTACTATATCGGTGAAATTAATTTCCGACTTTTCTGCATGACGATTTCACGAGTAAAACTTTTTCGACATAAATAAAGGACGGTGCAGACTCGCTTACTTTCTGGTCTCCATCCTTCTTCATTTCTCAATTTTTCTCCGTCGTCCTTTTGCTATTTTCCCAGGGAATCCGCGACTCATGCCTCATCTTTATCGCAGGCCGTTTTTCTTTTTTATGTACTTCCCCGTTCTCCGTTCTGAACGTTCTGCTCTTCGTTCTACACGGCTCCGTTCCGCATCCCCTTCGCTCTACTTTTAGTAGCCTCGAGTCGGCCTTCATCACCTCCATCCCTTCGCTGACGTAGATTTTACTTTTTGCTCCGGCACGCTAGATTTGAAATATCGTTTATTGTCACGACTATAACGCAACGCAACCCTAACCGTACCGTCCGTTTCCTATGTCAACGACCATGAATCGAAACTTTCGCCTTCAAGACTGAAAAATACGAATAAAAACTAAAAAAATCGAATTTACACTTTGGTTGTTTCACAGATCGTCACTCCATTACGTTCACCTTTGAATCCGCATCCTTTGCCTCATATCAAATAAAAACGTGAAGAAATATTTCGCTCTGCGAAATCTATGATTATAAAGTGACCGCTGCAAATTTATTAAGAGACGTTAAATTTTTTCCGAAACTTCAGCTTCCCTCATCTCAAGTCGAGGTAATAAATGAAAAATAAAGAAAGAACCGTTCAAGAGCGCTTACAGAAACGACTACCCCTTCGTCGTTGGATAGTTTTTAAGACGGATGTATCCTCAGGGAAGCTGGAGGTCTGAAGAAAATAGAACGAACCGTACAAGGCAGACGGAGTAGACGAATAAGTGAAGAGAAATTCTGGATAATGGACAACGAGTTTGAAAGAGCCGCAAGCAGCAAGGCGTTGTAAACCGATCCGGTCAGTGCAGTTTACTAAACTTGTATTACACTCGACCGTTCGTCTTACCATCTGACTTTAAACTTGCTAAACTACCGGCCAGTTTCATGGAATATAACTCTAGGATATCGCTGGCAATTCTACTGAAACGAATTTTATACCCTTTTCCAGATTTTCCGGTGCTTGTGATCAAGAAGTGAGTAGTCTACTATTGGTTAAGTAGAAATGGTCGGTTAGTTTTTCTGCAGCCTTTTATTCAATCCTTCGATTTTTTTTGTTTTGTTTTTTTTAGCTATAGAAAATCGTGGCAATTATAAATCAGTGAAATTCGCAGTTTGTGTCACATAGCAAACATAAATTCTCACATACATTCAGGATGTGGTTAAATATCATGTATTTCGGGACGCTTCTTTACCCTCCGGCTTGTCCGGTGTCGCGCAATCATTCACACTCGCAAAACATGACGTTTGACAAATCGCGAACCTAGTAAAGAAACACTGAAACCGATTGTATAATAACGAATGTTTATTCTTCACTGTAATTAATCGTTTCTCTACAATTTTTTGGGACCTTTATCCTAATCAAAAACTTTAGGAAATTATTAATCTCCTCAAAACCACCGCCTTGGGTAGGTCTTCCTTACGCGAAGAATAATCGTGATACTTTTAATTAGGTCTTAACGATATTTTGGATAATTTCATTTGTTGGATACTTCATATTGTTGACCGATTTCAGGAGAAATAAATCCGAGAAGGACCAAAATGGCAGAACTGTGCTGTTAATTTCGAAATATCAGATTAGACGCTGTACAATGTCCAGATTAAACTCTTCGTTATTGAAATCCAATTCTTTTACGTTCTTTTAATTGATCGATTATCCGGTCAGTATTAACCACGTAGGTATCATATGTGCATGGATGCAACTTTTCGGCAGTGAGCACTGAACTCACTGCTTTTTATATCCGTCTGTTCGACTCACTGAACCTAATTTAGACGCCTTAAGTTTTGAAGTATTGGAATTAATCTCACAATCAGTATAAATAATTTAAAGCATTTTTTGTATTTTGGGTACCTGTTGATTCTAGCAACCTGTTCTCATCGTTAACAATTTCTTTTTTTTGTTTTTAAAAAAAGGCTGAGGAACAGATGAATTCTAACTATTTAAGACATACCTATATATACATAAATCTTTATCGAAATGGAGAAAATATTTTTATCGTTTCTTCAAATTTTCTTCGAATAAAGACTTTTGAGATTTTCGAGATATTTTGCAAGCGAAAAATTTTTTGCAATTGGAAAATAGGATCAGCTGGATATATGTGGATTAAATTGACACCATAGATAATTATTCGCACCTATGGATGCCACTTTTCGATGGTGGACCACTGTACTCACCGCGTATGTATATCCACTTACGTAGGTACCTGTACGATTCGCTGAACCTAATTTAGCCCCTTTTGGATTTGCTACTTTGCAATAATTGGCTTTGTCTTTAATTCCGAGGTGGACCAAATTTCGCTCAGGGGTTAACCTTTCCCTTAATTTAGAACTGGACAAGTATTAAAATTCAATGACCCGCGTCTTAACCACTGGCGATTCTACGGAGAGGTCAAATTACACCAAGTTTGATATTTGAGAACTTTTACGGATATAAGGGTTTGATTTTAACCTAAAAACACACGCGAAGTACGATAAAATTTAACGAATTGAAATTAACCAACGGTGTTTAAAAAAGGCTAATGCAGAAGACAAAGAAGATTCACTCATTTATCACGACAGAAAAAAAAAATCAAGTACAAAATTATACAAAACGCCCTTTGAGTCAAAATTCAGATTCTCTTTCCTTTCATTCCTATCTCAACATCCTCGTGTGTAAAGGCTACCCGAATTTCCCCTCAGGAATTGTCGCAGCCCAGGGGTACAGTTTAATCCAGGTTTATTCGGGGAGATTGTCACTTTGTCCCAGACTCACTCCTCGCGGTCTTATAAACGGGAACTACTAAGCTCTAGCACTGTTCCTAGGGTCATCGGTGAGCCATTCTATCGCAGGTAAAGGTCAGTATACTGGCGTTAAAACTGAGCTTAAGATCTACCTGATTGCCCTTCCCATAAGCAAACCTTACAACCATTCGTTCCCATTCTAACAATTAGCTGCAATAGAATTGAAAAAACGAAAAAAGGACAAAGAAGAAAGAAGAAAAATACAAAACAGACCATCAAAATCCAAAATACATTGAAAGAGGAGCTTGAAATTGGATCAAATACACCGGTGCTTTTTAAACAGCCACCATGTGAGGTATAAATGTGATGTAAAATGCTGCAAGGACTGGAAAAAAGGCAGCTGCGAAGAGGGTGATGGCGGTTGGAAGGGAAACTGTACCAGTTTACTAAAAAGGGCTCCTCACCACAAACGGCCACTTAGGCCTGCTAATTTCATCCCCCGAAGGAGCCTCCGGACAAGCCTTTTAATTTGCTTTGCTCGGTTAACTCAAATTAGCCAGATAGCTTTTTCCACACAAATCTTCTACACTGGGACATTTTCCTGTACCTAGGTTATTCAATCGGCAGTTTAAAACGATCTTGTAATTGCCCTTTTATTTACTTATCTCAGAACTTCCGGTTCGGGTAAAAAAAAGATCACGATAGACACGTCACAGTCAGGTTTACGAGGATGTTATAGTATATTTATAGAGCTCCGGTTTATTGGATCGTTGAACGGATTTATCACTTGACTTTAAACCTCAGTATAAAACAATCTGCAAGATCACTTAATTTAGTATCAAATAATGTATTTTGATTTTAAATCCAGCTCCGTAACAAACGGGGTGAAATTACCCGAAGAAAAATTGTAAAAAGTACAAAAATAATAATAATAATAATAAATGAAACTATTTTCAAATAAACTGCTGATTGATTTTTTGTCCTTTTTCATTTTATTTGTCTTGATCAGCTAATTTTTTTTTCACGCAATTTAGTAACAGAGATTATTCTTCGGTTTTAGTATCTATTCAAGTTGGAGTCACGATCGGAATCGATTCCTCGCATTTATTGGCAATAAACTTTAAAGTGTCTCGCAATTTTACGCGCTGAGTAAAAATAAAAAAATAAAAAGGAGAAAAAGTGGAAAAGTAAAAGAAAGAAGAAGAAGAGAGAAAAAAAAAAGGAAAATTTGGCGGAAGACGCAATCGGGCAAATGGTCGTAAATTAGGTTTCAACGTCGCCTAAATGCAATTCTGTAGCTGAAAAGCTTGGAATACCTTTTAAGATGGTGGGCTCCTCTTTTACTTCACTCGGCTTCTACCACCGCCACTCTTTGTGGCCTGACCTCTTCCATCTACTTTCTGCTTTCTACTTCCCGCACCTTTCGTTTCGGCCCTTTGCAGGACAAGAGAAAATCCACCTAACAGAAATCCCCTTACTTCTACCATGTATTTAATTTGAAAGCTCTCGGCTATAAAATCGAATAAATGTTAGAAAATTTTGTACACTCTATACGAGACAGAGAAGAGATCGTGCGAGTAAAATCACGAGAGAACAAGATGAAAAATAAGAAATGAAAAAAAAAAAAAAAAAAATCGAAAAATAGAGTAAATAGGAGGAAAAGATAAGCAGGCATGCTGCGGATGCGGGATAGCGATCTTATACAACAGAGCCAACAGTAAATGGCACTCGTTTCGAGTCTGTCCGTTTCAGCTCTATTCTACGGTTGGGTACTTTTACTGCTTTTTACCTGTTCTTTCTTCCATAAATTTCCTCGATTCGGTTAATTTCAACAAGTTTTCACCGCGGTTGTGAAAATGATTACTCTTGTACAACATTTGTAAATTTTTAGACTCATTTTGGTTCGTATCTTGACAAAAAAGACGATTTCAAGTTGGTGCAAGATGAGATAAATTTTATGTGTTTCATCGTGGCTACGGTCAAACCCCGAATTTTAATATAACCGATTCACAGTTTTTGGAAAGCGTATTTCCCCGAAAGTCTACATAGTCAGTTTAGACCGTTGATCGTAACGATTCAAAATTCGTAACTTGTACTCATTCCCATACGTTTGATGGTGTGAAAATATGGAAAACTCAACGCATCGTTTATATAATCTAAAAAGTATGATGTAATTATCCGTAGATGAGTTATGTACGTTCAAGTTTTCCGCTACCATTTTATTTTCCCCTTAGCGTGCATAACATTTCCCAGAACGGTAATAAGAAATAATTTAAATTTGGCGAAGAGAGAGAGAGAGAGCAGCGCGCTAGCTCCGGTGGTGTAATGTAAATTCACATTACCCTTGTATGAAAATATGATTTAAATGAGAATACGGCAATGTATGAAAATATGAGGTAATGGAAATATTCCCATAATGGTTGCTCCACTCGCAGAACATCCGTAGACAGGTGAAATATAGAGCTGCATCTGATTTACAGGTACGTATGTAGTCCTCGTACCTACTCGAAAATTCTAAACAAACATTTCCGCAGCCTTCCATAAGGGAGGTAAATTTTTTTTTTTTAATTTTTTTATTTATTTTTTTAAGCACTTACAATGATGTGCGAAATAATTTCAATTGGCTAGAATTGTTCTTCTCTTTTCCGATAATTGAATAAAAAAGATCGCAGAGCTAGTACGGTTCTAGATTGAAACGAATGAACGTCGTACTGTAAAGAGAAGAAAGGCACTTCAAAGTCCGCAATAGTTGTAACTCTTGGACTGCAGTACAGCTACCTCAGTTCGTGTTGGACGTGTGTAAAAATAAAAAAGCAAAATAAAAAAAAAAACGTGGAATTCTATGAAAGTAGAGAAGAAGTAGATCGGTAATATTGGAAGAAAGGTAGTCCCTAAATTGGCGAGAACAACAATTTTCGGAAAGCTTTAGATTCTTTGGGACGTTTACGGTATTTTCCGTTAGCGAGTCATAAAGAGCCCTCCTGGGGGAACGACGCGGACGAAGCTACGGCGATCGTATAAATAGGTCGGTACGGGGTTCCCACTTAAACGGCAAATGAGAAAACATGAAATAAAACAAGCGAGCATCGGGGGATTGGCACAAAACGTGTTGCAGTTTGAATAAGAGAAAACCATTTTCTGCTCACCAGTTTTACCGTCTTAAGGGCTGCCTCGTTCTCGAGGCAAACTCTCTAACTGCAGAATTTAGAAATGGTAACAACCTACAATTTACACGTTTCTTCCTAAACCCCCTTCGGAACAAACTTAATTATTTAAGAACGTAACCGTGCTCCGTTGACCACCCAGATCAATATATTCTCCCCTTAAGAACCCCGCAGACTCCAATATGCGACTAAAGCTATATACCTGTGGGTATTACATCGGTTCAGGCTCAGGGGGTTTAAGCTTCGTAGAGCAGTGCGGTCGGACAGAAAAAAAATCTCAACTTTAAAATTCAACTCATGAAAATAATTGTCTGAAGTTTGAAAATACGTACGACTGTGTATTTTATGGGTTCAAAACTTTGGGAAATATACGTTTGAATTGAAAAATAAAAAAAAAAATAAAAAATTTCATCCCAATCTTAAACCGGATTTACAAAATTGACTATAGGTGACTGCAAGTTCTCAATTGTTCGACAGTTTGATTATTTAATAGAGTTAGCTGCTGAGTTCTAATTGGCGAAAACCACACGAGCTTATAATTGATCCTGTTGATCAAATGGGAAACAACTAAAAGCTACCGTGCAGAGATTTTGAAGGTGAAATTGATCGATACTGAAATGGCGTTGTACGAGGTATAATATGCAAATACGTTGCAAAAATTACCGCGTACTTGTGTGTATGTACGCATTTTTTTATTAGATGAGAAATGAAAGAGAGTAATGACTTACTCACGGCCTTATTTATATCTAATTCAAAAAAACAAAAAATGAATAAAAAAAATTCATGGAGTTTGATCTTTGGCATTGAAGGCGAATAGCGATTTCCGGATTCTGCGAAGGATTGATCGTCGATCCGCAAGAGTCAGGATTAAATTATCCTGTATCAAAAGCTAGGAGACGTAGTCGATTTTATACAGGAAATGGGACAACTATTTTCAGACAACATACATATACGTGTATAGATTAGTAACGTGTATACCAATACCACAGGATATGAGAGAGTGGATTGAGAGCGCCGTTTCCAACTTTGAATTCATCTTCCCGGAAGTTAATGCAACGTTGTGAAAAATATGCGCCGTCATAAACAAACGTCTAAATCATATATTAGAAAATGAAAAAACTGATGAATTGACCATTTGAAGTTTAAAGTTTATAAAATTAATAATAAACGTAGGAATAAAATGGCTCAAGTGTCCCTTTTTATCCTGTTCATGAAAAACTTATTCCTCTTTGTATATCCCGTGACTTTCCTCGATCGTTTAGTGCGATAACTCAAATACGTGACGTTAGCTAGATTTTCTGTATAGTAACGTCAGAGATAGGGGATGGATATTTGATCTCAAACCCTTTGCTCTAGCGAACCACAAGTAACATATTTACAGAGTCCACAGTCCCTTGAAACCATCAGCATTAACCATGCTATGAACCATGCCTTTGTTCGTCTCCAATGTATAGTTTCAAAATAGTAAAGAAAAAGAGTGAAACAAAAAACAGAAAAAGAAGAACATGAAAAAAAAAAAAAAAAAAAAATGGCAATATCTTGAATCCCCTACGAATCCCCGTTGGATACGTATCTATACCTGGACGGATGGAAATCGTGCTCAAAGGCACCAGGCGCCGAGGGGGGTTTGGATTCAGATGCAAATGTAAAGGATAAGAGCACAAGGGAGTCGGAGGTGTAAAGGGCGGACGTACAGCAAAAGCAAGGACGACCGAGAGAGAGGAAAAGCAATTGAACGCGTGTGATTCCAAGGGTCAGTCCTCGGCTCTTTTAGTTGGACTTGGAGCCGTATATCCCTTTTCCAATATCAGGTATTTCATATTGATTTTCAGACTGATCCAAGCTGATTTTATTCTATGATATTCGTGGTCAAATAAAAGCGATAAGTTAAACCTTAAGATATTCTTTGCCACTGCAGTGACAAGGGGCGAAGAAAGCCGAGTTAAATCTTACCATAAGACTGACCCGTGAGATCTGTCCATTTCACATAGGATTGTTTTTTTTTTTTCTTTTTTACTCTTTTCTTCTTTTTTCGTTTATTCTGTTTTTTTTTTTTAGCTTCGTTCTCACGGTGAGCCTGGGGCGTAATAATATTGCGAATTCTTATCTATATACCCACGTTTCCATATCCCGACAAAACGCGACGACTCTATATACAGTCTTGATGGAAATTTTTATTGGTCTCATCTCGTGGCTTTATTGTTAGGCACTTTAGCTTCTGTAACAGTAATTCGCTGAATCGTAGAATGATAAAAATCCTACCCTATAAATTTTAGTGACACTCATTCATTAAACGCTCTGCCAATTTTACTCCCAATTTATAACCCGGTTAAATAAAACCAACTGCCAATCAGTACTCCGATCCCGATCGGAACTGAACGTTTCGCCATTACCTTTGATTCTAATTTTTTTTTTTTCAATCGTAAGGAATCTTCAATCGAAAGCATAAATTAAACCTCAATACCTAAAGCTGATAAGACCGAAGTTTCCGATATCCTTAAATCCTTGAATACTGGTCGACCTTGATTAGCTCTCGACGACCACTCCCCAGGATTCAAACAAATCGCCACAGTTGCTTGAAACTGTTACTAGACGATAACAACGTCGTAGAGAATGTCTCTAATCCTCGAACCTAACTAGCGAAATCCGGTAATTAACGTACCGCAAATTCCAAGGCGAATTGTTCTTCACTTCCGACAAGGATGACTGAATTGATTCACTTCTCGTATCCTATAACGCCTTTGATCAATCAATCCAATGAATCTCAAACTGTCAGAGATTTTGGAAATAAATCTTTCATCTCGTTACCTATTATAGTCATTGTGAACCCCGGTAACTAACAAGTAATGACGTTCGTTTTTCCTTCGGTGACAAAGAAAGCTCTCAAGTTCAGTACACAGGTGTGTACGTCCAGCTACCCGTATCCGTCTTGTGTAGCTATTCGTGTGACAATTTCAGGCGATAGTATATTTTTTTGAAAAAAAAAAAATAAATAAATAAAATACAAGATCCCAAAAAGAAAGACGTAGATGTCTTGAGAGCGAACTGATCGATCGTTAACCTCTGCTTGACGTATTCTATTTTCAGTTCAGTCCCCTCTTTTACTTTTTGTTTTAAACTAGAGCTTAACAGAACTCTCGACTTTCTTAGTGCCCCGATACGCTGATGGCTTTTCGTTTCAACAGTTCTGTCTCTAGGGAGATCGATTGCCAGTAGAAGTCGTCTGGCACGTCTAGACTTTAATTAACCCTTTGAATTCTTTGAAGGTTATTTTTTAATCCAGCTATAGAGATCGTCTTGGGATGATGATAGAACCCTGGGGTAGTTATATTCGTTGAAATAAGTTATTCGTGATTGCTAAGATCGTCCATGCGCCTAGTTTCGTTTGAATTATTAATGCGAATAAAATATATATGTATATGCAGTCCTGTTCATAGACTATAAAATAATAATCATGAATTTTGCGGTAATATGAATGGTGGAAAATTCAGTCCTTGTGCAAAGCTGCAGAACCTTTAACCCGCACGTTTATATTGAAATGAATATATATGTATATATAATTTTTTTTTTTTTTTGGAAAAGCCAGCTTCGTTAATTAAAAAACCAATCAAGGAAATACCCATCGTTCATTACAGCTATTCCATGTCAATCCCACATCCACGATCGTCATTTTATTTGAAATTTTATACCCTAGCTCTCGATATTAATATGTCATATGCCTTGTAAAAAAGAAAAAAAGATAAAATAAACGAAGGAACTAGATACGAGATAAAAACCAATGCATATGCGTAACGTGCATATGTATATATAAAAAATTATTTCTGTACTCCGAATTTATATACTCCTCGATGTATACCGAGTCTCATCCTTTAAGTAAAATCATGTGTGGATATACGATTAAATATTGGCACAAGGCTCAGATTAGTTTCCAACAAGTATATGAACCAGTAGTAAACCTTGCTAGTGTGTGAGTGTCAATTTAGCGATTCCGTCAGAGATGTCACGCTTGAAACTATCTACAAGTTCAATTTAATACCACCATATATGATGTATGCGCATATAGAATTCACCTGTACCTAGTACCCTGCACTTCAATCTCGCCGTCAAACGATATGATGTAGAGGAAAATTCAGACGGCACATATATGTGCAGAATATCTTTTGAAAATTTTTTGTAAATTTCGCAGATTATTCAGATGATATCATTTTTATCTTATCGTTTCGGTGGTTTAATCTATCGATAATAATTACAATTAAAAGTAATTAATTTTGACAGATGAAAAGTTACGTTGTAAAAGGTGTGGCAATCGACGTGTGATTTAAAAATGATCTAGATTCCTGCATAATGCAGTGGTTCCTACGTATTCATGGCCCGCGGCTAAAGCGATGGTCCAAATTTATAGAGCCGCATTGAAGTGGAGTGAGATTCCTGGGCTCTTGGGTTTCTGGGTTCCAGGGTTCCTGGTTTCCTGGTTTCCTGGGTTCGTGGGTTCCGGGGGTGCCTATGAACTTTGCCACTAGGCCAAGCCGCAGACGATATCTCACTTATTTTATTCATGGACGCCACGTAAGCCCGAAAGCGTATACATCATGCGAAACTACCCCAAGGCACATGGAAATTGTGTATCCACGTTTATATCACATATGTATATGTATACATCTCGGAATTCTCTCTACCAAGAATGAAATCTATTGTTACTGAGGTAATCTATACTAAAAGCACCCGTATGCGAGTTTTTCACTAAAGAAACAAGAACAAGAAGAAGAAGAAGAAGAAGAAAAAGACGGAATAAAACTTTGTCGAAACTATAAAATGACAGATTTGTTTCTATAAAGTGAAAATCCCATTTCTTCGCAAAAATTGTCAATAAATCTAATCAAATTCATATCGCAAGCTTTTTTGGTGACAAGAAATTTTGTATAAATAGACCAATTTCCAAGATTATTATAACTCTGAAAGCTTCGCTGATATCGTAACGTCGAATCCCTTGTGTAATATAATATAGCTGAAATCGTAAGGTTTACACACATATTCATATACCATAAGTACCTACTCTACATTGTGTAATGTAATATCAGTTGTAATGAGGGTCGAAATCTGAACTTACCGAGCGTTGCGCAAACTCTCCAAAGCCCACTGTATGTTACTTTACTGTCCGGCTCGGCTGTCGCGTTACTTGATGGTGATTTAGGGAGTCTTTCCTCGGTCAGTAGCCACTCACCAGTCGTAATTGCAACCGTAATAACTATTAGTGATAACAGTGCAGAAATCCCTGAAGTTATTCCTAATCCTCCGCCATTCCCACCGGACCCTCCGCAACAGCAGCAAGACATCACGACCTGTCCTCCGTTTGGGGCATCCCCAATTTCCAGGGGACGATTTTTCTTTTTATTTATTTATTCAGTTGGTTAATTATTTTGCCTTTTTAACTTTGAGGCTAATTAATTCTCGTATCACGTCATTCCTAATTAACGTCACGATAATTACTGCGTGCTGAATGAATGGAAATGGAGTTCGTTTCGTTTGATTTTCTGATTACATTACGAGCCAGGGATATTGATGAACTGACTTTTATTTGTTCCGGGCTTTAACGATATGAAAAATTAATTTATATTTGTATTATAAATTTCCCGGAAAGATAACCGTATAATTACTATATAGTTGTACACGTTCGAAGAGGAGCTTGCAGTGAATAATTTCCAAGGGATAATTAAAAACGCATGAATTATGCAAAATTTTGGACAAACGCAACAATGTAATCTACATTTATGTAAATTAGATTGGGTTCCTTGTTTTAAGTGTGTACAACGTGGAACGAAAGTTGTATAATAATCGTAAGCTTTATTACGAAGGGAGTTATCATTTTTCAACGTAACCAAAATCCGTCAAAGTCTAGATTTTTATTTTGTTTTATATCATACTGTTATTTTCTTTACCCTTCGATTGATTGTATAGAAAAAAAATATTTTTAAAACCCCTTGTTTAAACTTCAGACGTTTTATTAAAAATTATTATACATTTGTCTCGCGAGTTTCTCGTCGCTTTTTCCTTCTTCGTTTAGTATACGTTTATTCTTACCTGTCGATATAATATTAATAAAACAAACAAATAATAAAAATAAAGTAAAACTGTCGTAAGAAACATCGCTATCAGCTTTTCATGCGAAAACTTTGGATTACGCCTGATAAATTTTGTCGATTGAATATCCCCCCAAGGTTATACAAAAGAAACAAAAAAATAAAAAATAAAAAAATTCTCCAATTTTTTTAACGAGCCCGGAATAGATTCAAAAGTGAAATATTATTGACTCTTGATTAATCTCAGTTGCTAAGCTTGTATAGAAACTTTTTAACGATTTTATTTACTGCCCGGATGCTGCGGATACGGAATCACGGTTTATTATTATCATCTTCCATCGAATCAGCACGACGAAAATTACATTTTTTTCCTCTCTGGACTTTGTCTAGGTGCAGACGACAGACCGCACCACATCGACTCCAGTTTTTCAAAATCTGAAACAGAAATGACAAAATTTTTTTTCTCTATACTTTCCGCCGTTTAATTTCGTCGATATCAAGGCGACAAATAAATTGGAGATCGACGTCTACCTGAGAATTGTCTTTGATTTTCAGAGAAGGGAAAAAGCTCATATTCGAAGAAATTGCAATAGCTGTCGAATCAAACGCTTATTTAACTCGACTTATTTCAAGAATATACGATTCATGTCAAGTGCGATACTGAGAGAAGGGAGGCGTCTTATTTTACGTTTAATCAAAGGATAAGGCATTCAATGCGTTTGTCAAAGCGTAGTACCAATTCAGATCTTTTCAACGCTTTGACGCTGTACTTTATTATTTCTCTTATAATACTTCGGAATCCTGGAATCATCTGACATTGTAAAGAGCTCAAAATTTTCAAAGAAAATCTGACTCCTGCTGAGTCATAAAGTTCTGCTCATTTCACTGACCTTATATTGACCCCGAGGGTGTTGGAATGAAAATAATTGACATTAAAAGACGGGCTCTCGGGCTTGGCATTAACAATTAAAAATGATTGATTTTAACTAGAATTTATAAATGATACGCAGTCGAATTTTCATTTCAAATGATAAACGAGAGTCGAGAAAATTCGCAGCACCCTTTTTCAAAAATTAGAATCAACTCATATTTAAAATGAAAGCTTTGACAGTGAAGAAGCAAATGCACGTCCACGGTATAAGAATTGTCTTTATATTTATACGACCTGGGTGTTTCTCAAAAGGGACAAATTTTAATCTGTCAAAAATAAAGTATTTCATATTTATAACGCGGTGTTATCACATCAGAAGTAACAGTGACAGCTAGGCCTTCGACACTGTCGTAAACTTGCTCAAGCACCATGTCCCAGAAAGAGAAAGAGAAAAAGAGAAAGAGAGAGAAAAAAAAACAGAGAGAAAAGAAAAGAAAGCGGGCAAAAGCCGAAGGCAAAGTTCAACAGGTGATTAAAATATTAACGAGACCTCAATTCCTTTCGTATGGTATATACCTTATTCTAGGGTATACATATATACCAACCTACGAGGCGATGAATAAAACGTTAATAAAACCTGCAGGAACCCTGTTAAAAAATTTCTTCAAATATTTACACACCGAACTAGGGTGGTTTTTTTTTTGTTTTAATTTTAATTTTTTTTTTTTTTTTTTGAAATCACGCTAATATCACAACGCTCGGTGGGGTATATTTGAACCCTGGTTATTAATTTCGATCGATATTTTCAATTTCGGAGTAATTATACGGCGCAATTATGGCGGTTTTTTTGTTTCTGGTTCAAATAATGGTTGATATTACTCCCATAATAACGTTGCGATAGAAATTGAAATGGAATGGATATGCGAGCATATATATATATATATATACCCTAAGTATATCATGGGCGAATGTAAAATATGGATAACTGCGTCATACCACGTATGTAATTGGCATTTTGGTAGCGGTTTCATGATATTTCATTTCAAACTAATCAGACAGTATAAATTTTCAAAACTTTCTATTAGCGCAATCCGCAGACTCTGAAGAGAACTGTTACCTCGACTTTTCATCCAGTATTACTAACCCAACCTTACTCCACCTGGTAAGTCACCCTTCCCCAGTACCAAAGCCACTCTTATCCCCAGGGATTATCGGGACTTGAGCTTTGACCCGAGTTCAACTTTTCCTGCTGCCAACTTTATAATAAAAAAAAAAAAAAAAGAAAAAAATAAAAACCGAAAAGAAAAGTAAAGTCAAGAAAAGAAAAAGGGATAAAAATAAGTGTGAGAGGGAAAGAAAGAGAGAGAAAGAGAGGGGGAGGGGGGGGGGGGGGGGGGGGTAAAAAAAGACCAATAAAGGGATGAAAATATAAAAACTCTCCGCGTCGACCAGTATGAGATTATATTAGAATATATAGATAAAGCACAGAGTTCAAACTATAGAATAAATACACGCGATTTATTTATGAATATCAAACTTTCGTCATGTTCTTCGATATTTATTACCCGTCTTATTCCACGGTACAAAATCACGCTCTGTTTTATATTTGATGTAAAATTTAATTCACACACTGTTGTAAGAATATGAAAATATTTTTTAAAACCGTATAGCTGTACGGAATGTGGAATTTCTTGTACATACCTATATATTTTTTTCGCTAAATTCCAAGCCCCACTCCGCGTTTCGAAGAGAGCTTTGCAGCTAGTTACTTGGTTAATGGTACCATTTGAATGAAGTTTGTTTTCAACAGCTATGAATAAAAAAATTTTTTTTAAATCTCAACGCCACGGTGCCAACAATTTATCTATTCCCAAATGCGATAAGGAAAGACTATGGTGTCTCTTCTCTGCAGGTAATAAGTATAAAAATTTTATTTGAGTATTTTTTTCTTATAAAACAATCCGGTATTTTGTATGAAAATATTTCATTTTCGTGTAAAATGAAGTATGAGATAAATTCTGTTTTTATAAAATCAGATATTCGAGTAGTGATGTGCAATTATAAATACGATACAGTGTGCATCCGGCTTCGTTCTTTTCCGGCAATTAATACTGGACGTATTTTCATCGAGCTGTGATTATTTGATCAAGTGAAATTCGACGATTTTTTTATTTTTTTTTTTTTTTATATCTCGATGAAAAAGTGCTGATCTCACATTTTAGCTGTGACACAAAATGAATGAAATTGAATTGTTGAAACGACAGTTTCACGGGTTTTCAGTTTTTATTTCATCCATTCTATGAATACATTCAATTTTATAGTTCGGATGAACACTAAAAAAATTCTCGATAATATATATTCATATTCATATTTTATTAAATTTATTTCACATGTTAACTTACCGGATCTCATATTTTCAAAATTATTCAACATTTGTTTTAAGCAAAATTTTGCACCGAAATTAAATTCAGAGTTACTACTGCAGTTCACTTTACGAGTAACGTACATTCTTGAGTAGGTAAAGGTTT
The DNA here is from genome assembly GCA_963924015.1 of Macrophya annulata. Classification (NCBI taxonomy): domain Eukaryota; kingdom Metazoa; phylum Arthropoda; class Insecta; order Hymenoptera; family Tenthredinidae; genus Macrophya; species Macrophya annulata. The sequence continues at coordinate 3,414,103 of OZ001261.1, read as the reverse complement.
AGAGTTAGAACTAAAGTTGGGGTTGAATATTTTATGTCTGTCTGTATCATAGATCCCTTGTGACGATATAAAAAATATATCCATATACCTATGTATATATAAATAAAATAAAAAAATAGAACGAAAAATTTTGCGTATATATCTACATACGCGAATTCTCGTATGACAGAGAAATGATGAAAGTTGTTTGTCGTTTCTCATTTTCACAAAGCACCGCGGGTTTTCCTGCATATGACATATTTTCAACAAGCGTAATAGAAAAACAGGAAAAAATAAAGAAACAAGACACAAAATAACATATAAAAATGAAAAAATAAAAACAACTTTCATGTCCAAAATTCGAAATATAATATCGTTGAAAAATCTCGTTTTTCTACTGTACAAAAACCTGCAAACTCTCTGAGACATGGATTATACTGTGTTGAAACAAAAAGCTCAAATCAACAATAAAATACTCGGGATTCTATCATCGGAATAGGGCGCTAGATATTCATGGATTTCAAAATTTGATGTGTATTGCGATTGATTAGGGATGTACTAGAGCAAAAACCGCATGAATTGTATAATTTGCTTTTCTCTTACTGTCAAGATCTTGTTCAGACTCCTTCATTGTCTCGTGACAGCGATTGAAACTCATTTTTTATTTTTTAACAACCAGTATAGGTACGATTTGACGATACAAATTTAGTAAGGTAAAAATTTGAAGGAATATATTCAACGAGGCACTTCTTAGAGTATTCGTTACACGAATATACTATATATTTAGTAAAAAAATCGATTCGAGCTTAAAGTACGTCGGCATTGATCAACGCGCTAATGCCTCTTCAAGCTGTGATCAAATGTATCACGAGGGGTTACGATTAGTCTTGTTTAAAACGAGATTAATCCTTTAAGCTACGGTATCGGATCTTATACTCACGTTGAACTAATTTATATTACAATAATTTACCACATAGGTCATTATTCGTTTCTGACAATTAAAAATGAACAGACATCATTTAAAAACCATGAAGAGTTTGAATTTACGTTAATCATCTTCATAATTAAACTGATTAAATCATGTCCCTAACTTTTCAAAAATAATTCTCTTGATTAACTGTAAAGCTAGCTACCAGGTTTTATTTAATTAAGGATTTTTTTGAATTTTTTTTTTCTTCTTTTTCTAGCGACGAGTTCTGCTGACCAACTTTTACCCGAATGAAAAAATGAAGAAAAAAAAATGATATTAATATGGATTTCAAATGTAACTCTGACCACCCTCATAACGGTACACCAATAAAAAAAAAACGAAGCAATAATAATTGTGTACCGGGGTTTATAAATTTTACGAAAAGTTATACGTAACAAAAGATTTCGACAATTTTTTTTTTTTTCTTTGTCGTTTTTTCTGTGTACGTACATTTTCTGGATTATCAACCACAGGATGTAATATAAGCTGTTGAAATACGGGAATTAAATTGTTCTGAGCAATTTTGAGCCCGAATTTCAAACGCTCCAACGAATATAATATTAGGCTTCTTATTACTCTGAAAGGAAATGAATTTTATACCTCGAGCTTTAAGTCTGATTTCCCTTAGTGATTTGGAGAAACGTACCTATATTCTTCACCCACAGAATTTCGAGTCAAGATACGATATTTCACTAGGAATTTTTATCCCTTTGTACAAATTGCTGCCCATTTCGGAAAACCAAATACCTGCACGATCTACCATCAAAGACATTTCAGGGATTCAAGTCCAAATACGTTTCGCGTGTATTCGAACTACCTACTTGATCATCGCGAATTGTGTAAATTAAAGTCAGATCAATTCATTGTGAGAATAAATTTGATATAGGTTTTACCCGACGTTGATCATTAAAGGAATCATTAATATTGCAGCAATTAGACAATTCTGTGTATAAAACTCGGTGAAATAAGGAATCATTTATGGGAATACCCTTTTGCATGTTTCACTTATTCACAACGAAGCTCTCACCTACCATAGTTCAGCTTAGGTTTTTTTGTTTCTTTTCATTTTTTGTCTATCGGGTCAAGCTTGAGTCTGGTAAAAAATGAAGCAGTAAGGAACCGGGCATAAAAAGGATTGAGGGTAGTCCTGAAAAGGAAAATGCTAGTAAAACGCGAACGCGAAGGATCAAATGAACGGATATAATGAGATAAAGAAGAAGAGGAGATGAAAGGAGAAAATCTGTTAATGTTGGACGACACCAAAGGTCTTTTACCACTGTGGTGTACATTGAGGGATAAGTTTCGTTTGAATCAGTGGATTTTACCGAGCTTAGTAAAAGGAGGTTAGTTACGAAGAAAAAAAGAGATTAAGATTCGGTTTAGCGGGTGAAACAAAAAATAAAAAAAATAAAAAACCGTAATAATGATGATAAAGAATGAGGAGAAAAAACGGACTCTCCTCTTAATTGAGAAAAAAAAATAAAAATTCTCCCTCAAGACTTCACATTTACATTGCCTCTTACATTTTAACGCTATACGTTCCGAGTAATTTTATACCTGATTTTCAAGCACATAACAAACTCCCTGATTTCAGTATTCAAGTAATTCAGGCCTGCAGCTGCCGAATCTGTTTTTACCCAATGAAAGAAGGGTGTTGTTAATTTAGTCAGGAATTCGGTAATCGGAAGTCAATTTCTTTTCACATCCGTTGAGTTTATTTGAACCATGAAAATTCCGAGCCTTTAAGAGTTCTGTGATCTGAAATTTTGGTTCGGGGTTCAGTAATCTTGAAAAAAAAATAAATAAAAAAAAACATCACAGAGTGCGTCTAGTTTTTGAACAATTATTTTTAACCACAACACGATAAATTTTTCTACCTAATACGATAATCCCGCAATAAGCGCGCTATGGTATTTAGTAATTTGACTAATGAAGTTTAGCCGAACGTCGAGTAATCCTGACCAAACACACAACATACATATCCAACGAACATCGTTACTCGGATCGAGTGAATTTTGCAAATGTAAGACCCAGCTAGCACTGGCAGGTTATTTGAACCTAATTGCAATCAATTCCAGCGTCATTAACGAGCTCGAGCCTTTATTAATTTAGACCGCAGCCTTTGTTCTCAAGTAGAAATGAAAATGAGGGTGTAAGTTATTACAAATTGGTTTAATTTAGAGTTGAAATTTATCAGCAACTCTCTCTCGCTCTCTCTCTTTCTCTTTTTCTCTACCCACTCTAAACAAAATCAAGCCCAAATTTTTTCGTACAATTTGTTTTTTTTTGTTTTTTTTTTTTTTTTTGTCGGTTATTAAAATATAATTTAACTTCCATTGCACAAAAACTCTGTGAGTAATTAACAAGCAGAAACGCTTCCACGTTTCAGCTGATGTTGTTTTAACTCACACTCCCATCTGTTCCAAGTCAAGTCTGCACAACTGAAAATTAACCGCAAATAATTGCGGATCATAAACCAGACTCAACACTCCTCGCTTCCAAGACATACTGCAGTAATTCCGGTAGGAACGTGTACATGTACGTGCACCCACTCTGAGTTACAACTAACTGCAGTCCCTGCCATGCAGCTGCAATTATCTAATCAAAATATGCCGGGTGTATAATAAATCAGGAGAAAACAACCCCTGCGTAAAATTATCCTTGAATTATTGTAGTCACATTGGGAAAAGTAGTGCAGAAGTTCAAATGTCCTGTTTTGAAAACAAAAAAAAAAAAAAAAAAAAAATTCTACAGGATTACACGTCGTATTTTAACTTGAGGAATTTTTCTATCGAATAATCGAATTCGTCTATGAATAATAAAATGCAAATATAATATATTGGCGAATATTTACGTTGGTGAGGGTACTGTACATGGACATACATATACTTGCATGTAATACTATAGGAAATGTAAAAACCCGTCCATGCACGAATGCTCCAGCTCTTTGCCAACCAGTCAACGAACCACTTATAATTTTATTGATTTATTATTGTTAGTCTGCAGAAACTGCGGGGGATAAAGAAAAATAATATGAAAAATAAGGTCAGAACGAAAACGAAAACGAAAACGAAAGCGCAGCATGTTTCACGATATTTCCAGACGATAATTATTACAGTTCCTCGAGCTTTTCCTCACCCCGATATTGCACTCGTAAAGAAAGAAAAAATATTACTCGAATAATGCTTGAATGTATCTTGAACATATATTTATATAACTATATACACACCCCCGTATACATACATAACTATATCCGCTCGTAGCTACGAGGGCGAGTTTCTTGAGCGAGCTCGTAAATATGAGGTCGAAAACTCATCGCCTTTATGAACTCATCGTCGCGGCTATACTTTTGCCCATATTTTGTGGGAGCCAAGGAAAATTATCTGCCCGAAGTAAGGTACAGGGGGTCTCGAATGGGTCGAGGTCAATGTTTTAGAACAGATTTTTATACACGTCGTAATCAAGAGTTTTTATGGCGTATTGTTTTTTATTCCATTTTTCTTCCAATTTTTTTGTTTTTTTTCTCTTTTTTTTTCGTTTTTATTTCTTTACGATGGAGTAATGACCGTCTATTATTATATCCATATATCATTTCGTATTACACCATAAGCCAACGTAAGTATATCATCTTTCGTAGACGATTTTTATTATTTTTATGATTCCGTTTTGCAGTGAAAAAAAAATCTGTAGTATATGAGATGAGAAATTTGGTTTTTTTTTTTCAATGTAAAATTGGAAGATTTATATATCCCATATCGATTTTTCAATCCAATATGAAGTACTGATTTTACTTATAGCTAATAGACTGATACCGAGGCTAAGTTTCAACTTGGAAATTTTAGATTAGCCAACTCCTAGGGGGCTGTGAAGTTTTCGAGACTCGATTAGTAAGTGAGATCGTTTTATCACCCCCTTCTACCGTTTAACAGTTCAACCGGAAATTGACTACACTTGAACAATCAGTGAAATAATACGTCGATTATTATTCTTGAAACTTTATGAAATATAGAAATTTTCTAAAACAAACTTTTAGACTCTTGGAATAACTCCGGCATTCACCCCTTTGATGATCACTACGAGAGACCATAAACATTACCTACCAAGTTCTTTTTCCATATGAATTTGTGGTGCATGTAGGGTATACATACCGCGATGTATGCACGCGTATCTAGATATGACTACTGCTTTCAACAGGCAATCTTAAAGCATCTCAAAACTTTGGTAAGGATATTTCCGTTTCGTGAAACGAGTTTGAGGTTGCAATGGTAGCCGGTAACACATCACCGCGTATACCTACAACCTTTGAACATTCTAATATCACACAGTTCGCGAAGCGTGTTACACACCTTCGTGGAAATCTTATTTGAAAACCGATTTTTTTTTTTTTTTTATCTCTTTCTTTTCACTTTCCAAGGAGTAAAAGGAAAAATCTTACCACTGCGTTCGTCCATGAAGTATAAGGAGTAGCACTTATAGCTAGGGTGGCGGATACGATGGCATGTGGGTTGTGGGAATTTCGTTTCGTTTCGTCTCGTTTCGTTGGGGTTTAAGTCAGGTCGAGTTGGGATATCTCATCTCCAAGTTATATCACAGATTTTATTTGCTTCGTATACGTTTTATGGGCGACATATTTGCAATATGTTGGAACTCTGCAGAGGAGCAATACGCTCGTGGAACACTTCTATAAACAAATGTCTGCCTCTTCGATTCAAGACGACCCTTGCCAGCCCCCAACTTCACTCTTTATTTATTTATTTATTTCTATTTATTTATCTCTTTCAAAGATTTCTTTCCTACGATGAAATCGTTCGAACGCCCATTACAGCATATATATAGATTTTATCTACGAAAAAATTCATCCTCATAAAATTTCTTCGGTTAGAGATTAGTCCTATTTTTTCCAATTTATAAACGATCATGTCCATTCCGATATCATCGCCGTCGCGAATTCACGACGAATAACCGGAGCTTAGTCATCGGAATCGCGCTTAATAATTCAGTCAGCCTTCGTTCGACACATATTTTGATATTTCGTGGATATTTTGCCGTTTGGTATTCCGCCAGCAATCGGAAGGAAAGGACTTCGATCCCTAGGGAGGACTCTGGGAAGAAGTCAACTTCGTCCGATTGACGGATCCCATTTCTGCTTGTCCGTTATTTTTCTCCCTCCCCCCAACCATTTTTTTTTTTTTTTTTGCTTTTTTCTATTTTTTCTTTATTTTTTTTCTTTCATTTTTCATTTTTACCCTTCGGTTCGTGTATAGACTAGTCTATTTTTTTTACACGTGTACAAACACACACATCCTCACATACATCTATGAGAGATGACGAGTTTCGGATCCACCGAGGGGACAGAAAATTACATTTCGCACGTCTGACTGAGCAAGTGAACTAATGTCTGAGGACCAGTATCAAGATTTTTATCCGCTGTCACAATTATAGTAAAAACAAACCCAAAAACAAACAAAAAAGAAAAAAGTTCCTTTGTTTTTTAGGAGTAAATAATTTCCTGGCATATAATGACGGAAAGAATTTTCTCTATTTCGTTGTTGGCTCGAAAAATATAAAGCAAAAAAAAAAAAAAGAAAAAATTTGCAAGAAATTGTAAAGTGTCTGAAAATTTTATTTTCATTTTATTTCAGTCCTAAAATTCTACCTGAAATAAATTGCGAGATATTGAAATATCTACAGTGAATATTATAAGTATGAAGGAAAAACGAAATAAGAAAAAACATCTAAGAAGAAAAAATGTTTAAAAAAAAAAAAAAGAAAAACACGTAAGAAAAAATTTCCTTTTTTTTTTCTCGCACTCGGAATCGGTTCGAGGATATATGTTACCGTACTTGTATTGCGGGTGTGGGTATATTAAGCGAGACGATGGTGAAGGTGGATATGGATGTGGAGGTGCAGAAGTAGAGGTGGAGGTTTCGGATTTCTTTAGTCTCTCAACTTGGTAAGGAGGCGTTCGATATACACGTTCATTACCCACCGACTAACAACCTCATCAACAACCTCTCTCCTGCACCCTCCTCCCGTGAAAATTGCGTGCGAATATCACAAGCTCCTCGTGATAAAAAAAAAAAAAAAAAAAAAAGAAATAAAAAAGGAAAAGCAAATGTCAATTTTGTGTACGAAAAGTAAATTTAACGTAGTTTTCTATACACTTCCGATCAATAGCCGATATAATAATTGAACGATGCTTCAGATATTCATATATTTAACGACTTCTTCTAAATAATATCAATCTTTCAAAATAAATAATTAAATTAAAACTTCTTATACATATGTATCCTGAGATGTGAATATAGATCTGTGAATTATCTTCCTACTCGTATCATTATCAGTTATACATGCCTATATAATATCCATATCGTTAGAGAAGGTAGAATTAATTATTTTCTACTTAGATTATAACAGCGAGGATCGATGTTACCCATATCGTACAGGTGGTTGTTGTGCCTTTCTTTATGGTTAGTTTGTACTGCTACACAAACTAAAGTTGTAATTCATCGAAATTCACCGTAAGCTTCCAGGTAGCGAATAAACACCAGTATGCATAAATAACAGCCTCGCGGGGGTATAGTTTTCGAAACTAAATTAGATAATTCCGTAATTGCAGTTATTAATAAAGTTTCTACGTGAGAACGTATGAGGCGAATTAAAATCCCTCGACAATTAATATCCTAGACAAATTTAATTTCACCAAATACACAAAGAACTTAAAAATTTATTACTACGAGTACCAATTAACAATTTATTAGTATAATCTTATCTTGACATCGCAAAATGAATAAAAAAAAAAAAATTATTTATTCGGATATTGCGAAAATTTCAAGTCTTATCGTATTTTGTGGTTGGTTACGCTTGGAGTATGGCATAAATATAAATGAAGTGAAAAATTTATAAATTAAAGTGAAAAAACCGAATGAGGGTCAAAAACGCGATGTTATTATTTCGTGTATTTACCTTAAAAAAATGTTCATCTTTGCTTTACCTCAAAGTAAATAACTCGAAATTTCAATTTAAATTCAAGCTATCGTCGACTCTACCTACTGAATTCTGTATGTGAGGTGAACAACTCTTCCATACGAAATCGAAAATATTTTCGATCTTTGTCTCGCCTCTCGATCTTGTACGGAACTGTAAATAGATGGAGAATTCGCTGCGAGTCTGATCTATAACGTCTCTATCTACTGCAGGCGCGGAGCGTAAGCACCCTGTAAATCAACTTCTGCTTGTTCTCATTAAGGATTAAGCTCTACATATCCAGTGAATTGCAATGAATGGAGGTATACATATATACTGCTTTATATATACGTATATGTGTACAGTATATCATATGTATACACGGGCTGCTGTTTACTTGAGGTATAGGAGCAAGAGTACATTATTTGCCGAGTTGTACACCCCGCGAGTTTCGCTTCTTGAAGAGAAAAGCTGCAGTTGAGAGGTCGGAGTTTCTTGTTGGACCGTAACGTTCAACTTAATCACTTGCGTCGCCATGTCTGGAGTGTGTCCTATAGGGTCAGAGGTTTTCTGAAAAATAATATAAAGAAAATAATAAAAATAAATATAATGAAGAAAATGACGATCATGACGTAGAAGAAGATGAAGAAGATGAAGAAGAAGAAGAAGAAGAAGAAGAAGAAGAAGAAGAAGAAGAAGAAATTTCTTTTCCACGTCCACGAACTCGGGCACAAGCATAAGAGCGACATTTTCTACCAGAGAATATAGCTGAGAGTAAAAACGATTCAGTGAGATGATAATATTTTTAGGTACCAAGTGAGAGCTGAGCTGACAACGAGTGCGAAATGCGAAATACGAAATGCGAAACGCGCAAAGAGTCTGTTAGAAAGAGAGTAGAAGGGGCGAAGACAGTGCGAGAGCACAGAAAGCGACATGAATGAGAATAATAAAATGCGAGGTAAGAAAAAAAAAGGTAAAAGAAAAAGTAGAAAAAAAAAAGAGGAAGAGGAGGAAAGTTCTTGCCAACATGACAAAGCTCGCTCGTAAAGGAAACTCTATAATCCCGAAAGATAATTTCTTTTAATCTTAATAAACAGAAGTTTGTGAAATAAAGGCGTAACAGAAGGAGAAGGAAGAAAGAATCTTGAAAGAGAGATGAGAATGGAAAAGATAGTCGCGCCTGCCAGTATATAGGTATGTATTTAGGTATGTATGTACTTGTAGACATATATACAACCTATACTATAAAGATATGCAGAAGGACTGACGAGGGAGTTGGATAACCTGAGAGAAGGGAGAGAAATAAGGGAAGAAAAAGGGTGGTGTATGCGGCAGGAAGAAAGCGACACACTCGAACTAAACTTGAAACTCAGGAACTCGAAACTTTTACAACTTTTCAGCCGAAGTCCAACGGGGCGGCACTTAGGTACATGTATTTCTGCAAAATTGCGAATACCGAACTCATTTTTTATTTTTATTTTCAACATTATTATTTTTTTTTTCCTACCTTTTTCGTTTCTTCTTCGAGATTCCTAAACCCTGAACGTTAAATTTTGGCACGTTGTCAGAATTACAAATTACTGAAAATCTTTACTCTACAGTATAATCACTACGGGTTTAATTTTAATTAGTTCTTTCAACTTCTAAAATTTTGTCTATTTTCATTACTGATTATCGTTATTCTTATTAGTATACATTATCGTTGTCATCTTCAAATAGATAGCTAATTATATGTAGGGTTAAAACGAACTTGTAATTAGTCGTCAAACCTTGCGGTATGTATGAGGTAGGACCTGATTCCCTAGAGTCGCGTTTAACGTTCGCTGATATTACCTACAGTATAGACAAAGGTGGGTAAATTTGGAATGTTGATTCTAATCAGATAGCAATCCGCAATTTCGCTTGCATAGATGCGATTTAGTATGGGTATGTATTAGTTTCGTCTAGAATGGTAATAGGCAATTAAAACGATATTAGGTAAAATGTTTGAATCTTTTTGCGTTGAAGGGATGAAGAACCCGAGAGAGGCAAAGTAACAAAATAAAATGAATAATTCAGAATAACGGTCGACGTCTGTCTGTGCGTTGCTGTCGCATGAAAAGCCTTAGCCATGAATTGCAAAATATTGCTGTTTATATTCAGAAATTCAGAACGGTCCTTTATATGCCATCCCATGACGTAAAATAGAAAAGTAGATAGAGGCAGGAAACTAAGGGAAGAGAAAAAAGAAAAAGGAAAGAAAAAAAGAGAGAGAGAGAAAGAGTCACGAGGACTGCGGAGTGCCTTGCGTTTTGAGAACGACATTTGGCATTTTAATAAATTGAAATTCAACAGGAAATAACGTAGCGACGCAAAGCAGCTTTTCTGCATCGCGAAGTGAGGAGCTAGAAGAGAGAGAAAAAAAAAATAAAACGAAAAGTAACGGAAAAAAAATAAATAAATAAAAAAAATATATATGAAATAAAAAGGAAAGAAGATTAAGACGGTGAGATCGCTTTGAAATCTTTTTCAAATCTTTCTAGAATCAGCTTAAATGACAACGGCGAAAAAAAAGTCATTCCCCAGAGGCAAGAAACACACAGAGAAAATTTTCATAATGTACGTCATGAGAATCTCTACCTGCGTTAAATTTTCAACTTGGAGGGGTATAGAAGTATATATGTATACCTACGTATGTACGTGTACAGGACTTCGTTATTATTCCGAAACAGCTGTTACTCTCCAATTTGAAACACAATTTAAAACTGCCATACAAAAATGTTTCAGCACTTCAGTATTTCGCAAAAATAAGAATAACTAATTTATAAAAATATTGATGTCGAACTGACGCCGGGTTAATCGAATGTCTGATACGATTTTCAAGTACAGACATTTACGCGAACCCAAGAGGAGGTCCATGAGCGTTAATTGATTATTGTAAGTCACAGGTATAATTATTGCAAATGGTTTTACGACAGGTGGAAGAAGTTGCGGCTCATTTTTTTTACGTCACCAATTTCAAGGGGCTTTACTTATTCATGTCAACTCGCGGAAAACTTGACTGAAGAAAAATTTGAAACAGAAAATCGTGAATCCAGAGGCAAAGAAATCTCATATCTTTTTCTATTCTTTTTTTTTTCTCAATGTCACCCAACTTGATCTACGATCATTTTGCTTTTCAATTTTCTCTTCAACTATATAACGCTAAGAATAATAAAAAAGAAAAGTGTTTTTTAAACGACTTCATCATCTCACAAAAAAGGGATAGTATAAAACCCGACAAAAATTGGAAATTGGTGTTCATCTCATGTCGTAGATTTTATAATTTCTACCAACACCCGCCATTGTAACCGTCAAACTCAAATTTTCGATAATAACACCCATTGTTCAAATAATTTTAGCCAAAATTTGTTTTCGCTCAAACATAGCAGGATATTGATTCCGTAAACAAAAACGAATGAACGAACTTTTAATAACCGCATGTTCATAAAAAATTTCAAATGCATGGACACGATTCCCATAAATGAATCCTTCATTTTCCTAACTAGTTCGAGGTTCAAAAAGGCACAAGACGTATGGTTCTGACAGCATCCCTACAGTTGGGTCTGAAAACTGGGTTCAAACCTAAGGTGAAAAGGCTAGGCGACGAGGCGGTGGGTGTAAACGAGGTCTAAGGGGTTTTGAGAGCCTAGTCGGGTCGAGTTAGGCGGGTTCGTTCTATATATCCTATACTTTGACCAAGGGTTGATTCAAATGAACGTAACAAGGATGGATGGCCAAACTACCTCTAATTACCGTATAAGTTAACTCCCCCCTGCCGAGCCATTCTAAAGCGCTAGTTAACCAAGTTCTACCCTCCACATATAACCGTGCCACCAACCCGTTCCCGCTCAACTTCAAATCTACGCTTTTGTGTACACATCCGGTTTGTGATAGCACACATACAGAGTTAAGTATATCGCACATATCAATTTTAATCTCTAATTATTTTAAATCGTGTGAATTGGATGAATTTTTGGTATTTGTAAAATATAATTTAATTCAACTTATTTCGTTGAAAGTTCTCTTTTTCATTTCTTAGTAAATAATCTTACTGTTTTGTGGCTGGTTCTCGCTAATGATAGCAATTATTATCATTAATTTTACGTTAACTCGGAGAGTTTTGTTAAATTAGTCACAATTGTTTGTTTCGTTAATTATTATAAATTACGTACGACATTACAGTCTGGAAAACGAAGTTTTTGGACTGATGGAATAGTGATTTATTTTTTATAAATAAATGTGCGAAAACCTTACCGATATTCTATCGGAAATGCATTACCAAATCTGTTCATTGAAGTGTGTAAAAAAAACAGGATAAAAAACAAGCTTTGAGTATAGATGTATAAGCGGTGGGTTTAGTAAGAGGGTTGTGAAAAGAAACGTCGCCAATTCACACCGTGTAGACATTCTATTTATGAACAATAAGAAAATCCGGACATCTTGCTCAGCTTACCTACTTCTTTTCGAAATATTTATTGGCATCATTTATTATAAAACGAAACATCTTAATTCATAACTAAATATGATTTCTTTAGCATTAAGTTGATTGCGAACCATGAAAATTGTATTAATATTTGAAAAATTTGAAAGTTTTTAGCAATTAAAAAGCTAATCAATAACAATTTGGTTTATTTAATTTCAAAATGGTTGGTTACTTCGAATGGGGTGAGTGTCAGTTGATTGAATATAATAATGAGCGAATCTGCAACGATCGAGAGAGTTTTGAAAAGCGTTATAACGTCTCCTGGGTAAGCGGGACAAAGTTTGTTTGGCGTTTGGTAGTCTGAGAAGACAAGGAAAGCTCGACCGGTCCTAACGTGCGACAAATTTTGGGTCGAACTTCCGGGCAAGTCGTAAAGTTCTAATTGACGAGTTGGAGGGGGATTTATAAGAGACATTTTAGGGCTACGTAAAGGCTGTCGTTAAACCTTTACTGTCACAGCCTCATTGCGCTACGACCAACGTACCTTTCACCGATGGTTTGGAACTGCATACTCTACTTACCAAACCAAGCTTCAATGCTTGTAGGGTAATGCTACCCTGCAGTACTGAACTCCCCTCATTAATATTAGTCTGCTCGAGCGACTCTGTTCAACGAAGGAAACAACGCTCGTTCAATATAATCTCTTGCTCAGGTATAGGTAGGTATGGGTATAATGTAGATATAGGTATGGCTAGGTAAAACATCCCCTCGAAAATCTATAGGAATATATAAGCCCATTGAAAATTTTACGTCACACTTTTGCCTCTCGTGTATAATAACTCGAAATTTCATACGTCAAGTAATTTAAATAATGCCGTTGATATTGTGGAAAATTATTGTTATTAACCAACATGTGAAAAGATACCGTGTCAAAATAATGTACATACATGTTTCTGTTTAGGTACGTTGTATTCAATCACGAGGTGAAACAATTGTACGGTAGGGTAAAAGACGAGTGGAGTGAACGAAAGAAGAAAAACAAAAAATTACGAATTACAAATTACAAAAACCAACAAACGAAGTCTTTCGAGCGAATGAATTTAAACTGACGACCGTGGGCGAAAGGGTAGAGACGACCCCATTCCGATTTTAAAAGTAGATTTCTGACGCTGTTAAATACCGCACAATGATATTCAAAAAAAAATAAATAAATAAATATATAAATAAAAAATCTCATTTTTTTATTTTTATTTTTTATTATTTTCTTATTCTCATACACTCTAATTGTAGTTACCTTATGCCTACCTCTCCCAGATGCCAATTAATTAGTAGCCAGAGTCACGTGCTTTATACACAAGCCGGAAGTAACGCCCCGAGCTTTTCCTCGAAATACTGTCAAAGAGTTATGTAGTACAGAATCTCGTAATTGTTTCCAGACTGTTTTAACGAATATTCAGTGAAAAGTTTTTCCAGATATATAAGTGAAGTATTTTCAAAAAAAAAAATAAAAAAGTATAAACTTTTACAATAATTTTACAAAATACAATACGATCTCGGTATAATCTTGCTCTAGATTTTTTCATTCTCTACATTTTTTATTTCAATTATAATTATACCCTGCGAATTATTTCTCATTTGCTCAAGTTACGGATAAAAAATTCATTAAAAATTGGTTTGAAAAACCAAAAACGTACAACTACCATATCTTTAATGTGTGATTTTTACCGCGTTGTATAATACCGAACCGAAGTGTTCTCGGTTTTGTCCACCATCTACGAAAATGGATAAAGAATTGTGAGAAATCCATTACGAAGATTGCATCAAAAACCAGTTCCCCTGATATTATTGACGTCTATTGGCGATCACCGGTCAACTGGTCACCTTTGGCACTTAGAGTGACAAAGGGGCAACCCTGTCATATATACCGCGAGAAAATGTACCAAGTTAATAACAACTTTGAGTGCAAATGTATGTAACATGTTTCAGTGTGATAATTCAATAAAATAAAAACACAATATAAGAATTATGGGAAAACGTGAAATAATACAATATCACATATCGTTATAAATCGATACAAACGCAGTTAAAATTTTTCTACATTTTTACGGAGGCTTTATACATATATCAAAAATTTTTGTCAACCCAGAAACTTTCAGTGGCTATAATTTTGGTCATAATAATTATTAGATGAAAATCATCGCAATGAAATATTATATTATCAGTCAAAGCCTATTTCGCTATTCTATACAGTCAATGTGAAACAATGGCTTCGTACCTACCTATATCATTTATGTAAATTTGTTTTAGACGGCTGATGTAAATGTATGTACTACTACTTGTAGGTATTCCGGAAATGACGCAGTCTGTTTCGAAATTACTAAAGTTATATTCCTGTCAAGTCAACTGCTTCTTGAAAGGAGAAAGAAGCTTGAAAATTGCGTATATATCTTATAGATCATGTCTTTCGATTACTTTTTCAACAATTTATGATCAAAGTGCTGATAGCTAAGGATTTCAAAGTCACGAATTAGGTAGGGGAGACTAAGACGGAGTAAGCATCTCAGCTGAAAATGGAGAAATTTTTTTAAGTTTATTTCTCATGAATCTTTTTTCTTCGAATCCTTTTTAAAAAAAATTTTAGGGCTGGGTCCAAGATCCGAATTTTAAAAATTCCGAACGGTCAAGATTACGGATTCATTTCAAACGATTTTTAATTCACAAAAACGTTAAGGCTTATAAAATAACTACATATTAAAATTTGAAATGATCGGAACGCAGACAGCTTGAAACTCAGAAAGTCCCAGAATCCGAAAATTTAATGAAGAGGAACGACGCTCTATGTGTGAATTTCAGTTTTCGGAGTTTCAGTCTTCCGGATTTTTGGCTTCCAAATTTTGAACCCTGGGTGTTCTTCGATTTGAAGTTTTGTAATCGACTATACAGACAACTTTTGGGGAAATATTCTCTCCCAAAACTGTGAATCCGTGATATTAAAATTCAGAATTTTGATCATGCGGAGCTTTGAAAATTCAAATCTTGAACCAAACCCCAAATATTCGAAGAAAAACTATTTTTAAGTAGAAAAAAAAAATCCTAAATTTTACAGCTGTGGTCCTTACTTTGCCCCGGTCTCGTATATACTTTTCCCAAGAATCTAGTACCAGGAAAATTTGTGCCGTCTTCTTTCAAGACTTTCCAACTTTCTGCACCCTCTGCAGTTGTGGTTCTTGGCCCATGTAACTAACTGCATCGGGTATTTTACGATGTACTTTTCCATCGTCTTTTTCACCCATTAATTGGCACATGTTTTCGAGCGAAATCACCCTTGAGCTTTTGTTCATTCATCTATTTATTTCCGATGAGAATATTTTAAGCTAACTTAACCTAGGCCAACTTGAATTGGATGGGGGTATGTTTGAGTAGTTCAAAAGTGTTGGTATAGACGGTAAACTGTTGAGGATCGAGTTCAGATCGTGCGGGAAAGTCTTGAGAGTTATCCACGTGTTATACGAATGCTTAGATATATATATATGGATATCGCGTCTACATACATATAGATATAGCAGATACAGGATCGATTCTGCGGTAACTTTTCGAGCGTATCGTTCACGAAACTCATAAAAAGCTCTTGACTTTACCGGGGCGAGGTCCTAGGTGGGTTTATCCGACGAAAGATGGTAGATATTGGTGGAAAAAAACGAGAAAAAAAAGAAGAAAAAAAAAAAAAAGAAAAAACAGAAAAGAAAAAAGCAGAAAAAAACGTGTGATAAGAAAGGGGTGCATACAAAGGAGATCAAACATTTGAACGAGAAACGAATACGACGTGGTAAAGTCTTGCGTGAAAGAATACTGGGATGGAATGAAGGGAACGTTGAAGAAAAAAAATAGTTGAAAAAAAAAAAAAAATTGAAAGAAAAGAGAAGAGATAAAAAAAAAAAAAATCGAGAAGAAATGAAAACGGACCACGAGCAACAAGGGGATCCAAGAACGAAGAAGATATATTGTTTTTCAAATAGGTTTATATTTGGAACAGATTGGGGTGAACTTTCGATCCCTGTCAAAATCGAGCTCGTATAGCCTCCCCAGTCTTGCTTTAATTTCCTTAAGTCAATATTAGACGGGAAGATTGTTTTCAGACGCAAAGTGCGTATAGGTATACCTACCCAATCTTCCTTTGCTAATCATTAACCGCGATTCACACGAATCGGAGATATATCAGTGAGAAAATTTTGCGAAGTGATTATTTGAAGACAAACGATTCGCAACTGCCTTTATCCACGATTTTTTTTTTTTTTTTTTTTATTTTTTCTTATCTCTTTTTGCTGCAATGCTTAATGGGAAATTTAATGCGCTCAGTAGGTATAACTGAGACTTGAGTTGTAAATGGTTGAAAGTTTATTTGGTCCAGCATTAGAGTGTTTGTTTAATTTGGTATATAGTTTTTCTTTTGTAAAATGTTGAACTATCGGAAGATCAAACTTCGAGGCGCCTCTCGATTGCGGTGTTGAGAATATTGAATTCCTTTCCTTAATTGAAATTTCTTACTCGCCTTAGTCGGTATAAGTCTCTGGTAAATAGTATTCTACCAAAGAGAATAGCTTCGCATTTTCCCCCTTTGACTTTTGTCGTTTAATTCTAATTAGTCATTGGCCCCATTCATATTATCACTTTCCTTTAAGCTGCGCCAGACACCAAAAAGCAATTATTTATTATACGTTAAATTAAGCCGGTCTAAATATTAAACGAGACTAAACAGAGAGACTATTTCGGCGTTTGCTGACGAGTTTATTATACAGAATGGTTGGTTATCTCGGGGAACAAATATTAACAAATATTTAACCCCTCGTTTAGAGTATTAAATCCACTAATTTTAACATTTCCCAAAGATGATTCTGACGAGGCAGAGAAAGACGACTAACAATGAAAATAAACTTGTACAAAACAACAAAAGGATACCCTAAGAATCTCTCAGATAGCAAAAAATCGTTAACAGCAACAAAAAATCTTTGAGTAATCCAATTGCAGAAGTACATCCCCTGTACGACAAAGGGGCAATCAAAAAGCTGCCTCTTACAACACCATTCATCAGATAATGGAGTGTAAGATGTGCTGTGGAGATCAATATCGGCGAAAGTATGAGTCTGACCACAAAAATGATTCGAAGATATACTGCGGTAATGACAACGTGATCAGCAAAGTCTGAGAAGATAATTGGCCAAGAATAAAAAGTTCGGTTTAAAACTGCGCAATCAGCGATACTGCAATATGAAATAATCGTTTAGCTACCGAGAAATGTGTCTATAAAAATTGTTCGTTATTTAATTAGCGCCGATTATGGTTATAATAAAAGCAATAAAAAGTCGAAATTTTAAATGAAGCCTTCGAGAACGAGTCCGCTAATTATTTCACACAATGCCCTTATCAATATTCTTAGAATATAACTTTTGCCCACAATGTATTTGTTCAAAAATAGCCTAGATACAATTTAACGACGGGCCCAGTGCTGGGCCAGTACCGTTGTCGACGGTGACGATCTCGACGCAGTCATTCACCCTGATACCGGATCAATACCGATAAATAGTCAGAATGATAAGATCTTGCTGACGCTGGTAACCAGGACTGGACCAATATTACGAATAAACAGTGGGCCAGTAGCGAGGCTCAGTACTGAGCCAGTATTTCAAGTTCCTTCAAAAATATAGATCGAAAGCCAAGCAGGAGGAGGGGGTAATCTCTCATAGAGCTTACCGGTCTTTAGCCCTTGAAATGTATCGCGAGAAAAGCCCAATGTTGTCCTAGTGAGTCGTGGCAATACTGGGCTGCAGTGCTGGCCCAGTACTCGACGTCAATTCTCGGCTGTTGAGGTTGGACCAGTGCTGGGCCGGATTACCAGTATCAGCAGACTCTACCTGGGAGATTGTGTAAATAGAATTATGGTTTAGGAGAAATGGTTAGCCGCAACATACTCGAGCCATCTGTTCTGCAAGCGGTTTGTGTTTCACCCAGCTTGAAACATACTTCCATAACTTCTGTGTGTGACCGCAGCTTGCGGATTGTTTGTGCAGAAGAATTTGACTGTGATTCAATTTTTCCATTAAATATCAGCATCACTTCCTACACCTCAATAATTTATTCTTCTATCTTGTCTTTAGCAGAATCTATGCAGTACTCTGCTTATTCAGCATTGAACCTTCGGAGCTCTATTGTCCTCGTAATCTCTGATAAGATAACGTAAGATATTATCACGTTCTAGAATCACACGAAGCTAATTTCATATCTTCGATCTTTGGTCCTACTCCAGAGAATATCACATTAAATTTGTCAGTTTTTATTCCCTAGTTTTATGTAACGTCAGTTCTTCTTTCGCAATATGCTGACCACTCGAAAAGTAACGAAAAAGGCTCCATTTATCGATTTCAAAGAAACACCCTAATCCAAGTTGTAATATTTTTTTTCAATCTAGACTGAATTTGGTTACATTGAAAAAGTTTTTTCAGATGTTAAAATAAAAATTTATAGATCCAAATATCAGACCCAAAATCACTCAGACACTCAAATGTGTTAAACATTCTCAACTCGATCGGTTGATAAAAAACTGAAACCACCAAAAAATTTAACCTTTCGATAAGCTTTTCAATTACGGACACAGATCGAGATATGAAAAAGATCGCGCAAGCTGTAATCGAAATTTGTAAATTCCTTTCGGCGCGACATTCTCAGTTTTGTTAAAATTCGGTGGATCCGGTATAAATGGGGCACCGAAGTTTTTGGCTATTCTTCCCCTGGATCAATACAAAACTAAGATTACCCGAGTGGCGAAGAATGACGATGCCATATATCAGATTAAAAGAACATTAATTAATTATTTCAAAGCGATTAAACGGCGAGACTGACATGAGTAAAGTGAAACTGCAGTACTTTAATTGTGAGAGTCATTGACCTCTGAAGTCGAGTGGAATCTCGTATTAATATGAAAAAAAGTAGCGGGTTTTTGAGTGCGGCATTTTAGGTCTTTAGATGAAGGTGAGTTTAAAATGGTGTGAAATAAAATTAGCAGCTTAAATTTTCAGCTATAACTTGTCGACACTGCGCAGTGGATGCTGCGTTCCTGAACCCCTTTTTCCTCCGGGTAGTTTTTTTCTTTTTTTTTTTTTTTTATTCTTTGTGAAGCATGGATATACCACGTCTGTGATAAAAACTAAAACAGGCACTCAGAGATGACTCAACTTTTGTTTAACGTTCATCTCAATAATTACCGCGTATCTCTTGAGTATTTAAGATCAAAGAATAGCTTTGGTACGTCGTTTCGACTGAGCTGCCATGAGGTTATAAATACAAAGCTAGAAAAGCCTTGAGCCGGGATATTTTTCAAATTTCATTCCGTTTCCAGCCCGTCAATGATCAGAAGAACAAAGGCGATCATAAGCCGGGGTAGGTATAATTTTCTTCAATTTATAATCCCGCAGTTATTGAACTGCACCGTTCTTTCACATGTTCGTTATAACAAAGTTCGACCTCTGCATGTTTCGGAGTATTGAAACTAAAATAATATTATTAGCCATAGGTACTACGTATACGGGCGCAATATTCGCTAATTGAATTAAACCGTTAATCACATAACTTCTTCTAATTGACGTGAGGAATAATTATATACACAACAAGCGACAAACAAGTCATGTGCACGTCAAAGGTAAAGCAAACTTTGCTTCTTCACGCTATAACTTCGAAGGCAGTGAAGCCTTTGACTTCACTCTTTTACAGCGAAACTGTTTTCTCAATTTCTCAAAAAGCTGTACGAGGTACTTGGCCGCCTCTTTCAAAGAGTTAACTCGAAAAGCTGCACACCTAGTGTATATTCAGCCACAGTAAATTGTAAAACGTTAAAGCGATCTGCTTCCCTTCTCTTTCTCTCTCTCTCTCTCTCTCTCTGCCCAGCAGGGTGTGGGCTTAACTGCACTAGTACCGTGTGTAGTAGAATGGTCCACAACCATGTATTCGCAGATGGTGCCACGACCGGATTTTCTCTGACTGGTAAGCCTACTGCGTGGCTTCCAAGGGACTTTCATTGGCACATCAGGCTTACCTTCACCCTTCGCACATCCCTATCGGATACTAAAAGACAAAGAGTAAAGCTCTCGATATATCCGAGATAACAGGAAGATGCTCAACGTCACTGGATTCGAACTGCTCGTTCGTTTCAAATCCCAAGGGTTATGGGTAATGCAATCTTTTTTATACTAAAGATAATTATATGATTCAACTTGGCTCGAACATTTTTTAAAATATCAAAATTTTTTTACCGTTATAATTTTACACAATCCCACTGCTGCACTCGAGGTTATTGTATTTTTATTTTTTTAATCTACAACTCTTCTGACTAATTTACATTTATTCTTTTTACCGCAATCTTTGCGCAGTGCAGTGGGCATTAAATATATCCCATTGATCATCAGCCATAATCATTCGTAGTGCATTTAGGGATCACTTTCAGTAGCTGTACCACCTTGACAATATTACCTACTCAGTTAAATTATCATGGATACTTTATTTGGATCATTTATCATTTACAGTTACCTACATCAACGCAAAGATGAAACCGAGGTCAAGGTTTATCGTCGCTATAAAGAGAAAAAAATACTAATTCGATTATCGCGTGTTTCTCGTAGCAGACCCTGGGGGGGTTTTTCCGTAAATTGAAACTGAGAGTAAGTATTATGTTAAAAACATCACGAAGATACTGCACAGACAATCGTAAAGAGTATAAATCTGCTGTTAGAGCTTTTTTTGATAAAATAACTAAATCTTGTTAGCAGACTGGGAATTTCCCAAAAAATATAATCGAATTACATTCATTATAAATTTATTTTATTTTATTGTTATTATTTATTTGTCTTTTTACAACACAACTATATTACGAACTGTAAAACATTTTTTTTTTTTTTCTTACTGTAAGAAACTTGTTGCTATAGTAGTGCAGAGAATAAGAATTACGAAATGATAATTGGAGTTTGCCAGCTGTGGCTCGTTGGCGCAGCAACAAATTCTGCGGAACTTTAAAGATCCACCTTATTCCAGATGTTACAATTTTTATATAACTGCACTGGGGAATTCGTGTACAGCATTTACTCATGCCATATACCGCAGCGAACGTGGCAGACATTATTGCCACGTTTTCATAAAACTGACGTTGAATTCATTGGCCCTGATTCAAACTGGTGACAAACTCTCTTACCCACGGGGTATTGTTTTAGTCATGTGACTAAAAATCAAGTTCTAAAAATGATGAATTTTTCAACATATATACCTATATAATTCATTTAAAAAACGTTAACGTCTTTCAATGTGGAAAAAGCATTTTTACATAAATTAACTTCCTGCTGCAGATTTATTAGGAATTAATTTCCCGGTTTGAACGGTGCTTTTTGAAAAGGAATAATATCGTTTAGGTATTATTCTAGAGAAATGTATAATGCCTTTTTTTGTGTGTCCTTACAGTACAAGGAAAAAGAACAAAAAAAGAAAGAAAAAGGACACACACACACACACGCATACATACAAATTCGCAGCAGGGGGTAGCGCGATTTATCTGTAGTATACCCATTAATCTTTATTATTCTGCACAAAAGTTTCTTCCACAGGGTTTGCTGTTTCGCACATTATGTACCGTGTCGACGTGTATCTAATATATAACGTTAAAGCTATCGTATTACCCACCGTGTGTATCGACAACGGCCTATCTTTGCCACCCTAACGCCACCGCTCTTGTTATGGCTAACAAGAATAGCGTGTTGTACGAAAGTTGCGTCGCCAGCCGAAACCAGCTATTACGTTATTGTATTATACTGTATACGCAGCTTGATCATCGCAAGGGACGCGAGGAATTCTTTGAGAGAATGACGGGGGTGATAGCCGGGAGACTGAATCAAGGGCAAGATCTGAAGTTTTCTTTCATTTGTTTTTTTCTATATATTTTTCTTCTTTTCTTTTTTCTTTTGTTTTTTTTCTTTTTTTTTTTCTTTACCTCGCAGGGTTGGTTGAAAAAATAAAAATTGTTCCATATTTCATGAAAGTACCTACCAATACCTTATACCTACTACCACGCTATGTGGATTCAAGAGTAGAATAATTTAAGGGTGCCATGCAAATTACGATACAGTGACGGGCCAATTTATGATCAAAGAGGGTATACCCTACACCACCGTCATGTGATGAATATTTTCCGATATCTTTTCACAAATATACATTTTTCTCTAAAAACATTTTATACAGAAATATTCTTTTGGTATAGGTATGTATGTACATCTTTAACCATCGAAATCGCAATAAAATTTGCGACATATTTCATCGTCTCAATCGAATACTTACCCACTTCTTATTGACGATATAACTTACAATATACGATACTTTACTTCGGTGTGCAGATAGTAATTGGGGTAACATTTTTACGATCCCTTCAAATATACGTATATACGATTTTATTACTTTATTTTTATTATCTCATCATTAATCCCCCGATACTAAACACGTTCGTTTACCGATTGAAAAATTTTTATACTCCAAATGCATTGCGAAGTTGGGATAAAATTTCAACGCGAGTAGTGTCAGAAATTTTATTGACAAATACTTGAAGACTATGAATTTTACAAAACTACGAATTACTACGGTTTGGTTTTACAAATTTTAAAGAAGTCATGAAGCAGTCAGTTTCCGCAGAACCAGCATTAAAGCATCGGATGGAATTCGCATTCCTAGATTCTTCATCATGTTTTATGGTGTAATGTAAAAGCTATAGAACAGAATCTATCGCTTAAATCGTAGATTTTGGTTTCTGGTTTTTCCGCACGGTTTCCAATAAATCATATTTTACTGTTTCCGAGGTTTTATTGCGGTTATCTCCGCTTTGTAACCGTATCTAAAATGCGATACGTCAATCCGTTCAGCAATATATATATATATATATATACATATATTGACCATCGCAATTCAAATGAATTAAAATACCGGTCGTGTCATCGCGAAAAAATTAAATAACCAAAAACAAAAAATAAAAAATCATGTTTTACTACGTTTCCGCAATTTTTACTCAACCCAATCGCATTTATAACGTATTCGCGTGTGGGTATAATATACATATATGTATATCAAAGTTCCAAAAAAGCTTGCGATAAAATACCGACGATATTCACAACCAGAATTCAATTCCTCTAATTTAATATTTTCAAAAATCTAGAGACCTAAATTCTGCAGATAAAAATGTTAAAAATTTATCTGAAAATATATTATATCTCACCTTATACTTTGCACACGCGATATTCCATCTTCAATTTGCAACTTATGACGCTTGGAGCGCGATCTCGAAGAAAACTGCACAAGGGATGATTTCGATTGAACAATCGATTGCGTCGTGTGAATTTTATCAATAGATGTTATCATTCTTTTATTATTTCAAAATTTAGCTATAGATTTGAAGCGCATATTTGTTAACTCGATAAACGAGTAATTGACCAAATTTTTCTTACTATATTTCGGTTGATGGGATTTGGCTGTTTTGAATTTGGTATTCGCTCGGTTTTCCGGGTCGAATGATCCGTTTAAACAATTCAATATTGCATTCCGGTCGTTGTGTAATTGCCAATATTGTTTTCCACCTGCCCAATGTACTTTATTAACCGAACTAACGCGCGTGGTGTACGTAAAGGTTTGGAAAACCGTATATGTTGCCGGTTTAATACACGCGCGATCAAGCGCGTCTAGAACAGGTCAAACTGGTCTTTGCGGTTTTCATCCGATTCATGATTACGCGAATTTTCCTATGCGGTGGAACAATTTTTCCGGTATACTCCGTGCCTCAGAATTACCACCCTTCAGTTTTGAAAATCAGTTCAAACGCACTCGATTGTTAATATCAATATTCCTGGGTTTAAATTCGTGCAAATTCCAAACCGCATGTTCGCCTGAATAACTCTCTTCTGCACGCTGCAACTTTAGCGACAGAAAACTATAACAAATCTCCTCCTCCTCAACGACTCTCTGTCATATTTATTAAATAATAAAATATTTTTTAATCCTGGAATTTTGTTACGATTTTTGTTTTTATTTTAATCAAAATAACATTAAATTATGCAAATTAAGGTGCCTGCAGCTATAATATATTTTGTGTCTAAAGTACCTCGATTTCAAGTCCTCATTTCACTCTCTATAGCAGCCATTCTCATCATTTTTTTTATACCACACATGTGTAAGTAGCAGATATATCGTCACGTTATTACCAATCAAAAATTTTTATAAAATTTTACGATATTTTATTCAACAATTATTCGAACAGATAAATTGGAGATTTAAAGAGGTGTAAAAATTTTGTATGAATCATATTTACAAACGTTTTCGAATAACAGTATATGTACGTATTTTGTTTTCACTAATAAACATTTAATTTTTTTTTTTTCTCTTCTTGTCTGTTAGTTTTTAATTAACAATTCGAAATAATTTTTATATTTATTTCTAACGAACGATAATTGAAAGACTCATACAACGTTTCACGTGTCTAACTTTTTCGTTCGGCTTCGAATCTCCGTCTCCTCCGCACGTTCCCTTTTACATCATTTTATTCATCTAATCCAAAAGTATTGTGGAATTAATTTTAGCGTTAATTTTGTGTTTTTTTTTTTTTTTCTTTTTTTTTTAATTCTTGTTCAAAGTATTTATCCACTTAATTAATTAATTTTTTTTTTTTTTTGATTTTGTTGTTTTTTAATGGGAAAAAATTTGGAAAAAAATTCTTGGATTTCTTTTTTGCCCCTTTTTTCTGTTTCTTTTTTGTTTGTTTTTTTTTTTTTTTAATTTTTACATTATGTTATGTGATAGCGTTGCTGTGCATTTAATCTCGCATATTTCCGCGATACGTATAACTCCTCTTACGTATTTGATAAAAATTCATCCACGAGATATCGGGCCGAAATACTATAACGACAACGGCTCTACCGGGCCGAAGCAGAAGGTTCGACTACCGGTCGACGCCCGACGTCCTACTGTCCCGACGTCCTCTCTTCCCTCACTTTCCTCTGCATCCTCATCCTCCCTCATGATTTTCGTCCCCCCTTTAGAAAACGGCGCACGCGCTTATGTGCCCTTTGCAAACGTCAGTTAACCACGTAGGGTGGGTTTTCTCAGGCGCCGCGATGTATCCGCGGTTGTAAACCAGCCGGGTAGTAGCCATGTACCTATATATGTATGAACATGACGTATGTAATGTACCTACATAGAACCCTAATCCACTGCCACGTTAGAATAAAATGGAAAAAAAATTTCTTTTCACAAATCGTAATCCAAAATAATTATTTTTATTCTCATCCTAAAATTAAAGCCTAAAAAAATTGCACAAATTAAAACTAAGTCTTCTAAATCTTCACAAAAAAGAAAAAAAAAAGAAAAAAAAAGAAAAAGAAGGAAAAGGAAAAGGCTATAAGCTTGACCAAACAGAAATACGATATCCACGTTCTATTATACCTACGGATTGGATGGGGGTTAGGTATCGTTGTTACTCGGAGCACTTTGGGTGGCCATTCATCTGGCTTATATTCACCACGCAACTTCCTGGTGCCGATTAAATATTCACACACATTGCGCCTGGTTCGAGTTAGGTCGGCAAGTCTGGGTAGGTATATGGAAGTAAAACTTGAATAGGTAATTGAGAATTGTCTAGCGTCGCGTCGCGTCGTCTAGCTGAGATGCAGCACAGCGGTTTTGAAGAGCGGTTTCTCCTAACGGTTAATAAGATTAAAAATTGAAATTGCCTGTGGTAATATTCTCCAGCCGAAGAAGCTGAGATGAAAAATCCACGTCTTAAAATCCGATCTCCATATTTAATACTCGCCGATAATTAAAATTTTTCATTTATTATAAAAGCTTCATTTTTTTTTTTTTTTTGTTTTTTCAAAACGATGATCTGCAATGATGAGAGAGAATCGAATAATCAAATAATCGGTTCGATATCGGAGTTGGTAAAGAAAAAATTATTATTGGCACTTTGAAGGGAAAAAAATAATTTCGTAAGAGGGGTCTCCACACTTCCAGTTTGTTATTTACAAGATTGGAGTCCACTTCCGTCCGCTACGTGAGAGCACCCTGCAGTAGCGCGTTCACCATCGAGTACACTCTTGCTTTCCGCGGGCCTGATTCTGCCGACAAAGTGGTTTCCAACTAAATTAACACTCCGACGCCCTTTGCTAGGCCTTTGCGAATGAGATATCCTCGAAATAAGTTTCGTAAAGCCGTTGGATTTCTATGCTTTATTATAATCCCGCATAAATTATGTACGAATCTTCTTTTTTCGTTAAGGAAATTGTTTTTTCAAAATTATTTTCATTCCAATTTTTGTAAAAAATAAAAATCAAAATAAATGATCATTTATTCGTAATGTTAAAGATAAGTAAACGTACATCAAATGGTCTTGTGTTACTCAGCTCCAAAATCGACAAATCTTCTTCACGATATGAAACTGCAATTTCAACCATACATATTGCAGAATTTTAGTCTGCGAGATAAATATCTAGTAAATCAAAGTGCTGTAAGGATAAGTAAACGAATAAATAAATAAAACATTGCATAATTGACTGCAAGATATTTTGGCGTAGTGGTTGGAGCGTGCGACTGACAATCCAAGCGTGTGGGCGGACATAATTCGAGTCCCTGTCAGAACAGATAAAGTGGCGTTTTTCTCGAGTGAAATAAATATGCGTTTTAATCTATCCGTGGTTGGTTAGATGTTGGTCCTCATGATATATATCGCAAAAATTAAGAACGAAGCCGTCTTTCCAGTTAGTATTCATGACAATGACGAACTAGGTAGTATCAGGTACGTCAGTGATATACGTATACGTATCTTGTCTGGTACATCAGCGATTATACATCTATGATATTATACAGATTGTGTGTAACATGCAAGTACGTATATCAGTACGTGATTCTCTACGTGTGCATGTACACATTGAGACACCCCAAGCTTCGGACACGCGTGTTAGAAGTACGGAGCCAGCGCATATCAGCGATGATATGAATCTATGATACATCAGCGATACATATCGCTGATACATGTTAGCGATTTGTAGCTATTAGATGAATGAAGTGCACATCAAATGATGTACTGACATGGTTGTAATCTACAGAACTGTAAGTTGGATTACGTCATGTGTAACATTCATTGTATGTATATGTGATCTTCTACGTAGGTAATGTACATTCTGGTGAAGGAAAAAAATTCCATCAGAATTGAAATCATCGATAAAATATGAACATGATCGATGTTGATGGCAGGTGTTTGTTCATCAATTCATGGGTTTCTCGATTATAGTTTTGCAGAATTTTCGCATGGTCAAATTTAGGAGTCTGTAGAGACGTTGTGTGCCGTACCTCTACCCCGTAGTAAAAATATCGCTACCACGGTGTAAAACGTAAAGTATATAAAGTGAAAAACGGATTGTAACGAAAAGTAAAAGAAATAGAAATAAGTATTAAAAAAAGTATATGTATACTGCACGTACATATAATACTGACTTGTTACAACGGACCTGCATCACCAACCTTAGCGAAAAATACTACATTTTCCAGAAATGCCCTCGCTGAAATACCCGCGTGCTTATAAATTAACCTACGTACAGTACGTATGTGTGTACATACATACCATACATTTACGTAATGTAATACAGTTGTTTAAACTCATATTTAAATTTGAAAATCAACCCTTGCCGCAAAATCACCATAAATTTTCAATTAGTTGAAAGAAAAATTTCACGTAGTTTTATTATATACGCGGAATAACCGGTGCGGTTTAGATCTTCTCAAATTGCATCGATCATCATTTTCGATTTTATTATTTGATTTTTATTTTTATTTATTTTTTGTTATCTTCTTCTTTTATTATTCATATAAAAATGAATAATGCATTACAGTATGCCGCGTAAATTTTCAGTAGCTTTTCCGTTATTGCTTGGAAATAGAAAATCAGAGCTTGTTATACTCGTTGTCGGCACTCTGTTCGGTTTGGTTAGCTGGTCTGAGGGTAGGTATAGTTGTGAAATTTGGTGGTGCTCGTCTCCATGACTGAACCTTCGCTTTTTTACTCTTTCTATCGTTTTTTTTTTTCCACTGTTTTCCTTTCTCCATTTTTTTATTATTATTATTACTATTTTTTTTGTTTTTTTTTTTTGCTGTATACTTTTGCTGTGTTATGACGACACAGAACTCTGCACCCTGTACCGGTTATGTTACTTTATGTCCGTGCATGTATGTGCAGAGGACGCGAAATATTTTAACGCTAAAAACGCGGACCGTTTCACACAATACAGTACCACGCATATACACATATATTTATTTATATATACATATATGGGTACATTTATTTGGCCTCTATACAGCGAGACCTTTGTTATTTAGATGCGGTCGTGCCAGGCCAAGAAGGAATACGCGAAGGGTGTAGTATATAGCTGCGTTGTAAATAATATTGCGAAAAAAAAAAAATAACCCACAAAAGGAAGCCGGCCGTTTCCGCTCGCTATGTTTTTTGATGACCATTTTTTCATTTTTTATTTTTTTTCTCTCTTTGCATTTTTCAATTTTTAATTTTTTTTTTTCTATTTCTGTTTTTAAACCAAGAAGCAAAATTGCTTATTTAACTCAATGAATGAGACGACTCTTCATGAACAGATTATATCCGAGCTGTCGAACCGTATGAACCTCCTAAATTGTGTATCAACATTCGGTGGAGTGAGATTTTACAAAATTCAACATCAAATAAATGTAATTTTGTTCCTTCGGATGGCAAGGAAAATTTCTATACACAGAGTCGGACTGAAGTAGGTAAAGAAATTCTATGATATTCGTACCCTGATACTAGTATATGAGTCAGTACCTATATATAACAATTTTTCAATCTATATCAAGTTTTTGGTCCCAAAGCAACTGATGGAAAAATCTAGTAGCTATTCTAAAGCATATCTATACTATTGATTTTATAATATTGTTTATATTGAGAGCACTCCCATCTTCTCATCTCGATTCGTTCAAATAGCCAACAAAAAATTGTATTAACTAACGAAACTATATCCTCGAATTATTTTTAAGTTCTACATTAAATCTAGGGCAAGATCAGTGGTTATTCAATGCTCAAAGATGTAATGAAGTATGGCAGTTATTTTTTCAACTGAAGCTGAATGAAGAAATTCCAAAATCATATATCATTATCCAAAATAAGAATAATAAGGTTTTACCAAGCGTTGCTTCTATAAGCAATGAGTCGAGTAATAAGTAATGATAGAGGCTGGCAATCTAGTTTTGAAAAAACAAAACATCCGGTACCAGGCCCAGGGCAATCGAAACTGAAAATTTTAATATCCACTGCAGTCCGAACTTCATTTGGTAATAAGCAGGGGCAAGAATCAAAGTGATCGGAGGTATTCGGGTGCACAGTTAATTAATATTACAGCGGAGTACAGGCCAAATTAAAGTAACACTCATTAGTATTACGCATACAATGATACGGCTTGCTGATTAGGGTATTTAATTACTATTTTTTTCATCCCACATTTAATTATCTCGTTTGTTTGTTTCGGAAATTCTTGGTAGGTATGGGTATACTTATACTATTTACGTAGTTGAAAGAATTTCTTGAACTCTAACTTTATTATTTTACGTTTTATATTATATATCTCCATAGGGTCAAGGCTATTTGATACTGAAGGTTATCTAACTCTCAGCCAAATATTACAGATATTCTGACTTATGCTGATATCTTTGAAAAACAAATGAAAAGAAGATTACTGTTGTGTAAAAATCGTGGAAAAGTTGTAATATAAATGAAAATTTTTCATTTTGTCCGTATAAGCAGGTACCTACATACATACATACATACGTACCTTTGTAACATGTAAAGCATTCGAAAATATAAAACCGTGAGAATTATAACGAAAAATTTATTTTTCTTGTTTGTAAAAATAAAAATATAAACAAAATACGAAAAAACATACAACGTATATAATACCATTCGTTTGAACATTAGCGTTGGTCATAATCCTCTCGTTTGCCAAACGCGACGCATTTTTTTTTTTTTTTTTTTTTTTTTTTTATCTCCAGGTTTGGTGGGTACAAAAATGAAATAAAATAAAATTAAAAATTAAAAAAGTATTAAAGAAAAAAAAAAAAAAGGCATAAAATCAAGGGGTGCAGCTCAAAACCCATTCCCTAGTGATATATAATAACAGCAGAGTCTAAACAACGGGTAATGTTTCATTATTGAATACAGACGTACATTTTAATTAATTATAATAAACGAATTATTAATACAAGAGGAAAAATTTTTCCGGAAGTTACATATAGGTATATAGAATGCATACAGAAGACTGTACAGTGTGATTTTTCGACAACGTAAATTCAGGATTAAAAAGGAAGAGACTTTGATACTCTGATAGTAAAGTCATAATCTACTTAGAGATCAGTAACATGGAAAGCTTATTTGTCCTTTAGCTACTGACTTTACGAAGCTTTTACACTGCATTACGGATTATAGTGACGCTTAATCTTTAATCCACTTTCGTTGATTGTGTCTTCTTCTTCTTTATAATCTTCTCTTCCTTTCTATCGGTGAAATAGTTCCTCCACAATCGTCAATACCTCCGCTCTTCACATTCGGAAATTTATTTCGTCGGTCAAACACGTCTCTTTTCACTTCGTTTGAAATCATATACTCTATAGCCTCTAATTTGTCCCTCTCTTTCTCGCGTCGTTATAACTGTGATATTTCCGTTTGTAGACTCTTCTATCTTTGTCTCTCTTCAATGTCTCGTGCGCATTACCAGCTCCGGCATTTATCTTCGTCCTACTCTGCCCGCTGACTATGGGTCTTCGAAATTCGTTCTCTCACTCTTTCATTCACGTGGTTTAACTTCGCCTTGCTCTCTCGCTCACGAGCCATATTGGATACCGCGTCCCTGCTTTACACTTCAGTGTCGTAGTAGCATTTGCGAAGGACAGATCACGTTGGGAAACATATAGTGAACTTTCACACTCTTTACAGACTCTTCTGATCCACTTTTGAACATCGTGATTACGCATTTTTGTACAATACTGTTCACGTTCAACTTCCAAAAGGTAAGAAACTGCATAAACATTTATTTTATGATTATATTGTACAGCCACGTCCTCTACTAACTGTCCGTCTGCCTTAAATTCCAACTCAAAGAGAAACTATCACCTACTCTTCTCAATGGTGGGGATACAAATTGTTCTGAAGTCTAGAATGTTGCTTGACTTTAAAAATATCTCGCAAATCAATACGATTTTTCTTTTTTCATACACGTAGGTATGTGTGCAACGATTATCGTCGTCCTAAGTGTATAAAAACCGGATAATTATCGTGAAATTCCGAATGAATTAACGGTTGTCATTTTGTATTCGCAAACGATTAGAGCGCCACGTTTAAAAGTGTGAATTCTATTCTATTTCATAGGTGTTCTCGTATCTTCTCGATGTATTTTAATGAATGCGACAACTGTCAGTAACTTAGTTCAATACCTTGTGTTAAATTATCCGAGGACATTCAACCTTCAGTTAATATTTCATTGTCCATAGATAAGGCTAAAAAACAAAGCTACGCAGTAGGTATATTGATCGGTGTAGTATAAGCGCAGTATTCGATGAAGGTTAAATATAATTAACTTACATTCTCACTATTCCTCAGTTTAAACTTCCTACAATAAAAATCCGACGATTAAATTAATTGCTTACTCTTTCGGGTATCTCATTATCAACAAAAACAGTCTAAAGTATATATTTAAGTCAAAGAGCAGACTGGCATCACGCAACTATTTATAGAATAGATCTTCGTCGACAGATTCGTTTCTTAAAAATTAGGAACTAAATTTAAACTTTTAGCTATGTCACTGTGTGAATTATCGTACACACATGGAATTTTGGTTAATAATTATCGTCAGCAATTTTTTTTTTTTTTTTTGATCATATTTTCTGCAGACTGTAGTCATTTGGTCTCGAATAAAATTACTTTATTATTTTTCACATCTACCTTCTCATTGTTTCATTGTAACTTGACCCTCATAGTCGATTCAGGTATATGGCGACTACAGTAAATTTGATGACCGGAAATAAAAGTCTATAATTAGTTTGTTGTGTATTGTTAAAAAAATTCTTAGCACTCTTGTGGTTTCTTTGATACGCTATGCTGCCTGGCTCAGGGTACAAAAAATTATAGATACGCTACTGTCTCACGGCGTAGAAAGATCGCGCTCTGACATTTACTGTACATATATGAAAAACAAGTTTGATAAGTATTTAAGATGGAATGAGTTAGTTTCTGACATCCAAATCATACAGAATTTGATGAGCGTGGTGATCTGCTTGATTGAAGAATTTAGTTGCTTCTAGTTTTGTTTTTTTCTTTGCACAGATATCGTTTTTTTAATAAATTATATTCGAAACTGAGTAGATAATTAATTTACACTTATTTCATTATCTATACCTACAGTATTTCTCAACCACAACAAGAAGGAAAAACAGCTTTAATAAATAGTGGAATTTTTCTTGAATCATCAACTTTTTATTGTACTTTGTCCCGTAATATATTTTGCAAAGTCGCGGTTAACTTTATTGTCAATCAGATTATATGATTACGGTAAGCAAAATGCTGATGAACTTTTGTACATAATCATGACTGACCATGTTCAAAACATCTTATTTGTATTATCTGAAGATATTTTCTGACCGTTTTACTTCGATGATTATCACAGTGTTTTATCCATAGTTCGATAACCTGGTCTCAATATATGTTTTTATTAAACAACATCATTGTCAACGTTATAAAAACCAATATAAATTACAGATCTAATTATATTGACCGAAATATTTTTTCCATTAGTTACAGAAGATGTTTCCTGTGACGCGATGTGGTGTCGCAGCACTGCTCCTGATGACATCACTGGTTGGCGCCGCCCCGTACTCTAGTAAGTCTAGTATTGTCTATACTTATAATAATCGTGTAAAATTTATATGCGAATATTTATTTACGGTATGAATATTCTTCGATATAAATTTCACGATTTAAGAAATAAAATTCGCTAAATATTTCTGCGAATAAATGATATAAATGAAATGAAGGGCTTTTATACATCTCGGATACTTCTATCCCGCAACTTTCAAGGTCCTCGGAAATCAATACATCGCTGCAGCAGTGTTATACCTACTATACACGCATACATATACTGAGAACTCGCTGCCTTCACCGCGATTCATGCGGTATACCTTTTTTTTTTTTTTTTTTGCTCTTATATTAGTCCCGAAGTAATGATCGACCTTAAATTCTAAACTTGGTTTACATCGACGTATATCCTGGACCGTAGATATATGAGAATATTATTAATAAACATCCGCTGTAAAAAATCTAATAACATGATTCTTCGAAACTTGGATCTGCTAATATTTGATGTTATCGCTTTTTCCGGCTGTTTTGGTATTTAATTCTCTTCTCAACGGACAGAACTGATCTACCCTAACTACTAGCTCTGATAACTGCCACATGGTGTATCAATTTTTATATTTATATATATATATATATATATATCTCATTGATTGATGTGTAATTGATGAATGGCTTGAATTGAATCACCAAACATTAAGAGTATGCTTTTACATTTATGATAAAAACTGTTTCTAAAATCGTGACCTATACCAAGGGACTGGAATAGCCCGGTAACTTCGCATAAAGATAAGTTCCTATAGGAACCCGTTTTTAATCACGTCGGTTATGAAGCGTTCTGCACGTAGTCACTACACAGTGGGATAGGTATTCATATGCATATATATATTTACATGTATATACAGGATAAGGAGTTAATCTGAATGCATTCAGTATCTTTATGATTGTATGAGGAAAAAGTTATACAGAAAAGAAATATGAAAATATATAATACGCGCCAAAATCCATGTTGATTTAATATTCATACAGAAATTTTTTTATTTCTTATCATTGAGTGTTACGACGTATTTTCTGTACCCTGGGTTTAATTTTGTAACACAGAAATTTGAACTACTTATAATCCTCTGCCTTAATGTGGGATTATCATAATTATTTTGACCTTTGAATTGGTACATTTCAACTGTGTAATTTAATAGTCGAGATGCAAATTTCACACTTGAAACTCGATGATATATAT
Organism: Macrophya annulata; assembly: GCA_963924015.1. NCBI lineage: Eukaryota > Metazoa > Arthropoda > Insecta > Hymenoptera > Tenthredinidae > Macrophya > Macrophya annulata. The sequence goes on along the minus strand of OZ001261.1, from coordinate 3,379,530 downwards.
AATACGTATAAATATGCACTTTGTATATTTAACGGATCAAGGTGTACTACTACGAAGATGGGAAATTACAATTTTGTTTTGTGTTCCTCAAGGCTGACTGCATTCATTGACCGATATTTGTTGACGCAGAATCTTACGCCAATACTCGTGTATATAGATTAAATCTTCTTTTCTTTCCTTGATATCTTTCAACTCTTTTTTAATCAAGTTTTAGTCATCAATTTTTCAACACTTTCTGGTTAATATACAAAATCGATATGTACATATTACGATTCCTTTTCTAATGTTACGATTTTTTAATATCGAAATTAAGAGCTCAGAGTTTTCAAGGCTTATTATTTGATCATAAAGTACAAGTTTTTGAAATGGCCTCTTGAACAAAAAATAATTGGTTTATTTGGCCCACCTTTATATACATATAATATATGTAATGGCCGTTTTATTATATAAATAAAGTTTTTAAAACCTATACCATTTATTGATCTTCGAAATCTATAAGATAATTTAATTGTTTTCTTTGTTTTATTGAAAAATCAGCTTTCGCGACAGTCCCCCCTTCTTCCTTTATACCAGCGATTAAACTCCAAAGTTTAACTTTTGTCATCACCACACGCTTCGATCAGCTAATCCAATTAACACCTATCAGTGGCTGATTAATTACCATTATCCAATATTGTCTATATATACCTACTGGACACAGCCAGTAAGCCAGCCAAATGCAGAGAGGCAATTCGCGTAATCGATAAGCAAATAGATGTATATAAGTATATATTATGTACCGGTATATAATTCGCAAACAGCAATAGCGACAAACAACAATTATACATTGAATGATCGTTAAAAGTTGATTTCACGAATTATCCTTTCAATAAAAAATAAAAAAAAAAAAACACATTTTTCTTGTTCAAAAACACACAAAGCAGCTTGTATCAATTTTTGAACAAATTAAAACCGTTACAATACGGATTTACACTTCAAGGGAAAAGCTTTTTTAACCAATCCTTGTTTTTTTACGCTGTATATCAATTACAAAATGTTACATCCGGGACCCTTGACTTTGATTATAATTGACACACGTGAAAAAAAAGAAATAAAGGAATTACTCGATATGTCGGGGTGGCTAAAAATACATTATCTATGTGATACCTATACGCTGCCATAATGCAGCTGATTATAATCCCCCCTGTAACGACCCATTAATTTTCAATGATTAGACTGACCGCTTTTATAGACTGGCTTTGCCAGCAATTCTCTCCCAGAAAATTAAATGCCACATTGTCTGTCCAGTCACGATCTATTACAAAATTGAAAAAAAATACTCCCGCTCACTCATAACGGTAAAAAAAAATTAAAAAAAATCTCCATAGCAATGTCAATAACTTTCAAAAACTGCGTACTGTGAGTTTTTAACTTTTAACTAAAATTGGCCATGCGTAAAAAAGTACGTCAGCGGTCGGTTTCGCTAAAAGCTCAAGGAAAAATATGATAATACTTAAAATCAGCATTCACCTAATGGAATAATTAACTGTCCTTGTAGTTTGGTCACGTTTATTGCTTGTCCTGAATTTTTTTGTTTTTTTTTTCCACAATAAAAAGTGCCAATAGGTTATACTTTGGCCAAGACACGCTCTCTATAGGCTATTTGCAATAAATTGATTAATTCATGCAATAAAAATAACATGTTATACATATGCGTCAGTCATTCATTTAACTATAGAGTTTATTGTGCGATGAATTGAGACTATAATTTGACTCGATTATATCAGTTTGTACAATTTATTATTGTAAACTGCACAGTATTGTTCAGTGATCCCTTAACGCTAGTGATTGAATAAACATATATGCCTCAATTTTTCACTAACTTAGGAAACCAGACTTTGTAACGGTGACATTGGACATACATATACAAAGGACTCAGCTGATCGCGGTTTTTGATACCGAGAATAAGTCTTAATCACTTCTGTCGACGTAATGAATCAGTAATTGACGTCACAGTGATATGCAATGAGGTTTTCGCGGAGTTGTATGTTGAATGTATGATACATAGCTTTATTGTTGGGTGAATGGATTTTAAATTGAACTCGGATCAGAAATTATTGATCGTGATTCAAACTTGCAATTCTCATCTTTAAATAACCAAGAAACTGTTTTTTTTTTTTTTACAGAATATGGAAGGTCTTGCAAAGATATTGGCTGTTTGAGCAACCAAGTCTGCGTCATGACCGAAGATCCTTGCACAATATATTCTCGTGATAACTGCGGACGATACCCGACTTGCCAAAGTTCATCGGATTCAGGAGGTGATTAAACAAAATTTAATTCACGTGGTTTAGAATCCAAAAAAAAACAAAACTAAAAACAAAAAATGAATATAAATCTTACTCGGAATTAGACTGTCTCTTTATCTTTGGAGAATGATATGTCATCCCATTCTTACTGGAGGCAGAGAACTGAATATATTTTCTCAAGTACCCAACTGATAAGGTAATTATTAATTTCATTTCTGTTTTTTATATATTCAGCCGCATCTTGCACTACGCTGATTTGCCCCAGTGGTCAGTACTGCAGGACTGAAAACGGTAGACCAACTTGTGTAAACACTGTACCAGGAAGTGGTGAGTCTTGAAAATAGAATAATTTTGCCTTGTAAATTAGTTTTATTTAGTTGATTTTTTTGTTTTTGGGAGACAAGACTCTGAAATGTGAAACGTGAACTTTAGGCTACACATTTTTGCATAACATTAAGTTCGAGCCCAGGAGCGGATTTAAACCTTCAGCTGCCCTAGGCTTCATTCAATCTGCCGTAGTTTTCATTGCGGTTTTCAATCACCCTGATCATATTAAAAAAAAAGGCAAAAAACAGAATTTTTTTCATTAAAACATGTTCAGCAATTCGATGGTATTGCCATATACGAGTTTCCAATCAGGAATCGACCATCGATTTTACATAATAAATGTTCAGGATTAAAACATGCGTAATGATTGTCAGGAAGTTAGTCCAAAAATTCCACAATTGATCAAAGAATCTATCTCTCATTGGTTATAACGTCAAAAAATATTAATTTCATCGATAATATCCATCGAAAAATGTCCTATCCCTCAAATCTGTCGCCTTAGTTGCTGGAGCCTATTCAGCTTGTTGAGATAAATCCGCTTTTGAATTAACATCGAGTCCGAGTCCAGACCTAACGTAAAAATTCTTTTAGTTTCTAAGTATGTAAATATTGTTGTATAATTCGGCACATACTTATCGTACCTAGTGGTTGCCAAGGTCTTTTTTTTTCTTATCTTTTGGAGATATGGTGTCTTGTTTCATGGTTCTAATCATTATCTAATAAATTATGAGATATGGGATAGATGCAGAACAAACTCCGTTTAAGAAATATATATATGGCAATTTGAATTTATGTATCAATAAATAAGTTGTCCGGAAAAATGTATCCGTCTAATTGCCGCAGCACATATACAATCTTCATACTAATACCAAAACTTATATTGCCCAGATAAATGATTTCAAAAACAAAAAAAAAAAAAAAAAAAAAACTCAAACCCGGGGATAGTAAAATCTGATTATTTTCGATATCCATCCCGTATTTTGGTGTAGATTTAGAAAATTTTTCACTTACAATGATTGGATTTGGCATGACTACTGGTATTTGGGAATTTGATTAATATGCACATTTGTATATGGTCATCATCATATTTTCATTTCGTGTTGCACAACTGACAAACTTCATTTTCGAATAACATAACAAAAAGAATGTGACAGTAACATTCATCGTGACTAATTGTTGACTTTTGGCTGAAAACTTCACTCTTATTTCTCATCAAATATCTGGTCATCCATATTTTAATTAACAATTGAAAGCGCTTGAGCACAGTCGCTATAATTCATGGATGAGTCTCCCCTTGCCCTTGCTGCACAAGCCTTTGTACCTACGGTTTACTAAATCATTGGATTAGGGCTGCATGTGTTTTCTTCATAATTGTTTTTAAAAGCAAATGAAAAATAAAATCCCGCTTGAAACCAACGACCCTCCATATTTTCAGGATTTGATTCAGCCGGCGTTTCCACAGTGAATGGACAGCCATCTCAAACGAACGTGCGTTATGACAACCCCCCTTCCGTATCGTCAAACCAAAATCCTAGTTATCAAAATCCATATGCTAATGCGAATGCACCACCAATTGAACAGGCCGGTACAAACTATCACGTTAGTTCTGGTAGCAACCTGGGTTATCCACCTTACCCAACTAACACCGGTACAAATTCTGGTAGCAATTCGGGCTACCGACCTTACCCATCGTCTAACACTGGTACAAATTCTGGTAGCAACTTGGGCTACCCACCTTACCCATCATCTAATTCCGGTGCCAATTCCGGTTCCAATTGGGGTTATCCCGCGGACCCATCAAACGGTTACAGAGCCAACTCTGGCTTTGGTTCCATCGCTGGTACCAGCTACGGTTCCGGCTCGAGCTCCAGCTCCAGCTCCGGCTCTAACGGTCGTACCATTTATGGTAGCACGAATAATGGATATCCAGGTTATACTGGTCAAAATTATCCATCCGGTTATCCAGGGAGAAGAGGTGGTAGTTCCGTTACCACGCCGACGATTTCTCTTGTGTTGATTAGCTTTGTGATGATAGCCAAATATTTTTCGTAATTTTTAAGGAATCGAAGTAATATGAACAACTGACGTACCTAATTATAATTTTGGTGAAAGTTTTTTCCTCGTTTTGTTTCTGTTAGTCTTCCTTTCAGTAATTCTGTTTTTTTTTTATTTTTATTTTTTTCTTTCTTCTTTTTCTATAGGATACATTTTTTTTTTTTTTTTGGTGGGAATCCAAATTTGTCGTGCGTCAAATGGGAGAAATTTAAATGAAAATTTAACGAATGAGTTGCTGCTCGCTAAACCCTTTGATTTCAGAGCAACCATTTTTCACGGTGCGCTCAACACTTGTGAAAAAAGTAAAAGCCCGTTTCGGTCTTTTTGTCCGTCCATCCTTTAGCCTTCTGAAGTGAAAATCCCGCGATATGATTTCAGGAATAGAATTTATTATCTTAGCCTCGAGTTTTCCACCTTTTATCGAAATGACAAAAAAGAAGAAAAAAAAAGAGAAAAAAAAAAAAAAAAAAATCCCTTTCAACTCGTTCACTTTATTTTTTATTTTGTATTTCGATCATTCTTTTATATTGTATACTTCTTCGTAACTCAAATTTTATATCAAATGAAATTCTCGTCGTTTCAAGACCGCGAGGACTCAAACAAAAAATTTCTGTCAAGTTTAGCAAAGACTTTTGAATATGACAAATGTCGTGAGTTAGACATCGTGAAATACAAATCGCGAATTGATTACTGTCGAATTTTTAATAGATAATCAAACAGCTATGCATCTTATGTTCTCCTCTCCTTCCTGTTTTTGTATCGAGAATCACTCACATACCTACCTCAAAAAATCGGAAGAAATAAAATAATTTAATTAATTAATTAGTTGAATATTTCACTTCATAACTATACTTTTGAAGTAGCTGTAACGAACACAGAGTGGCTTAAAGCTATGATAATGAAAGCATCCATATATAAATATATATGTATATATTTTTTTATTCAAACCAGCTACTAAATATCCAACTGTGTTTAATAATTTTCTTATGAATAAATAAAGACAATATATTAATTTATATGAAATAAAAAATACAAAATTCGTATCATGATTTGGATGAGCTGGAAAATTAAGGAGCCATTTATATACCTATGTACAAAATATAGTTCAGTTTAATTTTCTTTTCGTTTTCAATTTTCTGTTTTTCTCCTTCAATTATTCTAATACGCTTATTATAGTGACTCATAATAATAGTAGGGATGATATTAATAATAAATAATATTAAAATGTATTATATGTTACATAATAGGAATTTCAAATATATGTATAGTATATATTATATTAACATTCGTGTATTTTTAAATCGTATTAAATGAAACAAATGAATTAACATTACGGCCAAAAAAATATTAGTTGTTCTGTGTAAATCCCATACAACAAATTTCTTGCGTATAAATTATTTATCGATATACATAAGATATAACTAAAGTCCATAATGCAAGATTTTATATCTCCAAGAGTTATCAATCGTTCGAACTTTGACCTTTGATTTGCGCTCATTCTTCAAAACTATTAACTTATAAATGTATATATCTATATACATTATTATATATATATACGATGGTGGCGTCAATGAATTTTCTACGTATCGGTCATTAGGTCAGTCGTTAATCTATAGGCAGTATTAATCATACTTCGAAGATAAAGCCTCTGCAAACGACTTCATCAAAATAAACTTGAAACATAATAAGTAGACGTAAACAAAAAAACTCGATAAATTCGAGTTTGTCTTCAATAATTAATAAACCAAAAAAATGACGCCGCCATCATTATATACAGTCCTCATTGTCGCCTATCAACGATGAAAAACCGTTTCTTAGCATCTGGAACGCGAAGACCAGTGCGTCCAGTGGCACAACCTACACCACCACCAAGAAGATATGGTCAATCTGGATCCCGGAATACCATAGGAAACAATCCGATCTATGATCGAATTTTCGGACGAGGTGGTGGAGGAAGATATACGCCTCAACCAACTCCTGGTAGATATTCTGGCTACGGAGGTCGTACTTCCGGAACTAGTCAGTCCCAGAGTAGTAACTACTACACGACAAACACTAGAAGAGACAGTCAGGGAAATAGAGTCTGGACCTTTTCTGGCTAATTAAACCACAGCGTTTTATCGATCAGATTAACAAGAGAGCTTCTTAATTCTGACGTGAGAAATGTTACGATCAAAAGATATTTTATGAAACTAATTACATGGCTATTTAATTATGTTGTTTTAATACTCTAATGTGACCGGTGACTCTCCAGTCCGCGTTAATCTTTGCTCATTTTTATATGAGGCTAATATTTTTTACTTTATTATAGACTTTACTCTGGTTTACGTACTTATTGTTATAATATAACCAAACACCAGGTGTTTAAACTTGATAATAAATATACTTTATTTTATATATATATACTTTTATATGCTTAGAAATAGTATAGAACGATAATAGCAGGTATGGAATTAAATACCTTAGCATATCGTTAGAGCATAAAATTAAAATATTATGATAACGTGATTGAGGAAATATTGAAAAATATTTTTGATATTCTTATATGTGAATTTTTACGCAGTAACCAAAAATATATATTCCTTTATACAAATCCAATGTATTCAACTGCTTATTCATGCGATATGTTTACTTCCTACTCTCTCCATATTCCAGGGGCCTGTAATCTGCATCATGCATCGGTATGTGTCATTGCATGATCGAAATTCCGTACATAGTACTAATAATGTAAAGAAATTAACTCAAGCCTGGCAAAAATTAAGTATAAGTTAACAACCCTAACATAAAATCATCAGGTAATAAATCTGACCACAAAAAAAACACTTTGGGACCAACAAACACGAGGAGTTGCTGATGCTTAATTCATTTGAAATATAATTAACTCATATTAATTGACAATTCTGTCGACACTACAGTACGTGTCGTCATATCTGTTGGACTTCGCATGGCATGTGGGGCGCGTTAAAAAAGTAATTTTTTAGTAACTTGGAGATAGTGGATGAATTGTTCGCAGAAAATGGTGGTGGACAAAATAAAGAGATACATAGACGTCAGAGTGACGGTCGTGAAACGTCTTCTCCTACCGGTCAGAGTTCAGGGTATCCAAGCGGTTCCGGTTATCCAAGCGGTTCCGGTTATCCAAGTGGTTCCGGTTATCCAAGTGGCTCCGGTTATCCAAGTGGCTCCGGTTATCCCAGTCCTGGAAATTCAGCATCACGAGTTGCCAATTATCCGCGTCAAAATTCACAGAATCCTTCCTCAGGCTATCCTGTTGGGTCTGGTTATCCTAGTACGTCATCCGGTTACCCTGTAGGTTCTGGATATCCGTCATCCGGGTCATCAGGCTATCCCTCGTCTGGTTCTGGGTCCGCCGGATCTGCAGCAGGATCTGGATACCCATATCCAGGGGCATCAAGTTATGCGTCTGGTTCTGGAGCAGGATCATCATCAGGTTATCCTTCTGGATCTGGCTACCCCTCCAGAGGTGCCAGTTCAGGAGTTTCTAGTGGATATCCTGCGGTACAATCGCCGGTGAGTAGAAGTACAGCAGGAACTCTAAACGCGGGGTATCCGGTTGGTGGTGGTTATCCTAGTCAAGGTCAGGGTGCATCCGCTTATCCACATCCAAATCCAAATCCTGGTTATGCCGGAGGATATCCAGGTGGTCAATACCCTGGTGGTCAATACGGTTCATATAATCAACCGCAAAATCCACAGGGTGGATACAACCCTCAAGGTGGATATAACCCGCAAGGTGGATACAACCCTCAGGGTGGATATTATCCGAATCAAGGTTTTGGACAACCACAACAACCTCCTAGGTCTACTTGGACTAAGGTGAAAGATTTTGCGACAGACGTGTTTCAACGTGTCGCAACGCAGACCCTATTGGAGAAAATTACTGGAAGGAGTTAGACGACTTGGAATACATAGTTGAAAACCACATTCTTTTTACCAGAGCGTCCCATAAGTTTCTTTTTAACTTTTCGTCACGGCATTAGTGAACATTATTATTTTGTTTATTTTTTTTTTGTTATTAGTAACTCCAGAATTGATTATGAGGCAAAGAAACGCAACCTTTGAGACCTTAATCCATTTCCGTCTTATCATTAATGCTACGAAATATATTTATCAATGATGTAATTTAGTAACTTTATTTTGAAAAATTGTCTAATCTTGAAAATGGACGTATGCTTCAACAGCACGTTACTATATATATATATATTTTTTTTACTAACTAATTAACTGTACAAATTTTAACTCCCTCGGTAGTAAGTAATAAAATCTATATTAACATAAACTGTAAGGGTGGTAAAATTGTTAATCCCTCAAAATTCACCCTCTAAGAAGATGCTGAACACAATCCATATCACCAAAGTTGAGACAGCTGTTCGAACAAGACACAAACAAGAGTGAAAATCTCAGGTATGAAAATAATTTTCATTTTGATTTAGTTAAGTTTTCATTATGTAAAGTTGACGTATGAAAACGGTATGGAAAATCACCGTATCTTCGTTCACGCCTGTTCTCATACAGCCGGCTTTGCCTGACCATACGAGGATTTATAAATCCAATATGGATTAAGTTTGACTAACGTGTGGGTCGAGGGGCGAAGAACATTTCCAAAGCTTATATACGCGAAATTTAAGCCCTTTCATGGTACGGTCAACACACAGATAATCCATACGCCTATCGTTTTGCAGAGAATTACGAGTTTGTCATTGTTCAAATATACAGGGCCCTTAAATTTAACCGCTACAATAAATATATAACTGCATTTCATGTGATGTTGCATACTATACATATAACAGCAATGTGATCGAGATGAAAAGGAGCAAAAGGGAATTTACAGACCTTAAAATTTACAATATTAACTATTTATTTTCTTCAAGATGATTATACATCGGAAAACACTGATCCTTAATCTGTGAATTTTCATTTGTCTACAACTTTTAGTTCGCATTGGTCACTATAGTTAGATGTCGTAACATCAGCTTCAAAGAAATTCTTTAAATCCTTAGTGAATAAAAAGAAGTAGGTATTAAAGTATCCGAGGAATTTTACTTGAGCTTTACTTCTGCCATAAACCTCGCAATATCGATTTAAGAATACATATATATGTCGTCAACTTGTCGTAAGTTTTCAGAGTTTAGAGTCTTAGTTATACCAGTAGAAGAAAATATGTTGCAGTAGCAAGGCGATCAAATGCATTAATGGAGTAAAAGTTTACGGTAAGAATAGAGAGAAAAAAGTAGAGGGACTAGGGTCGAATCGCACCCGGGTAGATCGTCAATATTTTACCGTTACGTCACTGCAGTCGTAAAAGTGCGGGTAAATGCCGGAAAGGAAAAATAAAAAAAAAAAAAAAAAAACAAAAGGAATAGAAAAGCAAAAGAAAAGAAAGAAAAACCACTGTTCCTGGGATCACTGCTCCGACTTGGGACTTCCGAACGAGTTTAGTGCACCTGTGGTGCGGTGAACTGGTCTCTGGGTTAAAAAGCCCATCTCTGATCCTTAGGGTCGAGTTTTAAAGTCACAAGGAACAGAGGTTGCATGGTTCTTTTCATAGCTTTAAAGTTCATAGCCAACTGAATTTTGAAGAAAAAAAAAAAATAAATAATAATAATTTCCTTCAATAATTGATGAAGAAAAGTTGCGTGGCGATTTATTATTACCAGGTAAAACCCGGCAGGATTGTTGATGACAAAAGTTATAATTAAGGGAAAATAAATTGTCGAGACTTCATTCTAACCAGTCAAGTATTTATTATAGTTAAAATGATAATAATTAGTAATCTCAACTCAATACCGAGTAGAAAAAAAGACGTAACTTTATTCGGTAAAACTCTATTTTAGTTTGAAAAAAAATCATCCTTCTTTGTCCTTACTGAACCCTCTGCATTCTCCAGTGTGGGTCGTCGGTCCTCCGTTTCGAGTTAACAAAATAATCTCCGAAAATGAAGGGACATGGAAATGAATCATTGGTTTTTGCCCTAACAGCATTTTTTTTTTTTTTGTTTTTTTTTTTTTTTTACTTCCTTTTTCCTTTTTCTCTCTTATTTTTCTCCTTTTTCTCTTTGTCCGGCCAAAGATATATGATTAGAGGTCGCAATTATTATTAATTACAACCCTGCAGTGACGGGGGCTTAAGCGTTTTTTGCCTCAGGCTGCAAGCAAGGGAGGCAAAATTTATATCGACGACGAAAAGTAATCTGCTGTTTTTTATTACCACTATAACTTCCAACAGCTAGCAGTAAAACGGAAACGACAGGATATCTCAAGATCGAACGTCGATAATCCCGACTGCCAATCTATTTTCCCGTAGTTCCTAGTCCCTAGTCCCAAACCGATAGATATATATATATGTATATATAATACTCGAATAACTATATATTCTGGCGCCAAAGGTAGGTACGAGGTCATTTCGCACCTTTGAACGTGACTTTGTTACAGACCCTGTAAAAAATTGATAAACATAAAAAGGACAATATTGCTGATAAAAATTTTCAATATAAGCAAAAAGTAAAATCATATATAACGAAGCATACATATCTACATTATATAGACTGCTATCAAGCTCATATTTACACGCCATGTATAATCCTAATGTATATTTGTGCCAAAAAACAATACGATCCCTGCTGATTCATATGACATGGTCAGCACTAGTCAATCGATCACGTAAAAATACTGGCAATAAAAGAGGATGCGAATTTGGGTTCCGTTCGATAAACCAGACAGAATTTATAAAGCAGGAGCGAGGTTCATTGAAGTTTTTTGTTGTACTGTCGAGCCGGGCGGCATGATATTGGCAAAATTATGTTTTCTTTCAAGTTTCTTAACGAGTTTTCGGCTCAGATTATACTACGGTGTATCGCAGAATTATGGGTAGGGAGCTTCTGCAAAGACTGATCTTACTCTGCGGTATGGTCGATCAAAAACCTGATCCTATCAAAAGACTGAAAACCAAAAAGTTTTCTACCGCGGTAGGGATCCATTAAAATAACTCAATTTATAGTAAAAAGGCCTGCAGAGTGAACTCCGCCGATAGCTGCAGAGGTTTATAAACGGTTCAAGCAAAAGCTCAGAGCGAATTGCTTACCGAGAATAACGAAGAATCGACCATTCAGAAAGTCGGTTTAGAGGATCCACGCTGAACTATAAATTGGATTTTCTCCATGCAGTGATTGAAAACGATATTTTATTTTATACTCAAATAACGTCGACAGGACCTTCGCCAACGTCCACGTATCGTACTTTAAACGTCTATACATCTAGAGTCGTAAATAAAAAAAAAAAAAAAAAACTATACGCAATGCGATAAATCTCACATTCAGAAAAATCTTTATAAAACCTAAATAACCGAGTCAGATATTAGAGAATTCAATTTCTGCTCATTGTTAGTCAAAAATTTGGTCCTTTTGATTTTCGTCTATTGACTCAATATTCAAATTCAATGATCGACTATTCAAAAAATATCATAAACGTCGAAGTTGTCGAACGGAAGATCAATAATCTGTCGAAAAGAGAGGAAAGTAAAGCTAGTTGCCTTATTTATCACCAGATTTCTATTTACCTAGATGGTTAATCTTCGATGGGTAAAGTGCGAGAATCTTTTTGGTGAATCTGGGTAAAAGGATTTCCTTTTTGGAAATTGAATCTTTCGCGATAAATGCAGATTTATTTTATCTCTTCGAGGTAATAACAAATTTCTTTTACCGACAGCCAGTCCCGAAAGCTCGAGCTTTCGGTTCTTCCTTATTGGCAAAAACGGCGCGCGCATTTAGTGAGCGAAGAGCGCGCCGGCTCAAACGTTGATATCATCATTTAATTCCACTGGTTGTAAAACAGTCGCGTCGTATCCATCGTCAGCGACGTTCTTCGAATGAACGAAAAGACGCGATATCACCGAAAATAACACGTGACAAAAAATTTCCGAAGTTCCTTTCCAATAATTTTACTAGTTTTTGTATTTAAACTAATGCCGAAATTAAACTTCCGCGTATAATAATCAAGAAATCTTCTGTACTTTCTGATTTCGATATTGTTATTTCGATCTCGCAAAGCCTTACTGACCATTTTTTATACAAAATAATTGACATTCGATCTGAATATTAGCAATCTGGAACCGGTGCGCTTATAAAACAGTCAATAAAATTAACATGCAATTATCGAAAATCGTTAATCACCATAAGTATTCACACATAGTAATATAACACTTGCTAAAAAAAATTTACTTCACATCGATATACTTTTATGAAGAAACTCGCAGATCAATCTATTCAACACGATGAACGGGAAACAGTATCTTCGATTCGGCGTATTTGGTGAGATTCACTAATTAATTCGACAAATTTTTACCGCCTCAATTCGTCTTCTCCTCTACTGTCGACATTCGATTATAATGCCCGTATTATAAAAGGATTTTGGTTTTTTTTTTTTTTTTTCATCAAAAATTGAAGTGATTGTCTGGCTAGGTCATAAATGTTTTTCTGAGTTTTGAGTTCATTTGTCATAAAATCATTTTTATGCAATAACAATTATTCTGAATGTTAATTAATGTTAATATTAGCGGAAAACAAATCTGGCGCTTCGCTGCGACGAGTGGTCGAATTATTCATCTGTGAGTTAAAACGATAGAATAATAAGATCCTCATAATTCAAGGGTCGAAACTTTCGAACGAGTTGTCGAAAAGCCGAAAAACCATGAAAGCTCTTTGTACATATTCTGTGTATTTTAGAAGAGATGTCAACGTTGCGAGTAGAGTGACGTGTGAAAAAATATGAAAGCCGTTGAAGCTGTACGACAAAAACGACGAGAAATTGGATAAAATTGAGGCAAAATTTTTTAAAAAAATAAAAGAAAATTTCGTTACGGTTTTTAGAATTTTTAAACACGATGACCAGAACAGAAAATTTTTAATCCACTTCATACGGAGATATATATATATATATATATATGCTTACTGGAATTTTATTATAATTTCTTTTTGTTTTTTTTTTTTTATGGCATTTTCAACGCGACTCAAGGAGTGGCGGACATTCTCTCTGACACGAGAAATGAATTCCTTGCAAAGTTAGAGAGTTTGACAGAACGGGATAGCTGCAAGGAAGAGATAAAGTTCTGCTGAGGAATGGGGATACTGCATTACATGAAAAGCCGTTTTGCTACTTCGAAAATTATTTGACTACTATAAGAGAGAGTACCAGAGAAATTTACTACTAATATAAATGATAATCAACGGAATTACAAGTAACACTAAATTTTATTTAATAATGAAAGTCCATCAACGAAGTTGGACAAGTGTAAACCCAAGTGGAAATAAACTTTATACATAATATTATATCGTATTCGAAATAAATAATTAATCTATAAAAATTTCGTGTCTAATAAAGGTTTTAATGATTGTGCATAAAAGCTTGCATAAAATACGTCTCAAAGTGAGAAAAAAGTATTTTTAAAACTATAATATATAAAAAAAAAAAAAAAAGGTGAATGAAGATCCGTTTATAAAATTTAATTTTAATTTACCCTATTCGCAATATATGAAGTTATTTAAAATGGAGGGAATTTGCAACACGTCAAATGTCACCGTCTGCACGTTCAATCAGTCCAGCGTCGATGATTTTGGATTTGGATTCGACGACCAACTTGTTCAACAAGTAGTTTCCATCGTTGTACCGCTCTTGTTTGGTATTATCGGTATCGTAGGACTAGTGGGAAACTTTCTTGTCGTAATAGTTGTGGCCGCAAATCCTGGAATGCGATCTACAACGAATTTGCTAATAATCAATCTGGCCATTGCCGATTTGTTATTTGTGATATTTTGTGTGCCGTTTACTGCCACGGACTACGTTCTGCCTTTCTGGCCGTTTGGAAATTTGTGGTGCAAAGTTGTACAGTATTTGATCATCGTGACAGCCTGCGCCAGTGTCTACACCCTCGTTCTTATGAGTCTGGATAGGTAAGCCGAAAAAACTTAATTACCTAATTAGTATTTTAATATTAGACAAAGTAGTGAGCTGCATATTTTCCCTGCTTGCCTTAGACTGAATATTGGACAGTAGCCACATCGTTATTGTCTTTTTTAATAATGGACCACAATGAGATAAAGACCACGAGCTTTCCGCTGCAATTGTAAACGGTATTCCGTATTTTTTCACCCTTTGAATCTTTTCAGTCTGTAGGGTATAACAAACGAGAAACTCGAGACTTCGTATTCACTAAAACGGGGATGATGATGAGTAGTTTTTTCATCAACTCTCTCAAGGCCGTATAAAAAGACAAGACAGTTTTTACGGCATCACTTGGGTTTAATTTATCTTAGGGATTTTGAGGTCAGATTAGACACGTAAAGGCGTTGCAAATACGAGCGAACGTAAAACGGTTTTATAGTTAATCAAGGATCGACGTTAATGCGTCAAAGTCACTATGTTTTCATTCCTTAATTCTTACAAGGTCCTTTACACGAGCCAAATGCACACAATATCTACACATAATTTTCCATCTATCAATAATTAACGAAACCTAAAAAAACACATCAAATTTTTGCCTGGGTAAAAGTACCTAATGTCCACAAAGCGACAGTCAAAATATGAAAATTATGATTGAAACGAAAGTGTGAAATACAGACGATGATAAGGTTCTGCCGTATAACAAATTGAGCATGGAAGCATGTCATTGTCGTATTTCACATTCGTTTGCCGTTGGCTCAGACAGCTTTACCCAGAGTCGTAACAGGGCGTTCGGGTCAGATTTGTCTGGCGTAGCTGTATACAACATGGAAGTAATAGTCAAGATGTAATACTGCTTGGACTTTTGAACCGTGAATAATGTCTTGTCGCTAAAAACTGGCATTTGACATCAATCGTCAGATATACATTTGAATGTTATCGAATGAATTTGGTGTCTATTATTATCTCGAGTGTTTCCTTGATCGTAACGAAGAGAATATATACGTCTGTAAAGATATTTTTGTAGTGTTACAAGACTTCTGGATATACGTTGTTATACTTATTGTTAGATAAATAAACTTCCTATCTGGAATCTATATACACGAAGTAAATGAGAAAAAGAAAAAATAAGTAACTTAAGTGTATATGTTGATGATTATGGCGTTCTAGATGTGTTTCGGAATAAACGTTGCCATTCCTTATCTAAATTTATCGTAATGATTAATTGGTTATGTGACCACAGTTGATTCTGTCCAATTTTAAATAGTCATGAATAAGCTTCTGAGTTAATTACCGTAACTTGTCTTTCAACAGCAGTAATTACAACTCAGGGTTAAAAGTAATTGGTATAATTTAGCCAAAGCTCTTGATCGTTCTTATGGAAATGGGAAAGTCGCTGGCAGCGTTTGCAGAGATAACGGAGTCGAAGAATAAGTTTTTTTTTTTGTGTAAAATTGAACGAACCTCGTTATAAACGATAAGATCCTTACCCGATACGATATCAGCTTTGAATTAAATGATATGACTTATGGTTTTAGTTTAATTCTAAACAAAGAAATTGGCTTGCATTAATCATTGTCTCACGTGCTGCGGGAGAACGAACTCCTTTATTGGAAATTTATTCGCGTTATTTGGAAACTAAGATATTTTTCATAAAAATATGTAAATTTAAGTAAACGGTACATTAGACGTCAAAATAAAAGCTCACCTCGTGTTTTCTTTCGTATTCATTTACAGCATACCAGTCAAACAGATGTCCTTTAACTTTATATTCGCTTACCTAACCTCTGAAAGCATATTAAATACCTAAGAAAATACCCGTCGGTTTTTCCGTAGAAAAAACTATGGGATAATATAATAAAACCATGTCAAGAACGCACTATGAATGCGGTGAAACGTAATAGGGTTGAACAGAACCACCTCAATTGCTTCAGGCGAGAAAACGTTCTTAGCATTTTCATTCAGTAAAGTAAATTTTTCAGCACAGATCCTCTGTAATTTTAAGTTCCATTTTATTTTTATCAGACTTAAGGATTCTTTAAAAGTATTAAGATTCCTAATATAAGTACTACTTAGTTTCTTTTGCGATACTGTATACAATTTTTTTTTCATCTTTTTTCTTCTTTTACGTCGAGCTATATTATCACCAGTTGAAAACCGTCGAGTTTAAAAACTGCTTTTCTGTCGAAAGCTCAGACGGTTTTAATATTTTTCTTTTTTTTTTTTTTCAAAGATATTTTCAACTTTTTATCGATAGGCGAACGTTATGGAGATCAAAAATAAAAGATAAAAGCTCGTCGAAACTCGTATACCTACAGGTTAAGCAATAGACACACGTCAATTTTATTTTTATTATTTTTTTTTTTTTTTTTCCAGTCAAAGTTTCTTTAGTTTTCTTTGATGTAGATTACAAACACTTATTTACTTACAATAATGAAATATCTACTAATATTTTTCTCGTTTTTTTTTTTTTCTAGATATCTGGCAGTGGTCCATCCGATCGCTTCGATGTCCGTGCGAACGGAGACTCATGCCTTTTTCGCAATATGCATTGCGTGGGCAGTTATACTGACAGCTTCAATTCCAGTACTGATTATTCACGGCGAGGTGAGTCATCTGCGGAAGTTTTTTCATCGTTTTTTTTTTTGTTTTTTATAATTTTTTTTTATTTTTTTCAAATAAAAATGGTTGAAGCAAAAAAAGACTGATGACCGAAAAACAAGGAATGGTGTATAGTGTGCCATTATTTCAAGCTCTTAGAAAGCTCAAAGAAAATTCATTTGGTTGCTACATTCTTGTTCTTTGTCACTTTCCACTACATGTTATAGTTAATTATGTTCTTCTATTCAATTATCTCAGTTTCTTAATTATAATTGGTTAATTATAACTAAACAGAAGTAAAGTGATGCCAACAAGTTGACACTAGCTCAATGAAAATACACTCAATCATAATATCCCAGCCCACGACTTGTCGAAAGTTAATTAGTTTCGAAATTGTAATTAGAAGAGTAATATGACTCTCGTCTACGTTGCTATTTCTGACATTGCTTGAATCAGTTCTTATACTCAAACTCTCTATACCTACCTGCCATTTACGAACAGAAAATATCCTTTCATCTGAAATTGGCACCTCTCAATCTAGCGATACATCGATATCCGCGTACAAAAAGAAATAACCAGAACAAACAATTTAGAGAGAGGTACAGTCGGGGGTTTTCAACGGAATTTTCTCTTATACAAAATTTTCTCTTTAAAGAGTTTTGAGTCAGTGGTTTCGTATTGCGAGATTGTAAACGCATACTGAAAACTTTTCTTTTTCGTTAAAAAGTGATATCCGTATCCTGTACACCCGAAAATAACAATTTATTCATTTACCAGGAAATTCGTAAAGGCATGAAAATATTTGTACAAAAAAAAAAAAAATATCCATTTTCTGAGTATTTGGACACGTAGGAATTTTTCAATTTTACTAGACAGTTTTTCCAAAGTATTTGGCCAAAGAAATTTTTAGTTTCAAGTTTCCTCTGTTTCCTTCTGTTGAACATGGTGAATGAAATTGTCATTTCAATCCCCGCTGAACAATATCTGTCTCTCGTTACTATTTCTATTTCATTTCAAATATATTTTACTGCTATTCTACATACGCAAACTGCGCTTTCAGTTCTGTAAAAATATTTGATCCAGGATATTAGAATGCTTCTAGATGTAATAATAGTTCGCTGTTTCATCAGCGACGAACGTGAATTGGGTGAACAAATGATCGATTTTTTGTTGGCACAGGTGTCTAATGTGTTTTTGGTTCTGTTGGAATTACATTTGAATTGCGAATAGGCAGTTAAAGGTTTCGGACACAGGTCTGGCGTAAATTTCGTACATACGTGATCAGTGCGTAACCCCTGGATTAACTGTGGAATAGATTTATTTGAAATCACTCTGATTGAAAGTAGCACAGTGCAGAATGCAGCACTCTCACCGCAAGAACAAAAATAGATTCAAAATCAAAATCAAAATCAAAAAAGTAAAAAAAAATTAAATTTACTGAAAAAGCTATATTCACAAATTTATTTCGATTGTGGTCAATATCCGAGATAGTCGCAAAGGTATACGTTTCACCGAATGAAAATATATACATTTTATGTTTCCCATAAATTCTAAACTTTCTCTGATATTTGATAAGCAGATTTTTCAAATCACTATCAAACATTGTTTGACTCTGAAAACGACGATGTTACGATTGAGCCAAACTCTGCAGTCGCTGAATTATATCTGAGTTTCAAATACACTGATCAAAGAACGTACACTCGCTCTTTTGCGTAGGTATACATACATAGAACGTATTAATTGAACAATTTCAGATCCCATGATTGGTTTTTTTTCTCGATATATTGGTATCGAATTTTCTCGAATTAATTATGCCCTTTATATAAATTTTATTCCAATCAAAGTGACATGGGAGAAATAAATCAAAATTTTTTAGTTCGACGTTGGCGATCGGTTTTTCCTAATACTTTTAACAGCGTTATTAGACACTGTGTACTCGGTTGCTTATCGATCGATCGACTACACCGTTAAAATTCGATGTTTGAACTCTCGCGTAGTAAAACATATTTGAACTAATTCCTACTCACACTTTTGATCACGGATATCTGGCGCCTATCTGATACCATGAGTCCGTGGAATACGCTTAGCCAAATATCGGATGATGGGATTAAGTAAACTTGTATTCCCAACTTTAAACAGCACTTCTAGCTTCACTGCTCACTGATTGTTGAGTCTACCATCTTATCATGTCTACAACAAGCCTCGGCCCTAGGCTTCAACCAACTTCTTTCATATCCGTTAATCGAAAGACAAATTGCAAAAGAAAATATTAGCCTTGGCGGTTTACCTGCGGAGATAATTTTCTCAGTGATCGTATTTTTTGTCGACTTATATCGTTTCATCACTTTTTATCATCAAATATAACTGCTGAAAGTTTAAGGTACTTTTCCCAGTCTTTCTTACTTACGTTTTTATTATTTTTTTTAACACTTATTTTAAGACCGTTTTGTTTATCCACCGGTTATAAATATGTCCTACCCTCCGAGTTCTGGGCTTAAGGTAAAATTAACTACCTCAAGACAGGATCGAAGGGTCTCTCTGGCTAGTTCAAAGACGATCATAACAGATGCCATAACGTTCAAGTAACTTAATCCAAGAGGTCCGAAATGGTCGTTACGTCTTTCGTACTAAAACCCATCTCATTGTCAGACCCTGAGACAGTTGCTAAAATTTACGATTAGACCATCTGTCGAGTCCACTGTAAGATCTTGTCAAGTACACTATAATAGGAATTCATAGCGGCCGAGTAGAAGTTGGAAAAGTAAAATATCTATAAGCATTAAGAAAAAAAAGTTAAAAAAAATAGTTTATCTTCAATTAGAATCAATCAGAGTTAATTAGTAGAAATTGTATCAGGCTATACATTTACACGATGGAGTGATACGAGTATCCGTGCAGGAAATGTGAGACTTTTTGGTGCTTTTTTTCTGTTTTCCTTTTCGTTTCTTCTTCCTATTCTCCTATTGCACAATCGTAGGCGTCAGCTATCTCGTTAGGAAACATCGCCCACGCACTATCAATTCTTGGAATTATCAAGACAGAAAATAAATATTGGTGGATATTGATTCGCCAAGGATCTGCAATGCATCTTTCATATTCGTAGTGCATGAAGAATACCAAAATAGCATAAACCTACTATGTATCTGATCAGAAAATCCAAACTCAACATTTCAACGTCGAGTTATTGAAATATTTATACAAGAGTTTGATATACAATCTTCGATGCACTTCAATTTGGCTGTGGTCTACTTGGCATGAAAAATCAAAAAAAAATTGATTCCATTTGATCATTGCTGATGCATTTTCGCAAGAAATCTAATTACACTTTTTCTAGTGTGCAATCATTCGCGCAATTCATTATCTGCTGTGCTGGAATGAACGGGGTTTCTTTGTCATTGGATACCAAAGAATTATTTGGCATTAGTTAACTTTGACAAGAATTTAACGGAGTATTTAAACACAATAAAATTGACTTCATTAAATATACGAATAAATGAAAATGGTAAACTTTTATGAATGAATATTCTTTTTAAACAATGTCGAGATAGAAGGGTGCGAAAAACTTTCACTCAGATTGCCGGTATAAGAACTGTATTTTTACTTTCCCAAGGGTGTGCCAAGGCTGCGTATTCAAATCCAACTTCTGAGTGCCATCCGCAGTTCGCGTAATTAAATTTCTGCATAATTACAACCCGGTCTACGACCTCGCTTATAATTTGAATCTTGAGAATTACATCTTCTGAGTTAATTTTTACCGTCAAATCGGTGCCCTAGATTCTAAGTTCATAAGAATGTCATTAGCTGAAATATATCCCCCGAATTAAAACGGAAATTTTCTTTCCAAGCTTCTTTCCACAAAACTAGAAATTAACCAGTCGGTTAAATCTCTTAAGCTATTCGTTCAATCAGCCGTTTCAACTTGCATTACAAAATACAATTGACAAAAACGGACAGATAATCGCCCTTTGATCTTGAAATGATAAATATTTGATCATCTAGATTCGCGTTGATGATGAGAGCTTTCGTATTGACAAATAATTCAGCGACATTCGTGTTGCCTACTATAGAAGCGAGAGACTAGTCAAATCAAAAGCACCATTTTGACTGTTCTAACCATCACTCACCCATTTACTATTCGTCCACAAGAAGCGAGACTCTCAGCTAGTAGGTACAGACACCAACTTACAAGAGATTACAGATTACGAACCATTGAACATTGATTGCAATTTACTCTCACGAAGGTTTGGTACACGCAATATTCTGTTTCCAACTAAACAAGGCTCACTTGCTAATCCTGCTTAACTGTACGTGAACCTAATCCAAGAATTTCCGATAGTTGACAAACTCAAAGGCAAAATTTACCGAGATTCCATGATTAGAAAGTTACTTTCCAACTAACAAGTTTTCACTCCGACATTGGCACGTCGGGCTCTGGATCATTCATTAACTTTTATAATTGTCAACATTTTTTTGATTTATTCAAACGATTAGCAGACATGATCTAATAGAAATAGAAATCTGGACAGGGTCGTTAATAATACAAAAACTGATAAATCAGTAAGAATTTTGCTAGTCATCCACAAGCTGAAGGATATTCAGCGGATATTTCATATCTGTAAATAAAGCTCTGTCGTTTGATTTCTATCAAAGCTTGTTCATCGAAGGAATAATAACGAGATCCTTAAATCCACGTACCGTTATAACGACTGATAAACTTTCTTTTGTGCACGGTTTGTTTGTATGTTCCGAATTGTCCCGTTGTATATTATTCTGCCTTACTGCTTTTTCATATCTGCAAAACGGATGATCAAAAATTTATTTATTAAAGAGACTGATATTGCTACGAAATATTAATAAGGATGTTAATGTTTGTTAGCAAATTTACAAAGTTCATGTTGTTTACCAGTTTTTTAATTCAAATTCTTATTTCTCATTTGACAAAATTTTCTCTTGTTTGTCGAACCGAATATGTATGTACATACATACCTACCCATCCTGTACAAGTATCGTGATTAACTGTAACTCGTCATAATTTTATCTCAAATTGTTATAATCTTATGAATAATATACCTCAAAATATATAATAATAATAATAAATAATTGTGCAATGTTAGAACTTATTTTTATATGTACGTAGATATGTTTTGTATTCAAGGATCCATATAACACAACGGAACAGCACACGGCCTGCAGATTCCTTCCACAATTTAACTGGCCCTTGTTCCAAGTGACGTTTTTCTTGACGAGCTACATCATACCATTGACGTTGATCTGCGGTCTTTACGTCTGTATGCTTATTAGACTATGGAGAGGAGCTCACGTCAGTGCGGAAAGCCGTCGTGGAAAGAGAAGAGTCACCAGACTTGTCCTAGTCGTCGTTGGAGTCTTCGCAATTTGTTGGTGTCCAATTCAGGTGAGAGACTCATTTTAAATTGCTAAAATCTTTCCTGACAAATATTCGCTAGAGTAGAAAATAACGGAAATAAAAATGCCACGTTTTCAGATGTGAATTTAATTCGATAAATTCCTTTGCGACCGCAGTTATTTACAGTCTGGAATATAGGGATACGTGATCTTGAACGAAATCAATGAACAAACCATCACTATTCATTATTATAAATCCCACAGTTCACTCCGCGACGGGAATAGCTGAATTTATTTGATCTTTAGATAATGGAAGCGTTAATTCATGCTCGTCAACACAGGTGCAGGTATAACAATAACCAATTTTCTTCACACCCTCGACTTCGAGGATGATATTGACGTGGTAAATCGAAAATCAAGGCTACAGCTCGCCTGTGATTCTTGGCTTGGTTAGCCGAGTGTTTATTTGAAGAGGTTTAGAACGTGTGAGGTATCTTGAGCAGGGTGGTGTTGTTAACTTAATCGATTGGGGGTTCTTAAAAGGTGATATCTGTGCGGAATTAAGTACATTATTTTCATTTGATTCTATTGCTCAGTTGGTGATGACTTTTGTTAGAGCTAACAGAAACGTGATGCGAACTTTTTTTTTTGGATGAGTGCAAAAACTTTAGTCGTAACAATTCGTACCGCTAAGAGAAAAGTTTTGTCTATATACGAAACACAAGGGAAGGAGAAAATTTTGAACTCAAAACTGTCGCTTGCTATTAAATAAAAAAATTGAAAGAAAAAAAATAAAAAAAAAAAGCCCGGAGCTGTCTAGCTGCAAAATCGATACCTCGTAAGTCGCAGCCAAGCAATATCATGCAAATTAGGTCTTTCGTTTTTAATATTCGTCTTTTCAACCGCTCGAAAACCTCCCTGTATCATCCTATCATAAATCTAGACAAAACGATTCTAACTAATTATTATTCGGCAAGGGTTGGATGAAGGAATTCCACAGTTCCTTTACGGCGTAAATCAAAGACGAGATTAATAACCATGGTCGAACTTATCTGCATTCTTGGCACTTTCTCGTACATAGCAAAAAATATTTATTTCTACATTCGCGAACAGTAGGAGAAACTAGTCTTGCAAACGTTAAATGACTTGCATTGGATATTCCAATTTCTCGGAAAAAAATTTGAAATTTTTTGACGGTGATGTTGAGTGAAAATTAAATTAGAAATAATTTTCTGTCTATTTTGATTGAAAAACAAAATTGTAGATATATTTTGTTCAGATGGCTTAAATTTTATTGATATTTGTTTGGTTTATTTTTTTTTTTTGATTTTTTCTCTTTGCGCGGAATTTTCAATGCAGTTGGTTTAACCGTATGGCTTTCAGATCCGCAAGTTATAAAGCAATTGAATTTGTCAAAGAATTTTTTACTATTTTCTCATAGAAACCGCAATATTGTCAATTTAGAATATTGCATTGAATATAAATTCAGTTTTCCTAGTATCGGAAACGTGCTTTATTTCGCCCAGTGAGTATAGGTACTGGGAAATTCTGAGGATTTGTAGGTTTGCATATCCATTTCACATCCAACCCGCAACAATATCCAACAGGAGGAATCGTGTACCTAGTGATTGAAAACGTGCTCTATGATCATGAAGTATTTTCATAGCCAATCGATATAATGTTTACATTCAATAATACACGTATTACATATTCAATATCTCCCACGATATGTCGATTTAATTAGAGTTCCGATTTCATCGGTAAATTTGGTATAAATAAAAAATCAATCGATCAATTTACTTACGTATATTATACTTGGGGGGTAAATTTTCAAAGAGTTAAAAACCACCAAGTCTTTAAAATTTCTTTCCTTTTTTATCCTTGTATTAACAAAAGGACACCTACTCCGTAATCCATACCGAATAACCAGTTTCAAAATGTATGAAATTTCCAAGATTCTCCCTAACCAGGTGAAGCAAGGAAGAAGCTTGAAATAAACTTGAACAACCTTACCTAAGCTGCCTCGAATATTTTATATAAATATATCACACAACGGTATGAACTTTAAACATTTTACGACGTTATATGTGTGGCGTACTGCAGGTAAAACGGAGACAATATAGTGGAGACAGAATTCCCTCTTAGAAGTGTATTTTCGTTTATTATTTATTTCACGAATTTTCATCTGCCTTCAAATATTCTCGGGGAAACTCACGTGAAAATAAAGCTTTATATTAAAAATAAGGTAAGCTGTGCTTAATATCTGATTTGGAATAAATTTTTTATTTATTCATTTTTTTTTTTCTTTTTGGTTTTTTTTTCCAGTTAATCCTGGTGATAAAATCCCTCGATCTTTATCCGATGGCGTCTGCTGCTGCAGTGATGGTACAAATTGTAAGCCATGTTCTGGCATATACGAACAGCTGCGTAAATCCAATATTGTACGCATTTCTTAGTGACAATTTTCGCAAAGCATTCCGCAAAGTTATATACTGCAGACCTCGTCCTGATCCTCACCATCGTCTGGGAGGACCACCGACGAAGACAACCCGGGCAGCGAGTACTGGAGACATACTGTAGGTGAGTAAGAAAAGAATAAAAATAAAAAATAAAAATATTGGATAATAAAAAAACTTTGGAAATGAATGGTAAAGTGAATTTTCATTTAATGTGCGACAAAAGAATTGTTATTCAGCCTGGGAAGCCGAGATATATATATATATATAATTTTTTTTTGTCGAAGGGAACTTTCAGAGATTCTTTTTATATTTCCGTGTCCATAATCGTGGTTTACTTCGGCGCATATGGCAGATACAAGAATTCGTGAAGACAAGAGTCATTTTCTTTTGACGAGGGTTAGGTAGGACACGAGAGAAAAGATGCCACGAGATTTTGATTGAAGTGATCTTTCGGAGGCAGAACACGCTTTGACCAAGTATCAATGTAAACTTCTTTTCATAGAAAATTCCCCGGTATTGTGTACATGACGGTTTTACATCTCAGATGAGATTAGAGTGGGAAAACATTGAGCCCTCGTCTTTCTTCGAGGACGGTCTTTGCGAACGACTATCTTTAATCGTATTGGAAAAAAATTTGATACCTTTATTCTTAAGAATCGAGAAATTCGAAAAAGCAGTAAAGTTAGATCGTGTTAGACGAAATTCTGAAAAATTAAGCACCTTAAGCTTTTTTAAAAATTTATTTGATACTACAGGATTAACAATTCGCTGACAGCTTATTTCCGAGAATTTTTTAGTCTTTGGAATTTATTTAATCTGTCTTACTCTACTCTTCATCATGTGCCCCAAAAAAGTATCAGATATATTTTTATTGCCTGTGAATTGTTACAACATTCTCGTACGAACGTTGAAGAAAAACTGTTTCATCGTTTACAGTTGTGGTCTGTGGTTGAAATTGAAATTTAAGGCGAGAATGACAAAGAACTTTCAAGGGAAAAACCACTTTCTCGATTTACATGGCAAACACACATTTTGTTTTTCCATTTCTCTTTGATGATCTTTATTTAGAGCGAGAAATATACGAGCTTTGCGAACACGGTATTGCCTTTGTTTTAAGTTCAATCTCGAATAAACTTCACCAACAAAAAATGCTACAAGTATTTTAACTCGCCAAGAATGTCATGCCATGAATGATTAATAATTACGTTATGATTGATGTTCAGATTAAAATCATCACTCTGTTAAAAGACATTTTCGAAATAACGATGTCTCAACCCTTATAAATTATCATTAGCTTACAAGTAAATTCATCAAAATAAATTCATCTTACGAAAACTGATATGAATTTAGTGGTCTGGTGATCCGTAATTGTCTTATTAGCTAGATTCAATCTCTACGTTTTGATTCTGCCCTTTTTTTCTATATGAAAAAATCCCCGAATAAGGTTCGTGGAGAAATTCTGTCATCCGTGAAAGAGAAAGAAGGCGAGAAATTTGTTACAAAGCTTTTTGTTCTTCTATTGCAATAACGAGTTCGTAACGTCTCGACGCTGACGGGTGATGATAGCATATAGGATTAATTTCGTTACCCAATCCTTCTTTTTCTAACATAAGTTGCAAAAAAAAAAAAAAAAAAAAAAGAAAGAAAGAAAAAATCTGATGCCTTACAGTATAGTAAACGTATAATAAAAGAAGTTTCGGAAAATTGAGTAGCTTTTGCCAGCTGAGTGAAATGGAGAGGAAGCATATATCACTCTTTTTTGAATTCGATATGCAAGGAAGCGTAGACACCGCAGCGATTATCCTCAATATCGAACGAACTATGCGGATGGATGAATAATGAAAATTTAATTGCATACCGTTGAAAATGGTCCTGCGCTGTAAACGGTGAATACCAATCTCTCAATTTTATCTCAGGTTAATGTTTAATCAGTATATAGGTAGGTGGGTTTAGTTTGCCTTTTCAATATCGGATCGCATCTGGTATCCACCATGCCATAGATATTTAATTTTACCGATAACCGTACTGATAAATTCCGCACACTTCACAGAAAAAAAAAAAAAAAAAAAAAACAGGAAACAAAAAAAAAAAAAAATTCCTGATACAATCTGTCGATCGAAACCATCCTCAAGATCAATGAACTTTAAAGCCATGGGAAAATTTGCGGATTTCAGAATATAATTTGACATAAGTATGATTATCTAAGGTACTCAAGTTCTTCTTGTCTGACGTGGGGTGGTTCATTTTAATCTTGAATTGTATTTTTTTTTTTTTCATTTTCTTCTTTAACATTAATACTTAATGACGGATGTTATTTTCTCACCAGTACGGTATTAATATCAGCTTAAAAAAATCCGTTAAAAATGTTACGAGAGTAGCCTAGCTCGTTAGACTTTGAAATCCCACCCTCTCCTCCTTATATTTTGTAGTACGAGAATCTCGGGAGGCTTTGGTAAAACAGAATTTCGTGAGAAACTTTTGTGACGCAAAGATCGTTTGACGTTTTAATTTTCTCGTCGAAAAAATCCTGACAAAAATAAAAGTAAAAATTTCTCTCTCTCTCTCTCTCTCTCTCTCTCTCGTTAAATGTTCTTTTTTTTCGATTTTTCTTCTTCTTTATTCAACTCTTTTTTAATGTCTAATTTTTTGTTTTTTTGTTTGCTAAAACCACCGACGAGATTTTATATTTAGAATTACAAATACATCGCAAAATATGTTGCCGGGTTTACACTTACAGCTGAAAATATCATCTCAAGTAAATTGAATCGCGTAAAATGCATTCCGCATCTTTTACCGTCATCAATTTTTAGTAAAACTGCAGGGTGTGAGATGAAATGGAATGAAATAAAATGAAATGAAATGAAATGAAATGAAATGTAGATGAGAATTTTCTTGCTACCGAAAAAGTAAGGAAAAAAAAAAGAAATTGTCGTAACAGGTAAGTCTGCAGGAGATGAATTGTTGTCACTTAGTTTAGCGCATTAATATAGCGTGAGGCTAAACTCTCTTATCCCAGTTATTATTTAGTGGTCTCGTTTCTCAGGTTTCGTAAAACAAATTTCAGTAATTAATAACCCCTCACGCTCTTTCCACGCGATTCGCGACACTTGACCAAAAAATAAAAATAAAAAATAATAATAATAATAATATAAGAAGTAAGTTGAATTTCGCACGGGCAACGGCCTGGGCAAGTCGTTTATATTGCGGAAAAGAGGCCAATAAAAAACATTAAGGATAAAGTGTAGTACCTAGGGCACAAAATTTCGCGACCAAAAAAATATTACACCGGGATATATTCCTGAAAGCAGAAAATATTGAACAACCAGTTTAAGGGAGCAAGCAGCGATTTACATAGCTTCTGTTAACCGCGCTGCGGGTTCTTTTAGGGAGAAAAAAAAAACAAAAATTGAACTCAAATATTAAACGAGTATATCGTTGTAGGAATATCTGAAAGGAACGAGACACATCAGCCGTAAAGATTACTCTTCGCGATTTCAAAATTTACGATTATGCTTTCCGACGTTATTCTTGCTGACACATATCGCTAATACGATATGGATTATCACGTGGAGACAAGCTTCGAGGTTAACAGCTGAATACCTGCCTTAACTTCTAAGGGAATTGAACGTTAAACAGATTCGGTATGTCATGTCAGGCGCCATTAATTCACGGACAGAATTTCAACGTATATATATATACGAAATTTCATCGAATTCTATCCTCCTCCTGCAATGTTTCCTTAGACAACTGGCATTCAAAGCTAAACACACTGGGGGAACAGCTGTCTTGAGTAAATCGAAATTCTGTTAGAACGGTTAATACTTCACGGTTCTTAAGGTATAGCCTATAGCGTCGACGATTTTGCCGCACCGTCGCACTTTGTTTTTCTATACCAAGTTTTTTGGGAAAAAGGTTGCGTCATTTTGCCCAGATCCAACTTCTTCTCTTATTTCTCTTTTTCACTTTATATCCTTATCATCATTCGCTGCTTTCTTCTTTATTTTCATTTCCCAGCCTCCATTGCTCACCCCTTCTTCCACCTTAACAGTTCGCTGCTCGGTTTCCTCTCTCTTATTGTTAGACGGTGCATCAACTGACTCGCTAAATTGCGTATCTCTTTCTCTCTCTCTCTTTTTATTTATCCCTCTCCCTCTTTCTCGCAATTTTATTTCAGAATCGGAAAAATATCTGTGCTGCAGCAAGCAGACATTCTGTAGCCATGCAGTAACCCGCAAGTTTCATAGTCAAGTCGAGGTGAGGTATAAAAATGTCCGTATACAGTTTTATATGTCAACCTTTATACGTCTCATATCTGCCGGGTAAATTTCTTTGAGAATCTGAATCAATTTCATATATTTTGAAATTTGAACCGAATACGGTTATGAAAATGGGAATTCTTTGACAGACTTGAGCAGATTTCGAATCTAATGGCAACATAAAATTCCGTGAAATCACTGTGGCATATAAAAGACAGCCGCAAATGTCGTTTATTGAACCGTGAAATACAGAATGTCAGTCATTGAAAAATGCTCGAATCATCAAGGGGTAAAATTGGCGTTGAAAAAAAATCTTCCAAACTCTTCTTATTTCTCTTCCGTCAAATGTAACCTTGAATTATACTCCAGACGTGGTGCGGAGGGTGAGTAAAAAAAAGTTGCAAGAAATTTCGATGGGATTTTCATTCACCAGACAAGGATTTACGTATGCAGTGTAAGCGGGTCTCTTCAAAACGTCTGGGAGTTAAAAAAAAAAAAAAAATGAAAATAAAGTTTTGAAACCTGATCGAGAAAAGCGCGTGGGTGGGAGAAAAATGTTGAAAGACAATCCATCTTTTTTTGTCAAATCGAGTTGTCATGGTGTGTCTGATAAAGTGGGAGTCTACAAGGCAGAGCTTTTAAGCCCGGTTGAAATTTCATATGGTTTTTGATTATCGACTCGTATTTGTACACTGAAAAAGAAAAAACCAAAAAAAGAAAACGAAAAATTATTAAAAAAAAAAAATTGAAAAAAATTTACACGGGATTTGTGTTTACAAAGTTTTTAGTTTTTGCTTGGTGTTTGCAGTCCGAAATCGATAATTGGACGTGTGGCTTCGGCCTTTATTTTCTCATTAGTAAAGCAGTACCGCACAAAAGTAATTTGAGCAGGATAACCTAATATGTAAATTAACCCGAAAAGTTGGGTTAACACCGCGAGGCTACATCAATACGTCAGTTCGCACCCCTTCACTTGAAAACTAATTGTGGTCAGAGTTTGTTATCAGTACGATCTCAATCAGCATTAATTATTGTTGTAAAATTCAGCAAACGAAATTGACAAAATAAATGTTAAAAAAAAAAAAAATAAAAAAAATATCAAAAATGAATTTGACGAGAATTTATCTTCTCACAATCAAAGGAGACTTTGACGAGATCAAATGAACTCGAAAGTGTAACTTTAATCCAGACGTCAAGGAGCTGGACGTATCCTTTGAAATATTAATAGAGTGTCTCGTCTAATACCAATTCACATAAAGATTGAGTATACGGCATCGAAATAGCCTACCATATTTCGTCTACGTCTTCGCGTTGACTTGGAATGGCATCATTTCATTCGTAATACTTTTCAAAAGTTCAAAGAATTTCTCTTCAGTCAGAAGTCCCGGGTTAAAGGAGCTCCGTCAAGGTAAGGGTTTCTTTTTAAACAAGTCATGGGATAACTTGAATACCTTTGAGAATAATCTTTAATTCGAAGCTCCTACGTTACGACGAGGATAATAACTACGAATTACATTATTACATTTCGATTAATTTTTTTACTTTATAAATATCAAATATTAATCAATATCAACGCTCCTTGCACTCTGACCTGCAACAAGACTGATGATTACTCTTCACCTCTGTTCGCTCACACCTGTTCCTTCACTTCAGAACTTGCAATCTACGTACGGTTAATGTATTCTCGGAAAGTTTATAATTAATTGAAGTAATGTAGCCGAGTAACAAATACGTGACTAATTTACTCCTTGGACACACCTGCCTTGGGACTATAGTTTACAAGCTGTCGCAGCCTACGTGATCCAAATGTCTTTCCCTCTTAATCAAGAACTGGACGTTACAGTTGATCCCTTTGATTCGTGACCCTCTTTCGCTCTCGCGAAACGACCTTCTTCTAAATTCAAATTCGTCCTTTGCCTATTCTACATTCACTGCACTGCATATAACGTTTACTTTTGTCGTAACGAACAACTGCTCTTCGTTCGTTCAGATATTTTATAGAAATTCCCACAGTGATTAAAAATTTATTCATTCTCGTTAACCCGATATCATTCGGAGACTAGGGATTGATTTGTTCTGTTTCTCAGCATGCCTACTGGGGCTGGGAATTGGAATTTAATTATTTAGAATCCAGACATTCTCGAGGTCTCCCACGCCGCCAATCAACGCGGTTATTTCCTGATCCCAAACAAACCGAAAGTGGCACATCTCGGTGTTTTTCGCAAGTTGTGTACACCAAGAATTGTACATTTCATCGGAAAGAAGCTGAGGTGTAAAGCAGGATAAACGGAGTAGATACCAAGTGAAATTCAATTTCTCTTGTTCTCTTTCTTGAACGGCTTAAACTTTCGCTTCGTTGCTTTCACCTCTCTCGTACTGGGTACATATTACGATCTTCATAAGCTACCTACCCGTGGTCACCGAGAACTCAGACAATTCAGCTCGGGCAGAATTTCTCCATAACAGAAACCAAGGCAGTAAAAACTGAGCTCGGTCAACCTAATCTCACTTTTAGTCCCGTCATCCGTACTTCGGCATGTTTGATCACACCTCGCCCTCTGGCAATGTGTTCTTAGTTTTTATAGACTTTTCTAACCGAGCTTGGTTAGTATCTGGGAAATCTCACGGGTGTCTGAATTAACGTGGGAATTCATTCGTGACCTAGGAAAAGTACTTTTTTTTCTTATTTTCTGCTTCTTGGAAAGCGACTGTGGGACAAAAAAGCTCACTGTCTTATGAATAAATTCAGAAATTTTTCTGTAAGTTCCATAACTCCTAAACTTTGTTTATAACCAAAAAAAAAAACACAAACAGTGGTAGTTGAAAATTAAAACAGAATGAAAAATCCAATAATTTTAACTAAGCTCTTTGCCAGTTTTCAAAAGAAATATATCATGTAGTTATATATCCGAGATATTTATTCGATTTATAAACACTACTTTACAGATTCCAACAAATGTTTCAAGATCTGATTAAATCAGGATAACCTACGCGTTATATACGTGACTCTAAACCAAACGATACTCTGGCCCAGAAAGCTTTTAGTTTACGCTTGGCAAAGATAGATTAGATAGGCGTAGTGTAACGCGCTATGTTACACTGTTAATTTTTTATATATCGTACGGTAATCATCACTTTGTGATCGTATAATAATTTTAAAACAAGAATCTACACGAAGTTGATAATGTAACATCGATAATAATTACGTCATAACCAATCGATTACATCTACACACATTGATCGATGTCATTTCCAAACATATCCAATTTAACAGTCAAGTGAATTTTCTCTGTCGATTCAATTTCAAACTCTTTTTTTTATTTATTATTATTATTTCACACCCAGGAAATAGAATGGGAAACTCATCTTTCGTGAACTCACACTTTGGTTTTATGCTCTCTGTGTTTTATGCGCGGTATCTTTCGGTATCGTATGAGATACTGTATAGGCATAACATTAAGATATCAATCTGATTGTATGTCTTTGAAGTGAGCTGAACGTGGTTCTAGGAACTGCTTACTTTGCGGAAAAATAGTCTTACAAATAGTCGTGTTTTTCTCTTTTGATTATCTTTGCAACAGCTATATATTATTTCCAAAAATATATATATAATATACTATACTCAGAGATATAATTTGCAGTCGATAAGTCGTTTTTATTTATTTTTTATTTTTTTCTAGCAACGTTTTATCAAAGTTAACTTCATACTTCTTTTCTGGATACAGAGATCGATATACTTTTACTTTCATACCAGATGATACAGTTTCGAAAAACCATGTGGATCAGAGTTCTTCCATATGAATGTCGAGTTCACCGCAATGTTAGAAACTTCGATAAGCCACAAAAGTTTTCGACTCTTCGCCAACTTCTTGGGCAGCAGAGATTTCAGTTATGACTATACATGTTTCCGAATCCACCATGACTAAAATGGCTTCAATAGAGAACCTGATACTGCAGAGTACTTGGCTTCCTTAAACTCGTATACCTGAGTGGCGTGGATATCCTGGGATTTCGTGACCAGCTAGCAAAAATCTTTGGAAGTAGAAAATTTTTGAACTAAGCAAAGTTATTGATTATTATGAAAATGCATCTGTTACTGACGTGAAAATTAATCGAACAATTGTGTTTCATTAATTATTAAAAAATGAAGTAGGTACATACATACATACGTTGGCGTTTGATAATATTTTAAAACAACGTCCACGATCAAAGCTTGGCTCTTTTGTTTCGGGAGTACGCTTTTGAAATATTTTTAAATATCTAGATTCTTTGAAATTCACCCTAAAGTCACTTTCGTTCAAAGATAAGCCTTTACAAAGTGTAATTTTCAATTGTTTTAAAATACACATGTCTCTGTCTCTCGAGCTACAGACGTTTACACTGTAAATACAAACAGACACAAAAACGAGGTGAAACAGACATTGGGCAAAGACTATAAGAAGCCACAAGTCACAGCAATGGTCAAAAAGACACTCAAGGGCCTAATTACGCGACAGTGAAACCCTTGTACATCCAAGTAAGGGATGAAAGCTTCAACTATAAGCACCGAAAATTCCGCTTTCGAGATGGCCTCGTATTCTCCATACGTAAACATATATAATATCCACAGTTGATATAAAGTCCATAGTTTCGTTATAATAAAAGCTCCTTCTTTGAATAACTAAAAACTAAAATCAGCTACAAGTATGTAATAGATACGAATACAGTTAGTGCAAATTCTTCTCCTACACGAGTCTGTATCTCCCATCAGACGAGTAGTTAGTTCAAGATCCCAGTCTCTACCTATACCTGTACTTGAGTTCAAACTTCATTAATACCAATCGTAAAACGTGCAGATAGGTACTTGATGCCTCGACTGAAGAGCAGCCTTGACGTCGTTGGAAAAGCGATTGTATCATGTGCATGACGCTTCAGCTGGTTCGTATATATATGTATATAACTTTTCCAGCAAAGAGCTTTGATATATAGCTTGGGGTGGCTTTTGACCTGTAACGACTGATTATTACACTTTTAAGTTAGGTAGGTATGTACTTATATCCGAATCCTCGTTTATTTATTTTTTTGTTTTACGATTCAGAGTGAGCTAAAAACAAATTGAAATTATTCGATAACAAGATTAAATTGACTCTAATTGTGGAAGAGGTACTAATGATACTAATATCTGTCCTCAGAGGTGCTAAAATCCTGTTGAAATTTTCCTGCTGTCGCTATAAAAGGATTACATTTCGTTATTCCAAAATACTCATCAGTAATTGACGACAAATTAGATTATCGCGTGTGGCGTGCTACTATCCGGTCGTACAAATGGCTGAGGGAGGATAACGTTGTTCATTTTTTCTTCTTTTGCTGTTTATTCGAGTTCCAGAACCACGGTCTCATATCGTACCGTATTTTTCACTTTTGAATATCCGAGTTCGTATAGCTGGCTTTCGTCGTTAGACTTTACGATCGGCATTGATAATGTTGTGAGTGAGATCGTTGGCGAGATTTTACCTTGCCAATAACGAGTTAAAACCCATTACAACCCTCGTTTCGTACTCGCTATAATTCACAAACTAACGTTGCTCGATAAAATGCAATCATAAACTGCGGAAGGGAATTGATTTAGTCTCTCCGTTGAAATATCGACCGCAAAATCCTTCCTTGTATTTTTATAACTTTGACGTTAGACGAATAAATTTCTACTTCATCCATTGAACAGTCACAAATCAGAATCGTTGTCAACTTATTACGAATTTTGAGAAAATGGATAAACAGTCAAAGCTTACGTATCAAGATAGTATTTTGCTCCGAAATGCAATAAATTTATGTCATTTTATTGTGCACTAAAAGTAATCACGTGGATAGTAATTAGATTGTCTTGCTTTAATGAATAATCAATTTCAGTATAAACGATCGGTTCATAACGCAGTAACTAAAATTCAGGAATAACGTCTATTTCCGTATTCTATTTTAAAGATACTTTTTAACGTCATGGAATATAATTACCATACAATGTTTAATGGCCTATAAACGTATCAATAATTTAACTGTATATATTTTGTACATCGCTACAGTTTACTCTTTTTGTGATAATTATATCGTTGAAATTATATTCGTTTCATTAGACGATAATTATGCATAATATATGCATACGAATAGATGGATATTGTCATGGATTATTGTATAGTGGAAAAAATAAATTTTCTACATGTGTGTATAGTCGTTGATTGAAACGTAGCTTTTTCAAAGCCAATTAAAACGGTATAGAAGGTAGAATGAAAAATAAAAAAATTCTCATTTATTTTTACTATTTGCCCTGTGAACTTTGAATATTCTAACAATGCTTGACAATGAGTGCATCCGTTACGCTGACGCATCAGAGTAGCACTCATTTTTATGTTCATGCAGGAATATTCTGTCGACAAAAAAAATCAGCTTCGGTCATCAAAACTAGGGTAGGTATGTACATTCTCTTATAGTGATGTAATTTACACTCAGAGGGTGAAATATAACGACTTGCCCTATTATTTTTTTCCCGTCTACCTTTTTTTTTTTTTTTTCAACCGTTTCCCAACGTCCCTTTCAATGTTGAGGAAAAAATAAAATAAAAAATATAAAAAACCGTAAAGGGTTTTGAACAAAGTGATAATAAAAAGATACTCATGGTCGTGCTACGGAGGATACGAGACATTCACAGTCATGCATTTGACTAACATGACTCAAGTGTGCGATTCTATAGAATCGTATGAATATTTTTATTGCAAACAATTACGTTTGAGGTGTCTGTTTATCTCGAGCAATTCAATGTGCAAACGCCAGTATCTGTTCAGCAAACAAGGTGATAAGGTGGAAACATAGACCCACCTTACCAGTGACTATATGTATGTACATACATACCAATTGGACCACCATGATTTTGCACGTTTCGCTGATGTTTCGTGATCTAAACGCGCGTGCTGCGTGTGCGATTCTCTCTTGCTACGTATCAACAATCTGCCACGGTTTATATACCCCGTGAACTGATCCTCCGTATCTATACTGGCACTGTAGAGACCCTGATATTCCCCGACGTCGTTTTGAGGCACGTAATAAACCGAACTTTTATTACGACTATTTCCTTACAACTATAAGACACCGTCTAGTACGATCTTTATTATTAACCATATGCCATCCCAGAATGTACACTTTAAGTGAACGGTCCATAACTCGGAGCAAAGATTCCGGATGACGTGATGGAAGAAAATATCTAGAGCATGAATATACCTAGCCGAGATATCACCATATCGACGAAAATTTTTTGTCTCGAACTTTATCATGGTAATTGGTAGATTTTACTTCGTAAAAAAGAAGAAAGACCAGACGGTGGTGAGCCTTGATCAAGATATTATAGTTAATCGAATCGGAGTGGATTTGGATGAAAGACGATCAGAAAATATCTTGATATCACGTCTGGTGACATCTTAAGTTTCGCGAAAAATCTCCGAGCTGTTTGTCTCGTCTACTTATTTTCACAATGCTCACTTTGAGGACTAACATTCTGGATTTTCATTGCTAATTCGGATGAACCAATGGGTGATCTTGGTACCGAAAGCTCAAGATAATCTCAACTATGTAATACACGTTGTTTTCTTGATCGATTTTCGATGTACATCCCAACCAAACTTCCGTACGGTGTGACGAAACAGGATGTGTGTGCATGATGCCTTCATCATTATGTATGTACATACATGGAGCCATAATCCTAACATAAGTTTTGGTACAACTAGCTAACTACCTCTCATCAGCACTGTGCTCTTCCTTATATATCTTGAAACGGTAAGGTTCTTCAAGCTCACAGGATGTGGAGAGTAAATATAGGGCAGAAGCTCGTGTTTGCGGACTCTTGGACGGCTTTCCAGGTTCCTGTGGATACACGAGGAAAGGTACAGCGCATTGTTTGCCTTAATCCGTTTATCCAATCTATTTATACAACCGCCAGGTTTCGCAATATTGGGGTGAAGAATATACCCTTTTGTAAAAAATGTTATTCACTAAGAATTTATTATACACCCACCTCAACCTTTACTCGGAATGGGTATACAGCATCATTTATTACAAGACTGGAAATTCTTTTTTTCATCAAATATAGAAAAAGAGTCTGAAAGATAATCCTAACTGACGAACGAACAGCTTATTGCTAATAGACTGACCCGAGTTAATGAACTATCATTATCTTTCATCACGAGCTGCAGTTCTAGCTAGTTATTGGTTAATCATTCTTTCTCGTTTACGAAATAATCGAATCAAATATTGAAATAGACTACGATGTAGCCACCAACTCTAAGCAGAAATTCTTTATTCAATCAATTGCGTCAACTTATGGATGTTTAAACAGATAGGGGTAGCTTTTTTCAGCTGGTTTATTCTCCCACAATGCTGCAATGGTTCGGGCGTTTTTTTGTGCACTTTTATGCCACTTTGAATGAAAAGCCAAATGCATATTAATGTCATTTTAATTTTGATAAATAAACGTTTTACTCACTCGCTTATGAAACCCTGTACAAATCGAGTTCGGTCATATTGAAAGGTAGAGTGCCTAACATAATTGGATTAATATTGAACTTTATAAGAGGGAACGTTTAAGTCAACCGTAACTAACACGGTTCATTGAAACTTGCTCAAACTGAAAACTTGAAGCGACCCGTAAGACTCGGATGGAGATCGAGGGATGGAAGGGCAGTATTTTTTATGTAGCTCTGGCACCATAAGGTCCATTATTATTTTTTGTTTTTCTCTTTTTTCGTGAAAATTTCGGACCGAAATATATGCGTTAATACCGGGTTTCGATTTTTAAAAGGGAGATCTGCAAAGGCGAAGCACTTTAAAGGCAGTTTGAAACTTCTCCAACCCACTTCTCCCACAAGGAAGTATTTTAAAGCTTCCAAATCTATGGAGAATCTAAAATCTCATTTTATAGCACATCGTTAACGATGTCCTTGCTACTCTGATTTCTTATGTATGAACTCGGAAAATAACAGATCACGCCAAATTGGAAATGTTCAAATATTTTCGGTGAACGTATTCTGAGTTCTTGCTGCGGAAAGTGGTTTACATAATATGTATATCGTTTATATGAGATGCAGTATGAAAGTTTATTTTAGCTGATAAAGAAAACCAAAAAATTACCATTTTATTTATTGTGAATAAATTTTCATTCATTTGATGGATAAATTTGAACAACCCTTTTTTTTAAATTTTTTCTTACGATTAATAAAAAAAAATAATAATTTTTCTTTAATTACAGGTAAGGGTGAACCTAGGCAACAAATTATTTCACCGCAACGTGGATGAGGTAACTGAATTATAAATATATTAATATAAAATTTGAAATATTTATAATATAATGACAATTATTACGCGTTTATATAGGTACAATAAATTATAAAAAAATTGCACGCTTAGCAACAATTATATTTTAGTCAATATTACGCTTCCAGTGTCTCGATACTAAATACAAATCCAGATTGATAAATGTACGTATAATGAAATGGATGTAAATGTGAGATAATGAATTCTGAATGAAATTGTATGTCTATACTATCGAAATTATGGACATCGTTTATGGAATATCTATTTTCATTTAGCTTGAAACAAGATGAAACCAAAAACTAAATAATTGTGTCGATTCATTGATATTCAAATAATTCAATTCATATTGGTGATTGGTCAGTGTCCAAATTATTAAACGAATATGGTAAGATCAACAATTTCTATAATAATTTCTATGAAGCGATTTTTCGTTAAAAAAAAAAAATAAAAATTCTACACTCCTTTTTGAAAGCTCTGCGATTTCCGCAGTACACAATATTTTACGTCTCATTATTATTATGGTGTTTAAATTCCAAGACAATAAAAGTCCCCAGGATTGAACATACGAATTTTAACTCCATGATCGTAAAATATCTGGGAAGTAATTATCGCATATGGGGATGTAAATATTTTAATTAATATTCAACGATTCGTGAAATAATGGCTATTTTTTTTTTTTTTTTTATGAGACACATAAAGATAGTAAAATTTTATCATCTCACAATTTTCAGGTAAACTCTTCAGGGAATTATGCCATGATGAGTAATAGCGTAGACCTATGAGGTGAGGGTGTAATTTTGGGAATGAGAATCACCAGGTCGCCGAAACCTGGTAGTTAATTTCCAAAGATAACTCAAACTCTCGGTAGTAGTATCATCCATACCGGATTACGACGACAAGTTAGAGGCTATTTGCAACCAGAATAGGTTTCGTTGAGTTGGATTATTGCCAAGTGAAACCCACCGTTGGTCCTGTCTTCGCCCAATATATTATACTCTTGTAGCCAGTTAGATTACCAAAAAGAAGAAACAGCGTCGTTATACTCATGTCTCCAGACGACAAAAAAATAAAAATAAATAAATAAATACAAAATACAAAATAGATTAGAATAATTTTATTTTATTTTTTTTTTTTTTTTATTTTCGCACTGAATCTTCTCTCGAAAATTTAACCTAAATTGCCAATCCATTTCGCAGTTTATATTTTAAGCTTGAGGAAAAAAAAAAAAAATTCATGCACAATTTTCACCTCTTCGATTTGAGTTTTGAATTAAATTTGATTTTCAATCATAGCTTCGATATAAATTCTGGTGGTAGGTCGTTTTTCTCAATCGCTCGATATCCTGAACCGTGGGAAATACTGTGTAAGTACTTGACAGCCACCCATCAATTTCTCACCCTAAAAACAATCATAAATAGTGTACGTAGACGGTCTGACATTCGTCATTGAATCTAAAAGGATACTTGCCATTTGGCGTTAAGGATTTTCTGAAATCGAAATTGAAATTGCTTTCGACCGTTTCGGTGCAGGAAACTAATTACAGCTGTACTATGAGATATTTAATTTCACCTGGATCAAGGCTCGCCAAAAAAGACGTGAAAATATATTCCCTCTTTTACGAAAATAGCCGTTCACTTAAGTGTTATTATCTAAGGATCGTTGCATTTTACGATTAGCTTAATTGAATTTGAGAGATACCCTTTTACGTAAGTACATATATATATATATATATATATATATATATATATATATATATATATATATATATACATATAAAATTACGCAGCGATTAGACTGATTCTTAATTTCCCCCAGAGCGACGAATGCTAATACTCAGACTTGTTCCCCACGGGGTAAAGTAATTTTGGTAAATTAACGAAGATCGCAAATTTTGGACAATAAAAGTTTACCGTAAACCTTGCTGAGGTGTAATTACTGAAGGTATGAGCCGCAAGCTTTAGCACCCCTAAATTTTCCCCGTGATCTATGACTCTGAAAATAATTTGTCCAATTCTAATGCAACTGCCATGCCGTGACAATCCGAGAAATTTATAAATTCAAAAGAGGATAATCTTTTATCAAGGCAAATACGAGGTACTCAATCCTCAACTAATGCATAAATAGTTATTTGTAGTTTTCATTAATTCAGACAAATGTTGGAACACGATCAAATCCAGTGGTGAATTTGTAAACTGTTCAGTTCACTAATTAAATAACTTCAGAATGATGTATCGCATTTCGGATTATAGCTGTTAACTGATTAACGTACAAATTTCCGAAATAGACGAACCGTGGTAGAATTATGCTAATAATACTCGACGATATTTCGATACGTAAATTTTGGCAAAACAAAACAAGTATAAAATCACAATTTTTTATTGCAATTTGAAACGTCATAACGTGGCAAATATATTGACAAGAAGTTTCAGAACTAAAAATCTAAAGAGGATGAGGTCAAAGGCTCGTTATTATTTCAGGCAAAGTGCTTCATATATTCTAGTTTTCTGTTTTTGTTATTCTTTACATTGAAGATTGCAGATTAATAATATATAAGTCTGAAAGTGACGTAGAGTCGTGGTACTGAAATTTCTTGATTAAATGCACCGCACGTCATTTTTAGTCGCCGTTGATGCAGCGTTCGCGTTTTATAATATTATTTGTAAAAAATTCTTTAGTCAAGGAGGTAAAACTACTGCGAATAAAATTTTAATGCTCGTGTCGTAATGAAAAATGTCACAACCATAAAACAAAGTCACGCGATTGTATATTTTCTCACCATGAAGTACATACATACACATATACAACGAAGAATTTATATATTTTTAAAAAATATTCATCTTTTTGTTATCAGTTTTATTTTCAGTTTTATCTCCGGACAGTATGGATCTTTATGGTATAGAAGAATCAATGCGAATAGAACAATGAAGATTATATAATGTTTTATACGAACCTTTCAACACTGCAGTGAGCGTTGCGACTGCAGATCGCTGAGTAAAGATAGAGAATTCGATATTCTCTTTCGACTAGCAAGGCGTAAACTCAGGTTTCGATTGAATTGACGAGCATCGATACGACTTGGTGAAAATAAAAGTAACCAGGAAGAGGATCTGATAAGAGATATAAAAAACATGAAATAAAAAGTTATCTCATTTCTAGAAACGAAGAAACGTATTCAATAAAATATCCATCTGATTTTGATTGCTCTGCTCCTGTCAGACGGACCAACCGCAAGATGATCAATTGCAAATAGTTGAAAACAAGTTAAGATATCGATAGAACGAGCGGTTCTTATTTTCCCACAACACATAACGCGATGATCAAATTCAAAGAAAATATGTTCGTAACTTGTTCGAAAGTCGTCGGACTGTAAGATATTCAAATTTCTGTTATCACTCTGTTCATGTAATCATTCTGGTATTCATTTATTTCGACTCGAAAATCAACCATTCGTGAATCTCTGCCTGCTGCACTAACTGGAAAATCAGTGGAATTGAAAAACAAACGCGATTCAGAAGTAACGTAGAAAAAATAGAGAGAAACGAGAATATTCTGGAGTGGAGTTCATATTTCTCAGAAAGCCGAAGCTTTCGATCAACATAACTAACGTATTTGATGCGTTGTGGGTTTCGAGTCCTGGATGATCGAATACGATCAAAATTGAAGGTGGGAACGAACGATGTAAAACTCTCATAGTAACTTCTCCCGTATCATCGTAGATCGATATGATATCACCATGCTTTGTGTTTCGTCTCTAGTCTCGTCGTGGAATTCTGTCCATCGATCTTCTGCCTTTACTTGTTCCTTTCTAACCCTCGGGTCGAGGGATGTCGATGTCCATTTATGTTAATCCAAGCTCAAGATGTTACTTCCTTGTTTTGACAGGCTGTTGTATAATCTTGAACAAGTAGACGAGTAGCCTATGGGGATAAGACAAAGGCTACCATCGAATCGTTCATCCGTAAACAAAAACTGAATAAATAAACTAGTTTTCAAAGCTGTATAAAAGTTTTTAGGAGATAGTTAAAAAAAGAGTTTTACGTTTAATTTTCATCGCTAGATATTGCCAAGTGCACTTGAGCCAAACTGTAGACCGAATAGTTCGAAGAAATTGCATTTAAAGAACTGCAAACAGTTGCCAAGTAAATACCAAACTAGGTTCCACTTTCTGAAAATACGCTGAAGTAGTTTCCCCGAACAAATTTCAAATCATAAGATGCAATTTATGGTCTAGAAAGGAACTTTAAGTTCGCTTTATTTCACCTCATCAAATAGTTCGTGAAATTTAAAACAATTCATCGTTCATCTGGAAGAAACTAATGTGCAAAATTTTACAGTATTATATTTTGCAGGGTTTCATTTTTCGCATAGTACGTCACACAGATGCAACATAGAAGCTTTAATATTTGCGCCAAACCTCACTCGACAAGCAAACTCCAAACAGACCAAAGTTTCAGAATTGCTATCCCGACCGCCTACCCCTACACCGAGGCAAAGTGTCAAACGAAATCCAAGCCATTAACTGCTAATTACACCTGGCGGTTACCCCCTTTCATAATTTATAAATTGTATCAACGTCCTAATTACTCCCAGTTTGCGAGACTCTCACTTCATTTCTCGAAATTTTTATTTTTTTAATCCCAATCTCTCTTAACGTAGTTATAATTTCATTTCGCTTAT
The DNA here is from genome assembly GCA_963924015.1 of Macrophya annulata. Lineage (NCBI taxonomy): Eukaryota > Metazoa > Arthropoda > Insecta > Hymenoptera > Tenthredinidae > Macrophya > Macrophya annulata. The sequence goes on along the minus strand of OZ001261.1, from coordinate 3,336,220 downwards.
TCAAATCTTCACGAATAATTTAACTCGTCTACACTCATTCAAGTTGATGTTTATTGTCTCAAGTCGAAAACGACATCAACTAAATAACAGCTATTGCGAATATCTGTATCTATCTGAAAAAAAAAAAAACATTGAACCTATTTCCACGTTGCGAAATTCTGCTTTTTTAGCTGGTATATTGTCTGTGATATTGCTCAGCCATTTTCGGAAGGCATTTCGTTCTGTTCAATGACTGGAGAAAATATTTTTCATTTCATTTAGAAGGGTACATGTATAAAAATACAAAAATTAAAAAAAAAAAAAATTGTAATTTTGACTGAGGAGGTGAGAAAAATAATAGGCAGAGATCGTTCAGTATTGAATTATTGATTTAGCGTTTGTAAACTATAAAAGAAAATATAAAATGAAAATGTTTTCCACAATATTCGGTTGATCGAAGATATTTTTTTCACTCGGAATGAATTATTGAAGATTATTTTCTTGGACTATATAGAGCTGCCCGTTATTAACGATGAGCCAGAACTCTTCTCTGGAAAATACAATTAAGTTCGCGATTTAAGTCGACGTTACTCGTTCCAGATTTGAAGATAATTAATAATCACGTTATGGCGATAATCAGCGTCTTGATCAAGTTATAAATAGAAATTCAATCATTCACATTGCCAACTGAATTCCGTTATTAGACAGTACCAAAGTGCGAATATTAACCGAATGATGACGAAATTTCACGAATCGTTTTGACTTTTGCCACTCCACAAAAGCATTATTTCCACAACACTACAGACATCAAGGACTTATTTAACAGAGCGTAAAATGTTTTACGATTGACGGGAATACCGGAGCTATTTCGTTTGAGGGAGACACGATTTTTTTCACTTTTAGTTATCCGTTTTTTATTTTTTTATTTTTTTTTTTTTTTTTAATTCTTTTTGGCTTTCTACTTGTAAAAGTATAGTATAATTTTATACAGTATTTTACTAGTTTATATTTTTTGGACTCTGACCCATCTGCTGTTTGTTATTTACAATAACATTATTATATTGATAAATAAATGAAAAGTTGAAAAAATAAAAAAATAATATAGGTACATATGAATATTTTAGGATAATAATGAGTGTGTAATTAGTCAGCAAATGAAAACGAAAAAAAAGAGTAAAGCACAAAAAAAAAAAAAAATAAAAAAATAAAACAAATGAAAAAAAATAAACTGTGTTAATGAGAGACCATTGTTAAATAAATAATATAATATATATTATACTAAAGCAATGTTTTAATGCTGATAATTAAATCAAATGTCCTGTTATATAAAACTGTAATAGAAATGTTTATCGTTAATTATATATAATATGTTGAATAATATTCGATATACATATGGTATAATATTATTTAGATGATATAAAAACTGATGAGGTGGGTGTAAATAAAGTGTAAAAAGAAATCGCTATTTGCATATAGATAATATACATACAACTAGGTAGATTTTAATTTACATACTTATATAACTATATTCACGGCGTTAGGTGTAGTCGAGTTAATTATTTAACGATAGTATACACAATATTATATACATATATATATATATATATATATATATATATATATATATATATATATATATATATATATATATATATTGATCGATAGACTATATATAAAAATTATAAGAAAGTATATATATATATATATATATATATATATATATATATATATTACGCAGATATGTATTTATGATTAAATCGTTGTTGTTATTATTTTTACTATTAACTTTACGATCATCATTAGTTATACATATATTTAGTCATTTAAGAAATATATATACATAATATATTAAAATTATCACTTATAAGTACATAACACATTAGTTCAGGTCAATAGATAACGGCTTATGAGCCCCTGCCTGTTCTGTCGACCTGAATAAATAATTTCCACAAAAAAATAAAATAAATAAAAAATAAAAAATTATTTTAAGAAGCCAAAAATTCATACCAATATTTCATTTAATGTACAATCAAAAAAAAAAAAAAAAGAAAGAAAAAGAAAAAAACTAAATAAATAAATAAACAAATGAATCAATAACTTACGATCTTATGATAAATCTTATCGACGATTGTGTATCTATAAATAAAGGTGTTATAGGCTATAGACTTATCCGTTTAATCCTGCTTAACATTTTTTTTTTCTTCTACCAATTCCTTCGAACACTCGATCATACATTTACCCAATAATTTATATTTTCACTTAAAGACACCCTAACGTTACATTGAATCAATAAAACACGCCGCACCCTTGTGAGTGTAACAATTACCACTAAAGTGGTGCCTTTCGTTCGAATAATTGGCAGAAGAGTGATGACCTCTTATTAATTGCCTGCGTGGAACTTTCCTCGATAATGTGTCTCGGGGTTAGAGGTTTAAGCCCTATTACTAGATCGTTGAAATCGTGCAGGTTTTTTTTTTAAATTCTTCAAAGGTAAGGATCGATGCACGACTTTTCTCTCTTTACTTATTATTCGTCGATAATGATTCTCTTTCATTTAAATATTTTCTCGATTGTTGATTTGCAGATTGTGACATATGACTGTACAGGTAGATTGTTTAACTCACGCGGAGTTGGACATATTATGTGAAAAAATATTTCCTTTATTTGGAAAAGCCAGCCGTTATATATAAGGAGGAATAATTATTCCGTAGAGAAGATCAACCTTTAAGGTAATTCTCCATCCGTGATTTTAGCTAAATGAATGCTGGAGATATTACGAATAATTATTCGGAATTCCGGCATTCAAGAAGTCTCTTCAAAGCCCAGCAGCCACCTGATCACGACTTGTGGTTTGAATGGTGGAACAAAGGGGTGAAAACGGAAGGAAAGATGTCGAAGCACCGCTAAACACGCTTCAAATGCCTACCGGCCTCCTTTCAAGCTCCTTCAAATCATACGACAATCGTTCAGTCGCGGTTTTCAGTCCGTTTAAATAAAAGTACGACTATGCCATTACCCGAGCTAGTAAAATTGTTCTCAAAGAGTTTCGGGTCGTAATTAATGGTCTCCATCCCGAACATCCCCGTTTTCATACGCACAATATAGCGACTGTAATTTTGTTCCAAAGGAAATGAAAGATTTGTACCAAATTTTTTATTTTTTTATTTTATTTTTCTCCCCATTCAAAACCGTAGGCCATGTCTAGACGCATAAGACTCACCAATTACCATAGATTTTGACAAAGTCCTTCAAATTATTGTTAGATACTTTGTGAGGGTAAAAAATTTTCCAACTGCCTGAAATCGTTATGAAGTTATAAAAATGTATATGACTGACGTGTTATGTGCCGTATCAAAAACAGTTTTCAATAAACGTCGATTAGGATAAATGGAGTAAGCACTTAATGGCTGTCAGTGTTATTTTTGTATTTTTTTTTTCATTTTCTGATATGGTCAATATTGGTTTCCTTATCGGTTAGGCTAATGGAATTATCCGACGACAGAGGCAGATGCTTGAATGAGTTGATTGGTTGATTTCACCCTTTTCCAATAACCATTTTTCTTGCTAATTGAATTCATCACAGTGATTCAATATGCGGTGAGTAATTTAGCCCATAATTTAAGAATTCACTCCTCCTTTTCAGACAGTCATTTTACATAATTCTTGTATCGAAATCGTTGGGGTGCAGGTAACGCCACGTATTTTATTTATCGATGATTAGTTACTAGCCAAAACTCAAGCCGTAGGCAAACGAGGAATCTGGTTTAGCCAATCTTGAAACGGTCAATCAACGGGTAGGTAAATTGGTACAGGGCCGAGCTAGACCACGTTGCTGGCTCGATTCTGCCACGGAGTATTAAGGTATTGGGGTTTAGGGGAAGATTATCACTTGCTAAACCCAGCCAAACCTCACCCAGTGCGAGGCATAGCCTTAAATCGATCCAATCAACAGCCCCTTGTTTTCTTGGTTATTCAAGACAATCGACAAACTTACCGATCGGAAGAGCCAACAGAGATGATTGGAAAAAAAACAACAGTTCTAATTAGGTCAGGAAACTGAGGACAAATTATCCCACAGATACAATTCATTTAAGATTCACTTTGATTTAGACATGAGATAATTTCATTAAAATCATCATGACAAATGTCACGAATAATTTTAAACGAGTGATCCTTATTCTCGATTTCTGCCTGCAGTAGTAATACATTAGCAAATTTTGTTTTACGGTCACGAATAACCATTCGAGGTATTCTTTGACAACTATTGTTAATAATTCATAACTGTTTACATGGGGATTCATGCTCATATATAAGTATGGATGTGGGTATATTATTCAGACTGGTCTTACACTCTGGCACAGCCGAAAAGCTATAGTTAAATTATGCAAACGGGTGAAATGCTACCTTTTGTGTGCAACGTTTTGTTGCGAAAGCCAAGTAGCAGAGATGATACTCTTCTCTCCATCTTGCCATTACGGCTATGCTGAGTACCCAGACCACACCTGGATACCGAGTCCTTCTTCGTTCAAATTCCTCAGTTCATCTGGCCATATAATATTAAAGGCACGTATATGTAGAATAAACAACATTTTCAATAATTTATATAAAACGCGTGTATAAAAAAATATCTGACTATATAGCCTGGACGCGAGGTGTAAGTCAGACCGTGGTGAGTTCGGAAATAAATTTGCACGTTAGTTAACACTGGCATCGTATTTTAAGAATTTAAGGCATGGTTTTTATTCGACAGGAGATATCTGTGATCCGCTTCTTGAATTCATCGTTTTAACCAATCGCTGAGATGTTATAATTTCCAGAATCTCAAAGCTGCATGTATAAATAAATCAAAACCGTAGGTGGCTTGCTAGGCATCTTGCAACTTGTTATCTCTAAATTTATAGCAGCATATGGGTAGCGTTTTATGGTGATGAGTTGAAATTATGGGAAGACATTTCGGAATGAGGGGGCTAATTCATATAACTCGATAACCTGATACTAAATCTTCTCAAATAGATCCTAAGAGTGATGTAGAATGAAGTTAGCTTTATAACAAAATTCAAAAAAAAGAATAAGGCGAAGAAATGAAACAGAGAAAAAAAGCTTCAGACAAAAATTAGTATGATTATTTCGTTACATGTGATCGTAGAGGAATACCAATCCTTAATGTTAAGATGAAAGAGAAATTGCATCGATCAATAGCCGATCGAAAACAAAAAAAAAATATTTCAATCAGAATTTATAGCCGGCTGAACAGCCAGACTGAAAACATTGTAACAACATTATTCGAAAAACGAATAAACAAGTCTTGCCTGTACATACACCACTTGGTATCAGTTATCTTTATATTGGTTGATGCAACAAGTTGGCGAGTAAGTTTCTACACGTAATTATCGTTTTTCTCCAGCTTTAACAGCAACATGAGTTTGTATTGCAGACTCAAGTAAGTTAAGCTCATGCCGTTGGTTATGAAAGCTCTGCTATCGACATGGAGACAAGTTTCATAAGCCGATGTGCTTATGGTACGTGAATTTGAGAATTCTTGAAGCAATTGAAGCTTGACAGTGTATATTCATGGCGATATAATGTGCAGTGTCTGCATTTAATAGTATTTGAAGTGCAGCTTAGTGAATATTGTCGGGTAACGAGTTTGAAAACAAAAAATTCATATTGAGGGGCTCAAATTTAAAAAAAAAAAAAAAATTTTTTATCGAAATTAGCAGTTTCCTTCTTGAACAGTATTACGTGTTTTATTTATTTTTTTTTCTCCCCAGTACACACCAAACGTTAGTCAAATAAGTCGCAAAGCTCTCTCGCCAACTTCGTTGCTTCAAAGTCAAATATTAGCTATTCATCCCTCAAAGCTTCTGCACCCCTTAGTTGAGTTCGAAACCAGATTAAAATGCGAGATATTTAATCATTGAATAACGACGATGCTCGCAATTCCTTGATCTTTTATCTCTGCAGAGGATGAAACTCACTATAGAAATAAAATACAGATATACACGAGTATCAATCACAATAATATCTAGGCACCCTTCAACATCCGAATAATGAATTATTCACGATATATTTGGACAAAGAAGACTGTATTCAGTTTTACTACTACTACTACTACTACTACCTCGAGCATCTCTTCCTCATTGTCTGCAATATTCATTCCATAAGCAAGATCATTTTTTTCTACATGATAAACATGTTCCAATTTTCACGTGAGAAGAACTTTTTCACATATTCCTCACACGTTAGTATCAATTACGTATTCTATACAGATATTCATTAAAATTAGTCGGAAATTGTTATTTGGTTGTTCACTTTCTTTGCTCGATTGGAAAAAAAAACATGTACAATTTTCGTAAGGGCTTCCTGTCTTCGATAAAAATCGACTAGAATATACGAAATTTGAATATGGATCGACATGGAGGAATAACAAATGAATAATCGTAAAAGAAAAACGTGAAACGTTTCATCGCTGTTACATGTCCATTCGTTAATAATAGAAAGAAGTTCTGAAACATTTCCTTTTCTCTTTGGGATTTCTACCCACTTCTTTTGGACCCTATCAAGTGAGCCGTGAATTCACCCACAAGCACCATCTCGTCAGATAAGTACGTAGTTAGTGCCTCATCCTAAAGAAATGAAAATCAATACACGGCTCTCCTCTTCCGTCGCTTATCTATCGCGTTTCTTTCAGCGTCGCAAAAAGTGGCCCCATTCAAACGTCTATAGTGTAGCTAATTGTCGATTTTGGTATGTGGGTACACGGGGTTGAAAAACCTACCTTCACCGTCTCCAAAAACTTGTCGTTATAATAAACGATAGTAATTTACCTAAAATTACGCCAATAATTCTGAGTTCGGATACTTATGGCAAAAGCAAAACCGTGAACTTTCGCTCCCCTATTCGGGGCTTGGCAAAGGTTAAGTCTGCGTCAGAACCGGTAAACAACTCTTCTAGCATTGTGTCTATGGCCGCAAGGTATTTCACCGTCCACAGAAGGCCGAGGGCGACATGGGGTTGTATTAATGAACGGATGCTGGTGGTATATTTCCGCTGGTGGCAACCATGAAATTTTCATGAGCGAATACAAACACATACTTCTAGGTGTAACCTGTCCTTTGACCTATTCACCGGTATCATTTATCTTGCTTAGTAATACTAGACAATGTGTATCCATGGCTACCTAACTCTGAACGATTTATAAGATTCGTATTTTCGACAAATAATTTAACGCAACCCACCTGTTAGAGTAACGAATTTCAAAAATTAGCTTAGTTTGGCATTTGAAATATATGCCACGTGCCTTTTTTCATTCGTAAAAGTTTCCTCTTCACACCGAGATATAAAGGGTCTGCACCTACTATTTTAAAAGGACCCAAACGATCCTGTCGTTGAACTACAAGATTGGAGATTCGTGGAAGAATTCTCAAGGGAGCTACTCCCTACTTCCGTGTCCCGTCTCCTCTCGAAAATGCAAAAGGCATGTTTTCTTTTGTGTTTTTCTCTTTTTTTTAAAGCTTCTTTATTTTTTACACTCTCAACCAGTGTTAGATGGAAGAAAAAAATGAAAATAAAATAACGAGCTTTCACCATTCGTTGTCTCCGCATTGAAACGCCATTACCTTTTTCTCTCCTGTATCCATGGCGGTTGGATTAAAACTTTTTTTTTCACGATAGGGTAAAAAGTCCAAAAGTTTAAAACAGTTAATGGAAACTCGTATTGTCTCTGTACTACAGCGTTTCCACAATCCAACTCTGAGCTCTTTACAGGTACAGACTTTCCTCCCTTTGCTATTTTTCCTCTTTCTCTCTCTATCTCTTTCTCTTCCTCTTCCCTTTCTACAAAATTTTCACTCGTTTAATTACGCAGCTGAGCTGAATCTGGTGTTCAGTCATTTAAAAAGCGATTTTTTTTTTTCTTACTCCTTAATTCATATAATGATTAATTTAAACAAGAAAGGAGTTAACGTCTATAAAACCTGGTATATGTTGGTATATCTTCTCATTATTCCCCGATTAAATAACACCGTGGAAAATATAAGCTGCTTAACTTCACCGATGTTTAATAATAAGCCTTGGAATAAATAATTTTACAAAATTCATTAGCTACTGTATTTCTTCTAAATCTAGTCCGGGCCTAATCCGATTACTGTAACACTAAAACGGACCTTTCACAAATTCCACAACGCCCACAACTTTGGATAATTTGATCGTAGCCAAACTTTGCACGAATAGTTCACCTACATCAACTATATATACCGATTAAATTCCCCGCAACGCTACTTGAGACCGGAAATAACCGTTTTCGAACTTATGGCTTATTCATTTTAATCGAATTTATCCCCATATGGTTAATCGACGCTTAAACCATTGGAACAAATTAACGGAAAAGTCGGAATTCCCATTAACTTTGAGTGTGCCAATGCGATAACCACAATAAGTTTATCCCTGTTATTGTAGTTTCGACATTCCGGTGCCGAGGATTACCAAGAAAAATGTGAAACTCCTAAGCAAACTACGTGAAATCCGCCCTCGGGATAAACTTCGTGATGTTTAGTTAGCTGCTCGTCATGTCCGCGTGATAAATTATCAAAATCTGATGGTTCAGTTGGCTACATAGAAGTTAGAAGATACGCTTTTATTGACGTTGAATCAGGGTGTAAAATATTATTAAGTAGCTTATTTTATGCAGTTAATCTTAAACCACTGACGCGTTATGCAGATATGATGTAGACTATCTGTTAATCGGTTCGTTAAGCCATTCGGAGTGATAAAAATCATTGAAAAATTGAACTAGTCGGACTTTTCAAAGACGTTGCGAATTAATGCGAGGAAAGAATTTGATCAAGGGAAGACTTATTCCACAACGTTGCAATAATCACCCTTAGTTCAAACGTTAAAACCAGCTCCCCTAGCTGCGTGACTTGGCAAATTTTATCCAAGAGGCGAAACTCAACGAAGACGTTCGCTACAACGAGATAGCAGAGTATAAGACGAAAAGAATGGAAAGAAAAATACAACAAATAAGAAAATATAAAGAAAGCTTGCAAAGAAAACAACAACGTCACGGTCCATGGATCCCACAATTTTTAAACTCTCGCACAGTCGCTTTTATTTCGAGCATATGCGAGCACATGAGGTAGTGAGACATCCCCTAAGTCTAAAGCTCTTATATCGAATTACACAGATCTTTAACATCAGGATAAAAAATTTTCTTTCCAACGATTCAGTGCTTCTCGATCAGAAAAGTTCCATTCATACATACTTTGACAAGCGATGTAGATAGAGCATTCGTGATATGGCCATGTATCAAAACGGTTGATCATTTCGCTTAAATTTTATATCACAAAAAAAAAAAAAAAAAAAAATGATAAAAAAACTTTTCGACTTCGATTCAGCGAGTTTTTACTACGATTCGTATAACACGAACAGTCGCGGTCTCTTGCGACTCGTAATATTTGATTCCGGATCTATATAAAGGTTTACGCGTCCCCAGAGGAATAGACCCGCCCTTAACCAGGCGATGGTGATGGAAGATGAAAAGTTAGAAGTGGCCGGAAAATCGTGTCGACGTTAACCCTTTCGGAGCTAAAGTCCAAGCTGGTAGAAAATTGGTGTAGCAAAAAAAAAAAAGAAAGAAAAGTTGGATAGATATTATTCGGTATAAAAAATTCGCTCCTGGCGAATTCGGAAACTCTTTATAGGTAGATGACTTCGGCTAGTAGTAGCTTACGGTATGACACAGCCTTGTGTTTAACACATTCGCATATAATTATGCGAGACTCTGGCTTACCTACTGCCAGGCTGTCAGGGAAGTTGGTCTACTGAGTTAATGTATTATGAAGTAGGAACTTCATGACCTGGTTATTCCTCGCAGTTCTTTTTCTAAGTTTTAATAATGCTTTGCCTAACAGCCTAGCTGTTTTTCCTGATTTACAATCCCAGTGAGGTAGATGGAATCTGCTTTAAAGTGTGCCTTTTTTTTTTTTCTTATTCTTTTCGCGTTTTTCTGTTCTATTTTATCAACCTATTTTCAGAGCTTGCAAAATAAGTGAAATTTAAATGCAAAATTATTCCCTGTGTCATTCAAACAGTAGTATAAAATTTTTATTTTATGAGTTTTAATACAGTTATTAGATTTTCAAGATTTACTTAAATTTTCTCGAAATGGTTCACGCGAAAATATATCGGTTCAGAGTCTTAATAAAGTCTTAGCACGCAATGCTGTCTGATGGCCGTGTAGTACGAACGTGATAACGACAGCTCCACCTTCCTCACGTGTCGAAGAAAATTATTTATCGAATCCATCATTTCCGCGTACGGAACGCCTTCGATTTGACGGCTATATCATTTTTTTTTTTATTTATGACCATTTTACGTGCCTGCAATGTATTATTCTACTATAGACGGCCAGCTTATCATTACAGGTATACTACGATGCAGCGCAAACACGTTTAACCATGAAACAGGTACTATTTATTAAAAAAATTAAACTCCCTGGACATTTTCACCGAAATGTCGGAAAGCAGATTATCATATTTATTATATTTTGAGGGTTTAGTATACAGAATAAATTGTCAAAGTATTTTTGAAGATTAACCCTCAACGTAAGGTAACTCGCAAACGAAACCGTTTCTTGTGTGACAGTAATTATCGTTCAGCATCCCGTCTGTAAATACGGCTCCACAATTTTGATTATCTTTATAATTGTCTGGACCACCACCCTGCCATTCGTAGAATCCTGTGGTTCTCAGTGGTTCACCGTGGACAGTAACGAAATCGCCTTCCTCGAAAAGATCGTGATAACCGATGTTGACATAGTTCGGATCATCAGAAGCAACATGTGGTAAGGATGCTTGAAACAGTCTTCCGATAAGTTCTGCTTCAGCTCGGGAATTGATGATGGCCAGGTAACCACCTTCTTGTTCGCAGATCTTTCGACCCATGTTCCAAGTGGCTCCATATGTATGAACTTTGTGACCACCGATACCAGATGTATATCTACAGGTAAAGAGAAAGTATTCATTTTATAATAAGGATATATAATAAGTGAAAATAGTTGTCATGAAAATTTGCAATATCAGGATCTGCTCATTATTAAATTCGAAATTTCACGCTAGTTAATACTGAAAAAATTCTTTAATCTTCGAAATCCAGCACGTCGAATTGGATAATGTGGAAAGCTCCACCGATAAGGGTTTGACACACTATAGTTCACCGTGTAGAATCCAACCGCAAATGAAGCTACTGCCTTCACATCGAAAAACCGTAGAGATTTGCGTTTGGTGTAATTAGCAGACCAATGAAACTGTTCACAGAGACTGAAAAATTATTTATCTGATATTAATTATGCTCTAGTAAGAAGCCATGTCCATGTGTAGAACCAGCTAGCGATTGACAAATCGAATTGATGCTTAGGATTATCGCTTTGTATTGATATTTAAAAAAATTATTAAAGTGGTCGACTTACGTGTAGTCATGGCGTCGAATCGCTGGTGGACCCCGTACCAGACAGGTGGCTGTTGATACTGAAGAAAAGTTACCTGTGGGACCGAAAAAACTACTGTATTGCGAAAACGAATTATAAACAGTCAACTGGACACCGACCTTCTTAACATAAATTATTGTCGATCGCACGCGTTGATATTGTGTCTGGTACCTGAAGTACCTACCATATGCAATTTCTGTTAAATCATCCAAAATCTTACCGATAGTAGAAATAAAAAAAAAACTGTAAACGAAAAATACTCACTGTATATCGCGGGCAGTAAAATAAAACCGCTACTCGAAGCACTAGTTTCTTGTCCCAGCATAGCCAATAAGAGAAGTACTAATCGAATCACAATGGCAAACGCCATAATTGAATAATTATTGTTGATTTAATTTTTAGGATGTGCAAGGCTGTGTTAATCTGGTCTCAGATCACCTTCAAATACGAAGAGTATCGTTGATCGGTATAGCCAAACTGGGAATGCAGCTGTAGAAATAAACCTGATCTTCTTTCGTATTTAACAATTTTATTATGGTTTAATATAGGACCACTTTTAAACAGGTTCTGAACGATCAAGGATATATATCTATATGTATTCAAGGGCATTCCGTGTCCATACTCAACCACATTGCTTGCCAACAACCCGTTTACTGTACCGTGTGATATTCTATGAATTACTTCGGGTATATTCTATCTCTCACTTTCATCAGCCACACACACTTACGCATACGTATATTGTAATTACTTCGTTCTGCGAACAAAAGCTTCTTACAAAATTAAATTATAAGTATGGTACTTAGTATATGTGAAGATTAGATTGCATGTTATCTTTCACCTCTGACCTAAGAGTACGCCTCTAATGTGATTTCTCAGTCTGTGAACGTTCTGACGCAGTGTTTTTTTCGATTTTTGTCTGTTACAAACAAAAAAAAAAATTCAATTTTTCGGAATGAGTTCTATACTTTCTTCAGTATTGCTGCCAATGTATACGATACTCGATTCAGCAGGACGTGGAGAGTCATATCAATTACGTATATTGTCGAGTGCTTCGTTTGATGTTTGTTACTCAATTAGAATTTGCAACAAAAGTAAGAAAAAATGTATGTAGAATATTTGGCAACATTGAATATAAGTTTACAACCCTTTATTAACATTTCTCAATTATATCCTATGATGCAACTCACAATTCTGATACGATATTTTTGTGTGACATTCCGTTTACGATCACAAATACATTGCGATTTTTTTTTTTGTCATCAACCAAATTATTGGGATTGAAAAAATGTCAAGGCTACGCGTTAACTGCGATATTTTTTTTAACGTATGACCCGAAATGACGGAGTTTCTTTAGAGTCATCTGATAATACTTTGCAATATTTATTTTCAGTATGAACTGCGAAGTTGTTCCACAAAATGGATTTTCATCGAAAACGCGTGAGCTCTTACAGGTCAAGGGTGAAAAACAACACGCAATCTTGTCTCCATTATACATGCACGAAGAACCATACTCATCATTAATTAGATTCGTACTAAATTCTTAATATTTGATAGTGAACTGAGAACAATATCAACACTTCAGCCTTGCACGTCTCAAGAATTAATATGTCAATCATTATTCAATCATGGCGTCTGTCGCTGTGATTCAATTAGTGATCCTCTCATTAATTCTGCTGTAACAACAAACTGATGCTATGCCGAGTGGTTCTGCTTCGTCACCCCTCTGTGATAATTGTTTTTCGTCAACGATTTATCAACCTTTATCAAAATTTTGAAATTCCATATCTGGTATTTTACCTAGCAGAAATAATATGGACAGCACCGATCCACGTAGGGGCGACTCCCTCGATGTTCTGGGTTATTTATTGAGTTTGAACGTATGTTATAATGGTGTGTGTCGAAAACCAACATGGTTTTTATTTTTTCATCACTAAAACTCCAAATGATAGATTTTAATGTCAAATAGCTTCTCTTTAAAGATAAGGCATGTATAGTTAAATTTCAAATACTCGCTCAAACGGGATTTACATTTCCTACGTGACTACAAAATTTTGAATTAAAAACTGGCAAAAAAATTGGCTAAAAAATTAAGTTATCGATTTCGTTTCGTACAAAAAAAACAAATTCTCATCGACAAAGTTTATAGTTTTTTTTTTCGACCTGACGTTTAGGCGGTGTATCAAAAATTTTCCAAAATAAACGGTTGACATCGTAGCGCCAGTCGGGGATGTCGAAAACGGAAATAAAAAAGAAGTGTTTCGAAATGGACTCATAAATCTAAGCACCGAACCTCTAAATAGAAAAAAAAAGTTCTAAATCGATTTGGTTTCGAAAAAAAATCAAATAACCCTTTAAAGCATAATTCACATCAGATAGATAGTTTTTCAATCTCGGTGAACAATTTCGTTGGTTTGCTAACGCCAAACATAAATCTCTACGTTTTTTCTATGTGAAGGTAGTACAGTGCATCCAGTCCAATTGCGGTTGGATTCTACACGTTGAATTATAGTGTGTCAAACCCTCATCGGGTAAGCTTTGCACATGCTGCAATTCGAAGCAGTGGATTTCGAAGATTAAAGAATTGTCCAAGTTTAAACCAGCGTGCAATTCCAAATAATACAAATAGCACAGCCTGATACTGCGAATTTTCATGAAAACTCTTTTCATTTATCAAATACTTATCATAAAATGAACAATCTTGTGTTTCCTGCGTCGGTATACACCTAGAATATACCAATGGTCACAATATTCATATTCAACCGTTCACTGGGAACATCAATCGTAAAATTGACGATCAAGGACGTAGTGACCTCATGGACAAAGAGAATGGACCGCGTGTACCCTACCTAAGTAATGCACAGAATATATCCACCGCTGTGCAAACGAGATAGAGCAAGAGTGCCAATCGCTGGATCGCTATTGCCTGATTAACCTTCAAACAAGGACAGAAATAAGCCCGTATTGCTATCTGTCTCTTTCTATTCAGCGGGCATATTTTTGGTCTGTTCTCGCAGTCCATTCTCTATGTCAAGACGCGGTGACCTGGCCACCATCCATTCCTTTGCTGAGTTAGAATCGGGAGGATGTTTAGAGCACCCTTGTCACATGCGGCTTCTGATGATCCACACTATAATATCAACATCGTTCAATACGATCTCTCCCAGGAAGGCGAGTTCATTACTGACTACTGTCCACGGTGGACCCCTGAGAACCGCAGAATTCTACGGTCCAAACAATTAGCAGAATAATCAAAATTGTCGAGCTATATTCACAGACGGCACACCAAATGACAACTACTACCACATATCGGGTGGCTTTGTTTCCGCATCACCTTACGTTCAGGAAAATTCAATTTATCATCAATAAATACTTGAAACAATTACTCGATGTACTGATTACTCACAACATCCCAAATGCGTGGGCTGCATTAAGACCCGCGGTTATCGATTTTCATGACAATTTAATTAATTATTATGTCAGGAGTTTATGTCCAGAACTTTACTTGTCCATCTGCTGTTAATATGATATAATTGCTCTGTTTTAAGTAGCGTCAAATTTGATAGTGCATTACGCAATCCTACTACTGAAAATTGAAAATCTTTTTACGGAGGAAAAAGTTAAGGCAAGTTTCGGTTGATGAATTCATTAGTGGTCTTCACGTCTTTATACCACTTCTACCATGTTCTAACCACTTAACATCAAGCTGAAACCCCTTCTTCCGAGTATCGATTGATCACTCGACTGTAAAATACGTGGCAAGCAGAGTTACTGGCACGGAAATATTATGGTCACTGCAAGGTATTCAGAACGATAAATAAATCGTTGACATACAGTAACTATAAATTATGTGACTGGTTTTTTTTTTTTTTTTGTTTTTTTGTTTTTTTGTTTTTTCTTTAAGCTATCATCAAATGCATAAATTAATAATCTGCAAGCTACTGATTTTTAACACTAGAAACTCCTGCGAAGAAATCTTTATTAATCTGTTTTAGAAAATTTGATAAGTTGGTTTCAATTAATTTCCCTAAAAGAGATACCTACTCTCTTTTACTCTCTTTGTGACTGAGCCTCGCAATATTTCGTAGCGAAAGATTTCATTCCAATTTAACTAACTCAGTTGACTGAGGAGGCAATGAAAGTCGAGAATAAATTCATACAAAGGAGAAACGTGAAGAAGAACAAGAAGAAGAAGTGAAGAAGGTCGTTGCCGAGAGTAAAGTCACTTAATGGATGCGCGAAGCTGAGAGGAAATATTTGCTGAGGATATTTTTCTTTTTTTTTTTTTAAATTCGTTGTGTTTCATTTTACCGCAATCTTGATACTTGTTTACCAGATTCTTATGTACTTAGCTGGGAAATTACAAACAAGAGGTAAGAAGAAAAAAAAAAGTTACGAATGAAAAAGCCACTTGCTTTCGTTAGCATCTCGTGATCAAAGTTTATACATCATCTCAAAGGTTCTAATTCGACGATAATTTTTGGAAAATGATTTATGCCTAGTAACGTGGTATAATTTCAGATAGGTCACAATGAAACTTTATTGTTTAAAATTTATTATACCTTTTTTTTAACGACATAATTAACGTAATACATAATAAATGTAAGCAGAATGATATATCGTGGATATATAATTATGTAATAAGTGAATGGAGTTTTTTTCCAATACCTATTTTAAATTCATTTTTCGGCATAGGCTTCTCAAATATTCTTTCAAATCGATTTTACAATTTTCTTTAAACTTTTTCAACGGTTTTGCCTCGGGCACGAATAAATAAAGACAAGTTTCACGATAAAATAAAATATCAGTTACTTCGGGGATTCAAGCTGATTCAAGGTATCATCTTTGTCCCGAAAATGGGAAAGAAATGTCGTAAAGAAGGTGTCAAGAAATTTGAATTTTTCATTTTTTTTTTATTGTCCATTTTTTATTTTCTACCTATATCTCGTACTAATTTCATTCACAGGTTCTCACTTTAATACATCAGATCAGGGTATCACTATTTTATCATTTTACCTATATGCGAGACAACAACGGTACTAAATGTGGCCAAGCATTATCCGGATTTGTCCGGCTTTTCACTCTTATCTCAAGAACGGTACGCCTATTTCCCACAATCGCCATAGCAATTCTTTTCTCGTGAACATTTTTTGGCTTTATGAGGGTCAAGCAAAAACTAAATCCGACTCTTGGCGAGAAAAAAAAAAAAATTCAGGACAGTTTTTGTAAGGAACCGCAATAAATGATAATCACACAATTTTTACTAACGTTGATCAAGATTATTACCACTAAAAAATTCGAAACATCCCTTCATTATCGTGTGAATTGTTAACTTAAAAATAAAGACCCACAGCTTAAATACTAAATTCATATCAGCGAGATCAAACAAATTGTGATATGAGAAGGCTGGGCGATTGATCTAAAAATCTGAATTCCCATCGAACAAAAAGCTCGCTTATTTATGTCATACAATTTGTGGTTAACACCAAAATTACTCCAAAGCTTAATCGATCTCATTCAAATGGTCATTAAGCTTTTATAAAACGTAGAGTCTATAGGCGTTAACGTGGTAACTATATTGGACAGAGCTTTTCCCTGTCCTCTAAGCTCTGCAGTGTCATCGATCTGAATTACGTTAGAGAGTTTTATGGAGCCAAGTTGAAGTTCCGATTTTTAATATTACCGATTCACAGTTTTTAGAAAAGGTACTTCCCCGAAAGACTACATAGTCAATTTCAAAACCTTCAAAGCGAAAAACACCGAAGGTTCAAAATTCCGAAAGCTAAAGACCTGAAATGCCAAAATTCTGAACCCCTAAATTCCAAATGGAGCTTCATGCTCCTCATTAAATTTTCGAATTCTTGGACTTTTGAAGTTTTGAACTTTCTAATCTTTGAGCTGTCTGCATTTTCATCGTTCCAAATTTTAATATCCTCAACTTTAACGTTTTTACAAATTCGAAATCGACTCTAATTAATTCGTTATTTCGACTATTCAGAGCTTTTAAAATTCTGAACTTCAATCCAACCCCTAAATATACAAACCGTAAGTATACGAAGGCTTATTTTACTTAATATAAGAAAATTATTTGGTACTTGAGAAAATGAATAAGTCTAACGTCTCAATGGCAGACTAATTTTCTTCGAATATTATAATCAAGGAAACGGAATCCGTATGAAAGTAAATTATAGGAATAAAGTTGAAGTTTCAATTAGATGATAGTCTCGGTAATAAGTATTCCTCATGATATAAAACTGGTAATAATATTACTAGATCATTGCGGTATCATTGTTCGAATAATTGATAAGCCTAGTTTGATATAAGTATTGCATATAAAAAGAATTAATCAACGTCGGTGTAACAATAGAAGTGATTTCTTGCGCCATACCTACGATCCGCGAGAATAACCACCAGCATGTATAGTGTATAACCTGACGGGTATTAGGGTCAGAAACTAATCTATGGTCAGAGATAGAACCGAGTTCTAAGCATACGGTCAACCTGTCATATATAGAGTAGCTGTGTATCATCCTGGTATGTATTTATCGTTACTTTTTACAGCTTATTATATTGACCTTAGATCCCAGTTGATATGATTACATGCTCATCTCCGAACTCTCCTAACACGATTATCATGATTGCTACGAAAGTGTTTTTCTTCGAACACGTCATCATGGTTATATTTTTTACGAGGTAAGAACCTACGCCTTTTTTTATATTGTAATTTTGCTGGTATAACTACTGGCGATTTTTAACACCAGAGAAGAGAGATTTAGGAAATCGTTAATAACTATAACGATAACATTTATCATTGGAAGTAGGTACGAGCTATAGCGAATAGCCAGAAATAAATGTAAGCAAAATTGCCGATCATTGGCTAATCGTCGTAATATTTTGTGCCAAGATTTGTTTGAATTATCGTTTTAAAAAACAAACATCTTAAGAGCGAATACAACTGGTTTTAAAATCGCAGCTTTAGTTGTAAGACAATTGTACGTACGGAATTAAATCGAACTGCAACGTAGTGTATTTTTGGAGTATTGATACCGGAATATTTTTGACTTAGAAACAAACGGGAATTTAGCAATTCAATGACTGGCATATTTGTAAAACTTGTCGATGGTCCAAAAGCACGGATATGTAAATCGATAAATATCTCTAATGTATATATCTGAGGATTTTGGGTATTTTTAAACCATTTGTTTATTATTTTCAGATACCGCTAAATACCTAGCGGTTGGCATTTCTCTGTTTAGCTTGTTTCCTTACCTCGATGGAATCTCTACATTCCCTATCCCTCTTTCGTAACCTCTAACTGTTCCTCTTCGATCTTAAGAGGCAATCTTCCTCGACGTAGTAACATCAGCTCTCGGATATTGTTCGAGACTTCGATTTCCCAGGGTAAATTAAAACCCTGCAAACTCACAGGGAACACGTGTCATGGACCAGGAATCAAAAAAACTACTAAGATTTGACGATAACGAAAAAAGAAGGTGGCTCCAGATTTTACATTTCGTAATAAAAGTTTAAAGTGTGTAAAATGCAGTCTCAGTTCAAAACTGCAAACTAAAGATACGAAAAGAAAATAATTCAAGATTTATATCGGAGAGGAAGTTCTTCGCTAGAATGAGTTTAGTTCTTAAAGATACGTTTATAAAAGCTACTACGATTTTCACAAGAGCTAAATTTACCGGAACATAAAACTTACATCTATGAGTTATTTATTTTTGCATTTAATGTTTTCCAATAAAGTAGATATTTCTCGGGTTATTATTATCATAGTGAAGAGA
This sequence comes from Macrophya annulata, assembly GCA_963924015.1. NCBI lineage: Eukaryota > Metazoa > Arthropoda > Insecta > Hymenoptera > Tenthredinidae > Macrophya > Macrophya annulata. The sequence continues at coordinate 3,316,969 of OZ001261.1, read as the reverse complement.
ATATAAAAATTTATATCCCGGAATTATTTCTCCTAAGTACATACATACCTATATCTATCTATAACGGTTAAAACTACCCCGTCTTCGTTCATGACGTAATCGATGCTAACGATAAACCATACGAAGCGTATCGAAAAGCTCAAATTTAAAGATAATTTCATCCACATTAGATATATTTTCAAGATTAGTGATTCTAGCTAATTCAACCGACTTCAATTATAACAACAAATCAATCGCCATACAAAAATCAATCACTTATCCCCGTTGAAAAAATCGAGAGAAAAAAACTTGAAGAAGATTTATGGGAGATCGTAAATAACGACCAACAAGTGTGGTCACCTAAAGAATCTAAGTTATATATTTTCTTTCTCTATTTTTTTTTTTTTTTTGTAACTAGTTTCGTATTTATTTATTCGATGGAAAAAAAGCTCGGCTTTTAATAGGATTGTCATTTATTTAACCCTCAATGTGACGTGATCTACGATGTATTGAAAACCTTGAGGAAAGCGTTGATCCTGAAATAATTTCTAAACAAAATTTTCACATCGCAATGTGAAACAGTATAGGTGAAAAATTTATATTTTTATCTTTTCACGAGGTATAATAAGGGCGACGAAAAGAAAAAAAAAAAAAAAGAAAATGTTACGATAAGAGTAACTTGTACCATAAGAAACTTTTCCTTTTTATTGAGCTTATATATAGGAGTCTGTCGGGAGTACTTCCTGTGCAATTCTCTAGCATTTCGAACTTGAATATTCACACTTGATTATCTGAAACAAAAAAAAAAAGCAAAAAATATAAAAAAAATTCTCGACTATGCAGGAGACTGGAATATATATTTTTTGTCCGTGGAATTGAGACTCAGATATATTGGCGTACCCGATACTGACCGTCGGTTTCTTACGCTCCTTTGGGAGCTAAGGTGAAACGTTATTTGGTGGGTAAATATGCCTTTTTTTTTTTTACTTCGTCTCGGGTAGCCATGAGACTGTGAAAGTGAAACAAAATTCGTTCATATTTCGGTTCGATGATTTCATATTACTCGTAGGAAACAATTCTCTGTAAATTTCTCTACCCCTTTTGTAATTTGCAAACGTACGCTTTTGCCAATTACGGAATGTCGAATAACAGTCGATTCTTCACTCGAAATATCGCGCACACTACGCTTTACGGATTTTCAAGAAATGTTTTAGCTCCACTGTCGAGAGTCAAGTAACGATCTATTTAGATCCTACTGACGTATTCGTAAGCTTCTTATACTCGTATCAAATCAGCACCAGCAATCTAACGGAATATCGAGTAGCATGAGACGCTGTTGAAAGAGCAGCATCAAGTAAAATATGAATATTAAAGCCCCTCTGTGCGAGACATCGTGGGACTGAGATCATATCGACTAGCAAGATCCCTTACCCTCACCCTCACCCCTTTAGGCAATACACTTTGCATTTACGATCCTCGACTTTCGAACTTCTTTTTATCCTGTACTTCTCTACTTCTACCATCCACCTCGACTGAACTCCCTATAAAAGTATCTAGGTGTCGATAATCTAAAGGGTGACGAAATAATCTCATTCCGCAGAGCCGTATTTAAGGAAAATCTTCCGAACAGATTAATTATTAAGCTACGCTGGTCTAATGTATCGTTGAAATATAATGAGCTGGAAAACAAGTAGGGTAATATTCGTGAACGTTCTCCCTATATCGGAAAGGATTTATATAGAATTCAAGATAAAGGAGGTTTACCAAAAACTGTTTGAAAACGATAAATTCACACTGTAATACTTTTTTACAGTGGAATAACAATTAGTGTTACTCTTGCCGTTGAATGAAAAAAAAATGCAAATATTTTCTCCGGATGAAAAGTGATTAAACAAACAGAATTTGTATTCAAATACCTTCAAATATTTGTCGAGCACAGATAAGACACGGGTCCGTATGTCAGAAGATGAAAAACAAACGTGAGTGGTATTCTGTATCCTACATTAGAATCCCCCCCTTCAATTCTTTTCTCGATGATCGATTATATCGGGTCGATTTCTCGGTTCGGGAATCCAACTGAAATTTATTTTTCTCACGTTTCATTTCTGGTTCAGGGGATGAGGAAAAGACAGAGAAAAATTAACGAGAGATGATTCTCACGGAAATATCAATCACTCGGACGATATTCGGGATGTAGCCAGTAGCCAAAGATGATACCAAATCATCATAATCCTATAGCTGAAATATTATCTTCTGTGATGGTCATGCGCCATCCTCAAAGAGGATGCCTCGTGGTCTCTCTTGCTAGGTAATTCAATTTCCAGGA